>ML677358.1:16944637-17112097 GCA_007922305.1 Dermatemys mawii | reverse complement strand
AGGTCTAACAGATTCATATTTGAAGATTTGAAGGTCTAACAGATTCATATTTGAAGACACTGAGATAATGTGCATTGAGACAATGATAATCCTATGTGTATTCCCCCCATGTAAACGCCCCCCCTTCATCCCAACTGAAAGTGAACATGAAAGTAACTGTCCTTAATTTTATTGGTGAAGTTAATTTAAGAGGTTTATATTGTATGTTACATGTATTATTAACTGGCTTCTTTAGATCTATTCAGAACCGGCTACACAGAGCATAGAGCATTCTTGCTCTTCATTCCAGTACCAAAGGAGATATTTGGAAATTCACAAAGCAAAGAAGAAACTTGATTCACTGTCCACTCTGCTTCCAAAACAATAGAAAATCCTTCTTTCAGTGAAAGGTCTATGAAATGTGTTTTATCTGACAGCTACAGATCTTTGAGAAATAAACAAAAAAAAGAAAAGTATTCTGAATATTGGGAAGGAATACTCAGCTAAACTTTTCAGACTCTGATTGTAACAATGTTAGATGATGTATACTCACTTCTCTTACAAGCCAAGCAATTCAAACAGAAACAAATTTCAAACTTTATCCCCCTATTAACTAAACTGAATACTGCCCTCTCTCCAGCTTGTTGTAAAAGCTGTTCTTAAAAGGAATCCCTTTAACATTTCTGATGGATCTGCCCCTATTCGCTGGGTTGCAAAATAACTCAGCACTCATTTTTTAATTATTTGGCCAGGAACCCAATTTTTCATAATACCTGGTCTTATTCTCCCTTTGGTCTCTACCACCACAGTAATAAGACATTAGCAAGACACTTCATTCTGGCTGCTAAGACTGCCATCGCTCATTCCTGGAAAAGAAGTTCATCATCAAAGGCTGGATCCTGGACCAGAGTGAATGAGAACTTTGCCATTGACTAAACTGGATGCAGGATCAGGCATGACAAAAGGAGCTGGACTGGCTTCACTGGACGTTTTGTGCCTGCTACAGAAAGCTTTTACCAGCCTTATAAGATAAGCATGGGGAGACGTTTCCCATTCTATAGCTACATGAGTCACAGCTTTCTTTAGCGCTGGCAGACGACTCAGATATACTTAGGCCCTGGTACCACAATAGACTCCATACAGGTGGATCTTATTATAGAACCAGAGCCTTAACAAGTAACCTTCACGTAACCATAGGTGGCTTCTCTCCCACAGCTTTGCATTACTATCCTGTCCATTCTGCATTATAGTTGTACTTGTCCTCAAGGCATTTGTGTTTCATCAGCTAAGCCTGTACAATGATTTCTATTTCTGCCACAGCTATGCTTCCTCCGCACTCCTTTTCTTTTCTCCTTCTTGATTTTTCCCTCTAGTTCACGGACATTCTCTTTTGCACATTTCAGGTGAGATTTTCGTAACTGGTTGCCAGTGGCCTAACTTTCCTCCCACTGAAACCAGGGAGAGCGTTATCAGAGCGCACCTTCAGACTGTGCATATGAAATTCTGCCCTGCCACATGGGAAATCTCTAACTGCCGGTGGCTTTTGTCCCTATGTTATAGGTGAACCCTTCCTTGCTTTTGATAAAATAAATACATAAATAAACAAAAAACATTCATCGCCCCTGATTTTCAAATGTCACCTCAAAACAAATCTTATTTATACTTCTTAATTTCCCTCTCCAGTTATTTATTTTTTTAACTCTGTAACTTTAATCTTTATCTCTGGGAAACATATGGGAGTAAGTTGGTATAAAAATGCTATAGGAAGTAAAAATGTACTGGACTTTATGATATATGGGACATACCATTGTCAGCTTCCTATTGTCTCAGAACCACATTCTCTGAGCAGGTTTTTCCATTATAAACCCAGATGATTATTTTTAATGTCTCCACCACTTCAAATCACATGTAGCATAAACTTTTGCTCCATTAACTGGGCTCCTGAATTCTGATACTGTTTTCCAAACAGGGTTTCGGTCTATTAAGCCATTTTTAGTTATATAGTGGAAAAAAATATTAGTTTCCTAACTTCCAAAAATTTTATTCAACAAGCTACACTTTTAGACAGTTTGGGCTTACTCTAAAAAAAACAGGTCATGACTCACCAATGCATTACTCCAGTTTTACACTGGCACAACACTGCGAAAATGCAACCGCAAACCAAACCTATAAACAGGGAACTGAGAACAGTGAATCAAGTCTCAGACAATGAAAAAATTGGATATATTATGCTGAAAAATGTGTTGAAATGGACTGATACAGTAAATCTTAGAGTTTCGAACATCTTGGGAATGGAGGTTTTTCTTAGCTCTGAAATGTTTCCAACTCTGAAAAAAACATTATGCTTGTCCTTTCAAAAGTTTACAACTGAACACTAACTTAATACAGCTTTGAAACCTTACTCTGCATAGAAAAGAACATTGCTTTTCCTTTATTTTGTTAGTTTACATTTAACATAGCACTGTAGTGGGGAGAATCCAACTGTGTGACTGGCCAGTTCAAAACTCTGGTGTTAGTATCTCTGAGGTTCTACTGTAATTTAAATTTGAAAAATGCCACACCAGATTTGTGTAATGTAGTTCCTCAATCTATGTGCTGCTTTAAATGTTTGTACCAAAAGCAACCCCATATCCTTCTGGAACTTTAAATGAATTAATTTCAGTCACACGTCTAAAAACGACAGAGACAGGGGAGCAGAAGAGAGGAAACTGCAGAGATCTAACAAAGCATCAGAGAAACAAGGAAGTGAGAATGGATAAGGGTTGGGGCAGCATAGTCAGTAGCAGAAAAGGGCTTTCCCTAGAGGCCGGGGGAACAAGGGAGCGGACTGGAGAGGACCAGGAGTTCAAGGGGAGCATCAGAGAAGTCTTGGGGAGATAGCGAAAGGTTTGGAGAATGTTGGGAGTGAGCCAAAAGAGTTTCAGGAAAGAAACAGAGCATTTGTGAGTCACAAAAGCCTGTGCTTTCAGAACTTCTGCAGGAGGAAACTGTTTCCTATGCACAGCCAGCTTTTCACAGCTGATTAGCACCAATATGTTTGCAATTGATAAATAAAGGTGGAACATGAGAATTAGGCTTTCCATAATTGCTTCCCCCCCATACTCTCTGTTCCATGCTATGCTTTCCAGCCCAGAATATCCAGTTTTAATGTGTTACACCTCATGAAAAACTTCAGTGAATAGCAACAAAGCAGCATTCCTGAAGAAGGCATTGCAGTCCCGGGCACTGCATAAATCTTCAGTGCCTCCGCCACTAACACATGCTGGTAGCAATTTGAAATACTCTCAGCCCCAATCACCCATACAATAGGGCAACTTCATACCTCTTCAGTAGGGCAAAGCTGGCTTTGTCAGCCACTGGAATTGCCCAAGTGGAGGAGAACAGTAGATGCAGCACCTTTCGGCTGTATGGCTGGGCTGGCCTGCACATGGCAAAATTTAAAATCACCACTGTGTACACATACACACACACACACGCTATGTTGAGCATTCTTTGGTCACAGCTCAAGATCCAGACCTCTGGATGAAACCTCAGATTAGTTGGACACCACATAGAACGTGCCACTATCTTCCAGAACTTGACCTGAGAGGACAAAGTCCACCGCAAAGAGAACTTAGTGGCTAGTTTGTCGAACTCAACTGAGCTCTCATTCAAATCGAAATGAGGCTGATGTGACATTAAACACCAAGTAAGTGTTCCTGAATTCACTCATTTCTAGACGTGGTGTTGGGAAGCAGAAAAGAAATCATCTCTGCCAGCAATAAAAATTTTGCAGTCACTGGGCCCAGGATATTAAAACAATCTCTACTCCTGGACATTTCCATTCACAGTTAACAGAACTCAGAAGCCAACTGTGCCTGTAATCGGATACTAGGTGTCTAAATTCTCTTACTTGTACTCACAGTTTGTTGCATCTTCAATTTACTGTGTTTGCATGACTGGAGACTCCTTAAAAATATAACCCATTAGCTAATATTCAGGGGAGCTTATTTAGCTTTGCCTTTTGAAAAAGACACTTTAAAAATCAGAAATTATATTGTGAAAAAAATCAATTCTATAGTCAAAACTGACTAGAGTCCTGTGTGTATTTAAATCAATTAGACCAAATTCCTCCCAAGGTAGAACTTTTTTCAATCCATTCACCACAAAACAAATTGCATATTGCAAAACAGGAGACTGCAGCTATGTATCTGTATAAAACACTACAAATGTTCGGAACAAGGCTAAAAGAAAGCTCACTGACCCAAATTCATCTGCAGTATAACTCCACTGATTGCTGTGGGCTTTCACCAGTGATAAATTTGCCCAGTGGGGATCTGGTACTGTACTTTAAAACGACAATGAAATCACAGACTGTAGAAATGTCAATTAACATGTTCGTACGTATGTGCATGTCTGTGAATCAGGAAACTTTTCTCACTACAACTTTGCAAATCTTGGGCAGTTTGCCAAATGCCTCTCTTAGTAATATTTCAAACATTCAGAAAATAGACTATTTAGTTTATAATGAATTACATACTGCAAAGTCTGCAAGATTAAAAATCTCTATAGTTCTATTGTTCCAATATGGGCTCCCAAATTTTGCTTGATTTGAGATTATTTTACACTTTTGGAGTTCTTAGATGTTTTGTTTTGTTTTTTAAAGTAATCTCACCCAGTTTGTTGTCTGACTGACAGGTAGAAACTAGAGATAGGTCCAAAGCACAACCTCAAATCCTAATACCCCTGAAGCTGGGAAAACCTCACATCTGGATCTGAATTTTGCAGATGGACCTATAGACCGAGTGGATCCAAAACCTCTAATGTGAACTTCCAGGTTTTGGACCCGGTCAGACTGGATCTGAACTTAGAGGCTCATGCCCTGCGCTAATAAAAAAAAATATTTTTAAGATGTCTATGTAGCCTCTAAAAAGTTGCCATCCCTAGTTCATGTCCAGGCTACAGCGAAAGCAAGTCAAATATTCGTATCACTTATCTTGTCTTTCACAGTTAGCCCTGATTGCTGCGTTTGCTGACTAAGCCTAAACTTGAGGACTGGCTTGGGAGGGTGGCATATGTACATCCCATAAAGCAAGAAGCGATAAGGCAGCAGGAAGGGAAAATTGCAGGGTCAACTCCTCTCCAGCTGGTGCAAATTAGCATAGCTCCATTTAAGTCAATGGATCTATGTCAATTTACATCTGCTAAAGAGCTGCCCCAAATTGTATCTTCACAATCAAACCAACAGAGCGTGCTGGTAACTTTTATCTTGTTCCTTTTACAGCGACCACTACAATAAGACACTAGAGCTCCATGCAAGAGCTTGATGTGCAGAAAGTGTGTCATACCACTTTGGTTTTCTTTTTGTTAAGGTGGATGGACAACAGTAAGTAGTTAAAGATATATATCCATGGTTCTTTGAGTATTTACTTGATTGCATTTACTGCAGCACATTTTCCTTCCTGTCTTTGTAATGAATCTGACCAAGAAAAACAAATTTATGTCTACAGTTTGCATCATTATGAGCTCAGCTCATTTGATGTGGAAAACCTACAGTTTAATTGCTTGATTTAAATTTGGCTGGTAAAATGCACACTGAAACATTACTCTTTTAATTATGTTAATTTACAACTGAAAAGCTAAATTTACAAAGGCAATAACATTAATTATTTAGTTACCCATTAAAGCTGAATATATATTACTGAACTAATTGGCTTCCTAAGTCTGCCAAAAAAAAATAAAAACAAGTTTATAAACTGATTTATATGGTCTCTCTCAGCAGGTTACTCGTATTCAAAGGATTACACTGATATCTGTGTAAAAACACTTCTTTCATTTATAGTATCTCCAAAAGTCACCATTCTCCTCAAAGAAAGTACCATACATGAGAGAAAGTGAGTTTCCCACACCATTCCAATCATGGAAGATATCGATGCAGAACTCCATACAGGTTGTGACGGAAGTAAGGTGCTCTGTAATGACTTTTGAATACTGTATGTTGACCAGGTTATTGGGATGTTTACTATATGTATGCCTATAGTGGGTTAAATCAACCAGGCTGTTGGGAAAACAAGCAGGAATGGGAAACTGTGATTCAAGATAAGCCACCCCACAATAAACGCTTCAGGATTGTTAAGAGACAACGCCCAAGCTATTAGCAGAAGAGATTCTACATCCTGCCACATAGAGGTTACACTGGGAAAGGAAGATCAACTGGACTATAAACAATTAAAGTCTCTTTCCAGAGAAGTGGGAGTTGCTGGGGAGCTGTTTAGGTTGACATAGGACCTTCTGAAGTGATCGTCAAGGGATGGTTACATGTATGGATTGTTTGTTGTTTAAAAGCCTTTTCTCCTAATCACTTTGTTCCTACTATTAAAACAAAAAATACACTGGTTTAAGATGGCCGTCACTGTACATCACCAGTGATGCTGAGTTGCTGCTCTGTTGACTGGGATATCGCTGAGCGTTGTTCGGTCACCTAGTTAATGGCATTCACCGTAAATTCTCACTTAACAAAGTGGGGCATGTGTAGGTTGCCATCTTCCACTCAAGTCCTGCAAGCTTTTCTGGGAACAGTTGTTTAGCCTCATGCAATCAGGCTACAATCAGAAGGCGGCTTAGAAAGCAGAATGGGCTAAATAAGACTTAAAAAATAAGTACCTTGTGCCAGATCAGATGCAGAAGGTTCCTGGGTTTGACCTTCCAGAGTCACCTTGGTCAGCTCTGAACCCAATCCAAACCACCCCTACTAGATGGAGACATCTAATGCACAAATGGAAAATCAAGGACTCCACGGTGTACGAGTGTGACTCCACATGATAGACCATCCAATATATCATGACCTACTGCCCAATTTATAAATATGAAGGAGGCATTACTGTAACAAATTCTGCTACCCCGATGTAACCATTTGACTCCATCAACTTCAGGTGACATTGTAGTTACTGCTCTGCACCAGCTATATGAAAAAAGACGACCAGTCATGGACATGGAATTCCATTCCAGGAGAGGTAAAGGCATGAAGCCTGACCTCTTCACTCAGAGAGACCAGGTGTTATGATCCTCAATTCCAGGGTGTTACCACAGAATTTGATCAAGTTAATTGCAGCCATATTGTGTACATTCATTCACCAGGAATTAATAATCTAGAACACCACATAGTTACGGGTTAATTTGGACAAGCAGGGCTTTTGGAGGCAAGGTCAAATGCTAGCTGCAGGCTTAAGGTTTCTGCTAATCAGAATGGGAAGAGGAGAAAAGAGTCAACAAATTATGAGACAAAGAAAAAAAGTGGAAGGACACCTTGAGTGTGGACACCTTTGATAGAAAAATTTATTATGGCTAAGATTGTTAGGAATCTTTTGTTGATAAGTAGGTGATTGGAGTTAGAAGAAGTGATGACCCAAGTAGGGGTGACTGTGAGCTATGTGTTTTGTAAAAAATAGTTATAAAAAGACTAGATAATAGAGTGTATTTTGGAGTAGTTTTCTGAAGCTATCCTGAGATAGTTTTTTCCTGACAGCACAGTCCCCTGTAGGGAAGTGACAGGCCATCACTGACCTGATGGCAATTACTCAATACCATCTTGGATTTCAGGTCATTATTTGGGACGTTCTAAACCTATTTCTTATGTCTCTGTGTGTTTAAATCTCATAAGCAGTAGTTCTAGATAAGAACACACTTACATGTCTTAATCTTAAGTCAGTCGGAAGTGCTGTGCTCCCATTGATTTATTCTTGATACCGCTGGGAGTGAAACAGTAAAGTTACCATTGCTTTGGATTCTGAAAACTCTGAGTTTTCCCTGCAGCCACGACACCTGACAATCATACCCAGTGGGCTGTGAAATGGCCGAGATCCTCAATTGATGTAAACTGGCATAGTTACATTGAAGTCAGTGGCGCTACCTGAATTTACACCAGTTGGGAATATGGCCCAGATCCATAAACCATCCACCCATCATGTTATTTTCACTAGTCTTTGGCCTAAACCAAAAAGATGGGCACCCAAAATGACTCCCTCTCTGCAGCTTGCATAGTTTTTGGTATTTATAGCTGAGAGCTCCTAAAATGGAATGACAGGCTGTGAGTCTAACATGATGAAGCAACAAGAACAACAAAAATAAGTTACGCTCCCATCTCATGTGGAATTTTGTAATATGGGAACATATTCCTCCTCTGTGACACTTGAGACTACATAGCTGTATGCTCTGGGTACATAATGAACTCAATACACTCTTGCAAAAGATTTGAATCAACATCTGACCATAACAAGAAACAATTAAGGAAAGCTTTTTAATTAACTCTTAATATAATTTCAGAAATTCACATTAAAGTCTCTGTGATTGAGGCAATGCCCTCATTAATATTTTAGCTTCATTCTCGATAGCTAAAATATTCAACATTTATGTATGTATGCATCCTGAAAATAATAAAATTAGGTTACTAATGGTTACAGAGCAATTAGTGTTACATTAATGTGTGATGAAAAGCTAATTTGCACTTTGTCTAAAAGAGTATTTAGATTCCATTTGCATGTGTCTAAGTCTGGCTCCTGGTAGACATGCTTTGTTTCTACTTGCAACACTTGTGTGTTTGTGATACATCTCCAGGTGTGAATGGACAATTAAAAAGACGTAATGCCACAGTCTCACAATGCAACCGAATGGAACACTGCTATCTTCATTTAATCCAGGCTTGGACTAACTACCAATTTATGTCAGTATAATTACATCACTCAGGGGTGTGGAAAATCCACGCCGTTATACTAACCCACGGTGTAGACAGCACTACGTTCCGTGCACATAGCTACCACCTCTAGGGGAGATGGAGTATCTACACTGACTGGAGAAGTTCTTCCATCGGCGTAGGCCGCATCTTCACTGAATGCTACAGCAATTGCTCCACCAGGGAGTTGTACTGCTACAGCGCTGAAAGTATAGACAAACCCCTGATGTTT
Organism: Dermatemys mawii; assembly: GCA_007922305.1. Classification (NCBI taxonomy): domain Eukaryota; kingdom Metazoa; phylum Chordata; order Testudines; family Dermatemydidae; genus Dermatemys; species Dermatemys mawii. The sequence continues at coordinate 17,103,179 of ML677358.1, read as the reverse complement.
CCATGCGAGACTCATTACACTGGGGGCTGCTAACAGGTCTGCGTTAGCCCACAGGATAAAGAGAATGAAATAAAGAATAGGTGCAGTACAGTGGGACGGTGATCACAGATTATGGGGAGAAACACAGTTCAGGTCCTGAACAAAGGGTGTTACCATGTTTCACACACCATGGTTTATATTTGGAATGATACATGGGGTAGATGGAGGAGGAGGGTTGAGGCAATAACTGCTGTGGGTCTAGTAGAAGAGCCGTCCTATACGATACACTTTCCCTTTGGAAAAAAGCTGTGTGCATATCCTATTTGCTAGTGCTGCAAACAGCATCTAGTAGGTGGGGGCAGGACACCAACCGAACACTGGGCTGGCAGACCACATTCCTCTAGGGCCATGGTGTTCCAGACAGACCTTCCCTCCTAGCAATTTCCCAGAGATTAGGTGAAGAAACCGCCCCGTGGTTTGTGAGAGGAAGGATCGAGTGCCTACATCCTCTTGTCCCAAGACTACCCATAAACCACACAGCAGAATCTAGCCTAAAGTGTTTCAAATGGAATCAAATATCTTGTGGCCTTACATATGCTTGGAGATAAGAAAATAATGGACATAATGATACTGTTTACTTCTAAAGCACTTAAGTCATGAGGTACTTCCACCAAACTTATACAAACAATTGGCTTATTGCTGAAAACTTGCTCAACACTGAAAATTAACATGGGGCTCAAACTGAGACAAAATCTATTTACTTCCCACTCTGGACAGCCCTTCTAAAAAGCTCCCAATGTATGTATTTATGCATTAGATTTAAAAACAACAACATTAAAAGTAGTAAGGGCCTGATTCTAAACTCACACGAGCTTTACACAGATAGAACTTCACTGACTTCAGTGGAATTACTTATGATTTTCACCAGTAGGAGATCTGAATCAAGCCCTAAGTTTGCATCCAGATATGGAAGCAAAATATTTTTTTTTTATAAAGTATAGCGGTTCTTTGACCTAATGTTTTAGGTGAAAGTTCCTCACAAGTGCTCCAGGTCAAAAGTTTGACATATCTTTATAAACTGTTTAGGAAACTGTTCCTGACACCAACTGGATAGACATATTTATATCACTCAGCGCTGAATAATTCAATAATAATAAAGAACCACAACACACACTCACAAGTAAACATCACAATGCCTACAAGTTACGGCAACAGACATTCTGAGTTCATTTCTTTATGCATAAGGGCCCATTTGTTTTGCTAAATTATTAAGAGCCAGAAGGCAAGTTTTAACAACAAACGCCAACTTGTGATGTTAAGGTTTCACAATCTTGACAGTTCAGCGCAGTGCCCACAAAACGTAACCTACAAATGAAGGCGGTGGAATAATGATCATGTTAAATGAGACTGGATCACGCACAGCAAATGTGTATTTTGTATCTTCTACTGGTAGACCTTATCCAAAGCTCACTAAAGTCATTGAGAGTCTTTCCTTTGACTTGAATGGGATTTGTGTCAGGCCCATATTGAACAATTTACCTTGTTTGCTGTTTGGCTGATGGCAACAATAAACTACCTGTGCGTTGAAAAGGCACAAACACTGCTACTGCTTTCTGTATTGTCCATCTAGTGTTTTGCCTGGTTTTACTCATCTGTATGTCCACCCTGGAGTTTGGCCCATAATCTGATCATAGCAGCACACACATTCAGAACGGGTACAACTATATTGAACACTATGTGTATCATATGTATCTTATATGTGACATTATTAAGCAACTAATATCACAAATAAAGAACTGGAAGTGGATAGTTTCTATTAAAGAAGGCTGATACTATATGCAAACAACTAATATAAAAGTGGGAAGCAAACAGAAGATAATTGTTTAGCAAGTGTTATTTTTAGCAACAATATATCACAATGTTTTAAGTTTGCCACCTAGCCACTAATCCTCTGGTAGCTTTTGTTTATGTTTTGTTCTACAGCAAGATTCACAAAAGTCACTTATACTTAATGTTCTTTATAAGTGGTTTCGAGTACGCACTGAATATTCAGGAGAAGTTAGCTATCACAATGCCAAATTCTTTCCAGCGAGGTTATTACAGCTCTCTTAATTTTGCCATAATTCAGGATCATTGCAACACAATGCACCTCATGGATGTGTTTATTACACAACACAAATTCTGTGCTCACATAACACGATGTTGGAATGTTTAGTCTGCAGTGTTATTCAAAGGCTTGATCAATGTTAAAACACTATCTTTCGATAAACTTTTTAAAGACTTGCCCTTTGATTTCCCTCCACCCACTTACTACATTTTTGTATGATGTTAGAGAAGTTTCCAATATGTGATAGTCCACTGAAGTACAAGCTACTGCCAGAGGCAAAGATCTTTTATAGTAAAGCACTGGAGAGGAGAGAGAGAGGGAGGGAGGTCAGAGGAGTTTGCAGCTGTACTTAGCAATTTAAGTTAAAATAAAAAGACATTTACAAAAATAGGTAGATCATTAAAAAAAAAATCTCTACATACAGGTCCAGGGTTTTTAAAGCGTGCATGTTGAAGTGTATGCAGCTCCCAGTTGTGTGTGTATACATATATGTGTGGTGCATGTATGGGCCTCACTTGAGGAAACCAACCTATCCAGGAAAGCACTTATCCACTTGGTTAAGTTCCACGGGAGTAAAAGTTAAGCATATGCTTCAGTTTCTCCATGAATCAGGTTATGCATAAGTATATGTCTGTGTAAATCCCTGTGGTTCATGAGCGCACTCCCACACACCTTTAGAATATGTTGGCCCCACTGTCTAGGCAGCCGCCCCCTCCCCCCAGCTTTTACAGGTCTTGAAACCAATTTAGAAGGCCACACATGGTAAGAAACATCCCATTTTAAGTGACTGCCCCACAGTATCCTCATGTCTACCAAGAACAATTCCACTCCATCTTGATCAGTCGACTCCCTCAACTAACTAACTATAGTTGGCAGTTTCCTGAGAGCCCTGAAGTCCAGTTTCCCTAGATACTTTCATTCAGTTCCTACATGGAAGAATGAACTCAGACATACTCAAATACTCAGTCTTTGTAGCAGCCCACAAATTTATCCTTCACTAACCAACCAAATCCCAAAGTTTTTCTGAGCTTACTACATCTTTCAGCTGCACACCCCCCCAGGCCAGTTAACTAAGCAGTACTGGGAGTTCCCAACTCCTTGCTATGGATTGAAAAAAACCCACCCACCACCACCACCTCCTGAAATCAAATCAGGTATTATTTTTCCACGCAGAGGCAAAAAGTACAGTCCTTCAAAACAACTCTGTCTCGTGGGCTGACACTCTTGCTTTCGCTCATGCCATCATGAAAAATGCATTGGCTGAGTGGCTGCATCGCCACTCAGCAAGGCTTTTATCTTTACCAGCTCGGTCAGAAACCACTGACAAATAGGGTTTGATAAAGAACATTCAGACAGAATCTCAACAAGCACTGTAAATGGCATGAGGCACTCCATTGCCCTCAAGGATGCATTAATAGTGGGGCCTGATTATATTGGGCTCAACAGTGGCTTTGCCATGAACGCGGAGTAGGGGGCAGCTCAGAAAGTTACAATGTGTCTCCCAGTACTCAAGGGAGGACATAGCGTACAACCAGGGGTTCTCAAAAACTGGGGGTCAGGACTCCTCAGGGGGTTACGAGGTTATTACATGACAGGTCACGAGCTGTCAAATTCTACCCCAAACCCCGCTTTGCCTCCAGCATTTATAATGGTGTTAAATATATAAAAAGTAGTTTTGATGCATAAGGGGAGGTTGCACTCAGAGGCTCTCTTTGTGAAAGGGGTCACCAGTACAAAAGTCTGAGAATCCCTGCTGTACACCAACATTACACTCTGGAGCAGTGTATGCCACCCTCACATGTCAATGCAGTTTTGCTGGCTAGCATCTTGTGGGGATGGAACTAAGACTTTCCTATTCTCCACTGTTCGCTACCCTCTTCCGCTCAGATGCACTGTGTGGAAGGGACATAGAAGCATATGGAGGCTGTTCTACCCCCATTTAATTATTTAGGATATAGGCAGTCAACCCTGGGTAAGATGGGGTACTGTAGGCTCCCTTACTCACCATACAGGCATACAGAATGGGCCCAAATCAAGCCCAAGTAATTTTGAAAAGAGCATCCTATGGTGCTCTTTGCCTTGGATAATTTTGCACTAACACTGATGTACCAGTAAAAGTTTGCTAGGAGTTTGCCAACCTCTCCACTCTATCTGAATGCATTTTCTTAAATGATTCTTGCTACTTCCTTCAAGGCGGATCGTGCAGTTCAATACATATTATCCAAAAATAATTGTGGCCTGCTCTAAGACTGCAATCTCTCACTTAGAATCCTTAATGGAGCCAGAAACTAGTGACGCATTTTGTGTTCAGCTAAAGTGACTGAAATGCTCAATATCATTCTGTTGAGCAGCAAAGCTTCAGCTTTAAATCTTGAATGAATTCTGGATGAACATTTGTAGGACATTTATTAAAAGAAATTGGGGAAGCAGACGATGGCCAAAAATGAAAACACACTTTAGCACAATGCCATTGGCAGAAGGATTTGTGTTTGTCAGTCCTGGGCAAATTAACTGAATCAGTAGTAAAGAATAAAATTGTTAGGCACATAGAACAATATAAATTGTTGGGCAAAAGTCGACATGGTTTCTGTAACAGGAAATCATGTCTTACTAATCTATTAGAGTTCTTTGAAGGGGTCAACAAACATGTGGCCAAGGGGGATCCAGTGGACATAGTGTACTTAGATTTCCAGAAAGCCTTTGACAAGATCCCTCAACAAAGGCTCTTATGTAAATTAATCTGTCATGGGATAAAAGGGAAGATCATTTCATGGACTGACAACTGGTTAAAAGACAGGGAACAAAGGGTAGGAATAAATGGTAAATTTTCAGAATGGAGAGGGGTAACTAGTGGTGGGAGCTGCCTGCAGATTGAAAAGCTGACGTGAATTTTTGGTATAATGCCAGAGATTGAGACAATATGTTTATGGAGAAGGAAATGGAGTGGATCTCTCTTGGCAATCCTCCTTGCACAAAACATGAAATAATACATCCGGAAAGATTTCCCAGAGAAAGGATGTGGTTCAGAATGTGTCCTCTGCAAGGAGCTTAGCTTCAGCTTTAAACATCATGGATTTACTGACTGCCTGCTGAGTTACAGATAATTTGCAGCAGACTGGGCTTTTGCTGGTAGATGTGGCTCAGGAATGATAAAAGACCCATTTCCACCGCCGAGGTCAGACCTAAGTGAGGGTGAATTTCACACTTCTGTTCAGCTATATGGTCACTGGTTTGGACAATACCGAGCTCTCACAGAGTACTTTTCATCTGTAGGTCTCAAAGCACTTTGCAAAGGAAGGTAAGCATCATTATCCTCGTTTTATAGCTGAGAAAACAGAGTTGTTGGGAGGTGAAGGGATTTGGCTGTCTTGCAACTTGGCAGTGGAAGAACTGGGGATAGATCTGGGCAACTCCCAGTACATTTCCCTGCCCATTGGGCCACACTTACACCTTGGCTACTTCTCTAAAACATAACCAAATTCCTTTGGCTCATCTCCTAAGCCAAAAATACCGAAGAACAGACTTACTAAAGAGTACATGACTACTGCTTCTGGCTGAATGAAGGTGTAAGATAACAACACAGAAAGAGATGCTCAAATGTATTTTAATTTTTCCTTTTAGGCGGTAATTGGTCAGGTGAAGTCTCCCCTCAGTTTTAGCTGGGCAACTCCATACCCATGAAGTCCTCTGCGTAAGATCAAAAGTCTAACTGACAGAAGCCGATTGCAAGGCACAAGGCACTGACTGGCAAATCCAAGGCCATCTGCAAAAACTGGAAATCCTGCTGCTGCTGTAGAAAATAAAACCTTTTTTTTTTTTTTTAGTACTTGTGAAAGATGCTGTCTTGACAGCCCTGAAGAATGAAGAGATCTATTTATCCACTGCAACACTGGCAGGAACAGTACAAATTTCACACACAGCTCTGCCAACGTGCCATATCCAGTTTCAGTTCCACAAACAAGCTAAAGGTTAAAGCTGTTTATTTACACCAAACCCACACGGCATCTAAATTGACCTAAATTATTGTCTGAGTTGTAACCTTTCTGTGTTCAAGACCCCAAGGGGCTGCTGCGTCTTTCTCATCTCAGAAAATGCCTCCTTCTGAGTAGGGGAGAAAGTGAAAGAGCAGCAACTGAACATGGAAATGGGAAAAGAGAGTCAAGGTGGGCAGAGCTCTCCTCCAAAGTAGTCGCTGAAAATGTTTGTGGCTACTGCAGACCCCACGAAAACGACAACGTAAAGGTCTCAGTTTTGTTACATGAAGATCTAGCAGGCGAGGCCTCAATCATCGCAGCTGTTGCTGAGGAAGGACATCTCAGTGTCTTGGAGGTCTTTAGTGCATTACTAAAAAAACCCATTACCTGTGTCTGTGTTGCAGCTGTAACAAAAACAACCCAAAAAAGGTGGACCCAAGCAGTCAGTACACTACAAGGATGTAGCTTATGGGTAAATCCCATTTGTGCGGGATACTGAACCTTCCCAGGTTTGGTTCAAAGTGCAGGGCACATTTCTTCGACCTTGCTTTCTCTGACACGAATATATAGCAACATGTACACTGAAATAAATCAAAAACAAAACACCCGACCAAAACAAGACACAAGCAGCTGCTTCTCCCTCTGGGGAGAGGCTGAGAACAAACAAAAGGAGAGAGATGAGTGATCATGCTGCTTAATGTACTGGAAGGCGCTCAGATACTAGGGTGATGAGCCCAGTATAAGTAACGAGAGAGAACAGAATACAGAAACAATCCTTTACAAACAATGCTGTGTGTCCCAGGCGGCCAGGAGGACTGAAAAGGAACTGGAAGCGTTTGCAGTCATGCATCAGTCAACAGGAGCAAAGTGACATCCCGGGAGTGAAGCTACTCTCTGTGCTGATAAAAGGAAAGAGCAGCATCTGGCCTACAGTGTTCAGCTTTTTCTACACATTTTTATGCTGTATGAAGCCTGGTAGAAGTGAAATTTCTTGAGCCCCCAGAGGTAGATGGCGCGTAAGTGAGGGAACACGGCAGCGACATCACGCGATGGAGGACTTCTAATCACAAAATATCTGTCTCTGCCAGTTAGTCCAACCACACAATAATATAGGACAGCTCAAGGATGAGACAGAAAAATATGGAGATGGATCGGAGCCAGGAAGTTCATCTCTGGACCTCAACTTTCTCAATGTTCAGGAGTGTGTGGATCCTGGGGTGAGCTTCAGATCATCACAGTGATATGGGCCAGCAAGGCCAAGAACCTTCTCAAGGGTCAGAGGTCTTCGGGGCTGGGTTTTGGTTTGGGCCTATCCCTATAAAGACATTTTTAGCTGAGAATTTCAAAGCTACCTAAGGAATTTGGACACCTGATTCCATTAAAATGAATTGGAACTGTGCATCCAAATCCTCAAACTGGCATTGAAATGCAAATCTCCAAGCTGCCCTTTCATTTCGGTAGGGCATGAATTCCTGGACCCTGGAATTCACTCCCACTATTGGCCCGACCAAGCACAAGGCTGTTGACTTTTGAGGCATGTTGCAAGACCTCTGTCTGTCTGCTCAGGACTTTGGTTTGAAGAAGTAGCCCAAGAGAGCCAAATTTCATTTGCTGTTTGGTCAACATGGGAAAGGGGAATACACACATTCTCCTTTAAACTAAATGTTGTACTTTGCTACATGCTGTTAATTGCTGTCCATGTGTTCCGAGGCTGAGCTGGGTGCATTTGTAATGACATTGTGCAGAGGAACACCAACCAGCTGATATAATGAAAGTGCACCCATAAGAGCTATGAAAGCCCTACACAGTGAGACTCAGTCTGGTAATAACACCAGTTTACTGGTGTTATTACCGAGATAAGGGGCACATGGCAGTGAACTACTAAATTATGGCCTCCTGAGTGCTTCTATTTACAAGGCATTAGTTTAAATTTTCATCTAATTTTTATGAGGCCCTGCTGCATTAGTGCATCTGCGCAGGGGCACTGTCTGCTCTGAAGAGATCAACCAATAATATTTTTAGCTTTGCTGCCAGCAGGTTTTTTGCAGTGCTGTTTAAAAAATCACAAGCGTTGACTGAAGCTTTATTGTAAATACAAGCAAAGTTCCTATTAAACTTATTTCTTTAATAATTTCAAAGCATCAAAAATAAAACTGCTCCTGCAGCATGGTCTATGTAATAAGATTCCAGGATCGTCACTCTGAACCTAGAACGTCTGTTGAGTCAGCGTTTAAGAATAAAAACAGCTGCAAAGCACGAGTGAGAACTCTTTTTGTTTAGAATACCACCAGATCATCACTGGGATTTGTGATGTCTGTTACTGTCCAATGTTTAAGTTCTCAGACATTTTAAACTTTTTTATACCACCTCATACTGAATAAGAAAAGGGTTAGAGCTAGGTTGTTGTAATTTAGCACTACATAAGACTAGCCCCGCAGTCCTCAAACACGAGTCCAGGGGATTCAATGGACATTTTGCCTCTGTGAACACTGCCTGATTGGGACTAGATAATCTGTTGCAGATTTCCAGATTCTGGGACAATTGGCAAGCAGGGACTGGAAGATATAGTTCATTCTATTCAAATAATGGTTGTGCATATCATCACTACAATCCACCATTTTATTATGAATAACACGTTACAATGATGTTACTGAAATCTTGCTGGATAATGCCCCTGACCCAGGCTCCAATCCATAAAAGCACTTAAGCATACATTTAAATTAAGAGCATGCTTAAAATTAAGCGTCTTCCTGAATAGCAATGGTTTCCTGAATCCAGGCTTTGGGCAAGGAGGATGTTCATTTCAATGTTAACTAAGGGTGGGGTTAGGGTCGTGCATGTTGAATTTACCTTGAGCTAGAGGTGATGGGCTTTGATCTACATTTCTAAAACAAAATAATCTTCACATATCCTAAATCATCCTAAAATAATTCAAAAATGAACAAACTTAATAACAACTCAGTAAAATAAATCCTGTTTTACACTTGTTTTTAGATAAATGAGGGGTAACAGGAAAGTATTTTCAATGAACATTAGTATAAAGCTACAAGTATTATTAAACACACCAAAAAAATCTATAAAAATGTGAGGCTTCCATCTGACAGAAGAAATACAGTTAGAGAAAGGTGATCCCCCTTCTGAAGTCATAAAACTGAGTTGGATGGGAATTAACTCCCAACAATTTTTTTTTTTGCAAGCCCTGAAGCAGAAAGTCCTAATCGGGGAAAATATTTCATGAACACATCAAAGAACGGCGATAGGAGAGTAATCCAGAAGGCAATACAAAAGAAAAGTTTAAGAAACACCTTTCAATACTTTTTCTTTGAAGAACTTCACTTCCTATAACAACAGAAGGGTTATCTAAACATGCCCATCATGTCATTCCAATTATTTTATTAAACTTCCACTTAGAAAAAGTTGATTACATGAATAATGTCTTCACTAAAGTGGAGAATACGCACTCCTGCCTAATCAACTAACTATAACCTCTTGGAGTTAGAATCAAAGCCTGCACCCTATTCCAAAGCTCACTGTCATCAATGAACGCTCATTGCCTTTGGATCAGGATCCTGCATTCCTAAACTTGAATTTGTACTGCCACACTAATGCAGAGCATAAGGATATATTCAGAAACATTTACATGGTGGCAACAAGGAGCCATCACAAGGTTAAGGTCACAATGCGCCAGACACTGTACAGATGCTGTAATAGCTCCTGCCCCAAAGACGACAACACATCATTCCAACACGTGCCTTTAGGACATTCCCTTGATGAACGTGAATGTAACTGGAGAGAAGGGCACCGGAATTGGAAAACAGCCCCTCCCCCCATTGATACTTACTAGAATTTGGAATGTTTTGCATGCTACATTTACCCAGCTAAGAAAGGGAAGCTTTGTGCAAACCCCACACAGCGTGGTTTGATCCTGCATTACTATGCAGCACACTCTGTCAGCCAGAGCTGCAGCATTCAGGGAAAGGGCCCCACCAGCATCTGCATTTTAAACTCTCTGCTTCGCCTGCTTGAATCTGAGCAGGACTACGTGAAAGCGTGGTTCCGTTTGGATGGCTGCTATTTCTTTTTTGGTTTCAGAAAAATATAACAGTGCTTTGGTTGTTTTTAGATGTTTTAGAGTCAATTTAGCATCTAGCCTTTTTAAACGGGATCTCTTTCATTGGACCAGCTTACGTTAGTTAAAGAGAAGCTTTTACACCGAGCTCTTTTAGTATCCTGAGACCAACACGGCTACACCAACACTGCATCTGTTCGATGGATTCACCCAGTTCAGGAACTGTTATAGTGCACAACACACTATCCCATAGGGGGAGCATTCAACACTTCATATTCAGAGAGTTTTGCCTCATTTGTATCTCAGCCCAGAATGGGCCACACAGGGGAATAAAAGGGCCATATGACATCACCCCAAGGCTTGACAATGCATGGAACAGATCATGAGTCTGGGGGTGGGCAGGACAGCAGACAATTCAGGGCTGCTACTTTCCCAATACGAGCACATGGAAGGAGAGGGGCAGGGACTGGATGGAGCAATGACTGCTCCCACCCAATGCTCCAGTAGGGAGCTGAGCTGATGCCAGAAGGAAGGAAATTGCACCCAGTAAATTGCATCTTACTGCCTGCCTGGAGCAAGCAGGGGATGAGAGAAGGCATTATGGCAATTCCTTCCCTGGGATCCTCTGGGACAATGAAGCTATGTGCCATCCTCTTATGTGGGATATGAGCAAGGGGTCAATCCAGCTCTGGGGGAGGTCTGAGCAAGGTCTGCTCTATCTGAACACCACCACCACCAGTGTGAGCCACAGGACGGCTTTGATTCAGTGCTGTGTATTCGCTATGATATTAATCACTTCCAGCTAGCCTCCTAGTTCTGCACTGCGCCGATATGCTAAGCCACATGGCAGTTGTGATCATCTGAGCCAAGAATGGACCAGATGAGTAGCCTAATAACAAAATAACACATAGCCCTTACATAGGGTGTTATGTATTTCAAGTGCTCTCCACACATTAACTATTAATGGTAACAGCTGCCAGTGCACAGAGATCCAAGTCTGACTATTAAACTTGATATCCCGTTCCGCACAGGACAGGCAGCCATCCTGTTCCGCACAGGACAGTCACAGAGGTGTCACCTGCAACTCCAAGGAGGGGTTGGAATCTGAGCTGCTACCCCTACAAGCAGAAGACGTGGCATTCCTGAGACACTCTCACTCATTTAGAATAGGGGGAACAGGAGAGCTTGCTGCAAAATGTTGGGGGAGAAACCTCCCAGAAGCACAGCTGGCCCGCTTCTAGAACTGCTGCATCGAAGCAGCTCAGGATGAGTTAGGAACAGAGCAAAAGCCTTAATTCAGAATGCCCCTCCTCTCACCAGCTTAACTTGGAGCCCTAACATCAAGTTCTGTCATAGGGGTTCTGCCATTTTCTATACCAGAGGCTGCTTATTTCAGCACCGTGCTGAGAAAGGACCCATGTGTAAAAAGTTTGCAACTCTTGGCAGGACCTTGATGCTTTCAAATGGCCTCATGCAAATCGGTGAGGAATCACCATAATTTGTCTCCATTTTTTACATGCCGTTCATGATGCTACTTTATATAAAGAAATCACTAGCCAGCTACAGCAGATGATGACTCTTCTTAATGTGGAAGGCCCTAAGTCTCCCGGGCCCATTGCAGCAAGAACAGGAAGGTGGGGTCATTTGCACTGAAGCGCTTATGGAGTAATTTCAGACATGATGTAACAAGAGGATAACAAGCTGTAGAGCGGGGGATAGCACAGTATGGTGCAACAATTTTATATTATTTAGATATGAAGAAAAAAGGCTTTGGTTCATTTCTTAAACTCCTCATGGCTGACGTTTGAATGAAGGGAGACTCTTGGCCTGCTGTACTGGTGCCTTACACACACAGGGTGCTGTGATTATGGAGGAAGTGGGCAAAGAGTATTGAGGCTGGCCTCACTGGTGGAATGGAGAAGGTAGGGGTGGGGACGCAGAGTGAAAAAGATCACATAAGCAGGAAGAGGAAGTTGGACAAACTTAGCAAGCTCAAAGGGAGAATGGGCATTTATATCGCTAGCAAGGATATCCAGGAACTCATGAGCTAATGTTAATAAAAAAAGAACTGTGGAAGACAGGATGTATCACAGAATCACAGAACAGCAGGATTGGAAGGGACCTCAGGAGGTCAACTAGTCCAACCTCCTGCTCAAAGCAGGACCAATCATCACCTAAATGCTTCAGATTTTAAAACTACCTCTAAATATGAAGGTTTAGGATGAGATTTAATTGGGGGCAGATTATTCCACATTTTCTCTCTGTGGTGCTCTTGCACCTTTCCCTTAAGTAGCTGGTGATGGCCTGTCTCACACACAGGATGCTGGGCTAGATGATCCAGTCATGGAATTTCTATGCTCCTACGAGGGGCTTGAAGACAAGGGGTACAAATGCCAGAGGCACGTAAGTGAACAAAGCACTTTGGGGCCTAAAGCTCATTGCAAATTAATGGGATTTACCCAAGGACAAGGAATTTGAATATGCAGCAGGGAAGAGGGAGCTAGTGGAGGCTTTCATGAGTTTCAGCTTCATGCTTGTCTTGGTGTCTTGTGGGGAAAAGGGGAAGATGTTTTCCTTTGTCACCGAGTGCTGTACATATAAAAGCATATTTCAAGTCTGTATTTTTCTTCCTAGTAAATTGATCCTCTTTCTTGATTATAAAATCTAGCATCCTGGACAGCACAATAGCCTAAAAATGGTTTCATTGCTCTGCAGCTCATCTCATTTCACTTCCTTGTTTTCTCTCCCTAATTTTTTATTTTTTTGCCATTTGCACAGGCTGTGCCTGTCTCTGACATCACACACAGCAGGTAGGAGAAGATCACTAACAACTGTTATTTCACACATGAGCAGTAATATTTTCATTTCCCATCTATTGTGAAATAAAAGCCTTATGGTCTATTAAAATAGCATGAATAAGCCCAGAACTCAAAAGCAATTCTGTTACTGTCACTCTGAAATCACTGTTATTGCATTCTCTAGATGTATTTACTCAAAAGTGGTATTGTATTTGTCAAACCTGGGGATCAGTCTCAACACTGTGGTGATTAAAAAAAAAACCCAAAGACCAACTCACGAACGTGCAGCAATTTCTAGAATAACAATGGTTTAAGAAATAATTCCATTGCTACAGTGAGTTGGAGAAATGGCATTGACAACAGTTGTGAGAAAGGCAAAGGAGAGATTTCCAACTTGCCTCTCTTGGAGAACACACCCTTGCAGAGTTTCTCCCCAGCAGCAGACACTAACTGATACAACTGGGGGCTTTGGTTGATGTCATTCCCAGATGCAGCACTTGCTGATCACGCCACAGTGCCCAACTGCTTAAGCCTGCACCAGATAGACGTGTCTTTGGCTACTGGGCTGAGAGTTTTTTTAAGGACTCTAATATTGGTGGGATGGAATTCCCATCTCTAGAATGTAACAGACTGGGAAATAGTTACCTTCACAGAAAACATATGCAGGAGTTTGGCAGCAGAGCCAGTACCGTAGCAGTCCCATCTGGTGGGGTACAATTTGCAGGCAAACATGGCTCCATTACACTATCCGCATGATTCTTCAAAGAACCTGACTGAACAACCTGCCTCCTCTGCAACTCTATAATCTCACTTTTTCTATCAAAGACACCAATGCTCAGATTGTCGTCTCTCAGTCTAGAGGATTATTCCATACTGGATGTCCTAAGAGCCGGGGCAGCAAGTCACATTTCCACCTGTGACTGGCTAGACGATCACACGTGTGCTCCTGACGACAGGCACGGCTACGGTGATGCCCACACATCTGTGACGCCTTGGCAACTTGTATCAAAGAATGAAACCAGACATCTTGAAAAGCTCCAACAGGTACAAAATGCAGCAGCCACCTGTACAGCAACCCAGGTTACCAAGATTACATAACTCCAGCCTTCCACGCTGTGCACTGGCTGCCCAGTGAATGCAGAGTCCAGTCCAAGGTCCAGTCCTCCACACGGTTGGCTCTCATTACCAGAGATCACTTCTCTCTTCCTGACCATGATCTCTCACATCAGCTGCATTCCACTAGGACAATGAAGCTTGTAGCCAACAGAGGAAGGTTCATGAATGGGGAAGACAGAACTGTCATAAGAACTGGACTTGGGCTACGGAACCCACTACTACAAGAAATAAGAGTGCCCACAGGTCTTGCTGGTTTCACACCTAAATGCATCTCCTAAATAAGTCTGTCAGATGTGACACAACATATCCACTAGCATGTGTGTGTCTGTGTGTGTACATGTACGTACACACACCAAGAAGCTAATCAAGATCCACAGGCAGACTGGGAAAGAAGGAATGGGGAGATTCATATTGATGTGTTCCGGGGAACAGCTGCCGTACAGGAAGTAATTCAGAGCAGTACTTAAGCAGCCAAAAAATGCATGGCCACTAAGATAATCATACTGCCAAAGTTGGGTTTTAGAGGAGAGAGAATGGCACATGGAAGAGCAGGCACTCAAAGGAGATGCCCTGAAATATGCAGGATTTTGGCAAGGGTTCCCTAGGGCTCCTCAGACCATGCCCAGTTGGAAAGGCTATACTGCCTACCGTCTTTCCATGATGCCACTAATCCCTTGCACCAATAGTAAACCAAGCTGCACTCCAGGACGTTCAGCGCTCTGGTTCAGTGTCCACACGGGACATTACTGCATGGCAAGCTGGTGCACCATAGATTCACACCCTAGCTTGAGGCACAGTAACTTGCCATGTACCTCTATGAGTCTCTTTAGGTGATCGGGGAAATGAACGGCTACGCACAGCTGGATTTTAAGTCTCTACAAAGCTAAAAAGATTCAGAAGCTGGAAATGCTCTCCTTGTTTTAGAACTTTAGTTTCAAGAGTGTAAAATCTGAATCCTGCCCTTTCCTTCCTCCCATAATTCCACACAACTCTCCTTCATCTCTCTTTTGTGATCACTTGCTGACACAGCTTTAGTTGTGCGTCCAGATATTATCTGCTTGCCTGACTGGGTGCATTCAAACGGAATACATCAAAATGAATGGGGGCAGCAATTCATTTCTGAACTTCCTTCTCCAATGTATATGATAGACGCTACAGATATCTTCAGATGACTGATTATTGGATGTAGATCAAATACTTTATAGATATTATCTTTAGATGAAACTCAGTTTGGAATCTTAAATGGCGAAGGAAATTAGATAATTAAAACTCTGCTCCTAGAAATACATTTTTTAAAGTGTCAAAATCCATAAAAACTTCAGGCAGAAATATAAAATGAAGCTGAAAGAGATTCAGAGAAAACCAAATTAATATTTTAATTCTGTCAACACAAAAAGGTTTCTGAGACAAAGGTCAGGACTAATACAGAGCAGTGATTTATTGCCCCATCTTCATAACTTAAACTACTGTTTCTCTAATGCTCACTGAATCCCTCCTATGAAGTTACAGCCTATGAAGTTACAGGAGGCAGAAAGGAGTGAGCAGGAGTGGGGCCTCGGGGAAGGGGCGGAGTAGGGTGGAGCCATGGTTTCCGTGCTGGAGGCTCCCCCTCTCCCTCCCCGGCTCTTCTGGCCTGTTTGTCTGGAATTCCTTGCACGACTTTGAAAATCACATGTTAATGCCTACATTTTCATTACACACACTGTAAATAGTATCTGTTTGGTTTTCATTAAATAGGAAGCTTCTCAAACATATTCCCTCAACATTTGTGGGATTTGTGAATAAAAACAACATGACACTACCACTCAGAGCTTTTCAACTGCAAAGCATTTTCAAACATTAACTAATTAATCTACACAACACACTGGTGAGGCAGGGAAGTATTAACTCTCTCATTTTACTTGGCAATGGTAAGTATAATAATCCCCAGTATTAGTCACTGTTTTACAGATGAGGGAACTGCAGCAGAATTTAAATGATTAGCCAATTGTTCCATACAGTATCCTCAGAGCTTGGATTAAACGAGCACCCAATCCTGTGCTTCTGTAGTACAGGTGACAAGCGGAAAGATATGGGTCTATCAGAGGATGCTGGTGGAGGTCACATGCTGGTCTCCCATCAGGGTTAAAACATGACATATCATACCCTAAGCCATGCTGCACTACTGAAGGAAAGTAGCCAAAAACTTCCCTACCTTTAGGTTATTTGAGCATACAGTGCCTAGCACTGATCAGGGACTGGGGTGTCCACACAATACTTCAATAAACGGTGGCAGCAGCTGATACCAGTTGAACCATGAAATATTGGTATCCACAGAGGCAGTAACTTTCCTAACTCAGTAGCCTCTCTTCCACTCCCAAAACCACCACCCAGCAAAGAGAGGAAAGGGAGACTAAATAGTGACAGGTCAGTATGCAAAGTCTTAAGTATCTGGCTTGACTACTTCGCAGTGTCTGCAATAATCATTTAAAGGGAGGTTGCCAAAGCTGCAATTTTAATTATGCTTAACTTGAATTATTCAATTAATTTATATTTAATAAAACCAAGTGATGTACTCTGTGTTTATAGAAAACCGATTAAAAACATATTTAGCAGCTGCCTACAAATTACATGCTGATTCATCTTTAATAATATGATATTAATATTCAACTGACATTTAACAAACAAACAATAGCTTTTATGAAATGTGCATAATGATTGCCACCACAGTGTCAAGACTTTCCTAGACTCCTGCCATGTGGGGAAAGAAAATTTAGGGAAGCTATTTTTACAATCAAGTGTCCTGCATTTTATGTGCTAACATAATTATACCAAAAGAGCTTTCAATGGCAATATGTCAGGTGAGCGACAGGAAAGAATGGCATTGATAAAGTTAGCTTTCAGCTGTGATCCCCTTCTTTGTGTGTGGTTTCCCCAGGCACAAGTTAGGTTGAAATTCATCCCTGTCCCCCACAGAAGGTTCAATCAAACAAGGTGATTATTATTTATTTGTATTATCATAGTACTTAGGAGTCCCAGCCATTGACCAGGGCCACAGCGTGCTGGGCAGCATACAGTACCTGCCCCAGAGAGCTGACGATCTAAGTATAAGACAAGAAACAACAGACGGACCGGGGAATATATATATATGGAGATATACCTATATATATACATATATATGGAGATATACCTATCTCATTGAACTGGTAAGACCTTGAAAGGTCATCAAGTCCAGTCCCCTGTCTACACTAGCAGGACCAAGTACTGTCCCCTGACAGATTTTTTGACCCAGATCCCTAAATGGCCCTCAAGGATTGAACTGAAAACCTTGGATTTAGCAGGCCAATGCTCAAACCACTGAGCTATCCCACTCCCCCACCCCATGAGACAATATTAGTCAGCATGAAAAGCTGGTCTCAGCCAAACAGCAGCCTAACCAAAACAATTCCATGTGAGCCCTCTTTTGGGAGTGCTCAAAATAGGGCTGACATGGGACTTGAGCAGCTCACAGGCCTTGTGCTTTTTCCCTAGATAGTGGTGAATTTCACCACTAGTGCACACCTAACAAAGTAGCCAGTAGTGTACTCACGTAGACAGCTGTTGTCCTAAATTTTACTTTGAGCCATGCAGTACTTAGAAAACCAATTAATAATTCGGTATTTTCTTTTAAACAAGTTATATCTTCCTGTTTCAACAAGGCTCAACATGAAGGCTCTAATTTTGAACTGCTTACTCATGCACGACTGAATTACAGGAATGTGGGAATAAGCTAGACAGAAATAGCTACTATGCACTTCCTAATGCCAAATTTTAATTGTATCTGTCATTAGCTAGTAAGTGATAGTCAAATTAGAATGTTTAACATTTTAAGGAACAAGGGCCAGAATTTAGCTAGCATAAACTAGCATAGCTCCAGTAAAAAGAATGGAATCACACCGATTTATGCCAGGTGAGGATTGAAAGATTAGGAACTTCAATGGGAACTGTGTGCACATAGCTGAAGGCAGATTAAAAATAAATAAATAGATGAATAAGAGAGACTCACAATCAACGAGAAAGTATCAGCACAACAGCACTAAAGTTACACATCCAATTAGCACTCTCCATTCATGGCTGGTGAGAATTAAGGAACCAATGATGCACACATGATTTTGCACAGTAGAGCATTTTAATTAAATCGCTTGGTGTACAATAATATACCTGGGTCTAATAAGCTAGCTAATCAGGCTAATAATTGTATCAAAGAGTGAGATCTTTGAATGTTAGCAAATCGAAAGTATGAACTGGGAACATATGTTGACATTCTGGCTTATTTGGTCTTCAAGGAAAACAAAAATACGGTCACTGATACAACCTTTAAACTGAGTCTTAGATTTATATGCTCCTCTTACTTTTGAGCACTTAAACTTTCTTTAGGTAATTGTTTTGTTTGAATAACAACGTGAACTGCTTTAATATCTATCTCTGACTGGGCCACACACTGCCCATCCTGGAATTTTGTAAAAACTTCCACATGCATTTGAGTCATTAATGTAACACTGATATAACACATATCAGTTCATCCTTTTGCAATTGTCAGATCAATGTTTGCACTAGTACCAATCATAGACTGCTAAATCAGCTAGCTGCATTCACAAGGACTATCTTAAAAGTTAGTTACTAGCTCATAAATTATGGACTTGATCTTGCAAGATGCTGAGGATGCTGGCACCAGTCCAGCAATACCCCTAAGTACATGCTTAATTTTAAACATGCAAATTGTCCCATTGAAGTCAATCCTAGTTACATCAGCAAAGAAGTTGGCTCTTAACATTTATTTTATAAGTATGATTCTATTTCAGTATTAAATGCTCTTTATTATCAACAAGAGTAATCTTAGGGTTTAGAAAGGGAGAAAGTGACAGCAATTGGTTTGAAAACCCCAAGTGATGTTGCACTCCAACCCCTCTCCTAGACAACATCCAGTGCTCTTCTGTCAGGCACGATTAGAAATCATCTTTGTGTTAGACGCATTATTGGCATTACATACCAACCACTGGTAGAACTAAGCTCAGATACTGGTAGAATCTAGCATTTAGATGCTAGGACTCCTGCTGTACCAAAACCTACTGTGACATAAGGTTGAAGAAACAGGAAAGTCACATAGGAAGAGAAAGGGAGTAAACCCCTGTTAGTTTATATAAGATTTACGGGACGCATAGGTCTTGTGTTTTCCTTTGATAAATTTCACATGGAAAGAACAAACACAGAGCACTCAGAAAGCATCTGTTCCACAAACTTATTTCTAGAGTTTAAGAAAGAGACTCCCAACAAAAGCAATTAACAATGAGTGTGCAGAACTCTTGTGAGGAAATACAAACTGTCTCACCCTGTTGAACTAGCTAGTTAATAGCGGTAGTGCAATGAGCTGCAAAACTTGCAGCAACTATACTTATTTTTGTTCTAAATAAAATAAAATAGGGAAATGGAAATTAAAAGCTATTCACTCTGGATTTCAGAGCAGCATCCATTTTAAGCAATGTTGTGATAATTGAGCCATAACAGGCCTATTTTAATTGTTAGTCTAACTGGTAAAAAGTGGCTAACGGTTCATGAATTGTTACAATGAGCTGTTGTAAATCCTGAAATCAACAGCACTGCAAAGCAACAGCACAATGAGGTGAGATAGCCCATCAAGCTCTGCTCAGCCTGAGAAGGACCCAGGTCTCACCAAAACAGCCAAACAATATCCCTTTCTGGGGAGATTAGCCAGGGTCTAGAGCAACAGCTGTCGGTCAACTTGTCAACCCAAAGCATTTGTCCGTGACTGACCAGCCACCCTGTATCCTGATAACAACAAAAGCTGTATTTCCGTCATCTTTACTATCCTACCTCTTCCCTCCCTTCTGTTTCTAACTGTTCTGTCTAAAGCAGAAAAGTGACAATCATTCTCAACTCAGAACTGAACAATACAGTACTACACCCCTTTCTTCCCCAACAAGGGTGGGCTTTTTAACTAAATAAAAAACATTACCCAATATTCACTGTCTTCAAAAAGGAAATTTAAAAGATTTTAATTAAGTTTGCTTTGCATAATCACTCAAGTTCAGTTTCAGTACTCTTTATCTAGTTTTTTTTTCTATTTGTGCATTTCAAGCAATTTTTAACTTTTGGTATGAATTTTATAGAGTGTTTGCCATGGAACTAAGCTGGCTAAGGTCTCCAAACCTTGTTTAAAACTATTTAACATTGGACAGTAACAAAATCATGCTAACGACTTTAATTCTTTGGGACTATATTCATTCCATCTAAATTAATATGACAATACATTATGTCTAGACACATTATCTAAAACATTGAAGCAAGGTGTGAAAGCATATTCACTTTCTTCTTAGTGGGATTTGATCTCATCACACTACAGCATTCCTAACTTTTTTAGGAAGCTCTTAGTGAAAGAGGAATTGGCTAACACAGTCCTTATGCAGGTTGAAGAATGAGATCAATCCCAGGTCCATTAAAAGAAGGGGGATGTAGGAAAGAGGAAAAATTTCCATGCCAAGATCCTAAGAGGATCATTTGCAAATGTTTCAGATGTCATCTTCACACAGTAAAGAGTGCTGAATGCACTTTCTAACATTGTTACATTACAGTATATGAATACAGTGAAGTGCAAATAACATTATAATGTGAATGGATTACCAGAGTAGTACTGTGAAAATCACTATCGGTCCCATCTTGGCATACAGAAAAATCAACTCTCCAAAAGCTAGTTATTTAAAAGGGCTATTTTATTTATAAAACAATATTTACAGAGTAAGAGACAGAGCCATGCTGATTTCTTGCGGCATGAAATGACAGTTCAAGAAAAAACTTTACCGATTCGAATGATTTGCATAAAAATATATTATGAAGTATCTTTTCCCATAGGAACGTAAAGGCTAAAGGAGTCTTTATTTGGTTCTATTCTCTCTTCATCCGTGCAGGTATTATATATGCTGTTTTCATGACGCTGCTAATGGTTTGTTCACTGATCTCATGTAAGTCACTCAGGGATGAATCTGGTCAATGTATCCAAAAGCCAATAGGGGTCTGGGCAGCAGCAAGACCCCTGATAACACTATAAGGCACTGTCTTTCTTTTACAGTTACAGATTCCCTTTTACAATTTCACCTTTAAAGTAGTGCTGTCAGTGAATGCAACGGGTAATACTAAATGAGCACTATGGTAATAACAATTAAATAACTGCATTGACTTATTTTGTTTAGGAGAATCCATCCTCAATATACAGGATTCTGAAGACTATCCATCTTCAAGATCACCATCATTTTTTAGTTTCAGAGTTATCTGTCAATGATAGTGTTTCAGACACATCATGTATGTCACACAGACACAGCAAAAGAAAAAACAATTCCATCATCCAGAAACAACCATAGATAAATTTGTGACAAGAACCATCAGATAACAAAAAGAGGTAACCGATGAAAAAATTGCCTCATTTGTTTATGCAATAAACTCTCCTTTCTGCAGGATTGAAAACTCACACTTCATTAACATGGTTCAGTCATTAAGACCAGGATACAGTCCACCCAACAGAGCAGATGTCGCAGGCAAATTGCTGGATAAAGTACCTAAAAGAGAAATTGAGCAGCGTGCAAAAGGTCTAGAGAGTAAAATTGTTAACCTGAGTCTTGATGGTTGGAGCGATGTCCACAATGATCCCTGTTGTACGAGCTTGCGTGACATAAGAACATAAGAACAGCTGTACTGGGTCAGACCAAAGGTCCATCCAACCCAGTATCCTGTCTGCCGACAATGGCCAACGCCAGGTGACCCGGAGTGAGTGAACCTAACGGATAACAATCAAGTGATCTCTCTCCTGCCATCTATCACCACCCTCTGACAAACAGGGGCTAGGGACAACAGAAGAAGGGAATGTCTTCCTTACAGAAACAACTGATATATCAGGAAATGCACACACAGCAGAATACTTGTAAGCAGCAGCCGTAAAAGCAATAACAAACTGTGGGGGGAAAAAAATCGAATAACTAGTACACAGTTTGGTCACTCACAGACAATGCTGCAAATGTATCCAAGAAAATAAGAAGTTTAGAAGAGAGTCCCAAGCTAACAACATATGGCTGCAGTGCTCATTTGATGCACCTCCTAGTCAAAGACTTCAGCGTTCTAGAAATAAAGGCTAACGTTGTTGCAATTGCAAAATACTTCCGTAACAACCACTTTGTAGCAGCTGCTCTGTGAAAAGAGGGAGGATCTATGTTAACTCTCCCACAAGATGTGCGATGGAACTCAGTAATGGGCACTATATCAAGGAATGGCCTAATCTGATGAGTTTGTGAACAAACTCGTGAAAAAATAGATGCCACTGTTACAGCAAAAGTTCTCAACACTGGGCTTAAGAGAAATGTCGAACACGTGCTGAGTACTCTGAAGCCTATTTCCATAGCCTTGAACAAAATGCAGGGAAATAGCTGTTTTATTGCTGATGCTATTGAAATTTGGAAGGAACGGAGTGGGATCTTAAAAGAAGAAATACGCAATCATGGAGTTAAATTACAAGCATTAAAAAAATGAATGGGACAAGCACTATCTCCTGCTCATTTTCTTGCAAATATTATCAATTCTTGGTCCCAGGGTCAAACCTTAACTGCTGAAGGAGTTGGCTGTGACATGGACATCTAGCAATCATCCCTCCATAATGCCAACTATAATAAACTTCAGAAGTAAGGGTGAACCGTTCAAGAAATATATGTTTGCAGATGATGTTTTAAAGAAAGTCACTGTTGGAAGTAACTTAAGCACTTGGATTCAGAAACTGCTGAAGTGATAATCTCACTTTTATCAGAAGTAGCTTCTTCTGCCGGTGTAGAAGAATATTTTTTTCCTTTGGACTAATTCATTTCAAACTGAGAAATCATTTGTGACCTGAAAAGGCAGGAAAGCTTGTTTTTCTTTTCCAGATTATGACTAAACAGAAAAATGAAGGTGAAGATGACTGAGTTAGTGGCAGAAGCCAATAGTTTAAGTTTATCATGTTGACCTGGCTGACAGAGTCAATTTAATTTTGGGTTTTTTAAAAAATATTTCATTAAACTCTCTTAGGTAAATGTTAACAAAAACAAACCTAATTTTAAAAAAACTTGAATTTTAACTAAATTCAAAAATTCATATGCTTGTTTTGTTAAGATATTATGTGTTTGCTGTTGAAGAAAAAAATCCAGAATACATAACGTTGTTTTAGTTAAATAAAACAATTTAAATGTCTGTCTGGTGACGCTCTCCTCCTAATAGAGCATGGCAAGAAAATCCTCCAAATATTAATGATTGAATTGGAGATAGTTCACCTCCCAATGAATTCATAAATATCTTCTTCAATTACCTTTGGCAAACGAAATAACCAAACAATCGCTCATTTTCTGATATAGCTGTAAAAAGAAACTGAAAAGTTTTCAAAATAAATCACTTAAAAATGTATAGTGTGTACCTTCTAAAAATCAAATCTATATCTCGGAGTTGTGAAGAATGTGTATTAAGGGTATAAAAACCAACAAGAATGCACTTTTATGTAGAAATCCATGATTAAATCGAGTCTTCCTGACTAGTGATTTAAATCATGATTTAAATCAAATCCACCCTGCTTGTGATAGTGGCGGCATGTGGTGCAGTTCTGTTAGCCAGACACCTCATTGCCCTCTTATGCACTATTCATCATGCTTTAAAAGGGCCCGTCCAACTTATTTATAGCACCTAGCTTAGATAACAGCTGCCCCTACAATTCATACTCAGCTAGTGAAATTAGGCTGCCAGATACTGATCTTTAGATCAAATGATAAAGATATTCAGCCTTAGTCTTCACAGAACAAGAAAAAAAAACAACCCTGAGAGGAAGGTGCACAGTAATAAACGTGATCAGTTGTTGCAGTGTAACAGAATTTGGAGACACCTTCACAAAAAAGCAACAGCATGCAACTAATCTGTGCCAGATCACGTTATTGCCTGAGGATCCTATAAGGAGGAAAGAGAGAAACTCAAATGTGAATGAGGTATTTTGCTAGCACTTCCCAGTACAACTTGCCGTTTAGGGCAAGACATGCATGCCTGGTATTTAAAGAAGAGTCGGAGGCATACCACTTGAGAGAAATTATTCACGCTAAGACAGTTCATGTGAAAACGTTACATCCTCTGTAGTGCTGGGAAGGTTGCTGACCTCTGGCAACAAGCTACTGTATAAGGCAGTCTTTAGGCCTGTTGTTTTTTTATTGAAATTGAAAGATGGGGGTACATTTCCAGAAGTTTAATCTGTCTTTATGCTTGTATTTTAGTGCCTGTTG
Source organism: Dermatemys mawii (assembly GCA_007922305.1). Taxonomy (NCBI): domain Eukaryota; kingdom Metazoa; phylum Chordata; order Testudines; family Dermatemydidae; genus Dermatemys; species Dermatemys mawii. The sequence continues at coordinate 17,078,829 of ML677358.1, read as the reverse complement.
CTCAGATCTTCGTGCAATTCAGAGGTACAAATATTCAGATTTCATTGTGAGGGTGCAGATTTTCCATCTATCAACAAGGAAGCTGAACTCCAACTTACTGAAAAGTTGTGTCTCCTGTGTTCCTTCTATGTACTTCACTTCATCTGTTTTAAGTACTTATATGGCCATCATCACCATAGCATCTAAGCGCCTAGCAATCTTTAATTGATTTACCTTCACCACATCCTTGTGAGGTAGGCCATTGCTAACTCCACTGTACAGTTGGAGAACTGAGGTCTTAGTCACTTAGACCTCATGCCTCAGACCTTGTGGCCTTGGACAAAGGAAGTCTGTAGCAGAACAGGGGATTGTACCTAGGTTTCACAAATCCTTGGCTAGCACCTTGACTCTCTAACTTCATAGGACTTAGTCCCGGTGACGCCGCCGGCATTACTCAAATGAGTAAAGTGCACATGCATAAATCACTGCAGGGTTGAGCCTAATTTTGGCAAATCTCTCACAAAACTATTCTTCAGTGGCAGCCTCACTCAGCTGCTTTAAGGACAGGTCAGACACTCTCAAAGGTGTTTCATCTCCTCTTGCTATCAGAGACTTGCCAGGATGGCCTGGAGTTTTCTGAGAACAGAGATTAAGGGTGTGAGCCAAAGCCCACTGAATGAACAAGAGGCTTTCCATTGATTTCAATGGGATTTTCAACAGTTCTCGGTAAATGAGACCTACCGTCGCTTCTGTGATGCTCTCTCTAAAGCAGCCTGCAGAGCCATCCAACGCGGTTGCCGCCGGGTCTACATCCTCTGTCTGAACGAGGAGAGCGCTGCCTTGCTTGAGCAGTATGAGGCATTTGCTGACCATCTGGTCGAATCATTGGACGCTGCTCACCAAGCCAGATGGGAGGAGACTACCGAGAGGCTGAGCTTTACCTGCTCCAGCCGCAAGTGCTGGAGTCTGCTCCGACGCCATGGGGCAGCACAGCAGACACCCGCACTCTGCCGACCCTCAGTGACACCCTCCCAGTCGGACACCTACTGAAAGTGGCCAGAGCATCTTTGGAGAGAACCTCCCCAGACAAGGAGATACAAGGTCTCCTGTTTGTTTTCAACAACCGCTTTTTGCTCCATAAACAGAGCATTTAATATCAGCCCCATGGTAAAATTTCCAGAGCAATTATTGTTCTTATACAGATTATTCTGTAATCGGCCAACTTCATGCACAAACAAGCAAAATTGTCTCTATTCAATAATAAGAAGGGGGGAGGTGAAACATTTTTGACAAGTTTATTTTTTCCTAAAATTTGGAATTTGGCTGAATGGCTGCTTTTTTATCTAATTAGCGGCCAGGAGCTATGTATATTCTTCTGTCAAGAACAATCTATCTTTTATCTTAATTTATTCTGCATCGTCTCAGAAGAGCCATGTATTATCCAAAGACACCAAACAATGCAATCTGCACGCACATCATTAAACATCTGGGAGTATAATTTGCAAATCAGGCTTTGCAAACAGCAGACACTAGAGATTCCACCAGCCACTAACTGCCATAGGAATTGGATCAGGATCAGTATTAGCAGCACTAAATCGCCGTATCATTTTTTAAAAAAATCTGTGGCTAACTAAAGCTGTGTTATATGTTGTACAATCAAAATTAGCCAGGTCTTCAGCTGATGTAAACTGGCCTCAGATGACATAAATGCAAATTTATATATGCATATATGCTAATTGACACCAGCCAAGGATTTGGTTATTTCAGGCTGGGCTGTAACTTAGCCACAAGCCCTGGCAAGTGACAGGGCAGAGTTACACTGCCACAGGAGCAGACCAGGAACCAGAAGGCGACCCCGAAGGTATGTCTACACTGCCATAATAGCCCCCCAGAGAGTGAGTTTCAGAGCCCAGGTCAAGTGATTCACTCTTAGGCTGGGACTTGAGCTCTGAGACCCACTCCCCTCACCCAGCTGCAGAGCCCGGGCTCCCGCCCAAGCCCAAATGTCTACACTGCTATTGTTAGCCCCATAAAGCAAGCCCTGAGAGTCCAAGTCAGTGGACCCAGACTCAGAGCCTCAGGTCTTTTTTTGCAGGGCAGATGCACCCCTAAGAATCACCCTCTGCTCCTTTGTGCCTGTCTTGCTCAGGGCAGGAGGGGGCGAGTCATCTGTGTCAACCCTACATCTGGGGCACGTTACTTCCCCTGATGCGCCAGTTCAGAGATGCTGGATGGTGCATTAGAAAGGGCAGATTCAGGGTGTCGCTCCCTCCCTCCCATAGGTGCATGAAAAGGTGTTTCAGTTCAATGGAGGCTGCTCTTCCCATGGCCAGCATGGTTACTTGTGGAGTAAGGGAGTTCAAAACTGAGCCATTCCAGCACGCTGGATAGGGCATTGGCTTCTCTCAGTTACTGACCCAATGTTAACCAGATGTGTGGGCACTAGAGATTCTTGGATAGCCGGGGCTATGTAAATACCAAGTGTAATTATTATTCTAATTCATCATCTATGAGCTGGCTGCTTTAGAAGAACTATACAAATAAAAGTAGGTTTTCTCCACATAAGGACTAGAAAACAACTGGAGTTCCTGGTTTCCGTCCCCTTGGTGAGTGTGGGGAAGTATACCTCTGCAGATCACTGATGGAGCTGCGGGAAGTGAGTAGGGATGGGAAAAGTGCCACTTCTGGAAGACGCTCCCTTCTCTCCACCCCAGAGGAAGTGTTTCATGGGGGCTCTCGTGATTTCAGGCCTTGTCTCCGGGGAGGGACAGGAGATTTTCTGGTTTCTGCAGACCTTCCCCAAGTCATACCTGAAAGTAACTTCTGTGCAGTGCAATGACTCTGAGAGGAGGGATCTGGAGATAGGGACAGGTGTGGGATTCTGTGGTAACACAATTCCTAGAAGACCCTTATTGACTGGGGGCTGCAATTAAATAAGGTGGCGGGAACCAGGCAGCAGAGCAGAGGCAAGGAGCTGCTGCCCATTAGCTTCAATCTACCCTAAAATCCACAGGAGTGAGGGGTAAAACTCTTCGTCTCTTCCTTAGGGGACAAATCCTTTCCGATGGAAGGATACAACAGACTCTGAGTTAAAAATCAGAGATTTCCCACTTCCCTGTGTGGGTTATTTCACAGGTATAGGAGAGTTTATTTATGCATGTTTAAAAATCTACTGTATCATTTCCTAGAGATTTGGCATGAATGTGCTACTCTTTATAGAGTACTTGACAATATAGCTAATCCAATTTTACTAGCTGAGTGAATACATACTTTAGTAAAAATACTGTTTTTGAAAAAGACCTTTTTTTTAAATCAAACGTCACCATTATTGGCGTTCAGATAAATACTGTTGCAGCACTCTTTGAAAAGAAGATTTGCAATCTATTCAGAGTCTTTAGAGATTATCATGTTAATTTAGCTGCCACACATTCACCCTCAGGTCTGAATTCAACTACAAAAATATAGACATTCTGTACCGCACAAAGCTGCAGAAGTAGATACCTTTTAGGAATCCATGGTGGAGGGTCAGAATTTTATTTTATAAGGGTTTTTTTGTTACTATAATTGACCTTAAATCAGTCTGTCCACAGACTCTTATAGCAGTTTCAGTATACACAGCTAAATGTTCAAGTTCAGCGTGTCTGTCCGAATTCACACATTTGTGTGAGCCTAACAACAGGTTTGCTCAGGCCGCATCTACCTGTTGAGTTACTGTGCATCAAGCCAAACCATGACTAACATACTCCAGCTTGCTATGGAGTCTCATCTCATGTGGACACTGCTACAGCACAGTGAGAGTCCATCACACTCCACTGAACTATAGCAGCGTCCACTCAGGATGTGTTAGTGCACCCAACTGGTGGGCTGTAGATTCACACCCTGTGCTTCTGCACAGTAACTCGCCACCTAGACGAGCCCTCATGTGCATTGGGTATTTGGATGCACGTGCAAGGGGAAAAGAAGTGTGAGCATTGTGCATGTCTATGCATATATCGGCCTTATCTATCAGAACTCAGGAGTCCCTTTGCTCCCAATTCCATGCTTTATCCACTAGACCATACTGCTTTGTACTACACTAATCTTCTGGAGGTCACACCTGGGCCACAGAAGAGGTCTTAGCTCACCTGCAAGCACCACCACTAACTGGTCCTCCCAAAATCAGGGGACCTGTGCCATGAGATTCACAGATCCCAAATGTTATCCCTGGCAGTGACATACGGTGGGACTGCTGATCTTCAGGAAAGATCAATGACAAAAATTCACACACACCCCAGCAGTTGGTAATATGTTTCTGCTAGCCATTTCAAAGTAAACCTGCAGAAACCATTTTTAAATGAATCCTAACAATCCTAGGTTCTCCAAAGAGGGAGGGGAGGTATGGCACGCATGGACTAGGCAAGTCCCGAAGACTGAAAAAATCGCTCGCACTCTCTCTGTGTATACAATATTCACAGACTAACATTTAAACAACCAAGTGAATGCAACAAAAGTTCTACAGTATATTTGTGAACTCTCTTATTAGACCATTCAACTGTATCCCATGAGCTATAACCTTGGACTCTGAAAGGCCTTGAATGCTATATAGAATGGTAGGCTGTATATTCACTACTCTCAGGGATTATTTGTGACCTGATGTGATCTCTTGTGGAGAATACTGAGTGATTTGCAACTTGCCTGGTCTCTTGGCTAGGTGGAATTCTGTGTTCTGATTTACTGTCGCTTTTCTGCCCAGTGTCCTAGTGAAAAATTAACAGATCACACACACGGGGCAGATACATATATAATTCTTTGTCACATTTCCTCAGTAGATTAACCATTAGGGTTATTCCAGTTTTCTTATATGTTGTTTAGGGCTGGTTTTCACTAGCGCGGGGGATTGACTGTAGATACGCAATTTTAGCTACGTTAATAACGTAGCTGAAATCGGCGTATCTACAGCCGATTTATCTGCCGTCCTCACGGCGGCGCGCTCCCACGTCAACTCCAGCTTGCACCTTTTGGCGAGCTGGAGTTACAGAGTCAACGGGGGCGCCGCTGGCGATCGATCTTTCCCGGCTCTAGTGAAGACAAGCCCTTTGTCTGATGCAGACTCTAAGGAACTTTGCCTCTGACTTTTACTCTGCCCACAAGGTGGATAAAAATGAATGACTTTTTTTTCAAAAATAAATAAAAACCTCACTTTTTATGTAAATCAGAATTTTTTATTTACATCTTTTTTTAAAAAAATAATACAAATATAGGGGCTGTTTTGAGTTTGGATTTTTTACAATAAACCTATTTAAAATTAAATTTTAAATTGACAACCAATGTTAAAGACAAACTTATTATACCCCATTAAAATCATTTAAATTCAAATATAAAAAATAATATTAAGCAGTACATATTTGTTGCTAAGTTTTAAAGAAAGTCAAACCACCAGTAACTGGTGGAAATCACTGGCGTAAGCACCTCAGACCAGAGTTTGTTGAAGTGCTTAAACCAGCTTTAGACAGCAAATTGCCTGTTCTGCTGGTAAAGAGAGAAAATATTCTTTATTTCAAATTTATTCCACTACTTTGCTTCAATGACTTGTTCTTTCAAAATTAAGAAAATGAGTGGCAGTTGAAAGAATAGAAAAGCTTGTTTTCCTCTTCCAATCTATAAATGAAGACTAGATGCGAGAATATGAGATCTACTAATTCTAAAACTCTGAAGAACATGGTGACCATAAACTATCAGTTCAATTCACTAGCTACAGAAAATATTTCCTTTGTTTAATAAAACAGTTAATTTTACAAGCAAAACATCTTTTGATACACTTTTTGATAAAGTTCTTTCTTATGTATTGATTACATTTAGTTTTATTTACTAAAAAAAAAAAGAAATGCTGTTTTTGTGCTTAACTGAATTTGAATTTCCATTCAAATGGAGCTGACTCAAATCACGAGCCAAAAGTAATCATTTAGTAAATAAAAAGAATCCATCATTTATTATTTTCTAGCATAATAAAAAGATAAAAATTAAGAATCTGAATAAATGTAAATTAAACTATATAATTGCTTAAACAAATGTGTATAGATATAGTGCATCTTCCTGGTTAGCAAAAAGAAGCACCAAGTTTACTGTAAAGGTAATATTTTAGTTGCAAATCATCATGCTTTAATGGTTACCAACCAATGAAAATTAGCCTCTCTCTAAGAAAATAACTAGAGTACAAATGCAAAACAAGATTAAATTCAATTATTTAAATCAAAGTTGCCTGCTTGCTGATTTAAATCATGATTAAAATTTGTGATTTAAACTGATTTAAATCAACCATTCTGACTGCTCTACTTTTTTCCCTTAACATCAACAAGGCCAGTCTAAGAGTATATTACTTCTATGGTGCTAATGCTAATTGGTTATTTCTCTCTTTGAAATCTAACTGGTTAAAGAAATGAAAAAAGAAGCAAACAGGAGAGGAGCTTTTGAGTTCATTGGAAAAATATGGGACTGAAAAAGGAAAAGAAAATAGAAGGCCCTTACAGAGCAAAGCACTCAACAACGTGCTTAACTTTAAGTCTGTAAGTAGACTCACCAAAGTAGAAGAGACCTACTCATTGGAGAGGACGTGCTTAAGCACTGATTGAAAAACAAGAACAATGAAGCTGCAAAAAAAAAAATTGCCTTTTTTTCCCTTTTTCAATGTGGTGATAAAAACAAAAATGAATCATTAAATTTTTCAAATTCTCCTCTATTTTTCAACAATTTTCTGATTTATAAACCAGCTCTTAGAGTAACCATTTAATTTGGAGATGTAACCATTATTTGCCAATAAAAACCTAGCTACATGAAGTTTCATCAGTTCAGATAAGTGCTAAGTGTAGGCGGAAAAGTCCTTTATTTTTTTCCCCAATGCTTATGAGCTACTCACAAACCTAGCCATTCTAGATATCCCAACCCCTGATCATCTTCCCACTGGCAAGTGGATGAGAATGACAAATTATGAACTCACGGATCGAGGGCTGCCTTAGAACAAGGTCATGTAAACATATATCAGAAAATATTCCCCATGGCTCTGTTTGAAAATGAATGCCAAAAAGCACAATTCCTGATCATGCCACTATACTCCTACTCTCCAGTGAGAGATAAAAATAGCAGCCAGAAGCTGTTTTCTGGTGAAATAATAGAGATAATGTTATTTGGCCTGTTACTTGAGTTGGCCCTTTAAAATAAAGTAGGGATTGTTCCCCAGATTGTAATGTGTAAAACAACTGCATGAGTAGCAGGCGTAATGAAATGATATGGGAACTCAAGGTCAAATCCTGTCTCGATTGACACCCTGTGCAAACCTAACATCAGATCAGTGATCTTCTGTTCTGTTTTGCATTTTTATTTTAGGTTATCTTTCCAAGGAAAGGGCAAGAAACAGACTTTGATTTCACTAAGAGATGTGCTCTGACCTGATATAGCTATCTATGTCCCTCAAAGGTCTATAAGTCAGGGCATATTTTGGCTCATAGTATTTTGATTCCCCTCTAATGAAAGTTCTAACGATAACTTTTCTTCTCACAGGAAACATATACTACTCAGAATGCTTAAACGGAAGTTGGTGATGGTAGAGTAAACTTTTAGACATACTTAATGTATGCACATTCTGAGCAAGCTCACTCATTTCATCTTTGCTCTCCTGGGATAAAGAGAGAGAGTAACTAACAGGACATACATATCATTATCCTAATCGTTTTGCTTGTACGTGGTATCCAACTCCCCCTTCCTTGATGTGTTTTTATATTTAGCTTGTAAACCATTCCATGCAAGAGTTGCCTCTTACCATCCATTTTTACAGTCTAGTACAAAGACGCCCCGATCCTGAGTGGGGTTTCTGGGTATTACTACAAACAACAAGTAGTAATATTAAGTGAAAAATAAATCATAATAGACTAAAAAACCTCAAGATCTTCATCAGCCCCCCAAATAACAGATTTACGAACAATATGCCAGACAATAGGAATTAAGGATTTGAAGCGAGTTGTCCAAATTTCTTGACGCTTCAATGCATGGGTTTCAACTCACCAGAACGCACTTTCTGTGTAACTGCACTGTATGCAAAGTCTAATAGGCATGGCCAGAGAACGTTATCCAGTCAACTGCCAGGTACCATGGAAACAGAGTACAATCTAAAAGTTTCCCAAGTAGGAAAGAAAAAGATTTGTCAAGTCTGATTAAATACCTTGTTTGGAGTGAAAGCAAATACCAACATTAATGTACTACTTATGGCCAATCTTTAATATTTTCCATGACAAGAACAGAATTTCCAGACTAGAAGTAGAATTGACCTAATGAACTGTTAAGCTTTTGGATAGTTTATTACACTACTTACTACAATAAACTAAAGAAAGGGACTATACCAACGGAGACATGTCTATAACCAGAATCCATATTTTTTTTTTTCATGCTGTAACATTTTAGTCAATCATTAGACATTCAGGGTTTGGGGGGGGGGGTTTTGCCCATAGGTAGGTCACTGGAAGATCAGTGATGCTAATTTGTCACTGTTCTCATACAATTGTCTCCTTATTAAAAAGTCAGGAACCATGCTGCTATCCAAAATGCATATCACCTGAGGCAACACAAGTGTTGAGGACTTATAATTACCTTATTGTTTTGAAAGTAACAAAAAAAGTCCTACTCATTTGTATTATAGATGCCAGTGTGTATCCCTTGTTGCATCAAATACCAGAGTTATGGCTCCAGAGACATTTCTTTAATACATAACAGGAAGAAGAGAAGAAACAACATTTTGGAAGGTCTATTTATACCTGATTTTGTTCTGACTTCAGGCAATTAATTCCATGAATTTTAATATGAAAATATTATTCAAATGCTTATTTAAAAAGAAAATTTTATATTTCACATGGAGATCATAGAAATTACAATTCAAAGGTGTGTGTCAATTTAGATGGAGAAAAAAAGAAAAGAGAAATCTCTGCTTTGAAGGGTCAAGGCCCAAGGAAGCGTAGAGAAAGTAACTACATGGTTGACTCTTTCCACTATTTTTTTTTAAAGAAAAAGAAAACGTGATTGTTGCATCTAATTGTATGCATCTTTTTCAGCATGCTCTGCTGTATCATAGTCAAATACCAATTCGATATTTCACACTCTTTTTCTTGGGATACATTTTTTTTTCAGCCTGTTAAAAAAACATGTAAAATAACCAAACCCAGCATACAAGCATCTGAATTAAAGACAGCTGAGCCCCAATTCAGCTAAGCATTTAAACATGTGCTCGAATCCATCTATATTCACTTAAGCACGTGCTTAAATTGAGATGAATTTCTGAATCAGGAATTAAAAGACAAGAGATTGCTGGACACCCTTAAAAAATTCCACTGCAATCTCTCTTTCTGGGGTCGATTTATGACATCTAGTCTAGATGTGATAAATCAATCCCTGAGCACTCTCCCGTTGACTCTGGTACTCCAATGCCGTGAGAAGCGCAGGCAAAGTTGACAGAGGAGCAGCAGCAGTCAACTCAGCACTGTGAAGACGCCGTGGTAAGTTGACCTAAATACGTCGATTTCAGCTATGCTATTCCCGTAGCTGAAGTTGTGTATCTTAGGTCGATCCTCTGTCCCCTGCAGCGTAGACCAGGGCTAACAATGCTATGATACCACTCCCTACCATTTGTTCTAACATTCCAGTTGAAATGAAAAGTTGGCCGAGTGTTCTCTGTGCCCAGATCCTTTAGATGGAAGAGAGATGGGATAGGTTCAGTAGGTGGCATGTGGTAGCAAAGACAAACCAGTTCTTCTAACTAATACTCAGGTCTACCACCACAGCTGAGCTCAACATGAGTAGTACTGAAAACCGAATGGCTGATTCTGCTGTCACTTTTACTCAGGTGAATTCAGAGTAACTCTGCTAAAGTCAATGGAATCACATTGGTCTATAACTGAAGTGAAATCAGAATCAGAGTCCAATATTAAATAATAATGAAGAATACCTAGTGTGACGGAGTCAGACCAGAAGGATATAGGAGAGTACTGGAAGGCAGGTATATTAGTCTCAGGATGTGCAGGTCCCTGTTCCCTGGATAGCCAAACAAAGGCTACTCCAGACCAATCAAGACACCTGGGGCCAATTAAGAACCTTCTAGAAAGGAGTAGAAACAGCTAGCCTAATTGGGACACCTGAAGCCAATCAGGGACTGGCTGAATTCAGATAAAAACCTCCCAGCTAGTCAGGTGGGCTGTGGGTGTCAGGAGCTGTGGAAGGAGGTTGTGCTGTTGGTGAGACTGAGTGGTGGACAACATATCATACAGAAGGAAGGAGGCCCTGAGGTAAGGGTGAAGTGGAGTTTGAAGAAGCGGGGAGTGCTGTGGGGAAGTAGCCCAAGGAATTGAATTGTGTTTTGTGGATAAAAGGTCAGCCATTTTAGCTGATACTATTAGGGTCCCTGGGCTGGAGCCCGGAGTAGAGGGCGGGCCTGGGCTCCCCCCCTTTTTCCACCTTCCATACTGGCCTGTGATGAAGGTAACTCACTAGGTGGTGACTCTTGCCAATTATACTGAGAAAGGGAGGTCACTCTGGGGCCTAGATGAGTTTCTGAGGCCCCTAAATCTGCCAGGAAGTGCAGGACCCACAAGTACAAACTTGGAGCTTTGTCACACTAGCTAGATTACACAGTTCAGAATCAGCCATTCTGTGTGTGCTACATCCTTTAGTTAACCAGTGGGATATAGAGAGTAGGAATATTTGGCCAGACATTTTAGTTAGGATGAGCATTAAACCTCTATTGTAAGAAGTCTAAGCAACTGTTTGAGACAAACGGTAGCATGTAAAAAGGCCTGAAAAGGTAAACTTCTTTCTTTCTCATAAACTGGAACTATTTCAGTTCTAAAATGCTTTAAAAATAGTAATCATATGTAATGGGAAGTAGTGTAAACTTCCTCTAAACTTCCTGGACAATTGGTGGAAAACATCTGAATGAACTCAGTTTCAACTCCAAACTCTGCTCTCTTTTCCCTTTGGTACACAGTGTAATCTCTGAAATATCACAAAGTCACCTCCTGTTCTCTATATAACACCTTAGAAATTATTCTCCTTCAGAAGCCACCTCCTGTTACTTGTAGTTTACATGCAGTGTGATCGCTAAGACTGAATTAACATCAGCATGATACATCTTATTCTCTGCTGTATACAATGAACAGTATAATCCCTGGGATTTAACCATCAGAGAGACTTCTTATTCCCCACAGAACATACTGTATTATGCAGTGCAATTTCCAGCCTGGAAATCCTGGTCAACAGTACCTCAGCCAGTTCCTCTTCCTGTTCCTTTGTTTCTTTTTTTAAAACAATACAAGTCTCTCGAGCTCAGAGCTTCCTTTAGCTTTCCCTTAACTGCATCAGAACTCTCTCTCATAATCAGCTTGTGCTAGAGTGAAGGGCACTAACAATAAATATTTTCACCACCATTGTGAAGTATTTACCCACAGCCCTCTCCTGCCTCACCACACCCCTTATCCGTTAATATTCTGCTGTCTTCTTGGAAGGGGTGGGGAGTGGAGAGGAGGCAGCCACTTCCTTACAAAATTTCTTCTGAGGACAGCAAGATGACCCCTAGTCTACATCTTTCATCTCTGGCAGGATGAGTGGACAAACTCACTCCCCACTAATCCCTGGAATATTGGTTCTTGTGTTATTTAAAGGGGTAAATAAATCTTCCCTATTCACTTCCTCCACACCATTCATGATTTTATAGGCTTCTACCATATCCCTCCTTAGTCACCTCTTTTCTAAGATGGACCATCGTAGTCTTTTTAATCTCTTCTCAGAGGGAGGCTGTTCCATATCCCTAATCAATTTTGTATCACTCCTCTGTACTTTTTCCAATTCTAATATATCTTTTTTGAGATAGCACAACCAGAACTGCACACAGTATTAAAGGTGTGGGCATGCCATGGATTTATATAATTGCATGATGATACTTTCTGCCTCCTTACTCATCCCTTTCCTCATGGATCCTAACATCTTTTTTCTGACTGCCACTGCACTTTGAACAGATGTTTTCACTGAACTATCCATAATGGCTCCAAGACCTCGAGTGGTAACAGCTAATGTAGACGCTAAAGCAGAGAGGGTAGATAGGCACTCATGTCCCTTCTGTGCCTTTGAAAATCTTTCCCTAAAGACATTGGAAACACACAGCAGACAGACTTGTTTGGATTTCTTTTAAATTTAATTTTAACTCAGAATTTCTTGAGTTTCTAAATATTTGATTTGGAATAATCCCTATAAAGTTTGTTACTCTGAAATTATGTACGCTCAACCTTACATCCAGTTTAACACAGAGTTCTGTCTGGGAATCACAGATAATACACACATCCAATATACAGTCTCCAAGAGCTGAATGCTGCCCCATTTCAGATTAACTATAGAAGAAACAGAGGATCCCAGAGCTGCACTGCCGATGTAGGACCTATGCAGGAGGATAAACCTTACTTCTCCAATATTCTAATCACTAGCTGGTGCTCACAGCATGAAAGCCCTTGACCACCATCCCAAGACAATGGTGGGATGAACGGGAGATGCAGCAGAGAGATTGTGGAATCACAGCTAATCATAGCATCACTTCCAACTTTGCACCTTGAGTGAGCTCTGCTCCCTTTTTGATTTGTGTGTGTCCCGTAATTTCCCACTGCTGCAGAATTCACTGAGTTTTCTCATCTGATCGAAACGTTCAGTGGAAGAAGTCAAGTTTATTTTGTTCAATGTGTTTTTGCTAGATAAGCATTTGGGGCCTGTTATTTATCTCACAAAAGTCCTGTTTCTTCTTGATATGGGCTGGAAGCAGGAAAGCTGATTTCTGTAGCATTCTACTTAATTGGGAGTCTTGATTCTAGTCAGTCTTCAGGATTCTAGTCAAGCACTGTCTGGTCTTGGTATGCATGCAGTTACACTTCTGTCAAATGTATTTATATTTGAATATTATAGCTCTTTGTTGAGAGCAATTTCTTTTTTTTTTGCACAGGAATTAGAATGTATGACATCACTGTAAGATGCACACTAAGTCCCCAGAATGCGGAAGCATTGCACTGTCACTTGTTTAAGGAGAGAAGTGGAGTAAAACTGCAAAATGACCTCTGTATTTGAAATGCACAGTCATGCACTGAGTCTAGGTCGATTGTATAGATTCAGGATTTTTACCCAGGTGCTAACTGATCAGAGGTAGTGATGCAATTGGCATTACTTGCCAAAGGTCACACAGATCAGGCTCCCTTAAGGAAGGAACTTAAACCTGCTAATGGTGATGCAAGTTCCAGATGTGCAGCTTGTAGCGAAAAAGATCCTAGTCTTCTTTCCCTTATTCCAATACCTTCGCTCTATGTCCAAACCAATTAGCCACATGCTCAGGGTGGACCAATTTAAATCAATTTTAATCATGATGTAAAACAGCAAGCAGGAAACTTTGATTTAAATAATTTAATATTGTTTTGCATTTGTACCTTTTAGCTATCTTCTTAAAGAAATGTTGATTCTCATAGGTTGATAACCATTAAAACCATGATTTTCAACTAAATATAGCATTACACTAAACTTGGTGCTTCTTTTTGCCAACCAGGAAGATCACAGATTTATTTAAGAAATAATATAGTTTAACTTTTTATTAGATCAATATTTGCAATTTGTATCAAGTTTAAACGGAAATTCAAATTCCATTTAAACGAGCATTTTTAATTAAATAAAACTAAGTGTGCTGGATATATATAAAGGTTTATCAAAATCCGTTTTACATTTAAAACTAATTGATTTATTAAACAAAAGAAAAAAATTAGGGAACTGAACTGATTGAAAATCTTGAAGGGCATGATGACTAGAAACAAACTAGTAGATCTCATGTTCTCACAATCTAGCTTTTATTTATAGATTGGAAGAGGAAAACAAGCTTTCCTACTTTTTTCACTCCCAATCCATTTCTTAGCTTTGAATGAAGTACTCATTGAACTGAACAAGCTCAATAAACTGAGTCTGGGTCTGAACTTAAAAGACAGCATGCTGACACACTCAGCACCCTAAAAAAAAACCCCTCTCTCTCCCCCCACATACACACAACACACTCCACCTCACCCTCATTGGAAAAGCACGTTGCAGCCACTTAAATGCTGGGATAGCTGCCCACAATGCACCACTCCCAATGCCGCTGCAAATGCCGCAAATGTGGCCACGTCAGTGCACTTGCAGCTGTCAGTGTGGACAGACTGCAGCGCTTTTCCTAGTGCGCTCCCTGAAGGCTGGTTTAACCCAAAGCGCTCTACAGCTGCAAGTGTAGCCAAGCCCTTAGTCTCACTTTAGATTCTACAGCACAACTCTGTGGCAAAGGGTGCATTTAGCTGCATAATCAACAATCATGGAGCACCTGACTGTTGGATATTTGTCTGATTTCCAGGAGCACTGAGTGACTGCAGGTGAAGCAGCTTGTGCTCAGCACCTCTGGAAATCTGGCTCCTCTATAATTTATTTTAAAATCACTCCCAGGAGGTTAAAAAAAATCCCATTAATTTACAATGAATAGCTGGAACTCTCACAGCAAACATTAGAGTGATCGTGAAGTAGACTGGAGTGAACATCTTCAGTTGCTTAAGTGGATTTCAATGTTGTTTCACTCCCATTAGAGTGAATCTTCTCTCCATTCTAATTGGTTCCCACTGGGCTAATCACGTCAGAAATCAGAGGTCATAATCAGGCACATAAATGTTAAATGCTACAGTCCAAAGGGATCATCACCTTTCTGTAATCCTCTGTGCTAGCCGCTAAGGAAGGGAAGAGAACCTGATCATAGCCAGATGGGTAAGAAGGAATCCCTGCCTCCTTGCTACACTGCAGAAGCGCCTCAAGAACTGAAGATAAGGGACCAGTTTCTGCTCCCTGCTGTGGTCCCCAGCACAGCGGTGAGCCAGGAGTGAGCTACGGTGAGCACTGGGAACCCTGTGCCACCCTCCTGGGAAGCTGCCAGCATAAAGATGCACTAGGAGCTGGAGGGGCCATGTGGCCAGGGTGCCACATCAATGTGACGACTTGTGAAGTAGAGTTTCGCTAGCGTGAATAAGGGTGGCACAATGCAGACCCAGTTTTGGACAAGAGAGAACAAGTGGGTGTAACAAACAAATGAAGGGAATGCATGCAGGAAGTGGAGGCTGACAGGCCTCTTCCATCAACATAACCCCTAGTGTAGACGCAAATGCAGACCAAGCTCTAGACTAGCCCATGTGCATGTAATGTGATACAGATGATAGTCTGGGTATCTTAAAGGTATAAAGGATTAACAAATAAGTATGATAGCAAACCCCACCCAGCCTAGCTGTGGCTGGCAACGCAGGATCCAAGCAGCAAGCTCCAGGATTGAAGTAGTGCACACAGGTCGGAGAAAACACTGGCTGCAACTGCAGTCGGGGTGCCCTTGCTGAACAAAGCGTGACATTCAGATGAAACCCCTGCATGCACTCTTGGTTCAAGGCAAGTGCAGCTGCCGCGTTTGGAAAAAACATCCAGCTAAAAACACAAATTAAGTAACACTGGTTTCCACATCTTCCTGCAGTTTGAATGTTCATTAGCCAGGATGAGTAATTGGAGTGCTCTCTGATATACAGCCTGGGCTGGGCAATAATTACATTTTCTGTCAGTGATCCTCACCCAGTAAATTATCGCATTTATTTGATTAATCCTTGCTCACTGGCAGAGACCTGAGAATCTCACCTCCACACTCTTTTAGAAATAGGTGCCTGCGCTCTGCCGTTATGGTACAGGCATGCAAACAGACTCTAGATTTTCAGCAGTGCCCAATATGCAGAGCGCAGGGGAAGAGACCCCAATGAAGGAGCCATCAGCAGTTCTGCAGCTCTGAGGCTGTTTCTATGCCAGCCTGGCTCCTAACACACTTTAAAGCAGCCTCGGGTGCCATAACACGGGATAAGGATTTACTCAGGCCACGTTCCTTTCCTCCCGGTCATGGCCCACCATGCAGCATCCTACACCAGGGGCTGGAATGGCTATGGTGTAAGTGCCACCAGGGATTTCACCACACCAAAGGAATCCCCAGCTAGCTGGTTAATCCAGTTTGCTGGCTGTTTCGCACTAGAGCAGGGGGCCAAGGAGCAAGCCCCAAGAAAGGTACACAGACACATGACTTCAGGTCAGACTCCACCAGGTAAACTGTTTGTCACTCACAGTTTGCTCAGCTCGAACAGTGAATATCCCAGAGGGATGAAACTGTAAGGACTCTGCTGCAAAATACCCCATTGGCCAGTATCATCTCTAGTGCACTCAGCTGGATGCCAGGGAGGAATGAGAATATCTGGAAACAACGCCACTGGTAACAAGAGTCTCCTGACAACGCATTTGTCAAAGGGCTAGTGAGTGAGACTCTGCTGAAAGGAAAAGAGGAAAGACTTCCAGAATCAAACCAAACACTCAGATGGCCCGGCCATCGCTGCTGAATCAGGTTTGTCATCTGCCAGGCAACGCAATTATCTTCTCTGACTATTTTGTGACTAAAATTCAATCCCAGTTCCTCGACTCCTCGGGGAAGCAGTGTTTTAGTATGAACTGCTACCACTCAAAAGTAATGGAGTCAGATTGCTCATGCCATTACTTTAAATGGTTGGAGGCCACACAGTCCCCAATTTCATTAGCTGCATTTATATACAGGCCTTTCACTTTATGCTGTGGAATTCAGAGGTGAGTCCATGGTACATGGCATCTCCCCCTTGCAGCAAAAATAAAGAACACCTTGTAAGTTGTAGTGCAAGGTAAAAGGTTTCCAGTTAAACAGGGTGCGTTAATGTAAAAAAAACCTTACAACATCTGATTGACTACAGTTCACAATCTTTACTACTGTGACATGTAGTGCACAGATGCTATAGAAAAATGGACAGGAGTGCCACTTTATACAGGTCCAGACTAGCAAATATCGATGAAGGAGTGGGATTTAAGGACCAGGAGATACGACAACTGTCTATACACAGAGTTGCTCCAGTTTAAGTTGCGATTTTTAATTTAGTTAAACCGATACAAAAAGGTGTGTGGATACTCTCATTCCGGTTTAAACCAGACTTACTCTGCTTTAGCTTAAATCAGTTCAGAATAGGTTTAAGGTAAATCAAATAAATCACTCTTACATTGATATAACAGTGTCCACACAGGGATTTGGACCAGCTTAACTCAAACCAGCACACGCTTGTATATGTACATGGCCATGCTATGCCACCGAATCTCTCTAATGACAATATAGGAACAAGAAACTGGGAAAAGAATACAACTCCGAAGAGACTAGCATAAAAGCCTTAAGTTTTTTTGATACAAATCTTGAACAATTATATTTTAAACCGTTGTGCACTTGCCTAAAGATCCCTCATAATGGGATAAAAAGAAAATGCTGCGGATGGGCCTAAAATGACATAAACTCTTTGTTTACATAATTTTATTAACAGAAATAAAGCCCTACAGGGAATAGGAAGAGTTCATGTAGAACTCTCAAGCTAATTTAAAAACAGGATTTATACAGATATGTTAGGTTGGATGTATATTTATGAAATACAATTCTGTGCATGTTAATGTGGTTTGTACTTCTGTTGTAACAAAATAAAATACTAGTATAGAAAAACAATGAAATTAATGAAGCGAGATTCTGTTATTTTTGTTTCGTTTGCTGTAAATCACAAACAAACAACAGATGCTTTGAGCACTTGTCACTTACTGGTGTTTTTTTCTCGTAGAACAGATATTTCACTTAACCAGATGCTATGATGTTTTTGAGCATGGAAAATTAAAATGTTTTTCCATTACTTACAAAGGACTACTTGTTTGATTAAAAAAAAAATAAAAATCTAGAGCAGATTTTTATCCAGACACGCAGTGTGAGGAAGGACAAGCAGCTACTAGGTGATGTAGGTCACCCTGTGAATTAATGTTAGGCCACAGCTATTCGGATGGACAACCCCTAAGATATTAGCTCAAAATATGAGCATAAAAATGCATTAAATTTAAATCTAAAAGGCCAATCATATTTCCAAGGTGACCAGACATCCCGATTCGACTTTTGGAGACCTAGTTTTGAAACCCCAATTCCTCGGCAGCTTTTGCCAAGACACCCATTTGTCTCATATCTCCTTGCACAGCCATTCTTGAATTGTTCAAAAAGAAAAAAAAAAGACAAAAGGTGACCCTAAGCAATAATTCAACATGGGGGTCTGCTGTTTACAGGAACCATGAAAAGAAACACATCAGAATTAATCTAGGCTAGTTCATTTGAAATGCGAGTGACTTAAGTATGCAAAATAAAATGCAACTGGTGACTTTCAAATAGTGTCAAAGCTAGGATAATATAAAAGTTGATGGAATGAGAATTCTGGGGTGGTTATCAGTGAATTACACTTGGCCTACCATTTGTATTTCATATTGCATTAGTATCTTCCATATTATATTGGCGGCATGGAAAAAAATGATTCCCCTCCCACCTTGTTCTGACTCTGCACTTCCTGTACAGCAAATCTCATCACCTGAATGATCTTGAGTTCAGTGTGAAGCATTTTGTCCTTTCCCCAAACACAAAAAGTTGAAGTCCCAAACTGACATTGCTCTGGTGTGTTAAGGCGGATAATTAACTGTTGATATAGTCAAAGCTTTGGGAGAACATCTCAGATGCATCAAGCTATGAAGTGGCCCAGGAGGTCAGCGTGTAGTCCATTCATGTCCCAGAGACCTGGGGTGAAATCTTGGCCCCACTGATGTCTGTGGGACTTTTGGTCATTCACTTTAGCCAGGCCAGGACTCCACCCCTAGTTTCAAATATGGGTTTCGGTCCCAAGTGAGAATGACTTTGTGGCCTTGTGCAGTCGTACGATTTAGTGGGAAATGGCTCATGTTCCCCACTTAAATGACATTGTTAATCTCCATCCCAGAGAACCCCAGGACAAGAATAGCACATGCATGGGAGGCAGATGATGGGAAGTCTAACTATTGAAAGGTTATTGTCCTCTTCTCAGGGATTTGGGAAGAGCGGCAGTGTTCTACCTGGATACATTCTGAATGCTTGGAAATATCTGGGAAGTGGTAGCTCTGTATTTACTTCCCTTTCAGTGCTACTGGTTACAAATTCCCATTTCCAGCATATCCACATGACACCGGCTAGGATCTGGCTTTCTGCTTTGCAGCTCCAACTGTACTTACCATTTCAGTTGCATTCTGATTTGAATCCAGACCATAATTACATGCTACTCTAATGACACTCTAAATAGCAAAAACACTATTAGAGTCAAAAAAAATTTAAAATGACCAAATTATACATCTCCTGCTGCTCCTCTGTATGCCTTCCCTACCCAGTCCTGAATGCTCAGGGAATGAGTATAAAAACGAAGCAGATTTGAAAGCAAACTCTTTTTAAATCTTCAGCCTGTTCACCTTTCTGCCCCACCCTCCCCCTAGCCTGAATTAAAGTGCCTTCCATGGAGCCTATATACAAAACACAACTCCAAAAATAGACGGGCTTAGAAAAGTTTTGATTTTTCGCTGCTAAGCTTGAAAACCTGGGCTATCACTCCATCTCTGACCTGTGCAGCTGAGGCAGGGGAAAAACATTAAGTGGGGAATGTGGCACAGTCTATCCAGAAACAGATTTCAGAGTAAACAGACCAGATTTTCTGAAGTCAGATTCTTTTGCTAGTCTAGCCTCAGGGAAGGTCTAACTTGCACGACCGGAACTTATCCGTCAAATAACCCAAACCGACAGTGACCTTGAGAGTATTACAATGGCAACATTCTCATTTGGATAAACTAATCTTGGACAGCCTCTCCAGCACACTGACACACACACACACTTTCCAGCAATATTCCAGGAGTTGTATTTTTTCACTTTTTAGTGCATCCATCAGTGTATTGATTTTGAACAGCCACATCCACGTGAATGTGAGCTGTGTCATTTCCAGAACGTGAGCTGAAGCAGAGTCTTTCTAACGACGGTCTGATTTCCTTTGGCCTTCCCTTCAGACCCCTATTTAGGTTTCGAGTTTACGGATTTATTATGGGATCAGTCCTGCTACCCTTATTCCCGCTGAGAAGCAACTTTCCCCACAAGCCATCCCATTGATTTCACTAGGCCGACTCGCAGAGTAAGGCACTACCCTGCAGGAGTAAATGTGGCAGAATATTATCTGTACATTGTGCTGAAACCCAAAAATCCCACCATGACTGGGATTGTACAAGGCACTGGACAAACACACAACGAACCACTGTTTGGGGCAGACTCACTCTGGGAAAGGGAGGGGCTTCTACCTGCTTGCTCCCTTTGTTCATGTGCCGTGGAACAACAGAGAGGACTATATCCTTACCTTTACACCAGCCTGCCTAGAGTGGGTGTGTAAGCTGCACCCATAAAGTGTGTAGCAGCATGATACCAAGTGTGCATGGAGGAGCTCTGTGTGGGGTTTTGCTTCCCAGAGAGCGAGCGCCGCCTGGCTCTTCTCCGGGCTGTTCAAGTGCTGTACGGCCTCCAATGCAGGGCTGTGCCTCACAGAGGTGACCTAGCCCTTAGTTATCCTTACATTCTTTGACCTCAGTCCCACTCTTATTCACACTGAGTCGTACTTTGCTCCAGGAGGAGGATCCTACCAGTAAGGTAGTTCCTTAACTTCAGGGTGGCAGAATCACACCCTCTGCCACAGCTGATAGAGAAGTGTATCCCATCTGTGCACAAATGTGGTCATAACTAATAGCTGGAGCGTATGCTGAGCCCGTCACTTCTGAGGAAAGGTCTGGAGAGCACTGAGCACGTGAAGGAGGCGGATGAGACAGCGAGAAAGCTGTGAAATAGCTCACGAGTCTGTCTTAACACAGTGATCTCTGGGAAGAATACACTGAACACACACCATGGGGTTCAATTCGTGTGTGTGTGTGTGCACATTTCTCTCCCTCTCATCTGAAAATCTGGAGAGATTAACACCAGCTAGTGTGTGCTATCCAGGACTCAACTTGCAGGATTGGCTTGAGGAGGCATAATGTGTACAGGAACCGTAAAGGGTTGGTCCACTTCTTTTTGTCAGTGAATCATTGTCCTGAACTGCTACTGGGGTTATCCCAAGTGGAACTGGCTGAGCAGACCAGAATTCCATCAAGGTTTTGTAGGTATGATCATACTCAGTTTCACTTGTAGTTCACTAGGATCATGTACTGCCACTGGGCCATCAAACCCATCCACCTGTTCTTTCTTCCTCAGTTCGGTTGGGAGTAGCAGGGCTTACTTACAGCAAATCAATAGTAATTACCATAGCTACAGTTTCCCTTAATACCAAGTTCACACAAAAATGTATCAGTATTATAAATGCATTCCTGTAGTATTTTTCTGTTTTACTTAATACATTAAATTTTCAAGGGACCCCTTAAAAGTCTCTTCCTGCTTTTCACATCACACTTTAAATGTGGAAATAAAAGGGCTTGGCAAACACATCAACAATGGACATAACATCAGTACCTATAAAATCTGCATTCAAAATGTGCTTTCAAAGCCTGTCCCCTTTCCTTTGTAATGCACTTCGTAATGCAAATGCTTTTTAAAGGCTGCCATGAAATAGACACTTTGTCTTCAAACCAAAGGGGCACTTGGTTGCCACAGCTGATCGAAGTGGACAGAGCAGAGGTTTGACGCACTAAGATAACAATTGCTAATCCAAAATACCCATAAGTAAAAGCTCAGACACAAAATATGAAACAATCATGCAAGCTGATCCTAATTGCTACTGAAAAATAGGCAATATAAAGCCATTCAAGAAGACCCACTAGGATTTCCACAAATGAAGTTTGACGCAAACTGGTGAAAACCGAGTGGCAACAAGCAGAAAATGCATAGCAGCAGCATCTCTCAAGTTCTTCAGCATGTAGAGTTTGGAAAATTCAACTACAATTCATTGGTTCATCCATCAAATTATCTACCTATGGTATTTCCAAGGAATTTAGAAATCAGAGGGCCAGCTCAGATTCCTCAAAGGATGAAGAGAACCATTGACACACAGTATGAAAAGCAGAGAAAGCTGTGAGGTTTGCACACTAGCACCATCATAACAGTAAATTATGGATGGAATTTTCAAAGGGGTTAGAGGTGCCCAAATTACACAGAATGGCAATGGATGTTGGTTGCCTAACTCGCCCGGGTTCCTTTGAAAACCCCATCCTAGAGCACCAAACATGAGCTAATCTTTCACACTCAGGAAACCTATCACAGAGTAGGAATATCAACCCCATCTTTTGGGGTTGAAACATTCTTGCTGAATTGAGAAACAGGAAATACAGACAACATATTTTATTCCAACACAAGCATCAGCAGCGAATGTTACAATGCACAGCAGAAACAAAGACTGATGGAGTAAAGATGAAACTAGCAATGAAATGCCTAACAGACCAAAGGACGCATGCATTTTACAGTGGTTGCCATTAACAAATCACAATTCACCCACAGCTACCACAGTGGGCGATAGATCAATAATTTGAAAAGGCTTGTTATTGTATGAACGTTAGTTTAATAGACAACAGGCGCATATACATATAAATAAAGATGATTCATCAAACCACATCACTAAACTAAAGTGTTTTCCTGGCCTTGTAAGGACTTGAAATGTCTCCGCTGATGCATTTGGGACATTCCACTGATGTCTCTTTGGGAGTGTGGCTGAGCTGGGTGATTGATTGTTCATGACTGTGGCCTTTGGGTAAAAGGATTGTGATTGGAGACATGTAAGGCTTGATCCAGCCCTAGGATATGCTGACTTCTTCTGGTGTATTTCTCACCAGTAGCCCTCAGTAGCAGAAAATCCATTTGGATCGGTGTGTGCCTGTGTGTGGTGGTGGGGTGCAGAGTGGGGTGCTAAATAATTTCGCAACAGCCCAAAATGCTTGCAAACTGCAATCTTAGAGGGGAAAACACTGCCTCCAAAATGGGTGAACTGAGAGAGGTATCCATTCCAAGCTGTGGATACCTAGCACCTATGGAAATGAAGCCACTTTTGGGGGTACCTAGATAAGAACTTAGGAGCCTAACCATTAACCGCAAGGTTTGATGCTTCAGCCTAAAACAATTAATATAACTTGCAAAATCTCCTTACAGTAGTTTAAGTACTCCTTAAGGACATCCTTCTAAGCCTTGCCTCTTGGAAATTTTCCTGTGAGTTCTTTGTGGCCTCTAAATCTGCTTCAGCAAATTAAAAGTGAACAATGCAAACGGTCCATTCATTCATGTAACTATCTCTAAAGTCATTATTTGATGCATTCAGTAATGTCAAATAAATCTGAATGGCTACAATGTTATGAGTATTCAGAAAACTGGTGCAGGTGTTTTGAAAACTAAAAAATATAAAGGCAATTTAAAAAAAAATAAAGCCTTGAAAATGTTTTCCCTGTCCAACTTCGTGTGCAGTGGATGGAAAAAGAAGCCTCACTTTTGACAGATAAGGGTAATTTTCCATCATTACGGAAGCCTTAAACAACCCCAGCCTACTTATACCATCATCTCTTAGGATCCAAGCAAATTGCAGTTATTTGTTCAAAACAAAACAAAAAGGCCCATGACATAATAGAGCAATTTAAGCAGTGAAGAATACACCACCTGTAATTCAATTTCATGGCAGCTGGTTTCACAACATGTGTCTATAGCACTGTTATGATACAGGAAACTTCTCTCCAATATAACAATTCTTTTAGAAAGCCAGCTTCTCAAGAGACAAGTCAGCTTTAAACGAACAAAACCTGCACACAATGAGCAATTTGCATCTCAGTTCCAGTCCTTTCAGCTGCTCAGCTTCAGTTAGTTGCCTACCCCACAATAATTTATATTTCTGTTTATTTTTATATTGTGAGGCTGTTGTGGGAAGCGTTAAGAGTCAAAGTCATCGTAAACCTCCAAGCTGGAGAGAGATTAAGGGCTAACGAAAGTCCCCACCATTAGCATAGGTCAACATCTGCATCAAAGGAAAAAAGCTCATGGGAAGGAAGATGATCGGAGACCCCCCAGATCCTGTTCCCAAAAAAGGCAGGAAAGAAGGACAATACCCGCAGCCACAGTTGCTGGGGGAGGCAGGGGGAAGGGATGTTGAGAAAGCAAAAATATTCTTCCAACAGGAGGATTCAAATGTGAATTCCTCCATTAAAAACCTGCAGCCATAAAACATACAAGTGTGATCTTTACAGATTCTAAATCGGGCATGATTAGTATTTGGTTGGAGACATCGTGGGAAAGCCCACTTTAGGTGGGCTAAAAATTGGTATTTGTAAATATGTAGGTGACACTCGTCCTACTTACTCAACCTGAGCCAATGGACCATCATTACCTGATACACTGCATGTTAGAAAGGTCTGAATCTAAAGGACTGCATCTCATGTGGGGCATTATTTCCTCAAATGCCTGAAGAAAACAGTCAATCGACATAGAGACAAAAGTAACCTCATTGGTCAGGGGTTGCTGGATGGCGGGCAACAGCTGAGAACTCCCAAGAAAGAAGTCAAGCTAATAGTTCCAGTAGCTGTACCCATTCCTTCACAAAAATCAATCTCCTTAACATTTAGATCAATTACCAGCATGGTATAATTAAAATAATTTCTGAAGATAAATATATGCAAAGGAGGTTAAAGTCAATTGGACTTGTTTCATCACAAAACCCAGGGCTTGGTTCATCCCGAAACCCCACACAGTAATCTGGTCAAGCATCACAGTGGCCGTTCAAGCTTGAGCAAAGACTGTTCTTTAAACTCAACAGGAAATGAGCAGCTTTTTATCTGAAGATCCCCAGCCCCATCAGTGATTTCCTCCCATAACCTATTAATTAACTCTGTGTGCGGCTGTCTATTAGAAATGTGAGAGACACTCCAAATGAACATTAGATAGAGGTCTCTGAATAGCTTCAAAATCCATAGACGATAAAATAGCCATTTTGCATTCATCTTTTTAAATATAAAGGAAGGTTTATGCAGAAGGCTGATGAGTAATGGCATATTAAATTTGCACAAATCGAGATTAATGTACTGATTAGCAGGAGCTTTGTCTCTTATCCTAAGGCAGGACACAGAAAAGACGGGCCAGGCTAGAACGGTTTCACACTTAAGATAGTGAACGGCTGATCACTGCAGCTTTTAAGCTATGTAAAAGCAAGAATGAATAAGCCCAGATTACATTCTATGTGAAGGGCTCCATTGTGGTATATTATTATTTTATTTCTAATCTTATCATATGAAAATATTCAACAAAATCTTTGAATAATTCAGAACCTACTAACCATGCACATAATCAGCCTAGGTAACCAGGGGATCTTACTACTGTTACCCTAACTCACCATTCCCCATTTCATCTATTCCCCACACCCTGTTTTTACGTCTTCTTTTGAATCAGATTCTAAGCTCGTTGGGGCAGGAGCAGTCTCTTGCTGTGCGTGTGTACAGCACCCAGCACAATGGGGCTCAGAAGGGGTGCCTCAGGGCACTTCTGCAATGCAAATAATAAGCCACAGCATGCGGCAGGGGCACCGGCCCAGTGGAAGCTTGAAGAGCAGAGGTGTGGGGATAGCGGGTGGGAGTAAGTACATCTTTAATACGTTACAGTATGTGCTCTTCTGACATTGGCTCTACTCTACAGGACCAGGCAGAAGTGGATGGGGCCCCGGCTCCAGTCCCACCCCCTTTGGAATTCCTAGTCCCGCCCGTCCATTAAGGTGACGCACCAGACATACCACAACGATAATACTGTTCAGTGTTACCAGTTTGTTTCTAGGCATTTTTTGAATGAAATGGGACAGAGAGACTGGCACTTCCATTTCCCCACAAGTGTAAAATGTTTAGCAATTATGCTGTTGCCTGTGCAGTCTGGCTTAGAACCTCCTTTCCTGCCCTGTGAGTAAGATTCCTTCTTCCCTGGAGTAGTCCACTTCCGCAGTTCACCTTCTGAACACCCCAGGCCTCATCTGCTACTGTATTCTCTAAGCAGCTTAGAAACCCAGCCTGGGCTTCTGGCTCCCGAGATCTGGACCCTACTTCTGGTTGTATGGAATGATAAAGGGGGCAGGCAACGTAATCCAATTAATTCCCCCATGTGGGGAAAAGTGCAGAGCAAGGGGCAGCTGCAAGTGGATTGCAGCAGGGTCAGGCGACAGAAAACAAAACACTGGGTGTCTATCAGTAGCACAATAATTAATTCTTCAGCAAAAGGCAGAATTCTTTGGTGTCTTGGAAAATACTCAATTCCATGGCCACACAGACCCAGAGGTCAGGGGCCCCTAAGGCAGATGACTTGGTCAGTTCACACCTCCCAAAGTCATTGTTTCAGAAACTCTGCAGATTCACAAAAACATTAGTTCACATCTTTGAGGCCCCCTGCGGCCATAAGAAATAGAAACTTAGAGCAGGTCTATACTACCGCTTAAGTTGATCTAATGTACATCGTTCAGGGGAGTGAAAAAGACATACGCCCCCGAGCAACACAAGTTACAGCAACCTAAGCACCATCCACACCAGCGCTATGTCGGCAGGAGATACCCTCCTGCCAACAAAACTTCCACCTCTCACAGAGGAGGAGGAGGAGGAGTAATTATGCCGATGGGAGAATGCTCTCCTGTCAGCAGAGAATGTCTTCAACAGATATGCTGCAGCTCTACCGATGTAGCACTTCTAGTATAGACAGGCCCTTAATTTTATTTTAAAAAAAGGCAAGCAAAGATTCTGGAGCACAATTCTGCAGTAAGGAGTGAATCCAACAATGTAATTGCAGAATACACTGGTGCTCTGGTTATGTAGGTAACTAAATGAGCACGAGCTGCCAGTGTAATGCTATAACAAAAAAGGTAACATGATTCTTGGACGTCCAAATGGGGGACTATCAAGGGGAGTGTGTACATGATATTACCACTGTGTATAGCACTGGAGACCACCACTGGAAATACTGTGTTCAATTCCAGTGTTTGTATCTTTAAAACAATGTTGAAAAATTGGGAAGTGTTGAAAAAAAGCAACACAAATGATCTGAGGTTTGGAAAGTCTGACCTACAACGAAGGACTCAATCTATTCTATAAAAAGCTTTAAAAAAGCTTAAAAGGTGTTTTAAGATTAAATGAAAACTTGGTTAGAGTTTATAAATACCAACACAAGAGGAAGAAATTTAATTTTAGGGGTTTCTTGAACCTAGAAGACAAAGGCATGACATGATCCAATAGCTGGACATTGAATTTAGACAAACTTGAATCAAAAATAAGATGCAGCAATTTAACCATGAGAGAAATTAACCAGTAGAACAGATTACAAAATGTCATTAATTTATCATCATTTGGAATCTTTAAATTGATACCTGATAGCTTCTTAAATAGCTCACCAATAATATAACTATGGGTGAAATCCTGGCCATTTCAGAGTGAATAGCAAAACTGTAACTTACTTCAATGGAGACAGGATTTCACCTATGAATTTATGTGCCTAAATTCTAGGAATATATTTTTGAAAAAACTGGCCTTAATATATTCATAGAAGAGATCTAAAATATTTTAATTCTATGACTAAAAAATTGATTTATAGGTATGAAAATCCCAATAGCAGCTGGACTTGTCATTTTGCCTTTAAAGTTAATATGCACATTGAAATATTAGATCGGGGTCAGCAAGCCTGCAGCATTCGCGCCAAAGTGGCCGCGAGCTGATGGTTAGTGGCACACTGATGCCAGACGGGATCCCAGCTGCCAACCCTGCTCAGCCCGCTGCCTGCCTGGATGAACAGAACCCCAGGCCGGAAGCAGGCTGAGTGGGGCCGACACCTGGGATCCCGGCAGTCTGGGGCTCCTTCTGCCGCTTGCACTGCCAGTATGGGGTTCCGACCGCCGGCCCCTGCCAACTGGGGTCCTGGCTGCTGGCCCCGCTCAGCCTGCTGCCAGTCTGGGGCTCCATCTCCAGACCCCTGTAAATGTAAAATTTATTACTGGCACACAAAACCTTAAATTAATGGAGACTTGGCACACCACTTCTCAAAGGTTGCCGACCCCTGTATCATATGATGCACTGTGGTACTTGTTAGATATAGTTTAGGTAAAGGATTATTTTCCTGATTATGTTTAAAATAATGTTTCAAATTAGCTGTATGACCTGCTTATGGCTTTACTGAAACTGTGTAAATTCTAATTAACTTGGAAATAAGGTGTCAATTTTTAAGAGGGAGGGTAACTAACTACTGGAACAAGTTACCAAGGGCCGAGGTGGATTCTCCGTCACTAGGAATTTTAACCAAAAAACCTGAATTTTGATATTGAAGAGACACTCTAGTTCAAACAGGAATTATTTGGAGGCAGTTCTCTGGACTATGCTATACAGGAGGTCAGGCTAGCTGATCACAGTGGTGCCTTCTGGCACTGGAATCTATGACTAAACGCATTTTTAAAAAATCTTTTTTAAAACACAGAGGTTATAAACTTTGTGCTCCCCGTGAACCCTCAGTGTTTGAGCCATGTAGACATAAAAAGCAAGTACCATTGCTGCCCGTGGTCTGGTGTGAGTGCCACTGAAAATCAGCTCGCGTGCTGCCTTTGGCACGCATGCCATAAGTTGCCTATCCCTGTGCTAGGCAAACACGCAGTAACACAAGCCCTGAAGAGTTTATCAAGACAGACAAAGGGTAGGGAAGGAAGGGTTATTATATGCATTTTTACAGACATGGAAATGGGGGCCCAAGAGATTCAGTGACTTGCCCAAGATCACTCACTAAGTCAGTGGCAAAGCCAAGAGATCAGGGGTCACTGGCTAAGTCCCAGTCCATTGCCTTACCCACAAGACAATCATTCACTTGTTTTTGAATTTTTCATTTCCTTTTTTGCTGGCCACATCACTCCCTTGAACAACAATGCCTATGAAAAACACACGACTTAACCACATCAGCCCAATGAGCCACTGGCTTAGGGGAATTTTGACTTTTCCTCTACATTTTTCAAACTCTGATTTTAAAATAAAATTTTTTTAAAAAAGTCAGCTTTCACAGACATTTAGTATTTTGAGCTCCAACTCAGAGCAATTTCTTATTTTCCCTGTGGCTGAAGGATAAGTTACCCTAAATAAAATAGTCTGACATCCATTTATTTTCTTTTTCTCTTGTGAAGTTTTACAAAAATATTGGTCTTTGGTGACCTGGCAAAAATACTATGGTACATGCAGGACCCTTTATGACTCATACGACATGTTTAAACATCCAAGTTACACTCATTAGCTAGATGAACCTTCTCAGTCTCTGTTTTATTTTAAAGCCTCATCATCAAAAGCTGATTAAATCTAGTCAGGCTTTATTATTATTATTATTTATTATTCATTGGTCCATTGGTGATAAATGTTTCTAACGCTGACAGTAATCTAGTTTTAAATAAGCCAGATGCAGAGTCTATAAAATCATCTTTAGCAGGCTAGTAATCGCTTTTATAGATTTACCAGAAGCAATAAGAATGATGTGAGTCATGCGCATTAATACTTCAGGATGCTGGAACACCAGCAACAGATGGCTCATGTAGGACGACAGCAGACTGTCAAGCAGCACAGGTTAATAAGGACTAGCTTTGGTATATTTCAGCAAATTATGCGTTGAACTCCATCAGGTTTGCCAGGCAAGGTCTGAAGTCCAGCTTTCAAAGGGAAGAGGGATAACTTGACAATGTCTACTAGGAAGAGGATATAGAGCTTTCCTTCGCTAGTCCACCACTATGGTAGTGATCAAAAGTTGTCAAACTGGGCAGCTCCTTCTTAGCCTCTGCTAAATTAATTTGTTTGGGTAAGCTGGGTTCCTAGTGAACATGTGCCCACCATTACTAAAAAAAATTTTTTTGACGCTCTTGTCTCTCAAACATGGCAAAACCGAATGCTCATGGAGACTCAGCTTCCTTTTAACTACAAAAAGGTGGTTCCTCCAAGATCAGAACTGTGGCAGTGTGGACAGGCTAACCCTGCACTGCCACTACACATGGACAACAGAAGGACTTTTTTTTTCCCCCAGACTGCTAATCTGGCTCTTTCCATGGACATTAAACACACACTTTTCAGAAGGATAATGTCCCTTTTTTCAGGCGCAATTTGCATCTGCATTTTGCATACCCAATTAAGTTGCGGGCACAAATCTGAGAACACCTCACACTACACAACTGCAGACACTAAACCAGATTGTTAAAGGAGCAGGTACTCACAGTTTGGCTCCAGTTCATTTTATGGGAGCATGTTGAGTCCCCCCAAAAATGAACGTTGCATCTCAGCCCAATGAAACATTCACCCTTCAATATCTAGTGTTACAGATTCATTTACTGCCCCCGGTATGACCTATGTTGTTATTCTGGCTAACTATGGAGAAGAGCTAGAGGGCTTTAACCTCATACAGGCCTACTCCCATTTCTAGTCAGTTCCATGATACAGTTCCAATATGGAGTTTGGACACCAGCACTATTTCCACAGCACCTGACTATAGGGTCACCAGTACAGGTCTATACTTCAGTATAACTTCAAGCAAAGGGGAAGGTGGATTACGAGAGAAAACACACTTGGAAGACAAATTTTTAATCTGAGACAAGTGCCCTCCCATAACCACAATGGGAGTCACTTCAGGGCACAGCAAACTGCTTCTGACAGAACGTTCTCTTTTTTAAGTTAGTCCCAAAACTGCAGTTATGCTCTGAGGATCACCTAGGGTATGTCTACACTGCATGCTGAGCCCGGGCAATGACTCCGGTTTGAGCCCAACCCCTTTTTCAGTCCACAAGCACTCAGGACACAGGTCCACCCTGCTAGCAGGTGGCTCAGAGCCCACGTCCTGCTGTGACTTGGGTCCAAACCCTGTCATTTTGCAGTGTGGATGCTGGTCAAACCACAGACAGTCTGCATACTGCAGTATGGATATATTAGCAGGGCTGAGATACCCAGGTGCAGCAATTGTAAACCCAGGTTTACGATGCAATGGATGCTGGAAACAAGAAGTCTGCAAGCCCGGGTCTCGCAGACCAGGGCTTAGTGTGCAGGGTTTTTGCTTTCAGCTGTGTGTTCGCCTCAGCTCTTGGGGAGGTTTTGAAAAATGAGGAGTGTTTCACAAAAGACAAACAGTCTGTTCCGCAGAGTGCTCAGCTGAGTTTTCAGCGTTCCAAAAGGTTTCAGCCATGGCAATAACACGATGCAATGTAATCACCAGTCATGCTGAATTGCCATCAAACGACTGACACCTAGTAAATTAAAGGCCCTACGCCGTCAGCAGTGGGAACATTCCATCACACTTTTCAAGGGAACTTCATCTTTTCCACTTGGGAAAAAATGCAAGAGATTGTATTAAGCGGGCAAACAACAGAAAGCACCGACGTGCTGGAGAGTGAGAATGAGATGTTTGGAAAGCAGCGATAAGGAGAATGACCTAGGTATGATAACAGTGGAAAAATGCTCACTCTGATCTTATAAGATAATTTGCTGTATCCAGAAGCATTACACCCCAGAGCCAGGAGGTACTAGCCCATCTCTATATTGGTTTGACTGTATACCACATATAACTTGGGGGAGGGAGGCTCAGACTTCGGGGCCGGGGGGAGGCACTCTTTTTCTGGAAATCAGACTTCCGCAGGGGGTACAAATAAGGAATTTTAATGGACAAGTTCTATGCAAATAGCACTTGAGGGCTTTAATCCAAATTACACCCAGATTTCACCTATAGGGACTGAGGACACAGAAAAACCATGGAAGGGCAATTTTTTAATCTGTATATAAAAAAGGCCGCTGACGTGGAGAACCAATTGCCTTATCTTGAAAGGAAAATCAGAGCTAGCACTTTACAAAACTTCCATTAAATGTCACAAATGAGGCAATGAAAACCCTTAATAAGTGTTTGAAAATTCAGGCTTACAATGAACTCTTCGTTGCTCTTAACAGTGGAGAGGAGAGTATAGATTTCTCTTCTGCTGTGGAAATTATGGCAAGAAATCAAGCCTATTTATGAAATGGCCTAATGAACTTGTTTGTAATAGATTCCTCTTGACATTAAGTCTTGCAGTGGCCGCGCTTCAAAGATTGGCTTTCGTGACCCAGCAAAGAGGATATAAGATTCAGTCAGACTGTTTAGAGATGTATTTGGTGGAGCTGATCATTTATTCACTGACTAATTAGTTCAGCAGGGATTTTACAGCATGGGGTCAGACTTACCTTTTGGATACTACTGGCTCAAGCGTGGAGAACCCAGGATGCAGTCACTGGTAGTGAAAGGCCTGCCTGGATACACATCAGTACAACTCCAACCGCAACCTCCACTGACCAGCGCAGCCCCACATTACACCTGCAAACAGAGTTTGGGCCTCTATTCTCCTGAAAATTTACCCCAAATAACAAAGTCATGAGCCAAGTGTGGTTTCCCTGAATAATACTGCAGTCCAGTCTGCTGGAGCTGGCTTTCCGCTGACTGATGCAGAACTAAAACCACCAGTCACTACCCAGCTTAACCAAAGTTTGAAGGGGAGCACAAATGTATTGGCCTTTTTCAAGGAGATACTCAAACACATTGTCGATCAAGTAACATCTCGTTACACAAAAGCAGGGAGATACTAGCTCTCGCCGTTCATGAGGCTTTCCTGATTAGAACAAGGGGAGAGTTTCTGAAGGCATCATGAAAACAAACAAAATATCATAGAATACACAAAACTGTTGTGTCGAGTTTCCACGGCTGGGATAAGGAGGGGGACATAAGATTTCCAAGGATTTTCCGTGATCCGCAAACCAGGTTGTGATGTTTCAGATTTCATTAAAACCAGAGAGAGGGCCAAATGCATTGTTGGTGCAACATCCCCTGCTGTCAGTGTGGTTTATGGTAATTTTTCAGGAGTGGCCAAGAATGGTTAATACTACAAGCCCTCAGGCCTGGTTCTTTGTTATTGGTGTGCTGGTTTATTTATTAGCCTATAATTTATTTTTATTTTCTCAACTGAAACTCAAAAGCAGCTGTCAAGACAGAAATTCAATCTAAAGAGATTCCCTAAATACACTTATCCTAGGGCAGGCCCAGTGCTTATTTCAGGATGACAGCTGGCACCCACGGCCTTTGGTGAAAGACTTTCTGACACTGATGGAAGAGGACAGGTGGCTAGGTTGGCACAGCGTGCCACATTTGATTGATAAAGTGATCTAAATGTCACAGGCATATAGATTGACATTAACATTCAACGCTTCCTCTGTGCAGGCGGCACAAGCCAGCCCAGCAAAAACTAGGCAATTGGGAAAGGATGGACAGTTCTGCAAACAGCATCCATACACACTGGTCTCTTAGTTTTCGAAGTGCCACTGTTTTTTCAGGAATGGGAGAGGAAATGCACAATACAGGGAAAATACAGAGAGAACTAGAGCAGAAACCACCATCCTGCTTGTTTCTTACATTGTAATAACTTTGCAATCACTTAACTCATCAGCTAATGGGACAGCAAATACGTTAGGCAGTTAACAGAATTACCAGTCTTGATAAAGTAAATGTTAAGATGAAGATCATTAAGAAAATGACCATCATCTTCCTTCGTTTTCTGTAAGAGGGAACTTTTGCGGCGACATTTCCAAGGTCAAGAATATACTGGTCTTTTTCTAAAAAAGCATCGTTTTTTACCCCATAGAAACAACTCCCTTTTGATTCAGAACAGCCTGGCTTTTAATGAAAACTGTTGGTGTCCACAAGAAATGAGCTAGTAATAAATTAATATGAATAATAAATCGCTTCTGTCCTCAGCGTTTCCCTCTGTGTCATATCTTCTAGTTCAGAGGTTTTCAAACATTTGTACTGGTGACCCCTTTCACATAGCAAGTGTCTGAGTGCGCCACTCCCCCCCATCCCCTTATAAACTAAAAACACTTGTTTATATATTTAACACCATCATAAATGCAGGATTTGGGGTAGATTTTGACAGCTCATGACCCCCCCACATAATAACTTCATGACCCCCTGAGGGGTCCTGAGCCCCAGTTTGAGAACCCCTGTTCTAGTCTAAGGTCACTGGGACTAGAACTCTTTATTCTGGGGTCTTGGATAGCCCCAAACACACTGTTAAATAGATGTAACAATGATCGCTTTGTCATGGGAAGGTTTAGAACCTGATAAGGGGATCTCACCATCTCAAAAAACCCCATCCTGCCCTTTTATTGTTAAAAGAGGGTGACGTTTTCAGAAGCAACTAAATGATGTAGGAGCACAACTCCCACTGACAGTCCCTAAGTCTTTTTGCAGCAAAAAAACCAAAAACAAACCAGAGGTAGTGAATCTCAGACTGACCGGGCTCACATTATGGGGCTAAAAATAGCAGTGTAGACATTGGGGTTCAGGATGGTGCCTGGGCATTGAGACCTTCCCCAGGTTTCAGATCTGCGGCTCCACCCTGAGCATGAACACCTACACTGCTATATTTAGCTCCGTAGCATGAGCCAGAGTGAGTTGACCTGGGCTCAGACTCACTGCCACAAGTCTTTTTTGCAGTGTAGACGTACCCGTAGGCACTTCTAAAAATTTCACCCTGTATCTTTTAAATAAACTTTGATTTTTCCCCCACCAAAGGCAGTAGGTAAAGAAAACCCCAAATGGAGGAGAATTAAAAGATCAGCAGAGACAGACCTTTGTGCAGAACCCAACTGAAATCAATGGGGCCAGATTGCAGGATCAGGACCTTAATTCTTACAGAAAATGTCTCATTGTTTGTGATGATCACTAACTACATTATTAAATACTTATGGCTGGAGGAAGCAGCAGCTTTATGGGAGAACCCAATGAAGCTGGAAACATGTATAGTAATTATGCTTGAGTTTTCCTCTCTATGTTCTCCAAGTTCACTGAGACCGCGTTCCAAGGGAAAGCGTAATTAAAGGCAATAGGGAAAAAAAATTAGGCAATAAAAAGTCGCTTGGTTTATTACCACGCACGTATAATCTGAAGACTGAATAAAAATCATAAAAAAGCCATAGGAATATAAAACACTATCCAAAGCTTTTTGAAAAATAAATGGATTTCTGCCTTATGCTTTTTCTGGGGGGATAAAAAATAAACTAATGGTTAATGACCCTGTGCTAATGGATCCCACTTGCCACATTAGTTAAGCAAGCACAAAATGAAAAAATGAAATTGGGCCATTATAGATATTTCGTATTTAAGTATTTTATCCTAGTGATAAGATGAGACCAGAATCCTTATGGCCAAGGGTAAGAATTCCTAATGAGAAGGGGCTGTGTTATGTTCTTCTCTATCTCTAGGAGTTCCCTGGAACAGGCAAAACAAAAGCTTCTACTCCCCTGCTTTCAGGGACTACTTTTAAACAGAATATCCATTTGCATTTCTTCTCTTTAGTCAGGGGCTAGCGACTGCTGGACCTTGCCCCAGACTCCTAGGTTGAGAAGGAAAATGGTCTTGGAGTTTAGACCAGGGGTCTCCAAACTACGGCCCGGGGGCTGGATCCGGCCTGTGGCATCCATTTGTCTGACCCCCAACTCCAGCTGAGCAGGCATGTGGAGAAGCTGCCGCTGCTCCCCTGCGCAAGCTGCTGTCAGCGGCCCCATGTGTGGAGGGGTGAGTGCCCCCGCGGTGCAGCTGGAGGAACAAAGGGGGGCGGGGTTGCGGCAGTGGCATGACTGGAGAAGCAAAGGGGGGGCCATGGCGGCGGCCGGTGAAGCCCCTTCAAAAATCTAATATGGCCCTCGTCTCAAAAAGTTTGGAGACCCCTAGTTTAGACACTGGATTAGGATTTATTCACAGCTCTGCCACAGGTGCTTGATGTAACCTCAGTCAAGTCCCTTACTATCCTTGGGTAAAATCCAAGCCCTAGTGAAGTCAAAGGCAAAATTTAACTTTCACTCAAGGGGGTGAGGATTTCATCCCTTGTAACCTAGTGCCATAGCTGTAAAAATGAGAATAATAAGTAATAATAATAATAATGCTTTCTTTGTCTTGTCTATTTAGTTTGTGAAACCTTTTGGTGGTAGGGATTGCTATGTGCTGGTACAGCACCTAACACAGTGGGGTACCAATACTAATACATACAGTTAACAACAGGTTGGTCCCAAGAGCTACTTTCTCACCCCTGCATCCAAATTAATTACCTAACACACAAATCCAAAGGAAATAATCAGATATAAGTAAGAGTTGTGATCACTCTTCTACAAGGCAGAAAGAAAATCTATGAGAATGGTAGAGCATCCACCAAGTAGGAGGGGGAAAAAACAAAATAACTTACTTAATGTATTTTCTTACCAATTTTGTTCTAGTCGATAGAGGCTTTACAACTCCCTCATAAACATAATGTCTGAGAGCCTTCAGTAGTATATTAAGTGAAATGACTAAACACATGTAACCTCAGATGTTCTCCCTCAGTGTTAATGTCTCATGCTTTCTCCCAGTACCTACTGTAGTGGAGCTGAAACTAATATGACTCCCTTATATTTATTTATCTGCATTCAATGTCTTCATGAAGAAGCTGTTTAAACATCTAGAAATCCTTATCCCTCTGGCTTCCAAACAGGCTGACACTCATCTCCTTCATTTCAACTCAATTTTGGTTCAGTTGGGGCTGTAATATGCTAGTGCTGTTTCACTTTGGAGTCCATGATCAAGGAAGTCTGCTTCCTGCATGTGTGTATCACTTTTGCAAAGGAGATCATAAAACTTATTCAGCAGTTCTTAAGTCTCCTCACACAGAAAGGTGTGAGAGGAAAATAGTCTTCTGTACTTCTGAAGTTCTATTCCAAAACATCTGTGTTTCAAGGACTTTATAGCCCAGTTCCCAGAGCTCAGTTCCTGTAGCTTGCAGCATCCTTCGGAGTTTTAGATTGGCTATTTTCAAACATCTTCCCAGCGACAAACATACAGGCCCTGGGCTTAAATAAAAAATATAATGCTTCACCTTTCCAGATTTTCAGTGCTCAAAAATTCAATTCTGCAAGCAATTTTCCCTTTAGACCCTACAGTGACTTTTTGGCAAGAGAGGCAACTCATATTGCAATTTTTCTTTAATATGAAGGGTTCTGGTTCACAGTACGCATCAGTCTGCACCGGTAGCATCAGTCACAGACAATTAGTTTCAATGATAGATTTGCTATCTCTCCATATATTCTCTCCCTCCCTCCTCACACCCTCGGGGACAGAGGAAAACATGAGAGTTATTTTACTTTCACACCACAAAGCCCAATTTTCCAAACACGGGCACTTTAACAGGACCTCCAACCCCTCACTAGGATGCTCAACTGAGTATCTGTGAGTACAGCTGCCACTTTGCACCCTTAAGAGGAGCTGCGGCATCCTAAGAAGGTGCCAGGGTTAACAAATTGGCACCCACTGCACTGAAATTCTAAGCATGCATATACACCTAGCACAACCTTTAGCAGAGATGGGAGCACCCCAAGGAAACCTGAGCTTTGTGGTCATTTAGAAAAACTTGGGAATCATTTTCCAACTTCTAAAGAAATATGTGGGTCCAACTGGTGAAAACCAGCCCCACTCCACTAAAGCCAGAAGAGCTGTCAATTCACACCAGCCAAAGATCTGGCCCATAATTTCCACTGGGATCAAAAAATTATTTCCACGGCAACTATGACTGTTTCTAATACCCCAATCAGACTGGGGCAAAACTGAGCATACTGAAAATTTGGCATCACTTTTGCAATTTCTTTGTAATTTTATATTAATTTTCCATTTTGTTTCTAGTGCCTCATGGCAGAAATGTGTAAAACTGCTTTGGCAGAAGACATGCTAGAGAGGGGCTGGCAGCAAATAACTGACCTTTTGCAAACCAGGAAAAAGCTGAGATTTGTCATTTTACTGGTGCTTTCTTGGTGATGGATCTTGGCTTTGGTATTTCCCCCTACAGGAACCTGTCTCGTCTCTCTTTCCAGACCTTGTCAATACAGTTCCACCAAAGGTTAGTTACCGCTTGGAAATTTCAAACCATATATATCAAATTAGATCTGAAAATCCTCGAAGTGTATACACACACCCCACCACCCAGAATTTAAAGGCTGTTGGTGGATGTGAGAAACATTTCAACAAGACTTCTGCCTGATCCTCCCCAAATAATTTTCCTTTGCTACTCAAGCCCTAATTCAAATGAAATGGCATTCTCCACTTCCTGCATTGAAACACAGATTCTACCATGCATCTTTCAAATGCCTCGCAAGGAATAGTGATTACATTTCTTGTACGTACAGTGAGCGCCATTAAAATCTTGACATCTAGTGCTCATAGCGGTTAAAAAGACCTGGCAGCTTAAAAGCCATACATTGTAAATATAATTTACTGCAAACCAATTTCTCTACCTTTGTCACTAATAACGTTTCAGATTCGGTGCAACAGAGTATTTTAGTTACTCCCTGTTCACTAACGATAAACAACGTTACCAAGGATCCCAAAATCCACTCCATTGGAACAAGGGAGCAGTTTGATTCCCAATCCAAGAAACAGGGTGAAGGGTCTGCCCTGCAAAGACAATAACTTTCAACCCCCATCCTGCCTCCCAACTGTCCTGCAACAGAACAACTATTTGAAGTAACTTATGCCGTTATGTCTGGTGTTTGGTGAGAGACGGGAAGAATCTAGAAGAGTGAGACCTGCTCTCCCAAGTCCCTCCCCATCAAGGGAAATGGAACACCACAGAGACATCAGGGACAGAAGAGCATTCCCTGGAGGCATCACTCCCCCCTTAAATCCTGCAATTCCAGACAAGATCCATCTCCCCAAACAACAGGGGAAGGCACAGGAATCTCTGTCACTTTTCACTCTTCATGGAGCTTGCTTCCTTTCTGCATTCCTTTCAGCACGGACAATGAAAACCTATGAGGCCCATTTCCAATACTGCGATGTTTGGAGCTCAGGGGATGGTTTATTTGTTTAAAAACTACTGTTTACAGTGAAGTTTCAATAATAATGAAGACAGTCCTAATGACAACAGGGTTTGTAAAAACACGATGTTTCAGAATCCAAATTTAAGACAAATGCGGAGTGCGTCCACTGAAACTTCCTGGGTACTCCATATGCTGGAGATGGAAATGTCACACATTCAGCCCATAAGTACCGCAGGGCAGTGAATGCTGAGATACTAATGTTAGCCACTGCAATGGAAATGAACTACTGTGAAGGGCCATCCATCTTCTTTTGAATTTTCAAGCTGTGTGAAATACTTTCAAATATCATTGAGGGTTTTTTTCCTTCTTCTTTTTTGAGCTGACCAGCTTGCATTCCAAGGGGAGTTTTGTGCTGACTCTAAGAATCATGCAAGAGTTAAGGAAGTGATGTTCCGTATTAAGGTTGTTTTACTGAGCAAGCCAACGGAGAGGCATTCTTTTATCAATATAATCATTAGATGAAACAGATATCAAAAGGAAGCTTTTATGCCATCTAGATGTTTGGCCTGAGGAACACGTTCTTTGAAAGTTGCAATCACTCTGACGGTGCTGAAATCAAGTAACATTTATATCAAAAGAACTATTAGTGTCACCTGCATGCTACCCCACTTCCCAAAAACAATATAAGGATCCCATTGTCTATATCTATTGGCAAAAGCATCTTACTGTACTTCTTTTGGGTAAGTTATCTTGATGCTATGCCCGCAGAATGGGACT
The DNA here is from genome assembly GCA_007922305.1 of Dermatemys mawii. Taxonomy (NCBI): domain Eukaryota; kingdom Metazoa; phylum Chordata; order Testudines; family Dermatemydidae; genus Dermatemys; species Dermatemys mawii. The sequence goes on along the minus strand of ML677358.1, from coordinate 17,039,259 downwards.
CTAATTTCCACGCAACTCACCCTAAAGTTCCATTCTGAAATACCACCCTCTCTAATAGCCGATGTATTTGTCGCCTCATGCACTGACCCTCTAGGAGGTCAATCTTACACAGACACTTTTTAATTCCAAAGCTCAGTTAAAGCTGTTCTGTAATGGAAAAGTCTCTATATGAGGAGCATTTTATAGCGGAGTGAAATGCATGGGGAGAAATGGACAGTATACCCTAAGCATAACCTTATCTTTAAGCCAGTGTGACAATCAGAGGTAACAGCTCAATCAGAATCCCCTGTGGTTCCTCTGTTAATAAGAACTTTACCTACAGTGCCTAAAGCGGAGATGGGAAATTGTGTCAGGGTTGGTATTGCACTTAATATTAGCTGGGGAAGCGATAATGAAGGTCAGAGCAAGAGATTCACCAAAACATTCATCAACAGTACTTGAAGATTAAGCACCTAGCGCACCCCGCCCAAAAAATCAAAATCCAAAAGACCTCTTGGCCTTCCCCTACACAGAAACCTCCCTCTCCGTCCCACACCGAGAACCTCTCCATTCAAGTCTCTTTTAAAAACCCACAAGAAAGCAATTTATCAAAAGAGATGGGATGAAAATTTCCAAATCAAATTCTCACCATTCCCTGGAGTCCCCGGGGTTTCCATCTGCTATATCCCGGCTGCCCAGACCACCAGCTCTGTGGGGCAGGGCCTGCCTTTAGCTATTTTTGTGTTGGAAGCAAGAGCACCCAGCACATGGATGGTGCTTAACAAATAAAACTCTGGCCTATTCCATACGTCAGGTTGATCAGTTAGGCTGCAGAATCGTTTCCCCAGGAGAACCCCCTCCCCATACCTGAGGGGACTGAAATGTGGGACTCCACAAAGCTTACTTGACTGTAGGGGACTGTCGCACTGGGCCCCTGGGGAGTGTGCGTGGGGAGGGGCATACACACAAGATGTGACAATCAGAGAAAGAGAGCGCTTCTATGAGAACAAGCTGCTGGATTTAAAGTAGGCTAAAGAATCCTAGGAAGTAGAGATAGGGAAACTCTACTTACTCCATCCACCTCACAACCCCTGTGCCATGGGACCAGCACACCACTGCCGGCAATCTCTCAGTACAAGTGTCCCCATCTCTGAAGGTGAAATTGCCAAGCTAGACTCTTCACTACCATTCAGGCACTGGACCTGCCAAGAAGACTCTTCACCGAAAGATAAAGGCGAATCAAACACCCAAGACAAGCTACAGGAACGAGAGGGAATTTTGTCTCCTAGGATACTAGAGTGGATGACCCAGCTGGTACATGTATGGAATCTAGAGCTCAAATCTGAGTCCCAAAGAAACATGTCCATATTCTCGCTACTGGATGACATTTCCCTCCAAGAAAGATTTTAGAGTTTGGGGTAGAGAGAATTAGTGGTTTAAGAGTAATTTAAGAGGCAGATCAGGAATTTCATTTTTGAAGCACACCAACACTGTGCCCTCCGTTCCCTCGATTCTCAGAGGTGAGGCAAGGATCCAAGAGGACAGAATGGGGCAGTCAGTTGTCAAAGCAACAGACACACAAGCACATCTCTCCCTCCCTTACTACTGCCCCATCTCTCCCGGCCAGAGAAATGCTGCTCGCAGGACATCTGGATTGTGGAGCGTAGCCATGAGCGTCGAGATGGGAGCATCCAATTCAGCCCTGGTCAGAAAGAGGAAACCCTCTCTCTGAACGGGCGTATTGAGCCGAGATCATAATGCCCCAGTTGAGCATCCCTAGAACTGGCCCCAATACGCCAAGGGCTGGGAAGGTCAGCAAGGAGTGGTTTGTAAATAATTCACAGGAAGGGATAACAGAAGGACAGGCTTGCTGCTTCGCTTTTCTGTAAAAGAGCAGTAAAATCCTGGCCTGGATTCTTGAGTGTGAGGTAGAGAAAGAGCCCAAGAGGAGGGGAAGGGATCAGAGGAACGAGCAACAGGGATGGCAACACGTACACCAACTCCAGCACGGAGGAAGACGCCGCTCTCATGGGATGGGCATCCTGAGCCTACAGACACAGACAAGAAGGATCACCCAGTGTTGAGACCACTAGCCTAGGACCTGGGAGACCTGTATTCAGAGTCCCTGCTCTGCCACACACTTCCTGCACAACCCTGGGCAAGTCACTCTGTCTCTTGGTGCCTCAGCTCCGCATCTGTACAATGGCTTCCCCACCTGACCACAGATTATGAGATGCTCAGATGCTACGTAAATGGTGTGCATGTAAGTGCTATTTACACAGACGCAGCACTCCCAGTAAGTGAAGGGGATGAACGCTCAACAACAGTCAGAGCTCCACTCAGTCAGGGGATCTCCAGGAAGAACCCAGAGTGCTGCAGAGAGGGGTGTGAGTAACTCGACAGATGGCTCTCCCCCTCCAAGTTCCTGTCCCAGAGTGCTGCTAGGGAACACGGGAGGAGCATGCTCTCATCTCTAAGGGAGCAGTCACCGCAGTGCTCCAGTGCAGCATTTGCGGACAAGGTGCTGCTGATATGAAGCATGGTCTCAAACTTTCCAAACTACTGTCCCCCTTTCAGGAGACCGATTTGTCTTGTTTCACTTCACTTAAAAATGACTTGCTCACAAAATCAGACATAACAATACAAAAGTAACAGGGCACTCTAGGACTGAAAAATTGCTGACGTTCTCATTTTTACCATAGAACTATGAAATAAATCAACTGGGATATAAATATTGGATTTCAACATATGGTATACAGAGCAATATAAACAAGTCATTGTCCATATGAAATTTGAGTTTGTACTGGACTTCACTAGTGCTGTTTACGTGCTGTTGTAAAAACTAGGCAAATTTCTAAATGAGTTGATGTACTCTGGAACAGTGGTTCTCAACCAGGGGCCCACGGAGACCTAGGGGGGCGCAAGCAGGTTTCAGGGAGTCCACCAAGCAGGGCCAGCATTAGACCTGTTGGGGCCCAGGGCAAAAAGCCAAAGACGCATCAAATGGGGCTGAAGCCCAGGGCCCTGAGCCCTGCCACCCGGGGCTGAAGCCGAAGCCTGAGCAATTTAGCTTCGTGGGCTCCTTGGTGACATGGGGCCCTGGGCAGTTACCCTGCTTGCTACCCCCTAACGCTGGCTTTTATGTGCAGAAAAACAGTTCTTGTGGCACAAGTGAGTTTTCATAATATGTTGGGGGGTGGTCAGAAAGAAAAAGGTTGAGAATCCCTGCCCTGAAAGACCTCTGCTTACCCCCAGGGGTACACATACCCCTGGTTGAGAACCATTGCCCTGAAAGACTTCTGCTTACCCCCAGGGGTACACATACCCCTGGTTGAGAACCATTGCCCTGAAAGACTTCTGCTTACCCCCAGGGGTACACATACCCCTAGCTGAGAACCACTGCTCTAACACATTTGAGCTGAGACAGAAATTCAAGATCCCGACACCTTGTGGATAACACATCCTGGAAAACGTCACAAAATGTGGGGCATTAGATCCAATGCCCTGGACAAATCCTGCAGGCTCAGGTGATGCAGCTCGCCAGATCCAGCTTTGAATTCAAGCACAAGTCCTCAGAGAGACCTGTTAATCCTGCGCTAGCCCGTTCACTGAGTCTCCCATTGGCAGCAGGTCATTCTCATGTGCAGCCTCCTCCCCTTTTCTAAGCTGTTCAGTGAATCCTGTGCAGACGGACCAAACAATTCTCCTGTTAAGTTGCAGAGATGCAGTTGGTCAAGCTGAATAGGGACCAGGTGCAGCTTACTATGCCCCCCAGCAAAGAGGGCTGGATTAACCAGCTACCTTGTACTCATGCGCACATTTCTGATGATCTGCTATACTCCAACAGCAGCTTACACCTAAATCCTCCTCTGTATTCCTAACCCGAACCTTAGCTGTCTCCTGTGAACATTATGAATTGTTGAACTTTAGCTGTCTCCGGTGGACATGACATGAATCATCAGGAATTCCAATCTAGGTTTTGCTGTGTTTGGCTTTCTCTATTGATAAATACTGATAAAATACTGTAGTGTTATCAATTCCTTTCTAAGCGTGAAGTCAGTGATTTAAAGAGAAAGTGGTTCTATACCAAACGCACACTCCGGAATCTGCTATCAATTTGTCAGCAACTGGTACCGTAAGTGGTGAAACACAATGTAAAACACTATCTCTGCAGCAGACTAAGGAAAGGAAGGTTTACCTAATGCCGCTGCAGTCATTTCTCAATTTACTCCCCATTGTGTGTTGCTAGCTTCTTCTCTCTCAAATCAGCTGAATCCCAAAAAGGTCAGGACACATCCCTGGCATAATGCTCAGAGAGCCTCAATTAGCACAAGTGTTCCCTGTGAACTTTGGAAGATGGAAAGGAATGGCCAGAAAATTTAGTTCTATGGCTCCTCTGGTCACAAGAGAGAATTAGAATGTGAATTCTGATACTAACATTGAAGGAAGGGAAATAGGCATTGTGAGTGAATAGCATAAAAGCATCAGGTGTTCTCAAAGGACAGAATTATTTAGAAATAAACCAAATAAAGCTGCAACTAAGGAATCCCTTGGAGTAGGTGAAATACTAAGATACCATAGGGATGATTGTATTGGTAGGTAGTGAGAAAACAAGTCTCCCTCTTATCACTTGAAATCCAACTCAGCAGTGACCACAAATTGGTATCATCCAACAAGATGGCAATCCAAATCCAAGGAGTCTGATGGACACAGCACAAAAACCACTGATCTAACTGGCACCCGTGGGGAGTCAGCAGAGACCAAGGACTGATTATGGCTGGAAGATGAACCAAGGATTCACCACCGCTTGCGATAGTGGACCAGCTCCTTCATTCCTAGAAATCCATGGACTAATGCTGATTGACATCAACTGAAGATCTGGCCTGATATACAGTTAGGTAAACTGCTTTGCGGGTAGTGTGAGAAATCTTGCAAGTCACTGTCTTTGGATACGGCTACGCTACTCACCGGATCAGTGGGTAGTGTTTGATGTATCAGGGATCGATTTATCGCGTCTAATCTAGATGTGATAAATTGATCCTGGAATTGACGCCTGTAACTCCACCTCAGCAGGAGGATAGGCAGAGTCGGTGGGAGAGTGTCCCCGGTCAACCTGCTGCCAGGGGGACGGCCAGATAAGTCGAACTAAGATATGCTGACTTCAGCTACGCGAATAGTGTAGCTGGAGTTGTGTATCTTAGTTCGAACCCCCACTCCTCAGTGTAACCCAGCCCTTTGCTGTAGCTTTTGTGGATAACAGGAAGTTTCTACGATGGCCAACTCAGTGCCTTCTGCAACAAGAAAATTCTTTTTAAAAATGTACTATCAGGATTATTATTATTAATCGTATTTATTACAGTAGTGCCTAAGGACCAGCTAAGGATGGGCCCTCATGTGCTAGAACCTATGCAAACACTTAGTAGTCAGTCCCTCCCCAGGAGGACATATTTTCCAAATCAAATTAGAAGAATCCTAACCGGGGACTCAACAGATGGAGAAACTGCAGCTTAGCATGTTTAGTGTTTGCACAGGGACACTTGAATCCTAATCTACCCATCTCTTAAAGCAAGGGGAAAAAACATTCAGACACCTGCTTATTTTACCAAATGGGCATATGGAAGGAGGAGGAGGAAAAGGAAAGTGGCAACAAACGGGATTTTTCGGCCCCTCTTGCCTTCCAGCATTTGAAAAATCTGCTTCTGTGCAAAGCTCAACACTCAGAGCAGGCCCTGTTTTCATAATGTAGGTGCTCATAAAAAGGGTAGGCTGTGACAGATTGATAGTATTGGAAACAGAAGCCTTTCTGTTATTGACAGCTATATATTGGTATATAGGTCACTGAAGTGACATTTTATACGTGCCCATATATTAGTGATACAATATCCCTTTTTCAGAACAGTTCTCCTTAAATACAGAGTTAACATTTCATCCACGGCGCTCTTTAAATTTTAAATTTATTTATTTATAGGTAGGTCCACTGCACGTCTTATTGCTATAGACCCTGATTTAGCATTTAATAATCAATTATATTATTTTGCTGTACAGCAGACATTTTATTAGCACCTTTGGGCTGTGACAGACATTCCTGCGACACTTATGTCAGTCTGCACCTGAAACTGATTCATTTATCAAAAAAACTATGTAAAATTGATAAAATAATATAGCTAAATCAAGGTGCTTACTCGTTCCCTAAAGTGACTTTCAGACTTCATTGAAGAACAACCAAGGACATTGCTCAGGCTAGTTCAACAGCATGACTGAGAGTGATGGTGATGTTTTGTGGCATTTATTGCCAGTTCTGTTACTATGACTGATGGTTTTTCCAGTACAAGCTGTCTCTTGTAGATCACCATTTCCCCATAACAATGACCACCATGTTCGAAATGTCTCAGAACAATTTAACACTGAACAGTTTACCACTCAACACTTGCTATGACCGAGTCCGTACCAGTAGGAGGAAAACCTTTATCATCAAGAACAGGAGATTCAATGGACTTCTGATCTTGGCATGTTGTGTATCCTTTTTGTCTAAATCCCATTCCACTGCTGATTATGCAGTGCATTTGTCAGACAATAGTGCTGATCTCTTCTCCCACCACAGTCTCAGAGAAGTCCAAAAGATACCAGGTGCAGCAGGTAAAGAGATGTCCTAACAAGAGCCGTGAGCAATACATGCCCTCTCCTGGTTACAGCTTAATTTTATCAGCCCCACAGACCTAAATCCACTTAAGCTTCCACAAATGCACATAAAGATTAAAAAAGAGAATAAAGCTGATAGAGTAAATGTTATTTCCTTTTTCTGCATATCTTTTCCCTGGTACAAGTCATTAATTTTTCTCTTCTTTAAAGCTATCTTAATGCAAAATATTCCCAAGCAGGCTCTGTGGGTAGTGACAGGATTTTGTTACCAAACAGTGAACAGAGATTTCTTCTTTAATTGTATGGCTTTATTTTTTTTCCTTTTATACTTGGGAAGATAAACTACCCCATATGGATTGAGCACATATGGAGCTTGCAAACATGTAGGAGGTGCTGCTTAACTGAAGACAAAGAATTCTGTCAAATGCCTTCTTTCAGATGTCTGCAAAATCGTTAATTCAGGGACATGTTTCCCCCAAACATCAGCATATCCAGTTTCAAAAAAAAAAATCACACACACAATGTATTTGTATTTAAAGCCAACCCAAGATTTTCACAAGTGACTAGTGATTTGGGTTCCACCGTTATGTATTCTCTGTGTGTATGTGTTAGTATCCCTGTATAGGGTATCATCATCTGGAAAATACAGTGGACACAGAAGCCCAGTGAGTAATGTAACCACCAAAATACGAGTGTACTAGCCACCAGACAATCTCCTGTTGAGGAGCAAATATCACAAGAAAACTGGCTCAATAGTTCTAAAGCTAAAAAAAGTTTAAAGCCAAAAAGCTGACACTTTCTTTCCTTTTCCCAGAACAGTTCAAGTCAGAACACAGGACTGTTCCAATCTGGGATGATCTTCAAACTTTGAGTCATCTGAAGCAGACAGGGCCGGCTCTAACTTTTTTGCCGCCTCAGGCAAGAAAAAAAAGGGCGGCCGGAGGAGCACCGCTGTGGAAAATTTTAAAAGGGGTGGGGGTGGCAGCAGAGTGGCTGGAGGAGTGAAGGAGGGGGCAGCGTGACCAGAGGAGCAAAGAGAGGGGCGGCGCGGCTGGAGGAGTGAAAGGGGGCAGTGCAGCCGGAATACTGTCCCTTACAGAGTGCCGCCCCAGGCACGTACTTCTTACGTTGGTGCCTGGAGCCGGCCCTGGAAGCAGAGGATTGTTTTCAACTGCAGTTCATCTAAAACTTGGAACTTTCTCAAACTCTGGGTCATTTAAATTTACAAGATCATAACTTTAAAAGCAGATTTATTTTTTCCCAAATGTGTCTTCTTTAGTAGATCACATTGAGACTGGAAACCAAGTGTGAGCTCTTTATGTACGGTATGTTATTCTAATTTTCAAATAGTCTGCATAAGAAAATCTATTTTAATATACTACGTCTTTACATAATGACATTGTCAACTATTGTCAATAGTATAACCCATATTTTAAAGTAAAAGCACAAAGGCACAGAAGTATGATAGAAAAGTAGCCTTAACTCCACTTTTCCTGACTGTAGATTCTTCTGCCCTAATCATGGTATTACCATTTTTTGCCAGGATAAATAAAATGGTAAACGATTAACTGGTATTCTTACTCATTTTTCCTACAAAGGGAGAAACACCAAACAAATCTCTTTGGTAGAATGAGCTGCTATCATAAGACATCAAAACCAATGTGATACATTTTCATGCAGAAGATGTGTAAACCCCTTTCCTGAGCTATAAAGCTCAAACACTTGTGCAGCAGGTTGAAAACAGGAGACGACACAGAATTCAGACAAGCCATAAAATTCCCTTAGACAAGAGCTAGAACTAAAGAATTCCTTGTTGTCTATTTGATTCATTCCTTCCTCTTTACAATCATATCGGAGTCACAAATTAGCTCCATTTACCCATTTTTCCCTGCAGAAGGAAAAAAGCCTCATCTGTAGACAAGCTGATAGTAACTGTGAATTGTTGACTCAAATAATTTGTTTATTCACTTATATGCATGTGATTTCCACATGGATTCCTTCTAACTCAGTTAGGAAAAGTACATTTGCTTCACTTACGATATTGCAGGACAAGTAATTTGTTTTACTCATGCAAGATCAATTTACTAGACTGATAAAACATTTTAAAATTAGGGTTTTTTTAAATGGAGTTTAAAATTAAAATATCACCATTTTGATTTAAAGTCACAAAAGGAAGGAAACTTATAGGGAGTCTTTTCTCCCAAAGAGCAGTCAATTTCCAGACCTTATTGGGTCTGCCCCATGCTACTCACGCACACAGGCATTAACATTACTGCCAGATATTACTATGGGCAGCGTAGCAGTGATGACAAGGCTCTGGCGCGAGGGTGAAGGAGTCGAGGGCCACAGGCTGTGTTCCTGGCTATCCTCCCAGTTGATGGTAAAAGGACCAGGCAAGAGTACATGCATGCTGGAGATGAATGCATGGCTGGGCAGATGGTGTCAATAGGAGGGCTTCGGCTTCTTCGACCATGGAATGACATTCTGGGAAGAAGGTTTGATAAGAAGAGTCCACCTGACCAATAAAGGGAACAGCCTCTTCATGCACCAACTAACCAACCTGATCAGAACGGCTTTAAACTAGCTTCAATGGGGGCAGGTGACAAAAGCCAACAGGTAAGCATTAAAAAGGCAACCTTACCAGGGGACTAGTTGTTGTGGGGTGACATGGAAAATTACAATAGGGTCATAGGAGCAACAGCAGGTATAAAAGTAGGGGAACACTTAGATGTTTATATACAAATGCAAAGAGTATGGCGAATAACCAGGAAGAACTGAAGGAATTAATACGTAAACTAAATTATGACTTAAGTGGAGTCACAGAGACCTGATGGGGTAAGTCTCATGACTGGAATATTGCTATAGAGGGATATAGCATGTTCAGAAGTCAGTCAAGATAAGAAGTGAGGAGGTGTTGCATTATACATGCATACACTTGTTCTGAGTCCAGGAGATGGGAAGCAGATTTCTTATACCCTGGGACATTATGCAGTAGGAATTTCAGGAGGGGAAAACACACTTCTAGACGGTTTATCCCTGTCATGGAAGGACCAATGGGATCCAGTCGTGTGAAATGGCTGGGAGAATGGAGAGACAGGGAAGAGGTAAAGCACATTTACTATCTTGTCAGTGAAATAAAATCTATGTTCTTGGGACCATACAAAAAAAGGGCCTGATTTAAGATGATTCAGGGAACGGAAAGTGGTTGTACTATCTTCTGCCTGCTTAGAGACTTGGTAAAGGGCTTTGCCTAATAGTCTAAGTCAGGCCTGCACAACTCGGAAAGCAGCAAGGGCCATATTACTGCAAAAAAACCAGCTGCGGGCCGAAAAGCCTCGCCCCCATCCACTTCCCCCCACCCCACCGCTTGGCTTGCCCCACCCCTACTCACCCCCCGCGGGCCGCACAATGAGCCCATGCGGGCCGCATGTGGCCCCCGGGCCGCATGTTGTGCAGGCCTGGTCTAAGGCCTTGAAAGGCCCAGGGCTAATAATCTAACAGTTTACAGACAAAATCTGCATTTCACTGGCAAAGGCACAAAGCTCATCTAGAGAATACACAAGAAGCTCTAATTGAACAGACACTTCAGAGCCAACCCACTAACGCAACAGTGCTGACTGGCAGATGAGAGAGAAGTTTCCAAATAGCTTTCTGGAAAACAAGCCAATGATTTATATTTAGAGACTTTATTCAAAAGCTATTTTAAGAGCTGAGTAGAATGAATGGCTCTCCCCAACTGAGAAGACACCAATTTGAAAACTTTACTATATGATTTCACACAGAGACACGCACACACTTTTTGTTTGTACCTAGTAAGTCTTGGGATTTCAATTGCCATCTTATGCTACTGAAAAACTCAAAGCAAGAAGCCACCAATGAATTCAGAGGAGCACTGGCTCACAGCTCTTGATTTCCTTTAAGACACTTGTACATTTTTATAAACTAATTTTAAAGGAAAATATAGGGTTTGTCTATAGGGGACCACTCAGGAAAGTTAATCTGAATTAACTAAAACTGTGAATTTGAAGTGGATTAAACTGTAGTAAGGCCCTGTGTGAACACTCTCATTCAGAATTAAAGTGGCCTTAATTCAGTTTAGTTTAATTCACTTTGGAAGTGAAGACAAGCATTCAGACAGACAACTGCCCAGCAGGATACTAATAATCACTCCACAGGCAGGAAGGAAAGAATTGTTTTACCAGCTTTACTATCCCTATCGAGGCAGGAGCTGGGTTGAATTGTTGCAAAAGTATGTATGCTTGCATCATTAAATAGTTTCAATCTTCAGAATAGCACCCCCTCGCTGAGATGTCATCAGAACTAGAAGATGAGGACTCTCTAGGGATATTTCACACTAGTAGAAGTCTACAGGGACTAGACTATTGGAGGTGCCTCATCTAAGAACAGCGTCCATGCATTAGTTAGATAATTATGGGGCAGAATCACTCAATCATCTGGGAATCTGCTGCATTTCCCTTAGGAAGGGAGGGTGGATGAACCAAGCAAGTAGAGGCATAGGTTGTTCTAGCCTGGCCAGAACATGCTGACAAGAATGTGACCGTCAGCCTATGTCTACACTACCATTTTTGGTATAAGTATAACTTATGTCGTTCAGGGATGTGAAAAAACACCGCCCACTGCTCTGGGTGACGTAAGTTACAATGACAGAAGCGCCAGTGTGGACAATGCTATGTTGGCAGGAGACACTCTTCTGCCGACAGAGCTCCCGCAGCTTGGTAGGGGTGGATTAATTACGTGGAGAAAAGAGCTCTCTCCCATCAGCATAGAACGGCTACACGGGAGACCTTACCGCAGCACAGCTACATCGTACAGCTGTGCCCCTATAAGGTCTCTAGTCTAGGCATGGCTTCAGACATGTTTATTCCCCTGCAGACCTTAACAGCAAGCTTGAACCTTGAGCGGGCCATCCGCCTTCATGGCACTGCTCAAAAGTTCTCTGTAAGTATTAACCATTACTTATGAGGTCTGACTTCCAGTATCTAGTATCCAGGATAATAAACAGCTTAGTTCAAGAGAATGCTGGCCATGAGTCATGGGCTAAACTTGAACAGTTTGCTGTTCAGACAGAAAATGAGAAGCTAAGCAGTTCTCTTCTTATTCAGACATGATAGCCCGATTACAATGATTTCAACACTTTACCTCTCCCCCTTTTCTCTGCAAAGCATACCATATTATTACACCCCGAGAGGCCACTTTACGCTTTGCTGTCCTGCCTCTTGCTCCTGCTTTGTTATATAAAAGTCAAATGGAAAATAATATTTAAGTGGCACCATGTTCCACAGGGAAGTTGCCTAAAATGTCATTCAGCTATTCTGAACATTTTCATACCACTACAAAAAAATAAAATCAATCCATTATTATACCTCAAACTTGATAGCTATTTTTCAGCATGAAAACCAGAAATTAAGCAAAAATGTCTTTATCCAAATGCAGGGTTTTACGTACCAAACAAGATTTGTGGCCATTACAAAGAAGACAGGTTTCAGAGTAGCAGCCATGCTAGTCTGTAGCTGTAAAAAAACCAGGAGTATTTGTGGCACCTTAGAGACTAACAAATTTATTTCAGCATAAACTTTGGTAGGCTATGCCCACTTCATCGGATGCATAGAATGGAACACACAGAAGTAAGATGTATATATATATATATATATATATATATATACAGAAAACATGAAAAGGTGGAAGTTGCCATACCAATTCTAAGAGGCTATTTAATTTAGATAAGCTATTATCAGCAGGATAAGAAAAACCTTTTGCAGTGATAATCAAGATGGCCTATATCAGACAGTTGACAAGAAGGTGTGAGAATACTTAACATGGGGAAATAGATTCAATTTGTGTAATGACCCAGCCATTCCCAGTCTCTGTTTAACCCTAAATCGATGATGTCCAATTTGCAAATTAATTGCAGTTCAGCAGCTTCTCGTTGGAGTCTATTTTTGAAGTTTTTCTGTTTTAAATTGTCACCTTCAAGTCTGTTATTGAGTGACCAAGGAGGTTGAAGTGTTCTCCTACTGGTTTTTGAATGTTATGATTCCTCATGTCAGATTTGTGTCCATTTATTCTTTTGCGTAGAGACTGTCCAGTTTGGCCAATGTACATGGCAGAGGGGCATTGCTGGCACATGATTGCATATATCACATTGGTAGATGTGCAGGTGAATGAGCCCTGGATGACATGGCAGATGTGATTAGGTCCTGTGATGGTGTCAGTTGAATAAATATGTGAACAGAGTTGGCATCGGGCTTTGTTGCAAAGATAGGTTCCTGGGTTAGTGTTTTTGTTGTGTGGTTGCTGGTGAGTATTTGCTTCAGGTTGGGGGGCCATCTGTAAGCAAGGACTTGTCTGCCACACATCTTGGGAGACAGTCCTCGCTTACAGACAGCCCCTCAACCTGAAGCAAAGACTCACCAGTTACGTTTGAGATGTTGAAGATTCTAATTACAAACCACCATTACGGCAAGTTGGAAAGGATTGTGCGGGGACATTCCCGCTGACCCCTGCACACCCCCTATTGTGGACAATGGGAGGGGGATTCTGCCCCACAGATATGCATGTGGAGACCCTCTGCACATAGATATTTCCCCATAACCACCACCACATGGAAGGGGGCTCAGCTATTTTGAAAGCACCATTCCCCCCTGCCACAGAGGCCTCTTTTCTGGGTCCAGGAATCACGCAGAGATGGGGTAAGTGAGGGGAAAGAAGTGGGTCAGCCAAGAGGTCCATACATCATTCCCCACACCCAGCAGAGTGTACAAGGAAAACCTACAGAGTGGGCCCTATTGTCTTTTCCCTCCACACGGGCTTGCTTTTAAGGAGGACCCTTGAGTAGCTATAGCCAGAGGGCGTTACAGCTCACATGGCCAGCGGAACCAAATGCTGGAGAAAAGACAAGGGTTACATAGATTCTGGCTCCCTGCGGATCCCCCAGTCTTTACCATGGCAGGAAACAATTCAGTCTGACATCCCTGTTCAGTAAGGTGGCCATTACTGACAGCTGGCTCAGATATGAAGAACGTCATTAAAATCTTTATTTTCAAACACATTTAATATCTTTTAATTTGTGGTGAGAATTGATTTGTACCGTATGTTTTTGCAAGAAAACACTACTGGCTTCCCTACAAGAATCGCTCTGGAAATGAGATTTCTTCCCATCCGTGATGGTCAATTACGGAGGAGATTTTTCCCTGGTAGGTATCCAGTGATTCATAATTTAGGATCAGATGTTACTTATGTCTCTGCTACTCAAAGCCAAACACCACACTGGAGTATCTTGACAGCAGGTATGAGCTCAGGAATGAAAGAAATCTAATCCTAAACTAACAGTGCTTTACTGGCCAAAGCCTGTAACACACTCATCATAAATTTAAAATTCCCTAGAAGAATCGTGAACGATCAGTTTTCACCTATGTGTTCTGGAAGTTCTGTTGCAATTCCAAGTTACCTGCCACCAACAGATTATGGATTTCAAGGTCTCCACTCACAACAGTGCAATTTTTGTTAAGTTCCACATAAGCCCGTCACAGGCTAAAGCCAATACGGATTTCTTTTTAATTAAATAGTCTATATTGATGTCACAATTCAAGACCACTTAAAAAAAACAAAACAAAGGCATGATGCTACCACCAGTTTAGTAAGTTCCCAGACCTTCATGGGCCATTTTTTCCAGTGATGTAAATTGGCCTGAAGTCAAAGATGCTTTGCTGATTTACCCTAGCTGATAGTCTGGCCCTAAGTTCCACCCCCTCCAATTTCAAACACTGAAAATCAAATGTATGTACTTGGTCTGCAACAAGCAATAGCACTTGAATGTTCAAGTGACCTTCACCAGCAATTGAAAGAAAACTCAGAACTCACATTATGCTGGGATCCTGTTCCAGATTTCAAAAGCCAATCAGGGTGGTTGTTCTGGGCAAGCAACTTCAATGGAAGAGTCCTATAGGATCACATATGTACTGCATGCAGTGGTACCAATGATTTAACAAGGAGCTCTTTCCCCTTTCCACTTGGTGTTAATGCCAGGGTCCAGGTGAAATTCCAGCCTACTTAGTTCTATTCTGTCTCCCCACATTCCCCTCTAGTAACTGACCCTGCAGGTCAGGCTCACTGACAGCAATTCAGGGGCCCCAGGGCAGAACATCCAATGAGCCCTGGTTCACCCGACATTTGGGCGGTGCTGCGCCTGTGCGGCTGGGTGCGCTCTTCCAGCACAGGCAGGACTTTCAAATGCCTGCCCAGTAGGGTTGCCAACCGTCTAATCGCAAGGGTGGGGGGGAGGGTGTGCGATGCTTACCTCGGGCGGCTCCCGAAAGCACCGGCACACCCCTCTGGCAGCGGCTCCTAGGCAGAAGATCCAGGGGGGTCTCCATGCATCGCTGCCTGCAGGCACTGCCCCAGCAGCTCCTACTGGCTACAATCCCTGGCCAATGGGAGCTGAGGAGTCGACACTCAGAGCAGGGGCAGCGCGCAGAGACCCCTCCTCCCCGGGGCCACAGGGACGTGCCTGCCACTATCGGGAGCAGTGCGGAACGAGGGCAGGTAGGAAGACTGCCTCAGCCCTGCTGTACTGCCGCTGCCAGCGATAGCAGCTGGGATTCCCAGGCTCTTTTAAATCACCCAGGCCCCTGGACAATTGACCCCTTTGCCCTCACTCCCCCATTGGCAGGCCTGCTGCAGATAGCAATAGTATGCAGCAGAAGCCCAGACTAAGCTGTGCTTTGTTAAACTCTTGCAGCATTCCAGCCATCAGCAGATGCAAATCAGTGTCATGTAGAACAGTATGATACAAGGCTCTGGGGTTTGGTTCAGTTAGCATGGGTAGCCCATTGGTTCCTTTTATCGTTCATTCATTTTGTGATGTCATAATTAACAAATATGTCATTCTATAGAATCATTGTATGCTAAATAGATCGAAATTGTAGGATTATAGAAGTATAAGACTGATTAGCAGTCAGAAGGGGTAAGTATGTATCTAAGTAAGTGAGGCTGAAATGCCAGGCCTCTAAGAGTCAGCTTAGCCATACTAGGTCATAGGCTTAAGAAATGTTTGACGTAAGTAAGTGACCAAAGAATGACCCTATGCCACAAGGTTATGGGGAAAGATGTGCCTGTGCGTGGTATTGCAAAAAATTAACCGTAAGGATAATTTTAACTACAAAATACCCAGTACACAGACACCCTCCGGGTTATGGAAAACCCGACTTACACAAATTCGCACTTACAGAAAAAGTTCCATAAGCTAAAAATAGATGGGGGGGAGCGGAGTTGGCATAATAGTCAGAGATATGTTTCCAACATATGCAAATTCCGAGTTATGCAAGGCATTCTGGAAGGGAACGCTTGCATAAGCTGGGGAGCATCTGTGGTCACACTGTTCGAACACATGCCCTACCCACAGGGTGCAGTAAGTAATACGTAAATCCTAATGAGAATAAAAGGAGCTATAACCATCCTATGAAAAATGGGGGACCCCGATATTCTTGCGGGGGAGGACAATAGAAATAAGGAAAAAGGGTGGATACCTTCATGCACAGGTGCAGCCTGTAGGAGTAGTCAGAATGACAAGATAAAAGAGGGCTCCCCGATTGGGAGAGTTGGGTTTCCCTGTTGGAAAACTCCAGCAGGAACGATTCCTCTACTGATGATCAACTCGCAAGGCAGTCATCAGACCCTAACAATATCGTTAAGGATGTGAGTCTGACTATATGTGTAACTTGTGCATAAGTCTGTACAGAATTTCTATAGGCTTGGGTATTATAACTTTAATAAAACTTATAAAAGAGACGAGATCTTGTACTTATAAATGTCTGTGTGTCACTATCCTTGCTCTTTATGTGCTCCTAGACCTAGAGACTCTAAATCCGAAGCAAGTAACAGAGGTAAATTTCACTCTGTTGAGCTTCAGACTGTAGCCACCCGAGCTGAACCCACGGTGGTGTAATACAACATTACTAAATTCACTTTAAATAAAATAAAAGGCTACATGGGAAGATAGCAATTGCTGTACACGATCTGACCTAGGGGTCAGCCAAGTCCTATACCCTCTCTCTGACAGAAGCCAGTAGCAAATGCTTCAGAGAAAAGTGTAAAAAACCCTACAATGGACAATTCCGGAATAACCTGCCCATTGGAGAAGCTGCTTTCTAACTCCCATTAGTCAGTGATTGGCTCATGCCTCGATGTATGAGAGTTTATGGCTGACTCCTGCCGGATTGGGGCCTATATCCCGTCTACATTTTTATTCTAATTACAGCATCAGAAAGAGGGAGAACACTGAATCCTAGCAAACAGCTGCTTCACCTACAAAGATAAAGGTACCATAGAAATTCATGTTGTTTTCACCGTAGCTGCTTTCAACTCATTTTCAATTACCTTGTTACAGTAATTGGTACTCACACTGCAAGCTGCCAAAATAATGACATGTGGAGACCAGCCAAAGGTGCAGCCTAGATTTGAATATGTACTACATGATCGTGTACATTTCAGCAAGCTGCTATGTGAACCATATGGATTCCACATAATCCCACATCACATCAGGAATGGGGGAGGAGATAAGGCAGGATGACACATGGATCTGATCAAAATGATAGGAAGTCAACATCTTACAGCAGAGATTTCAGTGCTATGCTTCAGCTAAGACCTCACCTTCACCTGCTTTTTCATGGTAAAGTCCAAATGTTCATGGATTCATAACTCGATTCCATTTGTTTTATTTGGTTTCTGTAAGGAATCAACCCGCAGTAGCTCCCACTCGCATAATATTTGAGTTTTGCTTTTGCCCATGAAATAAGCAGTATGGTTCATTCCAACGCCATTTCACATGTCGGCCAGAGAACATATAGATTAATCAAGCACCAGAGATCAGGAGTGGATTTACCATGAAACAAACCAAGCAGTGGCCCAGGGCCCCCAACGACAGGAGAAGCCCCCAAAACGCAGGACAAATCTCATCCAACAACCTGCCCCCGAGTCCCTGTCGTTAGCACAGCAGGGCTCAGGCAGGCAGGTTGCCTGCAAGCCGTGGCCGATGGCCCCATGCCGCTCCTGGAAGCGGCCGGCTGCTGGCAAGTCTCTGCGTGCCCCCGGTGGGAGGGAGGCAGCTCCACGTGCTGCTCCCGCCCCAGGCAACACACAGAGACCCGCTGACCCCCTCCCTTCCAAGGGGCACGCAGAGATGTGGCAGCGGCAGGGCTAAGGCGGCTCCCTGCCCACTTTGCCTCCTTCCATACCGCGCCACTCCCAGAAACGGCCGGCATGTCCCTGCAGCGCCAGGGGGATGAGGGGAAGGTGTCTCCGCGCACTGCTCCCGCCCTGAGCACCGACTCCGCAGCTCCCATTGGCTGGGAACTGTGGCCAATGGGAGCTGCAGGGGCAGCAGCATGCAGAGACCCCCTCCCGTCCCCTCCTGCCTAGGAGCCACTGCTGGGGGCAGGTGCCAGTCACTTTGGGAGCTGCACCACCCGAGATAACCACTTCTCCCCTCCTGCACCCCAAACCCCTGCTCTAGCCCAGAGCCCACATCCAAACTTCCCCCCAGAGTTCGACCCTTCACCCTTCCCGCACCTCAACCCCCTGCCCAGCCCAGAGCCTACACTCAAACTTCCCCCCAGAGTTCGACTCTTCACCCTTTCCGCACCTCAACCCCCTGCCCCAGCCCAGAGCCCACACCCAAACTTCCTCCCAGAGCCCGACCCCCACACTCCTACCCCAATCAAGATACCTCACTTTATTTTCATTTACTTCCCATGACTTATAATATAGGAGGAGGATGAAGAAAAGAGAGAGTGAAAAAGGGAGAGATAAGAGAGGACGTTCTTTTTCTTGGCTGGGTCCTGAGGGAGGGGCCCATTAACTCTAAATCTGCCACTGCCAGTGGCTTAGTTCTGGGCACCTATCCCAACCCCCTGCACCCCCTCCCCATCTGTGAGATAAAACAGTGATACAAATGGGCTCAGGGGCTTTATCACTAAATATTTGCTGATGGGGAAAAAATCAAAACAAGAAAAATATCTTTTGAAAATTTAATTTTCCTCTAGGATTCAACTGTTCAAAAGGAACAATGCTATGTGTACTGTGTAAGCTCTCACTTCAAACAAGCTATCAGGAGCCAACAGCGGTATTGCTTGACCCCAGAAGTCCCGAAGGATTCTGTTTTCATTATTGTTGGTCCAAATTGGCAGTCCCTTTATCTGTGAAGTATGGACTTCAAATGCAATCGCTGATGACTTTTGAAAGCCTGTTCTATAAAGACTATTATTTTAATCACGGTTTCCTTACCCAGGACAAATGGCTGGATAGACCAGCTAGCGCCTAACAGCAGATTGCCTTGTTTGGTTTGTGGTATTTTGTTTTTTTAATCAAACTACGTTTTAAGTAGTGACAAGCCCAACCACAAAGCTCAGACCTAGGTTCAAATAAACTCAAAACTGTGGTATGTTGACATGTAGAAGTTTGGGTTCATTACTATCTTTACTTAAGACGTGTCCAATATCCATCACTCCCATGTCAGCCTAAATTCTAACACACATTTTTAAAGTGCTGAGATCCATTTGCAGAATTTTCACTCATACTACTGTACATCAAGCACAACTGCAACGTGCTGTGGGTGCACACCAGAGGCAAGCAATGTGCAACATACCTCTCTGAGGAGATGCTGTAAGAGTTGCTCACTCATACAACTCTACAGCTCTTGGTTTCCTTCTGGGAATACAAGCAATGATAATTCTGGCCCAGAACTCTCCATCAAATTAACCTGGTGATCTCAGATACCTACTGGCTCAATTAACAGCTAACAACAAATCCACATAGGAAAAACTCCCACCATATCAAGTCAGAAAGATCTGGTTCAAAAGGCAACCTCTATTGATGGAAAAAAAAACCATTACAGGGAAGTCATCATGCACACTGAATAATCTCACATAGCGGGAGTATGCCTCCTCTTAAACTTGGCTGGATGTTTAATGGCACACCTAGGACAGTTCAGCCTTTCAGTCTGCAGCTGCCTCGCCTGTAGTTACATTTCTTATATTATCCAAGCTTTATCTGGGTGGGGACATACATTTGCCCAGAGAAAACATGTCACTGAGGAGTAACATTCAAAAGAAATATTCTGTGACGTTAGTGACAGCACTAGTGATTTACACAAGTCTGAGGCTTACACAAAGGATAAAATATTCAGGTTACGCTGGAAAGGCAAGGGTATTCCCCCAGCATTAATTAGTGGCTCATTCATCAAAACTGGTCGGTCTAGACCACAAAGCAGTCACTTCTTTCTAAAGAGAGGCTGTACCTTAAGTATTTGCACCTACACAGAAAGAGAGCCCTGCAAATCACCATGACAAGGAATCAATCCCCTTTCACCATAATCTGATGCTGAAGGAAGGCAACCTGGATACCAAGTAAGGAAACTGAGAAGAATCTGAGCAACAAAAACCAGGGGTGGGTGGAATAAAGTCACAGCTGGACAAACTGCTTTATTCAGAGCTCTCATATGGGTAAGAATATCGTAGTGGGTTTTTTGGCCACTTATCCTATTAACATTCACTCTGCCTCAGAGGAGAGAAAATGCTGTAAGTTCCCCAAGAGGGTCACATGTGATGCCATACCTGATCAAAAAATTACAGTGCAGGAATGGGGGCAGGATACTGCAAGAATGAAAAAAATGAATCACCTGAATGCAAGAGTGAAGACAGGACATGGCGGGAGGTTTCTCCCCTTTACAGAGACCCTTAAAGAGGATGAATAGGAGAAGAGTATTTCCAGAAAGGTGGCAAGCAAAGAAGATAAAAGCCTTCAGAATTCTGCAGACATCCAACAAATGCCACAGGACCTCTTCAACTAGAAGGAAATATGCTGACCGAGCAGAAAGGACAATGCCTCTTTGATCTACTGCTCAGCTGCTTTTGTTTCTGTTCCCTGATGCCTGTAACCAACCAAACTGGGAAGGAACAAGATAAGGAGCCTTCACAGCCATCAGCCTCCTCACGCTGTTTTGCAGTGAGGCAAAAAACAAGTAGGGAGCAGAGTAGCAGGACAGTGGAGAATGAGGTGCCAAACATGTGTCTCATGGACTGACTCCTTGCCAGACTGAGAACACAGGAGGAACACCAGGGCCGGCTCCAAGTTTTTTGCCCCTCCAAGCAAAAAAATGTTTGCCCTTCCTTTTTCTCCTCGCACTCCCCTGACCCCGCCTCTTCCCCGCCCCATTCCAACCTCTTCCCCAAATCCCCGGTCCCGCCTCCTCCCATGGGCATGCCACATTTCCCCTCCTACCCCTCCCACTCAAGGAAGCCTGGGAGGGAGAAGAGAGAAATGGAGCAGCGGCAGTGCGCTCAGCAGAGCTGGCAGAGGCGGAGGTGAGCTGGGGCAGGGGTGGGGGGAAACTGTTGAAGCAAAAGGGGGGGGGGGACGTGTGCCGCCTCAAGAATGGCAGGAATGCTGCCCCTTCAAATATGCCACCCCAGGCATGTGCTTCCTATGCTGGTGCCTAGAGCCAGCCCTGAGGAACACAATGTCAGTAGAGACTGAAGCCCCATTACGCTGGAATATTCCCTATTATAGTTTTCCCGGTATTTTTTTCCTCTTTAGTTCTAAGCGTCTCATGCAATGACACCTTCACTACTACCCTTTGAAGATTATCTCACAGCCTAGTAGATGCCAACAAGAGAAAGGTTTTCCTCATATTCAACCTAAAATTTCCCTCTCATTTACATGGTCCACACACAAAGCTGCACTGATGTAACTAAAGGTGTTATTTTAAACCGATTTAGTTAAATCAGTGCAAGTGTGTGCACGAATGTTCAAACTGACTTAAGATTGTCCATGCTACCAAGACTGCAATGATTAAACAGGTCTGGAAGTCAATTTAGTTAAATCAGTGCACAAGCTGTGTGTGAATGGCCTCTAAATCACAACACACCAATGATACTCCTATTTATTGTGCTTAAGTTTCTCTTCCTCCCTTTAAATAGGTATAGCCTCTTAACCAGCCTTTTTAGTTTTCATTTAGCTAAGCTAAAAATCGACCTCCTTCTAACCACCTAACCATAGTTTAAAACATCACTTTTTTTAAACTGGCATTAAAAATAGCGAAAACATAAATGATCCCTAATTGCACAAGCAAAAACAACTAAACAACTTGAGGATAAAAAGAAAGTCACGTACCCCCAGAAAGGAATACATTCACACATTTTGGCATACAACATTTTACTGTTTAAGGAGAAAATAATCACTTAATCCAGCTTCCTATGAATATATCTCCCCTCTTATTGTGGTTTAGACAACTGATTGTGTACTCAAAAGGTAAAAATGCTGTTAATTTTCTTTTAAATGCTGCTTAGCATATGAAATATAAAAGATTGTTTTTCGATGGCATATCTTTATTTTTAAACTACTCCAAGTATTGTTCCTTAATGGCAGCTGAAAATCATAAATAATTTAGCATTAAAACACTGAAGTTGATCAGTCTGATTTGACATTGCTCCTTTACAAATCATTTCTAATACGTGACAATTCAAAATGCATGTTGACACATCAAGACGGCATTGTGTTAGCACTGTCATATGCAGAAAAGAAAGCAGTACGCATATGAATTCTAGCTTTACTATGTTGCAGCAGAGTTTATCCCAAAAGCACATTACCCAACATCAGGGGCATAATAAGCCCATTGACTTAAAACATGCAAGGCAGTACGTCTCTCTCATTCACATACACATAAAAATAAAAGTAGTAAAATGAATGTATGACAGATAATGGTATCCGGATGCAAAAGTTAGAGGGATGCAGGTTTTCCTGGCTGTTAGTCCATAAGGGAGGATTCAATAACACGTTAACAAAAGACTCATCTTAAATTGCCATTTGGAATCATTAAGCGTTGAAAGGTAGGCATGCAATGGCAGGCACTCAGGGTTCAATTGAGCTCCTGCTGAAATCAGTAGGGCTTGGATAGGCCCCTTAGAGAGGAAATTGACTTATATTTGTTTCTTCTGGGGAAAGAGGAAGAACCTAATGAGAATGCTCTAAAACTGGTTTCAGAGGCTGTTGTGATGCTTATTGGCCTGAGTTTCCATCATCAGATTTGTGCACATGCAATTGCATGCCAAGAATGTGCACCTCACATGTGCATGCAAAGCAGGGATAGTCCCAGATCGGCCCAAACATAGATCTACCCATGTGCATGACTGTGAGGTGTTCCACATACAAATTGCACCGGGGTATGCAAAAAAGAAAAAAAAAATCAGGCCGTAAATGTCAGTGTATGTTTGAAAACGAAGAAGCCTTGGCTTAGCATAAGCTGACAAGTGAAGCAGAGCTATAAAAGAAAAAAAAGCTCTACTTACACTCACTACTTTTGAATAAATGACACTCTGTGATGAAAGCGACAGACCTTTCTTGATCGAATCAAAGTCTGTTCTACAACTTACTATTTTCAGGAATCTGAAAGAATTCTTCCATATAGTCCGCAGCTGAAGCTGTTAGCCTGCTTAGCTGAGCTTTTCTTATCAGCCCAGGCTAGTGTAAATATCTTCAACCTTTTATTGCATTATTGTTTTTTCCCCTCTGTTTCACTGATGTGCATTATAATTGGTCTAAGACAACTGGAATTGGATCTTGGAGACAGTCCGTTTGGGATGATCGCTAGAGGATGCTTCACAGATAAGCTGACATCTCACCATGGGGAGGACAAAGAGACAAACATAGACAAGCCTTTTAATACAAAGTCTCCACCATGGCAGAGATTTTGACATCCATACCCTGATCATGCTATAATGATATTTGCATAGGTCAATATGGGCACCGGGAGAGTCAAACAACCTGAAGGTAAGTAGGACCATTTACAAGATAACTGTGAATAAAATTACCCCAGAGCCAAAGTTTGTAAATATGGAAAGTTCTTTCTGTATATTATGAATGCAGTGACGACAGGTAATCACTATTAGCACTGTTTCAGTAAGGTTATCCAGCCAGTAGACCTTGAACTTTTATTAAATTGACTCTTTCTGTGGTCCTGAAGCAATCATTAGATAAGGATGCCCGCCACAGAATTAAAGCTACAGCATCTAGGGAAGAAGTTCTGCACTAATCCAGCACACTTCTTTACAAGATCTGATAGCCCTGATGAGTACATTTGTTTGTTTTGCACTAGACCAGACCATCAATCCAATATCAGTATAACATAATGAATGAACTTAGGAAGCCAAGCACCATGAATGTGAAAGGGGATTTGCATGCAAATTCAGCTGATCACAGATGGCACAAGGCACTAAAGAGGAAGAAAAGATAAATTTAAGATGCAGAATTTGCTGATATGACAGTTTGGAAGATTGGGGAGAAGAGACAAAAAATTTTGCTTAACTAATAAATATTCATTTGGGTCACAGAACACAAATTCCCTCTGCAGAAACTGGGATGGGTAAATCTTATCTCAAAGGATCACTTTAAAAAAAAAAGAGCAGAATTTTGTTTTTATGATTTCAATTGCCAGTTCCTACAGCAATACTTTTAAATGAGAGCCTCCATTTTTAAGGGTGCTACAATCTTCAGAATCTCCAGAATCCTCTGGGTTTAGCCATGTCTTATTCTCTGTCACTGCTGGAATCGGAATGTGGTAGTCTGGCACGAAGGTCTGCATGGCATCCCCTGAGATGGCTCATACTAAGCATTTGGATTTCTTTGATGCTCAAATGCTATCCAGCTGTGTTCGAAGTCCCATCAGTTCCCATCCGTCGGATGTCAAGTACAGTAGG
Organism: Dermatemys mawii; assembly: GCA_007922305.1. Taxonomy (NCBI): domain Eukaryota; kingdom Metazoa; phylum Chordata; order Testudines; family Dermatemydidae; genus Dermatemys; species Dermatemys mawii. Next base: position 17,014,873 of record ML677358.1, on the reverse strand, counting down.
AGTCCAACGAAAGTACTACAAAAGGCAGGTTTTTTTCTATAAGCGTAGATACGAGCTAGTTTCGTCTTTTGAAGCAAAGAAGCAAAAGGAAGCAGCAGTCTCTCAGAGTGTCTGATTAGCAGATACAGCAATAATGTGTCACTGGCAAAGTAGTATACTATCCCACCCTGTCCCACTCTCAGCTCTGCCAAAAATTCCTCTCTCCTCTTTTCCCCTCCCTCTGTCAATAATAGCATTGGGCACCGCATGTTAATCCTCAAGAAACCTTGTTATTTAATAAATGCATTAAAGCCTATCGATTTTTAACCAATAGGAAAGGTCAAGTAAAAACAAAGCGAGAACATTTTGTAATGCACAATGGTTATAAGAAAAAACATGATTAGAGTCAGCAATTATTGCACAGGTTAAAAGAAACCCCTCCGCAAAGCTCCCAGTTACATCTCTGCAAGTGCAGAGTAAATCCACTATGGACCAGATCGTTATCTGGTATAAATCTGAGCCATTGACTTAATGGCATTACTTCAGATTTATATGAGTGTAGCAGAGTTGATTTTGGCCCAGAAATCTGATTCCCAAATTTCAGAGGCTAGAAAGGACAATTTCTGCACAACCCAGGCCAGAGAATGTCACCCAATAATTTCTGAAAAATTGACTGATTTTAAGGAAAATATTACCAGCCACCCCTAAGACTTCCAGGGGATTTGAACCTGTGTCCCCACACACTGCCACTGGAGTTACAAGTTACATAGTACCACAACAAATCACACACAACCGTATACCTCATTTGAAACGGTTATGTGCCATTTCAAATATTCATGGAAGATAAAGCCCTTGACATTCATGTTCTCTACTTCATACTTTTTTGGTTGTGTTCCATCTATCTCTACTCACAAAGAATCACAATGCTGTAATTAGAACACTTAGTTACTGTTCTGCAATGAAGTTCATGAACCAACATTATATCCTTACTCTGCGCTTTAGTTCTTATTTTTATATATGCATAAATATGCAAAGCCATTAAAGTGATTATTAATTGCCACAGAAAGCAATTTGGTGGCTTTCGGCAGATACAATCACTGAAATTGTATAAAGGGTTCGCTGTTTTTCAGCTACTGTCATCAATTATTTGGCTTTTAGAGGAACTGGGTTCTCATGATATAACAAATGTTTTACTTAAACATTATTTCTGCTTAACGGAAAGGACACTGAACTTTTATTAAACTGAATTCAGCAGTACAGCGAACTGCTTCATTTTAGAAAATCTTCATAAAATCACAATTTCATGAACAGTCTCACCCCCCTGATGTTCATGGCTTTATGGGGTATTTGAAATCAAATTAAATTCTACACCACAAGGCTCTCACTTTTATCTTCCCTCCTAGCCCCTATTGTTTTTCTTTAAGCTAGTCACAAACTTTCTGCATGGTAGATTTTTTTAAAAGAAAACACCAAGGAACTTTAACATTCACTTTTCTGACTGGCCTCTGTGGAAATGACGAATCCTGCATCTATGTCAGGAAAGAGACTATTTACAAAGCTACACTACACACTATAAAAACACATTTCAAGTGTGCCTTTTTCGAAGATAGTCCTCAAGAGGGAGACGCTCTTTTTTTAAAGTCTGCAATTTCACTTCATTAATATTTACTGCACATACCTAGCTAGCAACCACTTACTGATACTTAACCATCATGCTACAGTAAGTGAGGTTTTGCCTGACTTTTAGAATCTTGTTTGTGACTACTAAAATTGAAATTAACTCAATGCTTTTCAGTTCAGTGGCAGGTGCTTCCTTTAAGATGACAATCTTCTTTGTATTCCATATTTTTAAACAGTTGTGTTCTACCTTGACCTTTCTCCCATAGCGTGGGTCCTTTACTTTGCATTGCCGCTGGTACAATCTGCCCATCTTTCTATTGGATTTCTATACCATGAATCCCAACAATTGTTCAAAAGTATCTTTTTGAATTGTATTTTTTCCTCTTGAAATCAAGTTGCTATTGTAGTCAGCTCAAGCTGATGAGGGATGCAAACGTTTTGTTACCCAACAGCCCAGAGGCTGCTGAAGCTGAGCCCTGAACAACGGTAAAAATCTGACCTGCGGGCATTGATCCTGAAAATCCATGGGCTTCAGTGCAAACGTGAAGGAATGGAAACGTAAGTTTACGCATTGGGCATACTCCTCTGCTCTGAGCATTTATAGGTCTCAAGCCCCAATAATAATGTGCATTATTACGCTGCATTGCTCAGGATATCAGAGCCTGGGCAGAGAAGGGATGTGTCCAAGGACAAATGGGTTTATAGTTTATCAGCTGAAACAAGCACAGTTGTCAGCACTCACATGAGGTCCTTACCTATGTAATCCCCTCCTAGGGCTCTCCCCTATTACTAGGCACAAATAATTTTGATGGATCCTTGACAATGAGGTCTCAGTGCAGGATTGGGTCCCTGCCCTGTGCAAGGGTCAAGTCTTCAACTCCAGTCATAATTCACTTTCTGTTTTAACCACACCACTCAGAACGACTGGACTAGATTCATTCCGGATCCTAGTGCAGTGAATGGAGTTAGATCAAGAGCGAGGCCATTGCTTCAGTCCATCTTTCTCTATTCACACTCGGGTTTGCCAGCTGGGCTAGGAACATACAGAATAGAACGATTGGCAGAGTGCGCAAGGCCTGCTTGTGCAACTTGACAGCATTCCTCTGTTGGGACAGAATATGAAAAACTTGCTGCAGCCGATCAACTCCAAAATCTCAAGTTACATTGTAGACATCGATGAGCACAACTCTACTGATCTGGGTTAAAATAACTGGGGGTTGGGGGAGAGAAGAGGAGGATGGGGGGACACACTCACAGAGCTGCTGGCATGTAGTTAGCATAGAGACAGCTTCAGCTGCCTCTGTAATTGTCTACTGACCAGAGAACTGGTTGATGGCACAAATTAGCGCATTTCAGCCCAACAATACCTCTCATTTTAGTTCTGCCCGTATTACAACTGAGCTTAAAATGCTGACACCCTGAAAAAGAGGAGAAGTTTGTGTCTAGGAATGGGGGAACATTCAGAGTGTCTGGCATCGGAGGGGGAGACACAGAAGCCCTGGCACGGAGAACAGGGGAGAGAATGGGCGTGCGCCGGCATAGGAGAATGGGGGACCCAGGAATGGGGAGGGCAAACAGAGCCCCTGGAATGGTGAGGAAGAGTGCAAACACAGTCCCTGGGAAGGGGGAGAATTGCAGAGAATCCCTGAAAGACAGGGGGCTGGGAAAGTGGCACATAGGGAGCTGAGAGCATGGCCCCCTTAGCGTATCCAATAAGCTCAACCTATAGAAGCAACAAAGTGTGCAACTGCCTAGTCATCATAATGGTTTAAGCGGGAGGTTTTCAGGGCAGCTAGGTGCCTGAATCCCATTCAAACTCAGTGGCACCCACAGCCCATCTCCCTTGTGCGCCTTTGATTTTCCCAGCCTGTCCTTTGAAAATCTCCCCCCAAAACCAGGAAGCGATCCCAAACCTGCACTCCTCCTACTGCCATTTAGAACCTCTGAGGGTGTGTGTCCAGGAGTTGGATATAATTAACACCGTTATATGCTGAGTCAGAAACGTCCATAAAACTGGCTTTTGACGCTTCTTCCCGGAGACAAGCAGCGTATCAAATGCTCTGTGAAAATCTCCTCATCTGTCTTTTGCAATTGGTGCAGCTGTAAAAGTTCCTAATTTAACCCAGAATACTCACCTGAGGCTGCAGAAAGTGATGGATTTTGAAATACCCTTAAGGTTTATAAGTGTCAGGAAGCAGAAAGGAACTTCTTATGGAGCTACAATTTATCAGCATGGGTTTCCACAGCAGAAGACTGGGGCATGGGCAGCTCACAATACGACAGCGGTTGAACGCCCCAAGAGGTGATGGGCATGAACATGTCTCCCTGCTCCAGGAGGTGGCACACGCTACAACTGATATATGGTTGTGGTAGCTCCCCCTACGGCTGCTGGCTGCATTATGGGCACCTTGGCACTCCACGCAATCCCTGCAGCTATCACTGGTCATGGGATGTACAGTCCCACCTTTCGACAGTTCAGCATCCTAGAGCCGTACGAGATCCTTCAGCGCCAGCTTTTGTAACAAAGCGGGGGAAATCAATATCGCCCCCAATAAAGCAGCTCAGAGCCTATTCATAAATGCTCCTAATGTTATTAAACAGATTAAATTGACCAAGAAAATGTAATTAATGGTTCTATTTTCTTTTCCTAAAGGCATATCTACTTGTCCGTCTTGCAAATAACACGGCTGCATCTCTTCAAATGAACTTAGTGCCCAAAGTGGCTCTTTAAAATATGTGAAATAAGAATTTATCCTCACACTGATCTTTGGTTTCTAGAAGATAAATGCAGAGCGATCCTGGGTTGTAACTGGCACTTAGGTGCAGAGGGACATGTAGGTAGCTTCCCCAGCTTACAAGTGCTTGTAACAATTGCAAGCACTAGGTCTTGCGCACTCCTCAGGGAGGGACCCTAGCTCCGCTCCCCTCTCCACCAGGCCACGGACAAATAGGGTGACCTCCCTGACCCTGATTTTAAGGGATGTTCCTTGACCATTTTAAACATTAAATGGAAGTGTATGATCATTGCTTGGTATGCTTGAGGGAGAAGAAATGTACACTTGAGAGAAAAATATATGCAGTACTAAGAGAAAAGGGACGTTTTAGGGAAGCACCCTAAGATAAAGCATAGTTCCTTATTTGGGGTTTTCCTCTTATTTCTGTGCAACCAAGGTGGTCACTGGTTCAGGGAGAGCCAGCTGCAAAGACTCCCTGAGCACAAAGGGCAGGTTCCTCTCTGGCGACAACACATGGACGGACAGGAAGCAGTTTGTGGCCTCTCCTATTGACCAGCTGCGGGAGTCTGAAAATTGCCCTAAATTGTGCTCCAACTGTAATGGCCACTTTGGGCCACTGCAGGGATGTAAGGGCACAGATCTTTCCTGGCATGTTTCCTCCTGCCCTACACCTCTGTCCCACTCACAGGGATCACATCCTTGCACCTAAGCTTCCTATGTAGATTCTGTACAGCATGAGTAAAAACCCTTCCAAACTGTCTGGCCACCAATCCCTAACCCTAATCTATAGAATGAGATTCTATTCTCCGTGTTCATAAGACAAGTGCTAACGACTGATATCTGTGGTAGTTTTGGATGCAGACATCTGTCCATTAAGTTGTTTCATATGTACCATCGATCATAAATCATCTACTTTCACTTATGACCAACCTGGGCTGGATTTGATCCAGTAAGTATAGGTGAAAGGCATAAATGGGAGCTTGCATCCTTACTGCGAAACTATTTTTAGAAGGATGCTGGGGCATTTAGCTGACTTTTTTCAATTTTATTTTATTTGTCATTTCAAAATTTCTGATCAATAAAACAATTCATGAAAAAAATTGACAAGAGTATTCCACTAACTGTCAAGGCAGTAATGAAAACAAAATTACAAACTCATCATGAAGCCCTCATATCACTTTGAGTAAAAAGGATCCATTAAATAAAAAGGCTATTTACTAAAGCCTTTCATTTCAGAATATAAGAAATTACCACAATAATAAAAAACTAAGCTGAAACTGTTTTTAATCAAATCCCAGTTACATAATTTCTGCTGATTCAATTTGAAAAACTCACAAGATTAAAACAGAGACTCACTAATAAGATGGCAAGTGAATACAAACATACACTCTTCAGATCATAGGGCTTTAATAAAAAAAAATATCAATAGGCTATAGCTGCTTTTTACATTCATCAGATACATTCTGTAGAGAAGCCAACAAAATTAGACCCCTTTTGATAAGATAATATGTAAACACAAATCTTCGATTTTCCAGACCACAAAATTTCATTACAAAATACCTGCAGAAAACAAAGCCAAAACTGCATTCTGTATCAATCAAACTCCAGTTAAATCAGACCAAAGATTACTGAACAAGAAAGCCTACACAGACACTTTTTTCTAGATCAGGTAGGTCTCCATGTTTCTGGGGAAATAATGGGTTTGTTTACCATTATAAGAAATCCTTCCTTTAGATTGAAAAACTAATGCCTTCAATTGCTCCCCATCTAGGAAGGATCCACAGATTAGATTACAATAACAACACGAGTCAAAGAGATAGAACCAAATAGAAATACCGTTCCTAGAATCCTATCAGGAATCCAGAGATATTTCTATAAATACTTAATAGGAGTGCTAAAATATTTAACTACACACAGAATTCAAAAAATAATTGAGGTACCTCCTTTGTAGATTTATTAATAGATATGGGAAGCCTGAAGATGCTAATAACATGCATCTTGGAAAGGTTTTGTGAAGCCTTACAATTAAAATAGAACTGGCAGTAATAATGACCTCTATCAACTCCTATTACGCATTTCAAAATATCTCTGGATTCCTGACAGAGTTCTAGCAACAGTATTTCAATTTGGTTCTAACTCTGACTCATTGTTATTGTAATCTAATCTGCGGATCCTTCCTAGATGAGGAGCAATTGAACGCATTAGTTTGAAGGCATTAGAAGAAGCTTCTTTAGGTCCCAATCCTGTAGTCGGATTTGAGCAATAATACAGAGTCCCGCTGATTTCTATAAGACAAATGGGCCTGCCTGAATGCATTGGATTACTGGAATATTTGCATTGGGACTGTATCCTGCTATTTTTTATATCCTGCTGTTTTTAAGGAACTTTCTACTATTTTTACTCCCCCATCTCCACCCAAGATTAGATATTTGATTCAGAGACAAATAAAATTATGTGGAATTATACTCAGGCTGGCAGACCTGGCTGACCTTTTCAAAGACCTGAAATAGATTAAAACTCAACATTTCAGGCAAAGAGGGGGCTGGGCTATTTAGTAGCACTTCCCTCAATCATTCAGGCTGTTGTCCCATGGATATGCCTTCCACAGACTAATCTGAACACAATGGTAAATTTTATCCTGAGAAATAGTGACTCTCAAAAAGATTTGGGAGTCCTGATATTAAATGGAACATGAGCTTCCAGTTCAAGGCTGTGGCCAAAAAGGCTAATGCAATTTTGGGATGCATAATCTGGGAAACCTCATGTAGGCATAGAGAGGTTATTCTAAAATGCTTTTGTTACATTTTTAATGCTTAATACGAGTGATTAAATATTTGAGAATGTACACAATTGCAAAAAGCAAACCAAAATTAGACACCTATTAGTATAATATGGAAGCAAACATTCTGTTTTCCAGGCCACAAAATTTCACTCCAAAATACCAGCAGAAAACAAAGCCAAAACTGCATTTTATATTGATCTAATTCCAATTAAATCAGACCAGATTACTGAACAAGGAAGTCTACACAGAGATACTTTTTCCCTTCTAGATCAGGTAGGTCACAGTATTCCTGGGAAATAATAGGTTTGTTTACCACTGTAAACAAATCTGTCCTTTGGCACTGGTGTAACTGCTGCTGGAATACTGTGTCCAGTTCTGGTGCCCACAATTCAAGAATTATGGCAATAAATTGGAGAGGATTCAGAGAAGAGCCACGGGAATTATTACAGGATTAGAAAACCTCCTTACAGTGATAGTATCAAGGAGCTCAGTCTATTTAGCTTAACAAAGGGAAGGTTAAGGGGTGACTTGATTACAGACTATAAGTACCTGTATGGGGAACAAATATTTGATCATGAGCAGAGGAAGGCAGAACACAATCCAAAGACTGAAAGCTAAAGTTAGTCAAATTCTAACTGGAAATAAGGTGTACTTTTTTAAACTGCGAGAGTAATTAACCAGGGGAACAACTTGCCAACGGTCGAGGGAGGCTCCATCACTGACCATTTTTAAATCAAGACTGAATGTTTTTTCTAGAAGATTTGCTCTAGGAATTATTTTGGGACGTTCTCCGGCCTGTGTTCTACAGGAGGACAGACTAGACGATCACAATGGTTCCTTCTGGCCTTGGAATCTATGACTCTATTAAAATAAAAACAGCAGGAAGGAAAAGGGCAAATCTCATCAAATCAGATTGTGGTGGGTCTTGACATTCAAATGCTGGGACTCCTGGACATACACGATTTAACAGCTGCTCTGTAACAGAGCAATTCTGGTCACAAAGGTGAGACATCAGTCAAAGCTCAAAGACAGGCTTTTCCAGTTCTCCTTTGGTAACTCTGACAAGAGGGTTTCTGGCAGGTCATGTGATGTAAAGTGGATGGATTCATAGTGATGGCAGCTACAGTATCAGGAAAAACCGGAATGAGCTTCTCCAAATGTTCTTTTCCCTCATAACTAAATACAATGGGTTCAACTGAGATCTGGGGTAAGCCGGTATAGCTCATCAGACTGACTTTGGGCCTTAATGTATGACGGTTAGTTAAGAAAAGGCAGCATCCAAAAGAAAAGCAGATTACACAATGGGGCAGAGATACGGCTATATTAGTAAATCCTGAGATAACAATCTCTGATTACTTTACTGTTGCACAAAGTTTGCCTTATCAAATTAATCTTGAGATCTGGTAATTTTCTCACCTCTTGTGATAAAGCAGCACTTTATTTATTTATTTATTTGGGTATAAAAAGCCTCTTGCTTTGTGTTTTCTTGCCGTTTTCACAATACATTTTTTCTTGCCAGACTGCTGTATCTCCTTTTACCTCTCTGTCTTACGTTATGTTAATGCTCCACTAGTTAGAATTGCATTCTTTAACTGAATATAAAATGCATAAGTAAATAAATCAAAGTAACACAATCTTTGAATGGAAAGGAAGGCCCGACAGCACATTCCAGGGATCACCTGACCTCTCTTCAGCTGGCACTAACCTCTGTATTCCTACTGTCTGTACATCAACAAGTCAAAACAGGGGTATCTGGGAGAAGCACTAGCACTAATAACTTTCAAGCATGGGGGAGTTTCCATAGTGCCTCCCTCAGGTATAAGCAAGACTTTCATGGTCTACGTGTCCAGACTGCGGGGTAAAGAGGAGGGATTGGTGGAAGGTGCCTTTGCCTCTGTCACTGATTAGCAGAATTGCATGTAGATGCTTACAGGAATGAATGCAATTATTTCACAGACCTGGGTATCTCAGAGCTGAACTGGAAAACTAGTATGCAATAAACTGCATTTGTTTACCCCATCCTGGTCAACATTGCTTATACTGTGCAATCGTCTGCTTTGCTAACCAAAGTCAGGAGCGGGGGAAGCCCTAAGGCTAACCTGCAGGGAAACCACTTAAAAACCATCACACAACACGAACAGAACGAATTAAATTCAATTTCAGAAACAGACGAAAAGGGGCAAGTAGAATGGGAGCCTATTGCTTCATGCCAGCCTGAAAAACATCCAACTGTGATAGGCAAAGAAAGGCAGCCATAACGGAGCTGTTGCGAGGGGCATCTCTTGCTGCTACTGTAAGAGCATTAAAATCCCATCACACTGGAGATCTTGCTACCTCGCCTTTTTTTATTATTATTTTTCCATTTTCTTATTAGACTCAATTCTCCTTTATTTTAGCATTGTTGCAGCTTGTACCTTAGTTCTTATAACCTTGACAACGCTGCACTTTTGTAGACTGACCTTCAGCAAAGCAGAGAGAGAGAGAGAGAGTGTGTGTGTGTGTCACATTCACTGGTGATTGTGTGTGTGTGTCACATTCACTAGGTGATGTTGATAAAACTGAGTAGCCTCTAATTCTGCATGGCAGAACTTTTAAGATACAAGTCATCCCCATTGACTTTAATGGGATTAGTTATGCATTTTGAAGTTAGGCATATGTTTAAGTGTATTACTGAATTGTGTCCAAGACATTTACTCTCTCCTCCTCCAGGTTGCTCCCCAAGACTCATTCTTCTGACGCTCATGAGAAGTGAATCAATAGAAAATGTTAAAATATAGAAGGTTCAAATTCCATGGTCCTTTTTAAAGCAAAACTCCAGCTGTGCTGAGTGGGAATTTTGCTCCAGTAATGGCCGCAAAATTTGGCCTAAAATAAGTAAGTAACTAAACCCGTGTTTTGCCTCCTCTGGGATTCCCACTGCACCCATTATTATTATTGTTGTTGTATTATAGCAGTGCCTGATCAAGGATTAGGGTCCACTGTGCCAGGTGCTGTACAAACCAGTAATAAGAAAATGGCCTCTGCCCCAGAGAGCTCATAATCCAGGCACCCATTTTTGCCCATGTCTTATTTAGACTGTAAATTCCCTGAGGCAGAGACTGTCGTTATTTTGCATCTTGTTCAGCACTGAGTATATCATCAGCACCTAATAGTTCCTCAAACTCATTTTGCCTGTTTCCAAATTGTGTGGGCTTGAAATTTCATCTAAATCTTGAGTTCTGCACGGAGAAGAGATTGTAAATTGAGGAGGAGAGAAGAATTTGATTAAAAAAACAGGATGAGGGGACGGAGTGAAAAGAAAGACAGTGGGAGAACTGTAGAAAAAAAGAGAGGGATAGCTTCAATTGCATTGTTCACTCTCTCTTAGGGCTGGTCTTCACGAGGGGGGGGAGATTGACTGCAGATACGCAACTTCAGCTACGTGAATCACGTAGCTGAAGTTGGCATATCTGCAGCCGATTTACCTGCCGTCCTCATGGCGGCGGCAGTCGGCGGCGCGCTCCCCCGTCGACTCCAGCTTACGCCTCGCGTCAAGCTGGAGTTCCGGAGTCGACGGGGGCAGCGCTGGCGATCGATTTCTCGCGTCTTGTAAAGATGCGAGAAATCGATTACTAAAAGATCGACGGCTACCCGCGGTAGTGAGGACGTACCCTTAGACTCCGTGAAAGGTGCCCAGTGAAGACACATGTGTGTGGGCATGACCAAAGAAGATTGGTAGTGGGAGATAAGTCATGAAAAGAATTGGATTAGAAGTAGAATAAAATAATGCAGCAATCATCCCACTTTGATTCTCAGCACTGCGCCCCTTGTTCCATTTAGCTTTTACTATACAGATTGCATGAACGGCTGATCAACATAGCACCACAGTAATAACACAAAACCTTAGCTAATTAATCCTGTCTGAGAACAACTGGAATCCTGGCAAAAATAAGAGGTCAAATGCTCTCAAGTGAAGGTGTTTGCATTGCATCGTCTCTGCTAATTTTTTTAACTTGATTTAGCAGAATATTAGGATTATTGTTCAGCTTAGACCTTTTTCTTTGTAAGCCATAGGCTCTTGCTACAACAACTCCAAGCCAAGCCTGATGACTCATTTAACAAAACAAACCATTGTCAAAGAGCTAGTGTCAGTGAGTGCTCATTTAGAACAGCTGTCTGCAGACTTCTGATCAGGGTCTGCAATTTAGTAATGGAATTGCAATGGCAAGACCATAACAAACATGCATGTAAGTGACAGAGAGGGGGGAAAAAATCCTTTTATCCACCATGATTTGAAATGTCAGGTCTGAAGATAATTGTTCAAAACCAGATGCAAAGCTAGATCCCTAGCTCATGCACAAAATATAGGCTCCATCCAAGAAATACAGGGTGAAATCCTATGGCCTGTAAGTGCATTACAGTTACCACGGAGCCAGATGTGATATGTCAACATATCACAGGCAGTGAGAGTACTCAGCTTGTCTGCTTGTACAGCTGCACCAGGGTCACTGCGCTGCAGAAGCACTTTAGTGAAGATTCCACTATACCGACAGGGAGAGCTTCTCCCATGGGCTTAATTAATCCATCTTCCCAAGAGGTGGTAGCTAGGTCAATGGGTGAAACTCTCCTGTCGACACAGTGTTGTCTACATCAGGGGTTAGGTCAGTACAGCTACACTGCTCAGAGGGATGGCTTTTTCACAACCCTGAGCGACATCATTAGAGTGATATAGGTCTGTAGTGTAGACTTGGCCACAGCGAGAACAGGAGCTCTGCGTCTTTAAAGGAGTAGTAGAAAGTTAAGCAATGGAGACCGGTGGAAAGCTCAGCAGAAACTCTACATCAAAACACAGAGGGACAGAGTAGTTTTAGGGACAATCTCATATACTGAACTGAATGGTGTCAGTATAAAAGCTTAAAGGTAGAGACAGATAACGTGCACCATATATTGAGGCAAGTTCTGCTCTCACTTAGGAGATTTTCCAAAGTAATAGATGCAAGATAGGTGCTCAGCAGGGCCAATGAATTTCAGTGGGAGTTGGGTGCCTAACTACTTCTGTGCCTTTGAAAATCTCCCCTTTATGGCCCATGAAAACATACTGAATTTTTTTCATATGGGGAAACTGAGGCACTGAGCCATTTAGTGGCATGCCCACGATCACAGAGGGGGGCTGTAGCAGAGCCAAAAGCACAGTCCCATCTCTAAACATATTTTTTCGTTCTTCACTTTTTTTTATTCTCTGATACCCACCTGAGACACACAAGTTAGGGCCTCACCATGAGGCACAGCAAATAATCCAAGGTGTTATCGGAGACACTAGATGTTTAAAAATACCAGAAAAGCTAAGGAAAGGATGCAACATAAGAAGCTGATTGTAATCAGCAGAGATTTTAATTAAATACAGAACCCACATGTGAAAGGCAGCCCTTTGGCTGGAAGTAGTTAAGTATAATGTATTCAGTCTAATTAACAAACATGTAGCACAGAACAGATACCATTATTGTTATATTGCTTTCAGACAGACAGAACCATGCCAAAATGATTTACCAAATAATTGAAATCTCAGGCTGATATTTTTTTGCTAAACTGCACTGAACATTCAGACCCTATTCCAAGATTCATCCATGTATCCTGTAGTATTGACAACTGCAAGCACTCAAGAAAATCAAGAATCAGGCCCCAAAAAGTCATGAGAATAGTTTAAAAACCAAGGATTATTTTTAAATAGTATATTTTGGGGTTCTTTAATATTTGCCTACTGGTTTGTGAGCCTTTTGAGTTCATATCTTCAAACGTTCTCCCAAACATGTGGGCTAGAAACTTACCCTTTAAAAGAAAAAGTGAAAGCTGAAATTCTCACACAACCACCTGACTCCAGTGGCTGGGGATTTATTAAAAATATTGAATAGTGTGAGACTTGTGATGAAATTGCAATAGCTGGCAACACTGGATTTGATAGGACACTGCATGATTTGGAAACGCTGCTTTTACCTTACCAACCAACCCTGCCTTCCTCATGTCCAGGCAGGAGATGCACAGCAGTGCAATCTTTCCACGGCATACAGTATCATTCCAATCACTTCATCTCCCTCACCCCCTTCAGGTCACCACCAAAACATCTCTCATTTCTCCTACCAGCAGAAATATGTGTCCCTTTTCTGAGCCTTTTACAGTCTAGACAGGTCTCAACAATATTACCAACCCAGCGAGAGCACTTGGATAAAGAGAGTCTGCCTAAGCGCCTCAATTTATCAGAGCCTACCGACATGAAAGAGTAAATGGGTGCAGTCAGCAAAGCTGAGCTGCAAAAGAAAGAAAATAAAATCATCAACGAAATCATACACACAAGCCATGAATTCAGAATTCAGGAATATGGATAACACAGCACCCCAATTAATCAGAAACAAGGTATATGTTCTCATTTAAAAACTGGAAACATAGTCACTTTATCAACCTGAAAATTTACATCTAAGATCAGGTGGTCATTTATTCCCACAGCTTCAGTGCAAGTGCAGAGAATTTTGAATATTCCAGTGCTGTGTCAGACCTCTGCTGCCATCACCCTTTATATATAACATTGGACGTGAACCATTATGGATCAATTTGCTGGGATTGAAATAAATGGGACTTGCATGGATGCTGAACCTGACCCCCCTACAAGGGAAATAAATACAGATCTCACTGGTCAGGCAAAACTCTCATTCAAGTGAATGGAAATGTGAGTACGGTCTGCAAAGCTTGGCCTTATGGAATAGGTTTTCAGAAGAGCTCAGCTTCCATTTAGGCACCAAAGGAAATGGCCAAATTTTCTGAATAGCTCAGCACACTGGGTGCATACTGGGTACAGAATTCTTATGAAAATCTGGACATGCCACTCAGAAGCTGCTGAGTGATGAGCGTTTTGGAAAGTGTGACCCAGATGGTGAGTGCTTAAAAATCTGATTTTGAGTTCTTTTGAAATACATCTTTGTTCCCCCATTCGAAGTCACTCTTCTTTCCCTGGAACTAAACTCAGTTTTGCACCAGTGTTCACAGTTACATTTTCCATGTTTTTGAAGTACTCTGGAATAGAAAGAGCAGAATCTGAAATTGCTATCAAAACACCTCAGACCTTCATTATAGCATTCTCCATTCCATGACATGATACAATCAATTTTCAACTTTATGTTAAAAAAAATCTGAAACTTTTTTTAAAAAAACAGCATTTATTCTATACTCTCTGAACTACTCTCAGTGCAAAAACCAGAGCATTAAGTCATTAAGTTATCTTAATTAGTCAATATGCTTTCAAAAATCCCCATAAGCAAGCAGTCTTAAAATATACAGCTGTTATCATTAAAAATTCTGTGGATAAGAAATTAGTATGCTGTAGGCATATGTAATGAAAACATATTTTTATATAAATCTGCTTGTTTTGCTTGGATTATTTTACAATGACTCTGCTACAGTGTATATTAATCTAGTCATCAAATTCCTTGTAGTCAGCTTTCTTTTTACACTTTATTAGGAACACAACCACTGTGGAATCACCAAATGATGGTTAATATCACAGCAATCCTACAATAAAAATAGAAAAAAAATAGACTTTTCAATTTTGGGAAGATACACACAAAAACGTGTACAAAGGAACTCTGTTGTGCTCAATGAGGTTAATCTTTTTCCAGAATTCTTTGCCAACCATGCCAGTCATCACCCATGCTAAGCATTCTGGATGGGCCCCTGTCACAGAGTCTGGAGTAGCTCACAACCATGAATGTCCACCTCAGGGCAGACTGTCAAAAAGCAGGGCAGACACCCCAAGCTGGTGGTGCGTCCTATCATTAGATTTCGCTAACCTAGTAACAAATGTGAACTCCTAAAGCACGGTACCAGTCTTACCATGGAGTCACAGAGAGTCCCGTGGGCATTCCAGTTTGTCTTGCCACCCAGGCCAGGTGAACTTAGTGATAGTTAGCTGCCTTACACCAAATATTCCAATTGCTTCCGGTCCCAAGAGACCAGGCACTCATCCTAAGCCAATTTGTACTTCAGATCTCACATCAAAGACAATCTTATAGTAAACTAAAGATTTACTAACTAGGAAAAAGAAATGAGAGAGTTATTTACAGATTAAAGCAGACAAACATCTATACACAAGTGAGTTACAGTCTATAGTTTTAAAAGACGACAGAGTTATAGTAATCTGTCAACACGGAATGTCTTTTAGGGCTAACCCAGGTTGACCCTTGGGATCTCTGCTTCTGTTTCCTAGCTCCAGCCCTGTGAGAGTCTGAACATCAGAGAGATGAAAAATTTTCATGTCAGCTATATTTATTTCCTTCTTCCAGAATTCAAGCTGATGGGGCAAGTCCTTCCGCACACAGCTGTGCAAGGGAAATTAGCAAAGTCTTGTATTGCGATGTCCCACAACGACCCATTTAGTTTGGATAGTCCTTCCTGATGGGCAAGAGATAATACCTTTCACAGGGATTTAGGACTAGGTAACGTTTTTTTCTTGTTTGGTGAGTTTCATAGTTCAGAACAAACATTTCTATGTAGCAAATACTTAAATATTACCTTATAGCATGGGATAAAGATATAATAAGTTAAATTAATATATGTGGCAACTTACAAGCAAATCTAAACACATTGTTATAAGCCCAATACTCATTTTAACCATGCTAAATACACAACCTTTGGCTCTGTCAGGACACAACGGACCAGCAACAGCAAACTAAATGACACTGGTGCTGCTACTTGTCATTCCCCATAGAAGAGGACTACGCCGTCTATCCAGACAGGAAGGGTGCTCTTGTGGTTACCCAAGAGGGCTCTGCGTCGGGAAATCTGATTTCTATTCCTAACTCTGCCAAAGACTTCCCATGTGATGTTCACTTACTCTTTCATAATGTCCTCTCCTGTCCAGTGTGGGCAAGGATACCCACTTACTTACGTACTTAGTAGTGGTTAGTAAACTGCTTCAGAGCCCTGAGGGCAGATGGGAAGCAAGTGTACAATACTGTTATAAATGCAGTTCAGGTTGCTGGATCTGAGGGTACACAAAGTGGCTTAAGCATAAATCAAGGGAATGCTGGGAATTTTCATATGTTTTAAAATCCTAGGAAGGTTGGCACATTAAACGCTTTGCAAAACATCAGACAAGACCATCAGGTCAAAGTTAGCTCACGGAAGGTGGTACAAGGACACTCAAAAACATATTTTATTTTGGGACAACACCAGGGAAAAAGAGGATGGTGGTGGTATATTTTCATCGGACACAGACTTCACATGAATTTTCCTCTGGTCAGTTGAGAATTTGTGGACCCAAAAAGCAAAGAAAAAATGAATTTAAACTTTGATTATTTCACCAGAATGGGATTTTTAAACTATGTAGGACAAAATTTTTCACACCTCTCCAACTAGCTACCAATGACTACTGCATCTATGCTACTTAGGTGCTCTTAAGATCAGAAGAAATCACAAATATAATATCTGCATCTTTATTTTAAACAAATGTGCTAGAATACTTACTAGAAACAAATAACTTAAAAAAAAGTTAAATGCACCTGTCAATTTGTTACTGTGATTAAAAGGAGCAGTCTTTGAAGTTCTTGCATTTGAAAATTTTAAATGCACATTGGAGATAATCCTTAAATGGCATGGCTACACCACTAAAATAAGTATAGTTATACTAACAGAAAACACTGTTCCCTTTGATGATTCCTGAGCATACTGGATCTCAGGCAAAAAGAACAATATTTGCAAGCCAAATACAGCATATTGGAATCTATCATTTAGCATGTGGAAACCATTTTTGATAAGCTAGAATTTAAACAAACAAAGCAATCACACAAAATAGTTTCTAAAAAAACAATCCTGTGTAATATTTCCAGTCAGTGCATTATATAAGGTTAAACAACCAGCTGTGCTTATAGTAGATTGTGCTACATGCCTGGTCATTCGTCAAGCTGACAAGCTTCCAAAAGGGAAAAAAATCTGAAATGTACTTTCACCCTGTGTTATCTCTGATTTTTGCATAATGCAAAGTACACAATGGGAAAACTCTGTTCTGTTGCTTAAATTATGCAAAATCAATATTTTGTCTCAGAATGTTTGGTGCATAGTTAGGAAAATCACTAGCTATACAAAGCGGAGAGGAACTGGTCCAGACAATCAAATTATGTCTCTTACATCTAGAATCTCAAAAAAATTTGGTGCCTGAAACAGCCCTTAGCCACTTACGCAGCAGATAATTCTGAACTCATCAACCTTCGCAGCATTATAGGGGGCACATCTGCACATAGATGAACGGTTCTTGAACAATATTTCTAATGCATTGGACACGAACAGGCTTTTCTCCAACATCAGCAACGCATGTCTTCCTTTTCCACATATTTCTTTCAAACAATATTACCTGAGGGCAATACACAGAAACTCCTGGGGTTTCATGTCCCTAATGTCCTCCTTACAGCAGGAGTACAAGGGGACAATTCAGTGTTGGATGAAAAACACAGTTCATCAACATTTCCACCAGACTTTGCTCTTCCAAAGATGCAACCTAACATATGGAAATACTAATGTATTTCTAGGGGGACTGGGAGGATCCAGGGAATAAGAATAAGAATTAGGTACAGAGCTATTCACCTCTAAGCCCCGGTCTACACTGCAGGGGAGAGGATTGATCTAAGATATGCAACTTCAGCTATGAGAATAGCGTAGCTGAAGTCGACTTACCGTGATCAACTTACCGTGATATCTTCACGGCACTGAGTTGATTGCTGCCGCTCCCCCGTTGACTCCTCCTCTGCCTCTTGCAGCAGTGGAGTAGGATTTGTCAATGGGAGAGTGCTTGGGGATCGATTTATCGCATCTAGTCTAGACACAATAAATCAACCCCCAAAAGATCGATCACTACCTGCCGATCCGGCGGGTAGGGTAGACATACCATAAGTCACCAGTTCAAAATCTGAAGGAGTCAACAGTGACCAAATGTTCTTAATGGATAGTAGCTGCTTGGTGTATTGAGGGTCATCTCAGTACAGTAACCTTGCAGATGTCAGCATTTTTTTAAAAAAAAACATAACCAGAATCAGCACTTTTGGGGGCAGCCTCAGCAATCAAGCCAAAAAATTAGCAACCATCAGCACCCCACCACTCTCTGATTCCCTGCAAACCAAAGCACATTGATAAGGCAGTGTGAGGGAGCATGAACTTCTACTGTCTATGCATCTCTTCTAAGGGTACATGGTGTCAAGTATCAGGGGATAGTCGTGTTAGTCTGTATCCACAAAAACAATGAGGAGTTCAGCAGCACCTTAAACACTAAACCTGTTCGTCTTTAAGGTGCCACCAGACTCCTCATTGTTTTTAAGGGTTCACGGACGACTTCTATGTCTGTAGAGCCCAGGGCCTTTCACTAGTACTAAATTCATAGTAAAGCATAAACAAGTAAACTCACACACTTTTGTGTGTCGGTGTGGATCTGTCTATATTCATCTGTCAGAAGTGGATCTTGGTAGCAATGAAGACATTGAAGACAATAATATTGTACTGATATACATGAAGGAAAACAAAAACATCCTCTTCCTAACACTGAGGGAGAGAAAAATTAAGAAAAACAAATCACTAAGCAAAGTTTCCTTCTCCTAAAGGATGTGCCTATGGATAATTCTAGGGCTAGTTTATAATGCCTAGTGAAGATTCTAAGCCTGACTCTCCATTCCCTCTGGGATGCTTTCCACTGTACCAATTGCACAAAGCAACCCTAAAAAGTCATCCCCTGGAGAATTTCTACAGCACAGAAAGAACTTTGATGTAATAGAGCTGCTGGCATGGAATAGGGATTGTGCAAAAAGAGAGTATTGACAGAGTGCACCCATTCGTAGGCAATTTTTGGCTACTATAAAGAGCCACTGGAAACCATCATTAACTAGTGCAACCGTCAGGAACCTGAAACCCAGACGTCCCACATTCCCCTACAAGCTGCACTGAGCATTCCAACCCATTCATAGCTGACCATGTTAGCTCTGTATTTTATTTCTCCCGATGTTGATACTTTTTATGCCCAGGAACACAGAAGATGACAATGATGATGAGAAGGGGTAATTTCCATCAAAGTCTGTGCCTCCAACATCTAAGATAATGGTTCATGTGGAATATCCCCATTCCTTCCTCAAAAAGCCACTGCTTCTGCTGAAAGGAATTTAAAGTTTACTGCCTTTTAGCTGATTGTGCAGCACTGCCCTGTGATGCATACTGTGCTTTTAATATTTTTTTCTAAATAAAAGGTCAGAAAGTACGGGCTTGCTTAATTCTCCATCAGCTTCTGTTATGCAGCATCATATCCACCTGCAATAGGGTATTTCCAGAGCTTTAACACTTGACATTTGAGATGAAATGTCATGAATACAATTGTAAATCTCTTATTTTTTCCCTTTTGATATTAAATCCTTAAAGGCATCCAGTGCCTCCCTTGTGCCCTTGCCTTCCTTCTCATGGCCTGATATTGCCTGGAAGGCTGGACAAATTATTACTCATCTTCTGTGACCGGAGGAGTTCACACTGTACAGGAAGTTCACGTGCTTCTTGCACCGCAGCTTCATTATTTCCTGTATCAGCTTTGCCATCCACCTCGCTAGGAAGTCACCTTCTCCTCTCTGACCAATTCCTTCCCCTACAGTCAACGGCCTCTTCTTCACCTTTGAATGCCACCAGCCACTCTGCCCAGGATCTCACCAGCTTTTTCAAAGGGAAAACCAAGGCCAGCTGCTACGATCTAAGCCTCTGTCTTCCCTCCACCTCCTTTGCATTCTCCTCCCCTGCTTTTGCCCTGATTCCAATGAAATATCTAACTTCCTCTCTTTTGCTCTCTGACTTCCTGTGCCCCCCACCCCATCTCTACCCTGATCTCCCTCACTTCTACTCATACCCTCATCCCTCTCCTGCAACTTCAAACACACCCTTTAATCCTATTCCTTCCCTTATGCCCAATTAATAGATTACCTTGGAACATCCTCTCGTCCAGAAGCTGGCCCTCTCAATACCTGTTATTTATTTGTTTGCTATAGCACCTAGCAGCCTCAGATGAAACTGGGCCTTGCTTTGCTGGAAGCTGTACACAAAGAAAGAGCCTCTGCTCTGAAGAGCTTACCATTTTAATTGGTTATTGACAGAACCAGGAATACATCCTAAATCAGTGGTTCCCAAACTTTAACAACCTGTGAACCCCTTTCACTAAAATGTCAAGTCTCGCGAACTCCCTCCTAAAAATGAATATTTCCAGAGATTTTCTCCTTTACATGAATATAAATTATAAAAGCAGTGATCTTGGAAATATAAAGTTTTGTTTTTATGGCATGCTTATTACACATTATTTATTATTAATTATTAATCACTACAGTATTTTATTACATTATGAAAATTGCAACACTCTTCCAAGCTTATATCACTTTGAATAAGCCTGTTATAAGACAAGGCTCCTGTGTTTCATCAAGGTGTATCAGATGTAGAAAAGCATGAAGATATTTAAGAAGCAAACTCAAGAGTTCCTCCTACAGAAGCATTCAGGTCTTGAGCAGTCCAGGCAAACAACCCACACTACAACAAAGCTTAAACTTGCTCTTCCTAATAATTTTACAAATAATATTAGCTGCTTATTTAATTTTAAAAACAGCAAAAAATATCCACCTCCCTTTCCATTTCTTATAAGGAGTCTTGAAGTTTAAATCTCCTCAGCGTGATATGCTTACTTTGATCTGCTTAGGTCTTGGAAGTCCAGGAGCTCCGGGCTGCTGGCCTCATGCTGCCTGGGGTCCCTGGGGACAGCTCTATCCGCCATTAGGGATTTTTTTCCTGAGAACCCCTTGTAACATTTCATGACTCCCCATGGGTTCAGGAACCCCAGTTTGGGAATCACTGCCCTAGATCTCCTGACTCCCAGTCCAGTGCTTTGTCCTTAGGCCATGCTGCCTCAATAGTCAGGCTGTCAGTTCCAAGGAGGCCAGCTCCGAATATCTAAGCAAAGAAAAATATTACTACTAACACCCACACATAATTTTTAAAACTCTCAATACTCTACAGTTGCATAATGCCTAAACAGAAGATAGAAGAGAGAAAATAATGGTGTCTCTGTTAGGTCAGAAGCCCAAGACCTTCTCAGATTTCATTAGTATCAGTTCTGTGCCTTACTTCTTTATTATTGTATTGTTCAATTTATCAGTACAATAGGAGGGAATGTGTACAGTAATTGTTCAGCCACTCCTGTGAAAGGACATCTAGGCCAGTCGCCCTGCTGACCCCATCCCTTGAGAAGCAGACCCAGCTGCTGGGCCTCCCGGTAAAGGTGGCCTCACATTCCTGCTATTCAGTGAAATACACCACTTTCCAATTTAGGTTCCATTCTGGTGACTGGACTGCCTGCCTACAGACTCTGTCTGTTTCTGTGTTTAAGAGGCCTCTAATATGCACTGAGAGTTGTGAGAATTTGTTTGTTCTTTGTCCATCTGAGAGCCTCCTGAAGGAGCTTTGAACTGCTTGTTACCCCCCTGCCAGTTTATATAAGCTCTGGCCATGATGCTGTCTGGCATTATTAAGATGTGATGTCTTGTAAAGGATTGCCGAACAGCTAGAAGAGCTAACTTGACAGCTCTGAGCTGGGGAAAAATTTATGCTGCATTTCTTCTCCTCCAGTCATTTGCGTTGTGCTGTCATGCAGCCTAAGACAGCCACACTGGCATCTGTTATCAAACCCTTTGCAGGATTCTCCTACCAAAAAAAAAACAAAAAACCCCACACCACCTAAGAAGGAGAATATGTGCGATCTATGGAGATGACGTGAGGATTCTGATCATGCTCTGTGGACAGCTCTCCCAGGTCTTCAGAAAGCATTTTTGTAAATAATGTGTAATCTGGCCCAGGGTATTGTCTCAGTGCAAGAAAGCATAGTGCCTGGGAGATGAGATACACCCATCCCTAACTCTGCTAACTTCAGTAGAGCCATCTGCATTTTTAAGAATCCTCGGAGAGCAGCACTTTTCCTGAGGGAGAACTCCATTTCTACTCCCGAGTGCCTTTTAATCTGAGAGAGAATCAGTTGGCTTTTCTTTTATTTGACAATGAAGCTGCGTCTCTGTAGAGATAACAGTGCCCTTTGTTGCCTCTTAAACTAGACTTCTGGAAGACATCTTTTCCAAAGGTCTCCCATAAAGAGATAGAGTCGTGGCATCAGGAACTCAGTAAAAACATTCAGAGCTGTAGAGATCTCAAGAGAAGAACATATCTAGTGGCACTCATGTGGCAGGTGAACTGAATTTCAGGTGAAAAGACCAATAGGACCAATGGAAGGTTTTTCACCCAAAAGCTTGAATTCCAGTTTCATCTACTTAACCTCTTTAAATTTTGTTCCTCTTATGCCTCTGGATTTCTATGACACTATAAAAGCCCTAACAAGCAATTCTCTGATCTAATGAATTCTACATAGAAAAGCAATAAGTTATTTGAGATTTTAGTGGAATCAAAAACAAAGAAAAAACTCTCCATAACTCAGTAAAAGAGATGGGGAGGGGATATTTCCTTTATGTCTTTCAAGACTTGTTCTTGATCATCACAAACCTGGTCCACTGGAATCTTATTCAAGCTTTTGTTTCCAACCTCCACATTTATGGCTGCCAAAAACGTGATTAATTCCTACCTCCAAAACTAAAATATAGGTGTACTATGTATACTTTTCCACTAGGGCTGGTCATTTTTTTTTGTCAAAATAATTTTTTTTTTGATGGAAACTGTTTTAAACTAAATGTTTTTATTGTTGTAGGTTGGCTGGTGGGGGGTGGGGAAGAGGGGAGAGATTTGGTGAAAAGTGCCACTTCCTTCAGAAAGTTTTGATTTTTTGTCAAAATATCGAACGCATAAAAACCAAAATATTTCAATACCGTTGTCTCACTGGGCACCCCTTGGGAACTGTAGCTCAGCTTCCTCGTGACCCCATTCCTCTGTGTACATTGCACATAGAGCACTACAGTCCTGGTGTCAGCTCCCTGCTCCCAGTGAAGTCGCACTCAGGATTAATTTGTCTCAGAGATTAGTGTCATTCCTAACACGGACCATCCATGCACACACTAGCTGATGATCAATGCATATGTTGATGGATTCTGTTCATTTTTCACACAGATTGAAGTAGCAAGCAATTCACTGTTACCTCTGACTGCACAAAATCCTTGTGGGCACAGGAAAAATAGGAAGAATAAGATTTGCATAGAAAATTTAAAGTCAGAATATATTTTGGAAATTTCAACTAAATTTATTCCGGGTTGTACAACTGATTATTTTTTGAATTGCAATTTTATGATTGACATTGTGGATGTGCGATCAGTAGATTCTCCAATTATATATAATGTGACACAAAATTATGCACTATAACTTCTCACAAATTCCAATAAAATAGTAATAACCTCAAACTAAACTGACCACCAGAAATCCCATAATGTAATTAAATGTCTAATGCCTTCACAATATGGCTAGAAATTAAATTGTCTTGGTCTAAGAACAGCAATGCACAACAAAATTTGATCTGTCACTTATATCTGCAGTAACTGCAAGGGGAACTTTTGCTTAATAGGCATGTCACAATTGTATATTAATAGACTAAAGGGTCTTGTTTCATTGAAAGAAATATTTTAACCCACAAGAAATACAGATCTATTCTTTTTGTGCTTGTATGTTCAGTGGTATGAGGAGCCGATACAAGCCGAGAAGCATAGGCAAGCAGCCAAGTCAAGTCAGCTCTGAATGTGGAAGAATGTCAAGGATAAAAGAGAGGCAACAATTCCCCAGAGAGACAATATAATTCAGATAGGAACCTTTCCTAATCCTCGGGGAACACTAGTTCTGCATGAAAAATGGGACAGCAGATAATGTATTAGTTTCTGCAAAGACCCTTAGCCACCACATCAAGGAAGGTTGCATGAAATGTGAAAAGCCATTTGGAACGTTGCCTAAAAGCCTCCAGGCTTATCATCACTATAGTCACCACAATGAAATATTTTTCAAGCATATCTACAGTTGAAGGTTAAATGCGGGTAGAGAGATTACACCACGTTGGAGAAGGGGTATTATTAAAATCATCCATCATAATAGTTCAGTTTCCCCAAAATGAAAATTAAAGGAAAAAGCTTCGCTGGAAGGTAACTGGTATCCATCACAATTTTGTTTCCAAATGGTGCCTGGGTCACAGAAGTAGTTGAAGATGCACTTTCACCACATACTAACTATGAAATTGTCCGAGCATAAATGTAACCCCTTCTTCCTTTCAGCCACCTCTGCCCCTTTTCCTCCCCTCCAGGACCAGTGGAGCCAAACTGTGTAAAGCAACATTTCACAATCCCAGAGATCCAGTTAATCCAGTGGGTAACACTGATCTTAGTTGAACAATGAAAGCTTTGGCAAAGGCCTTTTGCTAAGCAGAGCCACTCCCAGTAAATCTGCCTAATTAGAGGCAGAAATGGGAGGACAGGGAATAGGGTAGCCTGTATTAATAAATACACTAGTGCTTGAAACTGGTCCAGGCAAAGTCAAAGGACTCAGGTGCCAGATATCTGAGCAAAGGAATATGTGCGTTATACAGAATTTGCACTGTTGTAGCAGTGTTGATTCCAGGCTATGAGAAAGACAAGGTGGGTGAGGTAATATCTTTTATCGGGCCAGTGTCTGTTGGTGGGAGAGACAAACTTTCAAGCTTCCGAGAGCTCTTCTTCAGGTCTAGAAAAAGTAATCGGAGTGACACAGATAAATACAAGGTGGGACAGATTGCTAAGCATAAGAGGTTCACACATGATGCTGAGGACCACTTAAAATGTGATGGGTGATTAACACCTCTGCACTCACAAGACAAAGGAAGGTTAGAGGTTACAAATTGTTGTAATGAGCCACAAAACCAGTGTGTTGGTTGAAGCCATCATTTTCAGAGTCTAGCAAAGTTATGAATTTACCTCTCAGGCTCAACTTATAAAAGTGTTGAGAATGTTTCCTTTGAAGATGAGGCCTGAGAGGTCAAATATGGAGCGATCATTTTGTGAAAAATGTTTGCCGACGGGTGGTAGGGTGTTTTTGTCTTATTTTCCTGTGAAAAGTTCATTCAGAAGCATAGTGATTGTCTAATTTCACGCAAAAAGTTGTTGTGGTGGTATATCACATCCAGTACATCAAATGCCACACGTTGTGATAGGCATGTGCAGGACCCATGGCTCTTGAAAGCTGTGTTGGAGGGAGGGGGGTAATTGCTCATTATAGCCATGGAGATTAGCTGCAGGTTTTCCATCTGTTATGTCAGCATCTGGTGCTGCTTTGGGTTGGTGTATCCTGGATTGCTTCTGATGACGAGCTTGGAGAGGCTGGAAGTTGTCTGAAAGCCAGAAGAAGGGGATTTCTTTCAGGATGTAGTCTCCCATCAATTGTAATTGTGTGATGGTACCCCATATGGTTTCAATGTGAGGTGGTAGGTGACAAATGGGGGTTTGCAGTCAGCAGGACATTTTTTCCCATATGGAAGCAGCTTCTTTTGGGTATCTGGGTGGCCCATCCCATGATGCAATCTCCTCCTCTGGTGGAAGGTCCTTATTTGGTGAAGGCGTTAAAGCAGTGTATCCCAGACACTCTCCTCAAAGCATATTCTGTGTTATCGTAGTGCCTGGCTGTAGATAACCAATTTCTTGCTGTGTTTGTGGTGGTTACTGGACCTGAGAAAGCAGATGTGGTGAACGACGGGTTTCTTGACTATAATTGTCCATAAGGATCCAAGCTGATCATGGTTTCCAGGAAGTTGAGGTTGGTGCTGGGGTGTTCTAAAGAGAGTTTGATGGAAGTAGGAGGGAGAAAGGGTATGAAATTGTGGTGGAAATCTATGAGGGAATTTAGCTTGTCTGTCCAGAGGATGAAAAATATCATTGATGGATGTATCTCAGGTATATAATTGTTTCATGGTCCATCTTTCCAGAAATTCTTCTTTGAAGTGGCCCATGAAGAGATCAGCTTACTGGGGAGCCATCTTAGTACCCATGGCTGTTCCCATGGTTTGGATAAAGTGTTTGTTGTTAAATGTAAAGCTGTTATGGGTGAGAAGGAAATGGATGAGTTTGCTGGATATCTGAACGTTGTCTATTGTTCTATAAATACTCGATCTAGGCAGTAATACCATCATGGGGAGAGATGTTGGTGTATAGCTGGGATTCTCAAATTGGGAATTGTGATCCCTCAGGGGGTTGTGAGGTTATTACATGGCAGGTTGCAAGCTGTCAACCTCCACCCGCAAACCCTGCTTCGCAACCAACTTTTATAATAGAGTTAAATATAAAAAATGTATTTTTAATATATAAGGAGGCTCACACTCATAGGCTTTCTATGTGAAAGGGGTCACCAGCAGAAAAGTTTGAGAACCACTGGTGTAAAGGGAAGCGACACGAATGGTGGCAACTATGGGGCTCTGAGGCGGGGCTGTTAATGTTGCGGAGTTTCTAGAAGAAGTCAGTTGGGTCCTAGAGAAAATGGCCCTTTGTGTGTTGAGTGGTTTTAAGGATGATTTCTCCGAGTCCTAATAGTCCTTCAGTAAAAGTGTTGTGACCAGATGTGATGGGTGTGCACATAGAAGGTCTCTGGGGTGGGCTAATGGGTGGATGAGGTTGTAGAGTTTCTCATGGAGTTGTTGGGAAAACTATTTGATAGCCTTAAATTCATATGTGACTTGCAGTGTGGGGACTTCAAGCTCTTTACAGTAGGTGGCTTCAGTTGGTTGAGGACTACAATGTGTCCTCTTTGTCTGCTAGCTAGATTACCACCTAGTGGCTGGATTTCAGGGACTGTATAGCTAACCTCTAGGTGATGAAGAGTTTGTGCTGGATGTGATGTTTAAGGATTTCAAAGTTAATTTTTTCCTGAAGCAACTGATGTAATGATCAGGCACATGATTTCATCCACTGGGGGTGTCTAGTCAGATGATTCTTTCCTTGTAGGAATGATAAGCAGCCAATAGGATGTAGGGAGACAATGGCCTGAGTCACACTATATCCCATATTTTTCATAGAGATATTATTGTGATATGATCATGGCATAACTATGATGTTCTTTATGCAAGATAGGTCATGTGAGACATCATTGAAAAGATTATGATTTATTGAATATGGTTATCCTCTCTGTATGCATGTATCATTTTGGTATCTGAAGTTAGGAATATTGACTCTGCATCTATTACAAATGTGTTTACACCTGGGGAACACCCACTAGAATGCAATCACACTCATTGGCTGTGGCTGGCAAGAGCAATATGGGAAAAACAATAGATCTTACAATATGCTAATCTCCCACCAGAGAGATGCTACAAATGGCCTCTGAATCATGGCTGCTATGGCCCTACAGAGACATGTGACCAGATCACCTGGTACTGGACTCCATCACAGAATATCAGTGTTTTTCCACTGACAGGCATGGGAACTAAAAAGTTGGAGACAAAGGGTTCCCATATGCAAAATCTATTTAAGGCAGGGGAGTGACACCATTGTAGTACTTCACTGACTCCCCGCCCAAAGGAGACACTTGGAAACACTTGAGAAACAAGGACTGAACTGGGGGAGAAGGGCTGAACTCAGGTTAGATGGATTTCTTGACTGTGAAAGGAATACCTGGGGTTTTAAGCTGCAAGAAAGTGCAGCTTGCCCCCAAGAATCTCTGGAAACTGCTTAAAACTTCATTTAGGCTGAGAATTTGCTGCTCATATCCAATTTCTTTAGAATATTAAGCTTAAATTGAGTTTTTGTTTTATTTGCTAGGTAATCTGCTTTGATCGGTTTACTATCCCTTATAATCACTTAAAATCTATCTTTTGTAGTTAATAAACTTGTTTTTGTTTTGTCTAAAACCAGTGTGTGGAAATCATAACTGGGGGCAGAAAGCTGTTACACATCTTCCTCCACATTGAGGGAGGGGTGAATTTCATGAGCTCATGCTGTACAGTTCACTGTTCAGCGCAAGACCATATAATTTTGGGTCCACCCTCTGGAGGAGAAGGAGGGTATACCTGTGAAGCTGGTTAGTGCCCTAACAGTACAGTTTTCCCATGCAGGGGCTGGCCAGAAAGCTTGTCTGCATGTTATTACAGCTGGGTGTGTCCCCTGCCTGTGTGCTAGTGAAAGAGAGAGACCAGGAGAGTGTCTACGGCTTGTCACAGCATTACAGGGTGATTGGAAGCCCAGGCTGCTGGGTTGGGGGGCTCAGTGGTACCCCCAGTTCCAGGTGGCACCCCAAAGGGGGAGGTGAACCCTGCTCCCAAAATTTCACATTAGCAGAGCACTAGTGCACAGTAGAGCATGTTTGGTCACCAGATGTCTTGATTTTGACAACAGTTCCAAAATATTGGCTTTTTCCTTGCTAGCATTGGTCCATCCCATTGCAAAAGAGGGGAAGGGAAGTCAGTAAGATTCCACTCGACCTGGCCTCTCACTGTGTGTACTTAGGGTGATCAGATTCTGTCACTTTGCATAGTACCTTACTCCTCAAGCAGTCCCACTGAAATCAATGTGACTACTAAAGCAGTAAGGCACTACTCGGTGTGAGTAAGGATGGCAGAATCCAGCCTATAAACTTCACCGGCTCAGTTTAACAACTGTGAAATGGGTATGTCAATGTTCACAGTTCCATAGTGCCTGTCTCACAATGTTGAGAGACTTTAGCAATCAAGGGGGAGTGCTTCAGAAGTTCCAAAGGGATTCAGGAGCACAAGCCCCATTGAAACACTTATGCTTCTAAATCCACTAGTTGCTTTTGAAAATCTCCAATACTGCAAAACGTTCTGAGATTCTTAAAGTGCGGTGCAGCATATGTACATAGTATTATTATTACTCCACTATCATTGCTGTGACTGTTTTCAACATTATTCCTCCTACCAGAAAAGTACCTACCAAAAGTAAGAAAAAACGTAGTCAACTAGCCTCTCTCTTAGAAAGAGCTAATCTTGATTTGTTAAATTAGAAAAACCTTTAACTGATGTTGCACCTGTATTTGTTGCATTCCCTTACATATAATATATGCAGGTCACCGCTGCCCAAGCAACACTGCTATCTTTAGCGTGCTAGCTTGATTAGAACTAACATGAGTTCGCCTACACGAGCTGAGAATCACACCCTTAGCTAAAAGTACAGATGTAGCCTACCATAGTGATAAGACTGGGTCTCTAGGTAGTAGTTTCCCAGTCAGGAAAGTCTAGGTGACTTAAATGATGCCATAATGTCATGGAAAACATGTTTTTTCCATTATTTTACAGCCACTCATCTTGAAGTGACACTGTACAGCAATCCTCACTGCGGGTGTCAGATACCATATAAGAATCCAGAGCACCTTCAGCATCTTCTGGACAAAAAGGTTCTATGATTAACTTAAGAACGTCAATTGTTCGCCATGCTCAGTATTCAAACTCATTCATCAGTTAGCAATAGTATTTCTAACCACACAGAAAATGTGTTCTGAATAAGCACCAGGACGAGACAGTTCAAACACTTGACAGCAGTTACAGTCATGGCAGGCTATACTTTTCCTTTCAGAAGTAGAGGTGCAATGATGTCAGTAGAATTCTGCAACAGAAGAAGTTAACAAGATTATGGTAATGGACTTTCATGCCAACTGTAATTCCATATTTCTCAGCTCTGCCCTGCAATTAAGAGGATGATACACAGAAATATCTGAAGATTCGAGGGACAGGAAATAAGAGCGGATTCTTAACTCATCTGCTTTTTATGTGCTGCATTCACTGAGTTACCAGATTAGGAGCTTCTTCCATTACCATATTCTATATATATTTTGAAATTGCCACCATTAGAAAGTATGACTTCAATGTTATTTTTAAACCCTGAGTCAAGTAAGGCAGCCATGGTATTATTGCAGGGGGTCTCTCATTGTTTAAAATCTTATGGAGAAAAAGCATTCCTTAGGGCAGTGGTCTTCAAAGTGGGGTGCGCAACCCCCTCCCAAGGGAGGGGCCGCAGTTGCCCGGCGCTGCCATGGGATCGGCGCCAGGACACCACCGAATTTGGAAGTGTTCTATTTGAGTTCCGGCGAAATGCCGCCAAAAGTGGAAGCTTTCTATTCGGTGGCATTTCAGCAGACATACCCCCAGGACGCGGGAAACTGGAAGGGGGCAACGGAAAGAAAACTTTGTGAAACGCTGCCTTAGGGAACTGTGGCAACTGGATGAATCAGCGTTCGTCATGCTCATAGGATGTGCGAGAGAAGAAATGAAAGCTTGGAATGTGTTCTCACATTTCCAGATTAACACTTCTCTCTTCCTGACTGGTATCACATGTATCTAGTCAAGGATATCAAGGTTAAAATAGTAAACCAATTTAAGGGGCCTGATTCTTCACTTCATTACACTGATATAACTCCAGTGAAGTCAACTGGCCAGATTCTCCATGGCACCCAGCCTCTGCTAAGCACTGTTGAAAAACGAATCTAGTAACAGTTCCCTGATCCTTGGGGCAATTATGCCCCAGCGCTCGTATCAATTAGAGCAACTATGAGGTTCTCTAATTTGCTTTGGCTGGTTGTGGTCCCCAGTTCCATACCCCAGGCCTGAAATCCCCCCCAGGGGAGATTTGCAGCTTTCTGCTCCATTTGTGCTGCTCAGTGGCATAGAGGGAGCAGGGTAGACAGCTGAAACTTGTTATACCAAGTTTAGAGCACTGGGTTTGACAGTCCACTGAAAACTGAAGATTAGGGACTTTATATTCTGCTTAATAGAAAAAAAAATCTAATTGAAATAAGAGTGAAAATAGCGCAGAGAGGAGTGTGCCATGTGGGACTAATACAGAGAGACTTTGAAGAGGAAAAGAACGAATGTACAAGTGAATACAGTGTATATGCAATGTACACCACATACTTGTGCTAGCCTAGTTTATATTTTGTAGGGGCTGGTTCTCCTATCCCTGAATAGGCTTCCTTTAAGCTCAAAAAATATAGAATAATTCTGAGAAAAACAGTAATGCAAGCTTAAATTACCTGAGGGGTTGGGAGGCGGGGAGGAGTAGTACAACGATTCTTTCACCTTGGTCTTTGGGTGTACTTTCTGAGTACTGCTTCAAAGACCTGTATGTAGAACAGGGTGTCACAGTGTAAGCACTCAACTTCTGTTGATGCTGATGAGGTAAGGGGAACTAGGAGAAAGGCAACAGCTAACACACATTGTCTTCAGGAGCTCAGAACTGCCCAGAGACAGCAAATTCAGTAAAGAACAAAGTTCCAATCTTCACTTTTTATTCCTTGGGGACAGGAGGGAACACAACAATCGTTTAAAATAAGTTATAAATTTCCACAGCCATGTTTAAAAATAAGCACATCAGTAATGGAAGCAGATGAACCTTTGCTCAGGCTCTCAATACTTTCATTTTGACTAGCCAAATCTCTGCAAAACTATCTTCAGCTACAGTTTATTATTCTTTCTCCGAGGGGAGAGGGGGGACGGAGGAGATATCCCACAATGGCTTCAGCCAGGCAACCTTTATAAAAACCAGCCAGGCTCAGGCAAAGAACAGCCAGAACTCTGGCAAAAATCCAAGCAGAGAGAAACACTGACTATGCCAGTACAGCAAGTAAAGAGAGACAACTTTCCTCCAAAGTGATATTTTAATTCAGAAAGAAACCTTCACTAAACCCCAAGAGCCTTTATTATCATCTGTGTAGCAAAAAAGGACTGCAGTTGGTCTACATAAAGCATTAGCTTCCTATGGGGCATTTTAGACTTTAAATGATGAAGGACCAGACTTAAACCAAAAGTCAGCTGGAACTGTGCTCTTACCTTAAATTTGATTTAAGCACATCATAAGGCAGGAAATGGAAGTGCAGAAATAATAGAAAGTCTTCAGTAGAACGTACAGTGTATTAGGTATTCCCCTAGGCAAAGTACTATACTGGAATAGATTTATGTGCTAGATTTCCCTTCTGCTATATTGTCAAATCCCTGCGGTCACTGCCTGGCAAGTACATTCCTTCCCTGACCAACAGCAGAGACGTTGATAAACACAGCAGTTACACCTTCCTAGAGTAGAAAACATGTACGGTGATGCTGTCTAGCTGAAAGGAGGCTAAGCATAAATGCATATGACATGAAACAACTGACCTCACTCACAACATTTAAGGCTGCTTTGCCAAGACATCCACAATGTATTCTTCAGCGTATTCACAGTGTTACCAATAAAATACAAGCAAGAGCAAATTCACTAAGCAAAATGAACTGAACAAAAATTTGAGGGCAATCTGGAAAAGACAGTGACCTCTGAGAGGCTCTTACTCATCATTAAATGACAGGAAGAAGCTCCTACCACACGCCTCTCATCTTCTCCACACCACACTGTGGACAGAGTCTTTTGCCTGAAATCCCAAGTGATACTGATCATCCACTGAATAACCGGGGTGCAGGGAAGCAATAAAACTGAACATGACTTTGTGTTGGTTACTAACAACTTTTTCACCACGGTCAAGCACAGGGCACGGTGCTCAGGAGTAGGACGCTTCATGGAGAGCGACGATCACAAACATTTTAGAACAGTTTGCTGAAATAAAACTACTCCTCACATGAGGAGGAGTTTGAAGCCTTGAAGAGAAGAACATTCTCACAGGCCTTTTGATACTGAAAGAGCCAGACAGACATTTTAGAACATCTCCTCTTTAGAGCTGTGAGTGAGCGAGCTGCACCCATAATCTGAAGCTTTTAGACCAACATTTTCACTAACTCGGCCACAATCTAGACAGTAACATATACTGGCTGGGGCTGAGGCGTCTGGCACAGAACTGCTTCCCCACGGGCGACATAGTGGCTAACCAATGAAAGCCGAATACATCACTTATGGCTTATTGCCTTGCCTTCGGCGCTGTGCAATTCTTGGTACGTTTGGACACTTCTGACTCCTCCACGTGTTCGCTGGAATGCCAAGCAGCTTGCTCCCATTTCTGGCTGTCTCTGCCAAATTATGACAGCCTCACTCAGTACCCAACCCTGTTCTCGTTGACACAGAGGAATTCTGCCCTTGGTAATTACTTAGGAGTCAATCCCACCAGGTACCCAGCATTCAGGTAAGATGCTGAAGGCGTTCCACTCCAGAAGCTGTGATCACATGGTACTTTGCATAACTGAGTCCTTACTGAAGTCATGCGCAGATCAGCCTCAGGAAAGCCAGTGCAAATTTTGGCACTGATTTAGGCAGCGGAGCATTGTGAGGTGCTCTGGATTTGGCCCATTAAGGATGCTTTGCATTTACAGCGTATCTTGCCTGTTAACAAACCGGCCTGTAATCTCCTGTCAATGCATATGCCTTTGTACATATGATATAAAGGAATACTGTAGAACCCTCGGAATTATAAACACCTTTGGAATAAAAGCTGTTAGTAATTCTGAAATGTTTGTAACTCTAAATAAAACATTATTGTTCTTTCAAAAGTTTGCAACTGAACGTTGATTTAATACAGCTCTGAAACTTAAGTTAAATGACACAAGCACGGAAATAGTTTCCTTACGGTGTCCATTTTTTCAAAAAAAAATCTTTCCCTTTATTTTTTTAATAGTTTATATTTAATACAGTACTGTACTGTATTTGCTTCTCTTTTCTTGGTTGGTGTCTGCTGTTGCCTGATTACATACTTCCAGTTCCAAATGAGGTAGGTGGTTGACCGGTCAGTCCATAGCTCTGCTCTTTGTAGCTCTGAGGTTCTACTGTAACTTCATTTCACCAGTGGGACTCAGTTTTCTAAAGGCTTGTCCACACTTATCAGGGGATCGACGCGCAGCGATCGATGCATCAGCGGTCAATTTAGTGGCTCTAGACCTGCCAAATTGACAACCAATCACTCTCCTGTCGACTCCTGTACTCCACCGAATTGAGAAGAGTAGGGGGAGTTGACAGGGAGCAACATCGCATAGTGGAGACCTCGCGGTAAGTAGATCTAAGCTACGTCAACTTGAGTTACGCTGTTCATGTAACTCAAATTGCATAGTTTACATCGACTTTTCGCTGTGGCATAGACAAGGCCTGAATCATGCCTCATAGTACACCATTGTCAACTCTCGGTCGAATGTTTACCCACCTATGTGACGCCAGCACACATCAGCAATGATCACATGGTGTGGAATGCTAACAGAGAGTGAAATGGTATGATACCATCCCTTCATCACAAACCAATTAGGAATAAACCCACATCCAGCCAATTTGACATCCACAAACCACCTTGCTATCACTGCTTACATGAAAAACCTTCAAAAGGAAACGTTCTGAGTGCACAAATTATAATTCACTGGGTTTTCGTCCAGCCAGGAGGTTGGCAATCAAAATGATAATCCAAAATAAACGAGGAGACATGAGCTGAGTGGTATGGCTGTGTGTTCTCCCCAACACATTCTACTTTCTCTCTTATTTTCATCACCCAGGGTAGTGAAGCATGACTAATCTGGCAGGGATTATTCCCTTCTGTTACTCAGTTGCCAGTCAATTAA
The DNA here is from genome assembly GCA_007922305.1 of Dermatemys mawii. Classification (NCBI taxonomy): domain Eukaryota; kingdom Metazoa; phylum Chordata; order Testudines; family Dermatemydidae; genus Dermatemys; species Dermatemys mawii. The sequence goes on along the minus strand of ML677358.1, from coordinate 16,980,282 downwards.
ATCAAGCTGTTTAAGGCTTCGTGTAAAAATCGGTTTATGTAAAGAAAAAAAGATTACCTGGTAATTCAAGTTGGGAAATGCTGACCCACGAGTCCAAATTAACGGATTTCCCCTCTGGGCCAACTACATAGACAAATCCATCAAGAGCCACAGATTTTTGGCAGGGGTGCCTCCCGAGTCCCCTTCCATTATTCCACAGCCTTCTCTTTCCCAGTCAGGAGCTTCCACAGCTCATCCAACAACTAAAATGCACTTAAGGCACTTAAGAGGGGACAGATTTTCAGAGGTGCTCAGTACCCAATAGGCTGATCTTAAAAAACAACAATCTAGCCTTTTATTTGGACCCAGTTGTGGGTTCAGAGCTATTCTTAAAATTCTGACCTAGGTTTAAAAAAAAATCTCTGTCTATCCCGGAGATGATTAGGGTCTAAGGACAACACAGATAATTTGCTGGGCTCTTATCCTCATCAGTGCTCCAGGCAATAAAGCTATTTAAGGCATCTCTATCGCTGTCATATTTAAGATCTATGGTCTACCTCAGCTATCTCTTAGGCACATGAGCAAAATCTCTGGTCCCGCACATGTAGCAGAGCTCTATACCCAGACGATGACCACTCATCCATGTGCCTCTTTAGATTGCTAGACACTGACGAGAGCAAGGGCACAATATGTGACTTTCGTTTCTTCAGAGTCAGTGGGGCTAGTTCCAGTTCCACAGTGACTTTGCCAGAAGGCTGCATGCAGGCTGTACACTCAGGACACAGTTTGTTTCTCTCTCTCTCCTTCCTTACCCCCTTTCCTGTCTCCCTAAACATCTGCATGGCTTCCCAAAACAGACAAAGGAGTCCCTCACAACTTAGCACCTCTTTGTACTATAATTTTGCAATATTCATGATGGTGCAAATGTGATCAGGTGTAAGGAAGCATGTGGTGCTAATGCCTAGCTGTTGGCACAAGGGCAGGGCCTTCTGCAGGAGAGATGGCATTTGCAGCACTGGGCTAGCTATCTAGACGCATTGGTGCTTGGCACACTTGCAATGGGAAATTTCCTACACATTTAAAGGACGCCCCATGCCATTTGAACAGGCAAGACATGAGGGTAGCTATATAAAAAGCCGTGGCTGTGCATCACTTATACATGCTGAGGACAGGATTTTATGCCAACAACTTCCCGACAGCTCTACCTTCCTGTGGGGACGTGTAACATCCGGTGAGACGAGAGATCAAAAATATCCAGATGTGGTGGGCTGGGCTGTTTGTTTATTTGTTTTTGAAGGGGGAGGTATAAATGGCTTATATTTCTTATGCTGCACCTCCAAGAGTAGGTTCCTGAACAGCTGTATCACTTCAACTTGCAGCCGTGGGGAGAGTTACGCTTCAGAGCCAGACAGTAAAGAAAAAAGAAAACATTGTTCAGAATGTAAATACCCTATGCAGCAGAAACTTCCCCTCCTATAACCAGTCACATCACACAGTCGTATTTAATCCAGGGTAGAAAATCTGGCAGCAGAATCTGCTGCTGATTGTTCTTCCCAGAAACTGATAATCTGTTTTTATACCGTTTAAGAATCCATTCTTAGTTAGGCCGGTAAGTAGGAAAGTGCACCTTTAAATAAAACGATTTATTGCCAATTCCTAGGGACTCACAGGCAAACACTGAACAGAGTTTATCAAAGAAATGCAGACAGTAAAGGGGAATTACTCAGAAAAATCCTTCTTTCCCACAAGTCACATGATGGATACTTTTTAAACCAAATCTTATTTATTTATTTTAAATGAAAAAGCTTTCAAATATGCATCTCACAGGGGGAGCATATTAACACTCAATAATGCTTCATATGTACTTTCTGTACACATTTACTTAACCCACAAGTCAGCTATTAGCCAAGCATTGCAAACTAGTCAGCTTTTAATGCTATATATTATTTAAGGTAATAATGCTTTTATCTCCAAAGACAAAATGCTGCCTTAAATGTACAATTTCAGCCAAGGGGTGAAACGAGACAGAGAACGAACTAGGATTATGAGAAGAGCCCAATACAATATTAACATTCACAACGGGTGTTCTAGCGCAGTTGTAGTCAGAGTGCCTGAGTCGTCGTCATCCTTCATCTGGGCAAAAAAATAAAAATAAAAACGAAGCTGTGCTTGCTCTAGGTTAAGTCTTTAATTAAGCAATAATTATTGACAAATCATTGCTACAAGCAATAAATGACTAGTCTGTTAGCTAATCTGACACTAGTATTATTTAAGACTGTAGTGGCTCCATCATGCCCTAAAGCCCCTTCTCGAGGCAAGATAATCTATTTCAAGAGGGTCACTAGCACAAAGAGTGCTTTCTTTCAGCAGGAAAATGAGGAGTGCTCATTTAAAGTAAAATCACAAATGTGGGCGTGATAAAATTCCAAGGGCTTGACCATCCTGATAGAATCATAGAATATCAGGGTTGGGAGGGACCTCAGGAGGTATCTAGTCCAACTCCCTGCCCAAAGCAGGATCTAATCCCCAGCTAAACCAGATCTGTTCAGTCTGTGTCATGACCAGGTCTTGAACCTCGGTCCATGGGAGTTATAGGAGTGGCCACACTCCAGCCCTTCACCGGAGAACCTAAGACAGTGGTTCTCCAGCTTCTCCATACCTGAGCCTCTTCCTATTCAGTAATACGGGGAAGTGTTGTATTAACTTAGATGGACTATACGGGCCAGAGATGTTAATACAACCCAGTCATTGGTCAACATTTTAAAAACTGCTAAACAAGATTTGGGACTCAGTACATAGAAACTTCAGCCTGGCTTAGTACCCCAGGAAACTCACCAGCAAAATCCTTTTATCAAGATGAAGAAAAGAAGGACATACAGTTAAAGCATTTCAAATGTAAAGTGTTAAATAGGGCTTTCAACTTTAACCACATCCCTTGGTCCCTTTCCCTTTAGCTGGAGAGAGTTTTTAAGAGGAAAAGGCCTCTTATCTGACAGTCTCTTAGATGGTATCAAAGATGGCAATAACCAGCCTTTTGGGGGAAAAGAGAAGTTAGTTGAGATGCGATGGAGCAGTCATTGTTAAAGTCCGATCCCATTTCATCACAGGTGGTATTTGGGATTCAACTGCAGTGGGTAGAGGTAGCAAAATCTTCTAGTTCCACACTCTGGGCCAGTCTGGTCAGGACATCTCCCAGGAGTAGGACAAAGGCCTAAGGTCCCAAGAGATGCCAGGGGTGGCAGCCACAGTGGTGTAGGTTGCTTCAGTAGCTTCCACCAGTTATTTCCCCCACTGAAGTCTCTTTCTTTAAGGACCCAAAAGTGGAGTGACAGATGGACTAGCCCGTTGTCATTATTTTGTCCACCAGTTAGCCTAGTTTCTCACACCCCAATTTTGTTTCATTAGTTTCCAGACCCATCTATTCTTGTTCACCTAACATGATCTCAGCATGGCCCTTGAGTTATATCAGTAGGGCCCTACCAAATTCACAGCCATGAAAAACACGTCACGGACCATGAAATCTGTATAGTAAAGGCTATAAGTATACAAATGACCAGATTTCACAGGGGAGACCAGCATTTCTCAAACTGCAGGTCTGAGGGCAGTGCCTCACCAGCAGCAGCGCAAAAGTACGGGTAGCAGTACCGTACTATGCACTGCCTTCAGAGCTCGGCGGCCAGAGAGTAGTGGCTGCTGGCAAAGGGCCCAGCTCTGAAGGCAGCACAGAAGTACGGATGGCAATACTGTGACCCCTCCACAACCTTCTTTTGGATCAGGACCCCTACAATTATAACGCCATGAAATTTCATATTTAAATATCTGAGATCATGAAATTTACCATTTTTAAAATCCTATGACCATGAAATTGACCAGAATGGACTATGAATTTGGTAGGGCTCTAACCATAGTTGAAGATCCACCAGCCAGACCTCCAGACCTTCATCCCTCCACCTAACCCACACCCAAGGCCTTACTCTGACAACATAGGAGTAGCACCTTGACACGTACTAGGGACAAATCCCTAATCTGGCTCTCCACATCCTGGCCTCTTGCTTGCATAGGAGACCATCACCTACACCCCTGCCTTGGACGTATGGGTCACAAAATGGGAGGATATGTCCCCAAGTGTACACAGAGACACCTGTGAACATTGAGACCAAGGAGTATCAGATATGATTTCAAGGTACAGTATATCTGAAAGTTGACAGGGTGATGACTGTATGTCTCAAGTAGCACAATGGGCCTGAGAGGCAGCCTGTCTCATATTTAGATCATATGTGACACATTATACACTGACAGTTTGTCATAATACTGTACTGATTTTCCAGGACTCCAGTTTAAAAATCTCTTATATGCTAATTGCTTCCTACAGATGTTTTGAATTATTGTAATTGTTCTGGTTTGATTCAGTGAACCAACAGTCACGTGACTTGCAATAGTGACGCAACAGAAGTTACAGAACTGCCACCAGTTATTCCCTTGTGATCCCAGTAAAACCAATGGGACAAATAGGTGTGGTTGAGGATAGACCTGAGCTTGTTCTCTTCCGGCAGCTACAGGGGACAGAGTCGCAAATTTAATAACACTCTGCTAGTTAGAGACTGATATGAGAAAAACAGCAACCAAGGTCCAGGAACAACAATAATGCCAGCACCGGAGATAGCTGGAACTTGCATCCCACAAGAAATTCCCAAATGTCAACATTTGTTTTCATTCCAAATCAAAAGTCAAAATTTCTCAGAGAATGAAAATTCTGAAAAATATCAATTCTGAAACATTTAGAAGTTTAATTTCAATAATGTCAAAAGATTATAAAAATTAAACTATAAGTGTTAAATTTAAGTGTATATTTAAAAGTCAACAAACAAAAAAAAACAAAGTATAAAGTTGAAACAAAACATTTTACCTCACCCACATTTCGACATCTAAATGAAAAAGTCAGAACAATTCATTTTGACATCATCCTGTCAAAAAATTTTATTGAAGTTAATACGTTCCCACAAAACATGTAGATTTTAGTGCAACTGTGTTTTCTTACAAGAAAACCATTCCACCTAAGATTTTTTAACTAGCTCTATCCAGCACCCTTTCACTTCCCAGAAATGCGGAGCTAGATTTCTCACTCACTATAATCAGTGGGCCTTATTTCTTCTTCCCCTTCCCATTTTGTGTCTTCCCATGGCTAGGAAGTTGAGTCTTCTTTGTAGCAGGAATCTGGTAAATTTTTAAAACCCTGTTCTTCTTGTTATATCTACACAGAGTAAATATTATAATAGGACTGGGGGGTGGGGTCATTACATTACATAATCATAAATTCAATTAGTTAAATTTTGTAGAGTGCTCTGAATGCACAGTGCTTATTATTAACTCAGTTCTGACTTTGCTATGAGATATGTTTGACCAAATACGAGGAGAAAAATATAGGGCTGTCAAGCAATTTAAAAAAATCAATCACAAGATTTAAAAAATTAATCACGATTAATCACACTGGTAAACAATAATAGAATATCAATACTAAATAGAATACGAAGTGTACAGTGCTCACTTCATATTTATTTTTATTACAAATATTCGCACTGTAAAAAACAAGAGAAATAGTATTTTTCAATTCACCTAAACAATTCAATTCCATTCCTAATACAAGTACTGTAGTGCAATTTCTTTATCACGAAAGTTGAACTTACAAATGTAGAATTATGTACAAAAACATAACTGCATTCAAAAACAAAGCAATGTAAAAACTTTAGAGCCTACAAGCCCACTCAGTCCTACTTCTTGTTCAGCCAATCACTAAGACAAACAAATTTGTTTACATTTGCAGGAGATAATGCTGCCCGCTTCTTGTTTATAATGTCACCTGAAAGCGAGACCAGGCATTCACATGGCACTATTGTACCCGGCATTGCAAGATATTTACATGCCAGATGCACTGAAGATTCAGATGTCCCTTCATGCTTCAATCACCATTCCAGAGGACATGCATCCTTGCTAATGACGGGTTCTGCTTGATAATAATCCAAAGTAGTACAGATTGATGCATGTTCATTTTCATCATCTGAGTCTGATGCCACCTGCAGAAGTTTATTTTCCTTCTTGGGGTTCATGTTCTGTAGTTTCCGCATTAGTGTTCTGCACTTTTCTGACTTCTGAAATCATGCTCCACACCTTCTCCCTCTCAGATTTTGGATGGCACTTGATACTTAAAACCTTGGGTATAGTGCTGTAGCTATCTTTAGAAATCTCACATTGGTAACTTCTTTGCGTTTTGTCAAATCTGCTTTTTTTTTTTTAAATGAACATAATCAGCATGGAAGTATGTCCTCTGGAATGGTGGCCAAGGCATGAAGGGGCATATGAATGTTTAGCATATCTGGTACGTAAATACCTTGCAACACCAGCTACAAAAGTGTCATCCGAATGCCTATTCTCAATTTCAGGTGACATTGTAAATAAGAAGCAGGCAGTGTTATCTCCGTAAATGTAAAGAAACTTTTTTCTCTTAGTGTGGCTGAACAAGAAGTAGGACTGAGTGGACTTGTAAGCTCTAAAGTTTTACATTGTTTTGGTTTTTTAGTTCAGTTATGTAAAAAAAAAATCTAAATTTGAAAGTTGAACATTCACAATAAAGAGATCGTACTACAGTACTTGTATGAGGTAAACTGAAAAATACTATTTCTTTTATCATGTTTACATTGCAAATATTTGTAATGAAAAATAATAATATAAAGTGATCACTGTACACTTTGCATTCTGTGTTGTAATTGAACTCAACATATTTAAAAATGTAGAAAAACATCCACAAATATTTAATAAATTTCAATTGGTATTCTGCTATTTAACAGTGCAGTTAACACTGCAATTAATCGTGATTAATTTTTTTGAGTTAACTGCCACTAATCGACAGCCCTGGAAAAAAAATTTTTGTCTTCTTCCCTTCAATTGACTGGTGAACATGAACAAGTCTTGGAACAACCACTCCAAGTTATCTCCATTTAAAGGAGTTCTAGAGAGGAACATATTCCATTAGACCAAGCATCCCCGCGCACAACCATGTGAATCACCCAATCACAGAAATCTTGGTGTAGCCTGCTGTTTGAAGGAAAAGTTCTCCACTCTGCCTTTCCACTAAGGGAACATGAATGGACATCTCTGATAAGCCTCCAACAGGAGCTAAGGAAACCTTCTGAAGTTCATGTTCTAGGAGAACTAGAGGCACAGGGAAGCCATCTGTGAGGAAAGGGAAGCATCAGCAGCTCTGGGATAGGTTGGTGGCATTGCAGGAAAACTTCGGACAGCAAAGGGAAGCAGGTGACTGACAGCTGGGGTGGCATCAGTAGATTGGGCAGCAAAGCAGCCAAGCAGTTCTCCTCCACTGTCTCCCATAGAAACGCAATAGATCTCTAACATGGCTGAAAAGTACTGCAAGATTCTGTGAGGCAGAATTAAGGTGAGCAGAGGGAGAGGACGCCAGAATTTGGCAGCTCTGAGATAGGATACCTTCCAGGCCCTTCTATAAGGATGTACACATCCCAGAAGGAGACAACGGCCCCAGAGCACGGGAAATCATTATAACCATTTATGAAACGCGGACAGGGCCAGGTTCTCAGCCTGGTTTCAATGGAGCCACATCAACTCCCAACACAAAGTTTAGATGCTGGTGACAAGCGAACAATCACGTATTTGAATGGCCACGAGTTTCATTAGCAAAACTGCAAACTGTAAATGAGATGAAATCCAGCATACTCTATAATGTTGGTAGAAACCAAGTGGCCAACAGCAGCAAATACCGGATAGAACACCACCATAGAAAGAATATTTTAACTTTTCACATAAAATGGAACTTTTACCTGAACATTTTAGCGGGTCTTGTTGGGAATTTGAAATAGGGCAGGGATTTGCTCACCCTCTTTAAAATAGTTACATGAAACAAAGAAAAATGAGAAACCAGATAATCATGAGCCTGACTGCATATAGTTCAGTACAGAGGATCTCTCTCATTAGGCTTAATATATTGTTCAATGCTGCAGCTATCCTACTTCTTCCTTCATCTCTACATCCCCTAGTGGTTAATGAACTTGGTGGGATTTTTGTTTTTAAGTGCTAAAGACGACTCCTTTTGGGTAGAGGAAATATGCTGTTATAACAGTATGCAATTTACCATCAGAACATTACACATACTGTATCACCTTATTTGTATTTCACAGTTCATCTCCCAACTCACAAAAGTTTTATCGGATCAGAGGCATGTGCTGTATTCCCCTCTATAAAATTTTACAGTTCCCTGCTATCCTCAGTGCTTGTTTTATAGGCACAATTTGCTGCCTTAATCTCATCCAATTGTCATGTTCTAAATCATTGTGTATAAAAATGTCTTAAAAGGAGAGATGCGCTGAAGGGTAGTACTTAATTACACTTACTCCCTGATTTAAATGTTATCCGTGCATTGCCAAGTGCAAGACGCAGAGTAACCCAGCAGTGCAAATGTGCATAAACTAATACAAGTCGTTATGGGGTTTTTAATAGCAATCAAGTTTCTCTCTGACAAAGGTGTATTCCTTTTCCTCTCCCCTCAGCTCACATGTAGATTAAGGGGGAGTGAAATTACCTAGGTCTTTCCAGTCACTCTACACTTCCCTACTTGTTTGATTCTCATCACTTTGCAGAGGCCCTTTCTCAAGATGATTTTGCTGGTCATCTTTGTGATTTTAATTTGCCCTTGTGTAAGTGATGAACAAGGAGTGCAAGGGGGCAATGAGTGCACAGAGATCCCATTTGATCGGTAAAGCCAAATAAATTTTTGTGCTTTTATCATTCAAGAATAGATTAGGGTTGGGTTTTTTTTAACTAATACATTTCCGGACCATTAGCCCTTCTTGTAGGCTTCTGCCTTTTCTTGTTTGGGAGATAATTATAGACCAATTACATTTTCTCAATTCTATACCAGTATATGAAATTTAAGGTGCTCTAAATTAGACAGAGAGCCATTCTCACTCAGCCCCAGGATTGGGGAGAAGAAAGGTGGTTGAGAGCACAATCTCCTTAAAGTCACCTTGCTTCTTCACACCCTAGGTTTCGGGCCAAGCACAACTCAGATGGACCTGGGCACATAACCTACGGTTAGAGGAACACCTTAATCAAAGCACTGTAAACTAAAGGAAAAACAAGCTTCATAACCTGAATTCATAAGATTTGACGAGCAAGCTGAGAAAGGAAGATGGTCAAAACTGCGAGATAGCCTGTCAACAGCTTCTTTCCCTGGACCCAACACACTAACCAGAATCGATTTGTTCTTTCCCCCTTGGGTGCCAAGTCACAGACCTATACACATTGCCAGAGTTCTATAGATTGTAAAATTCTACTATCAGTTAAAACATTTCACATAGTGCTAAGACTCTAGGAAGTGTGATGTGACAGAGTATCAGAGAGTTAATCCCACATACCCCACAGCATTTTTTTAAAAATGAGACTTCCTACTTGGTGCATGGTTAGAACAATGTCACAGCAGCAGTAATTATGCAATCCCACTCCATAATCATTTATGTAATACTGTTCTAATAATGAAGCATTAACGTTTGCAAAAAATAATTACAATAAACATAGTAGAACATTTTTCCCTTACAGGTATATGAAATATGTATGAGCTATCTTACCAGTTGCAGCTCCTGCGTGCAATGCTACATACCTATCATAGCATGAGCAAAAATACACACTATGCTTAAAGCCCTCCTGGCTAAACAACTGACAAATGCAGCAGAAAATCAGCTCAAAATGGCTGGATATTGCCTCACTTGATGTGAGTTTTTAAGAATCCCATAAAGGCCAATCATGTGAAGATTTCACAGATTTCAATGGGAATTGAGGCTATCCAAGGCCCACATGGGACATATTAAGCACTTCATCAGGATCTAGTCTTCAAAGGGAGATTGGATGCCTCAGATAACTGCTAATGGGCTGCTCTTTTGACTCTAGGCCACTGTTCCAGCAAATATTTAATAACCAAAATATTTGCCACCTGTTCGGTGGTTCACTGTCAACAGTTTTCACACTGCAATCTATGGATCACTGGCAAATTGAGCCCTTCTTGGTGGCTTGGGGAAACAAAAATTTTGAGAACCAGGTAGGAGAGGAATGAGGATATTGAGAAGAGAGGTGGTGCACAAGGGGGTTTATCATGAAAAGGCTCTAAAATCCTTGGGTTATAAGAAATGAATTATTGCTGTCAGCTTTTTCCCTAACTGTGATTATAAGATGTTAGACAAACACCTGTCAGGGATGGTTCTAAATAATACTTAGTCTTATGCTCCCCTATGCAAAGGCTCAGCAGAATGACCACAGACTAAACATTTATGGACACAGCACAACTCTACCACCTCTAGTATGGTTATTCCAAACCAAGACAGAGTTGAGGCACACTGGTAGGGTTGGGGAGAAAATGCATTAGAGAACTACTGATTCTGTAGCCTCCTCTGGATAAAGGGCTTCAGTTTCTCAGGCTGCCAAACCAGCATCTTTAACAAGGACAAAATCCTATGGATGGTCCAACTCAAAGTCCAGATTCTAACGGGCACAAAGTTTGACAACACATCCTGATCTGAACTTTGTGCTTTTAGTCCATGTAAATTCAGTTTTTAAGTAATTAAACTATACTAATAATATATAGCTAGTTCTCTGTAAACTCAACTGCCTTTGAAACATATACGAAAGATCAAGTGAAATTTCACAGATAAACACAAACTCCTCTTTAATTAAGGTGCGCTCCTATGAGCAAAGGACTCGGGGAGGGGAAGGGAAGAGTGAGAGAAAAATAGCCAATTAAAATACCGCTTCTCTGACAGGAAGGGAACTACAGCACAGAGGAAAACAAGAGGAAATCACCACTCAAGCCATTATTTTAATTGGCTCCTCAAAACTAGCACATTTTCTACAGATTTGACACTGACTAGAAGTATTAACTACCCAAGATGTTAAAAGGCCATGAAGAAATTTTGTAAACTGCTTCTACCATTTGGGATCTCCACTATCTGCTTATCAGCTGTCCTGTTTCAGAAAACTGGTACATAGGAAGTTTATCATTTTAGAGCAAATTGGCTTATTCAACAAGTTAGTTTTCAGCGTTAATTAGAGAGGGAAGGGGGAGCTCCTGTTTTTGTTTCCAGACAATGATTAGGATTCCGTCAAGACAAGGCACTCGGAAAATAAACTATCCAAAAGGCATGAGCAAACATTTTTGTTTTTACTACCCTCCACAATAGAAAGTACAGCAAAAGCAGTAATGAATCAGACATGGGTATAGGCAAACATATAAACTTCCCTCAGGCCACAGATTGTGGCCAATTATATCCTACATAATTTCTATGGACCATCAATATTTGTCTGACAATCAGCCTCTGGGGTCAAGATGCCAATATCCATGTTCTCTTGGATTCTCCCACACACACAAGCAGCTAAAACTCTTACTTTTCTTTTGACTTTTTTTTTAGCAGAATCAAAAGCAGTTTTTCCCAGTGGAACAGGGTTCTTCTACTACCATCTCTTCACCTCGAAATTGGGAAACAGCTGTTTCTCTGTGAAAATGGCTTATTTCAACTTTCAGCATATTCACAGAGTAGCCAAGTTTGCCCAGAGGTCGGAATTTCACCTGGTAAGTCATGAGATCCCTGAAAATAAAAGGAAAAGTGATGCCCAGATTGCCTTTGCAAATGGTCACTGGCCCCATGAATCACTTAAGTCCTGAACCTGTGGAAAGCACTTCTTCGTCCCTTCTTCTAGACCACACCCCAACCCCTGTGAAGATAGAGAGCAGCAGGGAAGAAAAGGAGCTCCCAGCCACCTGAGGAGCAGCAGCCTCCATGACTGGACCCCATTTTCCTGAACAGAAATGGCACCATGGTTCATGCCCCTGTTGAGCCATAAGGGCAAATAAGGTGTTTCTGTCCCCTGTGAACAACTAAAAAGAAGGATCACATCAGAGTGGGACCCCTCCTGTCCTTGGCTTGCCCAGAACACCACCACGGCCCCGCTGGTACTTATCAGAAACATTATGGTGGGCGGATATATTTCCACGAGCCTGCTGTGGAGCAAACAAACAATCTACTGCATGTGCCCTCGAAAACGGTATGCAATTCTGTCAATGACAGTAATGTCAATTCTCACAGTTGTTGGTGTTTATCTTAAAGCCCCGGTTCCTGGAGTTAGCTGAGTTCTTACATTAACCTTTCATTAAAACAGAAAAGTTTCTTGCCCTGGTGGGGGATGGAAGACAATCTTGTAAAGATGAACCCTAAAGGTTCAAAAAGCAGATGGCAAAAAGGATTTGAGGCTCATAGGGCTAAACTTGCCTTAATTATATTCACCAGCAAAGCAAGGAACTTACAGGCCTGTATCCTTTAAGACATTTGCTTCAGCAATTTTAGCATAAGTCACGAGACCTATGAACTCTGGAACAGATAAACGGCCCAATGGAAAACCCCAAGTACTGGGGAGCTGAAAATAGTGTTTAAGGGGAATTTCTGACCACAGAAACATGAGTCCAACCACAAGAGTGTCATAGTAACATACAGATGTACATAACAAAAAAAATGTACATGAGCTATATCCGCAGATACCTAACCATAGGAGGGCCATGGCAATGAATGGCATAACACATTATAAAAGTTGCATCCCAGCTTATGGGCAGTAGGAGACAGACATGTAGCCCTTGAGAGGTGCCAGGATGACAGCTGGTGGTGATTAAGAAGATAATGACTAACATCATTCTGCAAGGGATGGTGTGACTATGGATGTTCAGATGTACATTCTGTCATCTCTCTAGATACCTTACTGAGTTGGAGTGTTTGTGACTGTACTAAATGTATTAATAAACTCCTTATAAATATAAAGGATTTCCTATATTGTGAGTGTTTCAGCTGTGCACGTTGGGGTTCCCAACCATATAATAATTTGAATAATACTGGGCTTGATCTTGGGACAAGAACCTGTCAACCCTCAAAGTGATAACTGGGGATTCTTAAGTAATCAATATAATAAATACATAATCTGTAGATTAGGCTACAAACTTAAAACATTTTAAAGTCAATCTCATAATTTTGGAAGTCCCAGCTCAAATTACTTAATTGCTTGTGGTTGAGCATACTGCAATTATGCCATCATATGATCTATCGATGCAAGCTCTAGGCCTTCTGGTTACAACCCAAGCCTAACAGAGACCACTGTACTTTTTGAAGCGATGCTGTGGGAATAAGTGTTTTTTCTTTATATCTAATTAATTGAAATCTCAATAAAATATAATTAAAGATGACATCTCCTCTGCGAACATCTCAGAAATGATGAAGATGCACCCAGGAATAGACTGAAATTCAGTTTTAACGGAGGTTTTCATAAGGCGATAGCATCTCCAATACATCTGACTATTATTCTAGCAACCAAGGCTCTTCTGAAATGGAGCAAGCCAATCTGCCAGCAGGAGTTTGCATGAGGCGTTCTCAAAAACATTCTCCTTTCAGAACAATAGTAAATTTTGTTGCTAACATTGCTGTTCTGTTTATTTTTCTCCTGTGAGTACCTAATTATGACTGGCCACATACAGACACCACAGACTGCACATGTACAGCATTGGGCATAGGAAAAATTAAGAACCTCTGTGGTTTCAATATTTGCTGCTAATATTTGCACTGAATGATGACTCTCTACGAGCAGGGTGGCATTACGATATATATCCAACATAGGTCAGATGCTAGACGACAAGCCTAACCCAGCCCAGTTCATGGTGCGTCTATGCACTAGCTAGTACATAATGGGACAAACAGTCAAAAATATTTATATTTTAATATTTTTTCTCCATGCAATTGTCTGCATACGTAAACCCAATATTTAGCCATCTGATTTCTTAATTTCAGTGCACAAGCTTCTATCCGTGAAATCAAATGGAGGTCTGAGTTATGCAAAGTTTACAGGAGTAAATTTAGAGGTCGGGTTAAACAGCTTTGAAAACTTGACCCTATAATTACTAGTGGCGACTTAAACTGAATTTAAATAAAATTGCCATGAACTACGCAATGCTTGTAGAATACTACTATGAATTTCTTTTTCCAGTAAGAGCTATAATGCACATATTTTAAAGTACATTTAAGTGATCTTGAATTTATAACACTGACTTTCTGGGCTTTGTAAAGGAGTTTACCTGAATAAGAAAAGAGTAAATTAAGTAACGATCGCAGGATCTGACCTCTAGTCCAACTATAAAATTCAGAAGCTACAAATCGAATGGCAGAAGTCATTTTTATTGTTCATTTTTGTTCTAGAAGTAAGGGAAATGTTACAGAGATAAAACATACATGTCATCTGTACGAAAGGAAAAATGTCGACAGATGCTATTACTCAACATCATGCCTCTTCTTTAATGTAAAACTTGCTTAGGGCAATACAAAAAGTGCATTTGGGTTCAGGGTTCATGGTCAGAGAGAATGCCAGCTGAATCAGTAACTGCACAGAGGTTACAAGAATCATCTGCATTAAACTGCATTGCATCCTGAACAAACTTAAATTTTTATGACAATAGAATGTTATAGCGGAGAACAAATGACTTTCAGATTGGATGAATAACTGACATAGGTGCTGGAACAAGGTGTGCGGTGGGTGCTCTCGCACCCCCTGGTTTGAAGTGGTTTCCATTAAATCCAGGGTTTACAGTTTGTTTCAATGGGTCTTAGCACACCCCACTCTAAAAATTATTCCAGCTTGCTTGGTGACTGATGGCTCCAGCAGGTAGCGGGGCTGAGAGCTCCTGCTGCTCTCAGCTGCATGGTAAGAGAGTGGGGGGTTGAATAAGGGACAGGGGATCCGGGGAAGCAGTTAGGGGACAGGAAGCAGGGAGCGGTTGGATAGAGCGGAAGTTCAGGGGGAGGGGGTCAGAGGACAGGGGGACAGTGGAATAGGCATGGGAGTCCTGGGGCGGGGGCCCTGTCAGGGGCGGGGGGGCAGATAGGGGTCGGGCAGGATGGATGGATTGGAGGTTCTGAGGGGGGTAATCAGGTGGTGGGAAGTGGGGGGCGGGAATAGGGGGTGGAGGCCAGGCTGTTTGGGGAGGCACAGCCTTTTCTACCCGGCCCTCCATACAGTTTTGCACCCCGATGTGGCCCTCTGGCCAAAAAGCTTACCCACCC
This sequence comes from Dermatemys mawii, assembly GCA_007922305.1. Classification (NCBI taxonomy): domain Eukaryota; kingdom Metazoa; phylum Chordata; order Testudines; family Dermatemydidae; genus Dermatemys; species Dermatemys mawii. The sequence goes on along the minus strand of ML677358.1, from coordinate 16,965,142 downwards.
CTATCTAGTACAAGAGAAATGTATTGGACTGAATGCAGGAATTGTTAAGTAAATTCTATGTCCTGTTTCATGCAGGAGGCCAGAATAGATCATATTTGTCATTTCTGCCCATAAAATCTATTAATTCAGGTCTCTACAGTCCAAGATCCTCCTCTCATCTCTGCAGCATCTCCTTTGAAAAGCTACAGTGGAGCAGATAATCAGGATATCCAAATTCTCACAACCAAATATGCAATTTAAGGTGTCATCCATTCCTATGATGAGAATTTTTACATCTCAAACTTACAGTAAATATCCTGCCATCTGAAATATAATTGAGAGAGGTATAGAAAGAGAAACAGGTCCTTGTAATAGACATTCACACCGCAGAGATTATGCTAACAGGGCTGTCTAGAGTACATGGCTGTATTCGAGCCAAAATAAAGAAATGCTTTTAAGGATAATATCCATATAAATCATCTCGATGACACTGTTTCTTGCAAACATTGCTTTCATAAGTGCATTTCTCTGTACTTGGCATATCTGTCCTTTGAAACAACTCTCCCTATATTGCATGTCTTTAAAAAAAAACCACTTCCCTGTCTCCCACCCCTCTGTTAATAGAAACCATCTTAAAATATAGCAGTTCTTGAAAAAACAACATTCTAGTGACTGTAAACTCACATATAACTCTCTCTGGACCTTATCTTGTGCAGAGTGTATTGTCACAAAGCAGAAAATGTGGTTTGTCTCACATTATCTGTAATAAGATAGACAGTCCTTCATTTTAACAAGGTGTCACTGCCAATATCGGGCCTGCTGTGTGAAAAGCCAATGCACTGATTCCTTCATGTATACAAGTGAAATGAAACCCAGCGAGACCTGAGGCAATTGATGATACTTTCCACCAGCTGGCACATGCTGTGTACTCATGCAGCACCTCTGTAAAAATTATAGCAGCAGATTAGATCCTGTGTGCGATGTATCTAGGCATCCACTGACCTACTTTCACAGAACTGCCCGCAATTAGTTACTGAAGCCTTACACCGAGTCATATTTACATGGCAATTGTGAAACACACACGTTCAAATCCATTTGAACCAATTTATTTCGGAGTCCCTACTGTTGCTTGTTCAAGAGGGGTGATTAATTAAATGCTTTGTACACACCCAAATCTCAGTTAACAACTCCAGAAGAAGTGGTGGCAGCAGAGGTAGACAAGTGGGAACAACAAAAACAAGGTGTCTGCCCTGAAGAGAGAACAGCTTTCTCCCACAAAGAGGTGCCATCACACAGCAGTCAGCTGCTGTCAATCACTCACCCCTTAATTCCAGGGTCATTCTAGCAGCAATGGCTTTGAAGGTCACGTTGAGTGGACAAGACTTCGTTGTAATTACGTGGACAAATGAATCTGCAGCAATTATAAATGGGTTCTTTGAATCCCTATAAACTGAGCATGGATCATTCCTCTCTGCTTTTGGTTACATCATGCAACTGGAAGCCTGTTAAGACTCAGAACCAAACTACCTATGTTCATTTTTCTTCCTCCCCCCGCACCCCACCCCCCATCCTCCCCACACACACAATACCTAATCTGTGATCCACCAAAACCAATTTCTACTCCAGAATCACATTTCCGGTATATTTTTTCATATACATGTTTAAATCTCCTCCTTCTATAACAGGGCCCATAAAATTGGCTGGCAGTTGTATGGAAGATCATGAACTATAAACATAAGGACAAGTAATTAGCACTACAATCAAATAGAGCAGACAAGCATTCATTGGCCCAGGGCATAAAAAAAGCTCATCAATGATTGTGTGTTCATCTGTTCTTTGAAGCTTGATTGAACTTCTTGTGACTCATGACAGCAATTACATTTTTTCCACAATGCGGTCCTGGAATATTTTTCTATAATCTATCGAGGACTTCCTGCAAGATTCTGGGGTAGGGAATGATTGCCTATACATGCAAATATGAGTGTGTGTGAGCTCATTCAAGCTTGGACTTCGGTGTCTCAGTACAAGACTCAAGCGTGGGAGAAGGTGTTGATTGCTTGGTACCCTTCTAGAGTAAGAAAAAGGTGTGGGAGGGCATTCAATGAAGGTGTGCATTAGCTTAAGGACTGAAAATGGAGCATCCTTTGAGAGAACCTGCAGACTCGACTCTACTCTAACTCTTGATTGAAACCAGCACATAGGTAACTCCAATTAATCATTCATATCAAGCCCTACATGGCATGATTTTGGTATCTATGTCCAAGAGACAGCGGCGTACAGTTTCCACTTTGAAATTCTATTCCTGTCAACAGCAGCAACTTCAAAGGCCATGTCACATTAGTGTCATACTTTGAACCTCTATTGTCTATGGCCCTAATGACCAGAGCTACAGAAATGTTATCCTCTGTGGCACTAACTACACCAAGCGGGCTCATGTCTTCAAGATCACAGCTGGTCTGTGAAGGATATCTTGTTTCTCTCCTAGCCGCTGCTGTGCAACAGTGGTACAGGAAATGGCAAAAACAATAAGGGACTCAGAACAAGGAAACAAAGTGGAAATTATTACCTAATGTTATGTGAGAAGAGTCCACTGCCCAGCTGCCTGTGTGATTTAAAAATTGCCATGCAAGCCTTTTTAATAATAGCCGAGAGGTATAATAAAAATACAGGATTTAGCATTAAAAAAAGGAAATGTATCCTTTCATAACAAATGAATGGTCCTTTTTAATTCAGCACTGTCACTATGCGCTTGATAGAACACCACTTTGGATGCAGCACTGATTTACATTGATAGACTTGTGTCACAAACATAGGACTTTTCTCCCCCTAAGCAAGAATATGATTCAGTGAGTAATTGTTTTGTGTTGCTATAGCAGAAAGGTTTGATAGGTCTATTAGTCTCACAGTATAAGGTCATGAGGAGTTTATAAACAAAGAAGACCTATTATTCAGGGAGGGATGTACAATGAAAAGAAAAGAAAGGGCTGAGAATCCCAGCAGGCCAGTTATGAGGTGGATATTTACAAATGTTGGATGATTTTTCCTTCACTGCATTTCATTGCCAGATTTCAGATTCTTGCACTGAGAACACAGATAATCTTCTAACATTAAATTTTCTATACAATAGTGTTACAATATCAGGCTACACACAAAGGCTGGCATCAGAACACTGCAGTCCTTGTATTTTGTTGTTGTTTAAAGGAGAAGTGAACAAAGATGTAACAAACCAAAGAAAGGCTTCCTTTCTCATCATCCAGTAAGAATTCTTCCTGTCTGGAACTTTTAAACTCCTAAACACTTACCAACCATCATCTTTAACCCTGGAGATTCTGAGTGCTCCTGCCCAGTGTCACTGCTGAAAATGGAGGCCTCCTAGTAAAGGACCTGGCAAAGAACAACTTTTAAAAAGTTCTGAGAAGTACCACCAGGGTGATTCAGCCTATGTGAGATGGAAATAAGAGTCTAATTATAACAACTTGAAGGACATTTCTCTAATTTCTAGCTGGCATGGAATCAAAGAATACATAAAAAAAATAACCTTTGGTCTTATCAGGGTAACAGAATGGGAAATAGTGCATGAGGTTCCTAATGATGGAATAGACTAGAACTCCTCTGAAGTCACTTCATAGAAGTTAGAAACGGAAAAGTCCTACTAGGTCATCTACTCCATCTCCCGGGTCATAGAAGGATGGTTCTACATGCATTCTGAGGTTGACTTGATGCAGGGAAAGAGGAGGGTGCAGATTATCTGCTCTGCACGCCAAGGAAATGCAGATTCTAGCGGACAAAATGTTGCTCATTTATGGGATGGGAGTAAAAACGACAAAAGTGTGTGTGAGAATTTTCACCATTTCATTCCTCACAATTCTCGAGTCTCCAGAGGCTGGGGGTTTTTTGCGATATTTTGAGGGTCTCCTACTATGTTTCACTGAATGGGTCACAAAATCCACATCTAACTTGAAACACTCCAATTTTAAACCTTTTGTGCATTCGAAATTTCACATAGCAATGCCCTGGGAGCCATCTTCATCGTTTTAATATATAAAGAAAAGACAAGAAGGGTTAAAATGACACAAAGGCAAACTTACATTTATAATACACACTCTCACACACACACCGTTAGGAGGGGACAGAAACCATGAGGGACACAAGCACTCTCATTCCACCTCCAGAAGCTTTATAGATTTCCTCATTATGGGCAACAGTCCCTTCCATGCAATGGTTAATCCTGGATAGATAGTGAAGCTGAAGCATCAGAAGTTGCAAGTGAGGGCAGCAGCTGGTAGATATTTCCAGTGAGTAGGAAGAGGTCCAGATGACAGTGTCCCATCCCTATAAGAATGCTCTCACATAGAACAACTAGGGTCTGGGGATCCAAGAGACTCAGACGACAGAAATTCTGATAACTCAATACAAGCACAAGCTCTCCCCCAACCAGAGACTTTACTGTCCTGCACTTGGCAATGCAAGTGATCAGGGAGTTCAAAGGCAGTCACTGAGGGCACCTCCTTCACTGCATTGCCAGTAGCAGGTTCCTCCTTTGGCCCCGTTAGGGTCCTACCACTGCAAGCCCCTTTTCCCCTACAACTTTCAGATGGTCTTGCATACTCTGTTGCCGAGGCATGCTAAAGTTACTAAAGATGTAACGTTCAGCAAAAAAAAAAAAGAAGAAAAAAGAAAAAAATCTGACATTTTTCAGCTGATGAATATCTTTGGCTTCCGTAAATGCATTTTCTTCCCTACGAACAAACTCAAACATAAAGGAATGACAAATGCCCTTCCTGTACATTCCAATATTGAGAACAGTCCTCCTACACAGAAACTCTTAATTCACTCAGTCACATAAGAAACGCTATTGTTATTTACAACGCTTCTACTCAGGATCATTTTTCCAGGTATTTAACTGAACACATAAAGCTTCACACTGTAGTCAATTAGAAGGACATTGCCAAGGACACTGGCACTACCCATATAGTGGATTCAGCTTTCATATTTAACCCCATACTTTATACAAAGCAGATGAACGTTTTTAAGATAGAATATGCCTGGCTACCAGTAAACGCATGCACAGAATCAATCTTTATTATGTTGTCACTTAGGGTACGTCTATACTACACTCCAGGGCACCTGGCATTGGCCACTATCGGTAGACAGGATACTGGGCTGGATGGACCTTTGGTCTGACCCAGCATGGCCCTTCTTATGTTCTTATGTATCAGGGATCTATTTATCACATCTCATCTAGACATGATAAATCGATCCCCGAATGCGCTCCCTGTCAACTCCAGAACTCCAGCTCTACAAGAAGAGTAAGCGGAGTCAACGGGGGAACTGCCGCGGTCGACTCGTCGCTGTGAGGATGAACAGTTAAATGAAACCAAGATACTGTACTTCGATTCAGCTACCCAAATAGTGTAGCTGAAGTTGCATATCTTAGTTAGAACCCCTCCTGCCCTCAGTGTAGCCCAGGCCTTACATACCAAAGTGAAAGGCTTCTTAAGAAAAAAGATTGGATAGACAGAGATGTCAATAGAATAGCCTGCATGTTATAGTTTTAGAACTTGATGCATTTCAGTCTCACAAAATCTATTTGCCCAATTTGTCCTTTGGTGGGGGAGGGCATTATGGGTAAGAAAAATATCATTCAATTTTCACCATCATTTTCCTCACCAATTTAAGAAATAGTGTAAAAAAGTACAAGCCAACAGTGTATACCTGGTACTTACATGAACATTTCACATACACCAGTGCTTTCCACAAACCAGCCACTTAGTATCTGGGTCTCCACAAATGCTCATGTTCAAAAGAGCTAGGCCCAGGGTACTGCAAAGAGCCAGTATTTGCTTTCCTGAAGCGCTAAGACGCCACCGTGAGAGAGCGAGTTGGTGCTGGATCAAAGGTGCAGGCAAGAGAGACAGAACGGCCTGCGGTTGAGAGCCAGTGTGCATGTAACCAACACCCCACAGGATTCCTCTACCCTCCACTCCATACAACCTCATTGCCAACCATACCTTTAGAGTAACAGCCAGGGGGAACACAATCCTTCTTCCAGCCACCAAAAGCCAATCCCTGAATCCACTCCAGGCTGTTTACTGAGATCAGAGAACCCATCGAGGCAACAGCCAACAATTCTTTCCCCTCACTCCTGTTTTCATTCAATCACTTATATGGACCAAAAAAAAAAATCAAACACACACACTGGGGAAAAGATGAGGGCGACGAGAAGAAATCAATCCATTAATCTGACAACTTCAAGGAACTCTGCACCCATCCACCAGCTTCACACCCCCAAGCCTTCACTTCCCTCCCCACAAATGCACCCCTCAAGGAACTACACTCCCAGCCTGTCATTGCCTCCCAGAATTGCATGGGAGAAGTAATTGCAGGGAAGATTTTTGGCCCCATAGGATAAATAAAACCTACCCTCATTAAAGGGCAATATTTGACTGGTATTACCCTCACCATTGACATTTGTATTGTTATATGCCTTGCACAAGAGGACCCTACTCCACAACTGAGATCTCTAGGGACTATCACAATACAAAGAAATATTACACTGCTCTACAGCCAAAATGCTTCTGAAATAAATGTAGTCAAACTTTATTAATTCTGGGTCACTGAGAACGAAAATGATGCTTAAAATTGTTGATTGGCTCTAGTTTTCAAGATATGCTATTGGGTCAGTATATACGACCCTTGACATGGGAATGGCGGAGGATAAGTGAGTTATAAAGGGAAGGGATCTCAATTTAAACCAGAAATGACTAGAATACATCTTTGACTGGATCTATGAATAAATCTATGACTGAGTTTGGACAGTACTTGCTTTTTAGGCAAAACAATGAATGATGCAATCTGAAGCTGGCATTGCATCATACATGATATGAATTGCATCATGTTATTCCTAGAAGTCATGGATGATGCAATCATAACGAAGCTTACATCACTCTGCTGAACAAATTGCCCTATATCAGCTCTAGAAATCATACAGTGTCATGCTCTCTTATTTGTCAGTGTTTGATTTTGCAAAGGGACACATTTCTCTTTAGCCAAAGTGAGCAGAGATGCCTCGTACTTGTGTGAACAGTGCAGATAACTTCTGCTATGTTTGTGGTGAAGTGACTTTTGCATCACAAAAGCGCAGTATAACCACTATGGTTAAGAAAGCCTATCACCTTTATTTTGGCTGCAAAATTGGAGATCATGACAAGAGGTGGGCCCCACACATATGCTGCAACACTTGTGCAAAAAATCTTCGCCAGTGGTTGAACAGGAAAAGGAAATCTGTGCCTTTTGCAGTGCCAATGATTTGGAGAGAGCCAACAGATCATACCAGCAATGGTTACTTCTGCATGGTGCCTCCAGTTGGGAAAGGTGTGTCAAAGAAGAAAAAGTGGACTGTGCATTATCCAAACATTCCATCAACTATACGCCCAATACCCCACGGAGAAGGACTGCCAGTTCCTGATGCACCAGAATCATTCTCACTTGAGTCAGATGAGGAAGAGGAAGAGGATGAAACTTCTGGTCCTGAACCATCAATGTCACAGGACCCACATTTTCTCCCATCCTCCTCCTCTGAACCACACCTCATAACACAAGCTGAATTGAATGACCTTGTCAGGGATTTGGAACTACCCAAGAGTAAGGCAGAGCTGTTGGGCTCCAGACTACAGCAGTGGAATCTCCTGGCAGGTGATGTTAGGGTTTCCATGTTCCGTGACTGTCAAAAGGATCTTGTCTCATTCTTCTTCATGGAAGGTGATCTTGTAGCCTGCAACAACATCGATGGTGTGATGGCAGCCCTCAACATCGTTCACGATCCAGATGAGTGGAGACTCTTCATTGATTCATCGAAGACGAGTCTTAAAGCTGTTTTGCTGCATAATGGCAATGTTTTGCCATCAATTCCAGTTGGTCATGCAGTCCATGTGAAGGAAACCTATGACAACATGAAACAACTTTTGAGGTGCATAAACTATGACCAACATCAGTGGCAGCTTTGTGGCGATTTGAAGGTTGTTGCTCTCTTGCTTGGTCTGCAGACTGGATACACAAAGTACTGCTGTTTTCTCTGCGAATGGGACAGTCATGCAAGGATTCCCACTACATCAAGAAAGATTGGCCACTCCGACAGTCATTGGAGCCTGGGAGGAAAAGTGTTCAGCATCCACCTCTTGTTGAATCAAGGAAGATTTTGTTACCACCCTTACACATCAAGCTGGGTCTGATGAAGAACTTTGTCAAGGCCATTGACAAAACACAAGCAGCTTTCAAGTACCTCCGTGGAAAATTTCCAAGGTTAAGTGAAGCTAAGATAAAGGAAGGTGTCTTTGTTGGTCCTCAGATTCATGAACTTCTTCGAGATGATGCATTTGACCATGCATTGCATGGCAAGGAAAAGACGGCATGGAAAGCCTTCCAGTCAGTGGCAATACATTTTCTCAGAAACAACAAGGCAGACAACTACAGGTTGTTGGTGGAAAACCTCCTCAAGGCATACAAAAGCCTTGGTTGCAACATGTCACTAAAGATACATTTTTTGCACTCTCATCTAGATTTTTTTCCACCGAACTGCGGAGCAGTGAGCGACGAGCACAGCGAGTGATTCCACCAGGACATTGCAACAATGGAGAAACGCTATCAGGGCAAATGGAGCCCATCAATGCTTGCAGACTATTGCTGGACAGTGACAAGAGATGCTCCATTTAATGAATACAAGAGACAAGCCAAGAAGTGCCGAGTAGACACTGAATAGGACTAAACTAGGTACATAATAGTTTTTTGCCTTTTGTTTCATAATACATTTTATTTATATAACCCTTTTGCTGATTTTTAAAGTGTTACATAAACAGGACAGGTGAAATATCATGTAAAGCAACCATAAACACATGAAAAGACCTAGGTTTACAATTTATGATTAAAACTCTACTATCTACACAATATACATAGACATAAAATGTAAAAACTTAAATATCTTAGAAACAGTAGCCAATCAGTTGTTTTAATTGTCATATTTGAATTCAGCACATCAAAATACATAATAAATATCACACTTTATCTCTGAAGCAGACGACTTCTAAAAAATTGTAGACCAGTGTTATTTGTCTGCCTATTTCACCATTAGCAAGAGAATACAAAGACAATGACATCATCGTGAAGATAAGAACTTATGATGGGGCTAGCGTCATGGCAAGTCAAAAGCTTCTTTAAGAGATGATCACACATGATTCTCTCTCACAGTATGACCCAGGAAGACCAATAACATATTACAGCATCTGAGAAAGGACCTTCTGGAGGAATTCATCCTTTTAGACTAAAAAAATCTCAACAGACTTCATACCTGCTTTATTGCACTCTAGTCATGAGACCTAAACCCACAGCCTGCCTTTGCTGAGTTCTTACTCAGATTACAAGATGCAAATCTTTAGTATATACTGCATCAAGAATAAGTACCACGATGGGTTTTGATTAAGGTATTCTGTTGTTTCCAACTCAACTAACAGCCTGCAACATTCTCCACATGTTTACCTTAGAATATTTTAATATATTAATACAAAATGGATTTTCTCTTTAAATCCCATGTCAGAAGTAAGAGCATTACAATGTAACAAGGAAGTGTAATTGGTAATAATGCTTAAACTCACTCATCTCTAAACTCTGCTAACTTCCACAAAAGGCCTTCCGAAAATGTATCCATCTAAGATGACATCATTACCTTAGTTTTCAATAGTTTTACTGTGGATGCACACATTTTTTTCCTCTCAACAGACATGGAAAGCTTGTTATCTGTAACACGAAATGAAAGACTAAACCTCAAAGTGATTTTTCTACGTGTGAAATTAAAGCGTGTAACAGCATGCTGGGCTGCATTCTACACAAGTGATCTGGCTATGATTCTCGTTAATAAAAACCAGACCCATTTTGGCAGATGAATCTGGAAGCTGTCCTTGCTCAGCAGTCAAAAAGCTCTCTCAGTGAAGATTTAAACAAAAAAACAAAAAAAAATCAAACAACAGATTTGTTTCTTAGACAACCAAGCAAATGCAGAAAAGTCTTGTATTCACACTTTCAGAAATAATCATATCTTAGTAGCTAATGACTCTAGGCCTGATTCTCTTCCAACATTTCCACTCACATCAATCACAGCAGAATCAGCCCCTTCACTATTGGCTGGTTCAAATCTAGGTCCTGAATACCTGGTTCAACTCTCCTACATCCTATCAAGTATCTATTTCTGGCAAGATATAAAATAATAGCCTAAAACAATCCATTTATCATCAAAGCATCACACTGCTGTTTGATCATCCTCCCCCACCACATTAATCATATTTTTTTGTTTCATGCAACGCAATGTTGCTGTAACATACCTTATTAAACATGAACAGAGGGCAAATAATAGATAGCCTAGAGCCTGCTGCCTCAAAACAGCAATATAGCTAATGATTTTATACAAAATACTAGCGCAGACTCTCTGCGAATGAAACTGAAAAACAGCCAAACTATTCAGGACCAGTTTGCAATCAGAGGAACAAGCCATACTACACAAGTTCAACAACCCATGTGCAATCTCAGTGGCTTCTGGTGGAAAGTATCGTCCAGTTAAACATCGTATTAGTCTGACTTCAGAATCTAGATTTTGGGAAACAAAATATAAGCGGCAATGTAGTTTAAAAGCTAGGATTCTGGGAATCTGGATGGCACTGGATAACTAAAATCATGGTTAAATTTTTACATGGTCCTAAGAACAGCAAGAGTGAAATTCACCCCTGAGAGCACAAGATCTATCTTCCACTTACATCCCCCTTAAACCTGGATAGTAGATCTGAAGAGGTGTGTAAACATGCATGCTAACCTTTTGCACCAGCAGCCCCTCACTTAGCATATATAAACAGTCTCCCAAGTGAGTCAATTCAAAGACTAGAAAAACTAAAAACCTCTGTTCCACCTTATTTTCAAAAATCAAGTCAAGCCTTCCATACCCAGCTCTAAGGCTAGACCCATTGCTGATGATTTGTCAGACACACCTGGAATAGTCTCAGATGCAGACAGAACTTGGGGTCAGCGAGGCCATTCTTTAGATCTTACATTTGTAGCAGACCACACCTAATCTTAAAAGCTGGAATAAAAATCCTGGGCTGTTGCCATGCCCAGGTTTCATAGACTTCAAAAAGTTATTGGAGTGGGACAACCCATGCAAAATGCTTTTATCAGGAAAGGAAGGCAAGCAACAATCCAGTGTCTCAAAAACAAAAAAAAGCTCTCATTTCATAGCTCTTTGGCAAGTGTCAGCGAGGCTATAGGAAATGTCCATTGGGGTTCCTCATTTGTGATCCAAACAGCTGTAACTCCATTCCTGACTGAAACACAGCTCATTATCCAGCAGAGACGAACCCTCCTCAGGAGAGAGGTGTTTCTGCCGCCGTTAATAGCATCGGTTCAATACTGATAGCTCCCGCTGTCTGCTTCTCACAGAGTACATCTGATATGTGAAGGTGATATAGGAAGCTCATGCACTGGGATAAAGCTGGCACATCCAGGCTAGAAGCAGTGATATAGACTGGTTTCTAACAATGCAAGAGAACTAGTTTTATCTGCAGACAGGAGTCAAACCTAAGAGCAAATCCCAGTCTCTTTTAATGAGGTGGACAGTGGAAAACAGGAGGAGACTGGAATTGTGTCTATGGTCTGAATTAGTATTTATGGCTAATTTTTAGGTGGCAATTTTTAGCCCTGGCTCCCAGACACCTCCACTGAGATCGGATTGCACTAGATTGTGCCACGCTAGGAGGTTTTCCCTAAAGGGGAGCCCCCAAAAGAGTTTTAGTCCCCTTCACCATCACTCCTGGCAAATTCTCCCATCAAACCCTAAAGTACACTTTCATTTATTTATAAAACTTTACACTATCTGCCCACAACCTTTGATCAAAGAGCAGTGAGCGCATGTTGCCCCGGCCCCATCTAAAAATGGTTATCATCACTCTCTGACATCTCGTGGATTTCTAGCAATCAGCTCAACTGCTAAAACAGAGCTCTTCAATATTTGTATAAACATTTAGATTGCCCAATCTGATATACCCCATCACCTCCAGGGGCAGAGAGAGAGCCACCAACATGAATGCAATGCATCACAGACGCACATTTCAAAACCTTCACATTGTTAGCGGAACTGACATGGCTTATTGTTAGTGCTCAGTTGATGATCCATGCCATAGAGCTTTGAGGTTGCATCAAAGGGAAGTAGGGAAGCACCAAAGTGTACAAAATTTAGATACACTTCCACTGTCTCTAAGCTTCCTTGAAACACCATCGCTTAGCCTGGAGGAGGTGTGTCTGAAAAGGCAGCGATACACTCAGTAATACAGAAGCAATCTTTTTCATCTTCTCATCAAATATTCTAAAAAACCACCACTTAACTCCGCTTTATAAATGTGCTGGAATCACTGAGCTCTAGGAGATCTTGCCGTGACAGATTCTGCAGTCACATGCAATATCTTTGGGGACCATATTGTATTAAATCTATGAATGGCTTACATAGGATTGTGTTCTACTCCATGGAAAAGGGTTACTACAGCTCCTGCAGGAATGAAAAAACTGTGGGCAGTGATTAAGGTGAATCACTGAGACTAAACAACTCGAGAGAGGTACTGTGACTGGAATGTTTCGTGTATACTGGATCAAGCTGGGTTTTCCAGAGACTAGGAGACAACAAAAGGACTTCTGATGAGGATGAACTTGACCTGATGCATGGCCTGCTTTTGGATCCAGCAAACAGATATAACCTTCTGTCCAAGATGGGGCCCCAGCCCTAGCCTAAAGGACAGAATGATTTTGACTAACTAGTGCCCCATAAGACTGATGGGTGACCTCTGGTAAGGAACTTGTGTGTAGGAACTTCTATTGTTTTTATGTTTTCTTGGTAATGCTTCTGCCTTAAGAATAAACTTGCTTGCTTAGAAAGAGCTATGTGGTAACTTGTAATTGCTGGCAGTATACTGTCCAAAGCCCTTGAAAAGGAAGCAAAGACTTCGGTCTTCAGGCACACTGGCTTGCAGGGGATATCCACAGTGTAAGGCGCAGAGCTGTTTAGCCTTAAAACCCCTAGGCCAAAAGGGAGTGGGACAAGGGTCCATACCCAAAAACAGGTGACATCAGGGACCTGAGACCTGACTGGGAACTTCTGTAGTGGACCACAGAAGGGAGGATACAGATGCAGTAACTCCAACTGGGATACTTGCAAGATGAGATTCACAAACATACACATACACACAGGAAACTTGCAATGTTCATGCACGATTTGCTGATTAGATGGGACGTGTCACTGAGATTCTCCAAGGTTTTCTTATTATTCAGGGATCCAGTATTCTTCTCTCTGGTCCACCATCAGTGCTTGGGAAAAGGTAATGACCCTCAATGCTTTAAATTCACTGAAAAGCAGGATCCTCACCTTTCAAAGGATATAAATCATTGGTTTCCAGCTAGCTTTCCCAAACTCAATGAAACTATGTCAGAAACCAAGAGAGAAAAAGTCAAGACTGACACCAGAACTGTGATTCTGAGCCTGACGCAGTGTAGTCCATTGAATTCTTTTAACTGTTTACTACTAGGAACTGGCCCAGGCCCACCGAGGTTTCATAGCTTAAGATCTGCCAGAGCTAGAAACAAAAGGCAAAATTCTTTGCTGGTGTAAGTTGGTGCAGCCCCATTGCATAGAGTTGCACCAGTTTATACTAGGCAGAAACTTTTGCCCAAACATTTCATCCTATTTGGAAGCTGAGATTCCCACTGGTTCCTAAAACATCAGGCAGTAAGTAGTGACTGGGACTTATCACAGTTGCCCAAATTGAGCAAATTGCAAACTTTAGATCAGGTTAATTTTAAATCCCTGATAAAGTGTCACATAGTTAAAACTTATAATTCTGTCTAATAAACCGTGAAAAATATCAAACTTAAAACAGTTTTTACTGCATAAACATCTACCATTAAATTTTCAAACAAGAGCAGACATTTTCAGAACCACCTATCCCATCAGAATCAGTGACAGGAAGACAGGTTATTAGCAACATATAGTTTTGAAAAGCTATGGGGTTAAATGCCAAATATTGCTGTGTATTCATTCTGAATACAAAAATTCAACTTTCAATTATCTTGTAAATCAAAGTTTGTCAAACATTGCCTAAAGCAATATGGTGTCAGAGCCTTCCAGAGAAGCATCAGCATAGCCTGTCAATTACTGTTTTGACAGTCACACATTATGCATTTCTTACTACTTGGACTTCTTGCTCTTTCAGGTTCTAGTTGCTGATGGTCCAAAACGTAAGAGGACTGAAACAGAAATGTACTTCCTCCAGCAGTCAAAGAAAAATTAATTCAGATGGTGGTGATAACACACAAGCTTTTAGGCAAAGACAATTCCCATTTTAAGAGTATCTACTGGATTTAAAGAAACCAGATGAAGGAGCCTCAACTTCCCACACATGAAATAAAGTACTCTTGGGGAAATTCTGCACCTCCTGTGCATGCATAGAATTCATGTTCCCACGAATACTTCTTTGTTTCCCCGCAGAAAATGACAAGGAAGCTGGGGGCGCCCATGGGTGTTGTTTGCAGGGAGCACTGCCCCCAAAACAGAGGCAAGGCATGGGGAGCACACAGGATCACATACCACTGCCCCCCCATGTCTGTGAGCACAGAGCTGCCCAGCTGAAGGAGAATGCAGCTCAACTTTCCGAGTCTGCAACTGGACACCGCCTCCTGGGTCCTAGTAGCGGCTCTGCTACTCTCCTGTGTGCAGAGAATCATCCTGTTTTCTGTACAACAGTGAGTGCCTATGGTGAGGAAGAGCAAGAGGGGGTAGAGGAAATGGGAAAAAGAAGATAGGGTGGTGGGAAGATGCAGTGGGATAGGGTGGGAGGCACAGGAGTGTGAGACGAGGGAGGGGACTGTGGGGAGAGGATGGAGCAGTGGGGAAGGGAAAGCGGAGGGGATAAGGGAATTGGGAGCACAGCATGTGGCATCCACACATTAGCAGTGGTTGGGGCTCTCCCATTGAGCAAGCCCACTGAACTCCCACCATGACAAACCCCAAGGAGTCCCTGGTACCCAGCCCCTGCCCCACCAAGCCCCAACCACCTACACCTGAACCCTTACGCCAAGCTCCCTACACCTAGACCCCCCTGCTTGCGTCCCAATCACTTTCATCTGGATACCCCTTCCCCCTGAGTTTAATAGCCCCTGCATCCAGAACTCCACAACAAGCCCCTGTGCATCCAGATCCCCCTCTGAGTCGCCCACACCCAGACTGCCCCACAAAGAACTCTTTCACCCCACCCCTGGATCCCCTCCACACTTGGATCCTGCAGGGATCAGCCTGCCTGCCCATATCTGGCATGCATGGCGTGCAGAGGTAGGGCCCCGGGGTGTTCCTGGGGCAGGCTCAGCACCAGCGCTGTGTCAGGGTCGGCTGCAGCTTCACCGCCGCGTCCCTGTCCCGGGACATTGGGACTACAGGGTGATCTCCCACATCCATGCAGCCAGTGGCCTGTCCTCCCCACTGCCATGCTGGAGCCTCCACATGTATTTATTGACCAATAAAATGTGCAGAATTTTAAAATATTGTGTACAGAATTTTAATTTATTTGGCGTAGAATTCTCTCGGGAGTAATAAAGGCAGAAGTAGATGGCTAAGAAAGTAATCTTCCCCTAAAAAACTTCAATGCCAGATATGTGCCCCAGAGGTTTTATCAGTGCACATTAGTCTCCAATATACTTCTTCCATAGCCATCAAAACAGTTCAATGAAATATCAGTACCTTCTCAGATTAGCCCAGCATAGAGTTACCATTTACCGATAAAACAGGGTTAAAGTCACAGTCAAAGCAGCAAAAGAATGCATTACGATTTCAAAGAAGAATGACAAAACAGACAACAACAAAACAACCTTATGCAGCCTATAACAAGCTTTCAGTAAAGTATGTGCTATACTGATTTTTAAGGGCAATTAGGCAAGTTTTTACTTAGTTACAACTGGGTTTTGTTGATACACAGAGAACATTTGGAGATGTATTCGCTCACAAAAAAAGAGGACAAGGTCTCATCACATGCTATAGATATATAAAGGCATCTCCATATAAAGAACCTTCCTCTTTCTGAGGGTCAGGCACAACCATCTGTGCCACTGTGTACAATATGCTCTTTATCTCTCTCCATCAAGCAACTTTTAATGCACCCCCTTTATTACTTGTTTTATAAAGGATCCATGTACGTGTATTGTTTCAACGTACACAATGGTCACTAGAGCACTATAGGTATGTTACAAACATAATAACTATAAACAACAACAAACAAGCAAACATATATATATGTTTAATATATATAATTTAATTTATATATATATAAACATATATACAAGCATATATATGCTTATAACTTGTTTTATAAAGGATCCATGCATGTGTATTGTTTCAACGTACACCATAGTCACTAGAGCACTATAGGTATGTTACAAACATCATAACTATAAATGAAAACAAACAAGCAAACATATATATATATGTTTAATATATAATTTAATTTATAAATATATATGTAAGCATATATATGCTTATATATATATATAATTTAATTTATAAATATATATGTAAGCATATATATGCTTATATATATATATATATAATTTAATTTATAAATATATATGTAAGCATATATATGCTTATATATATATAAAAAAGCAAACATCATAACTATAAACTCCTGAACCTAAAAAAACACGGATTGCCTGAAAGTTTGTAGGATTTCTCTCTTGCTCTAGTCTGACGAATTCAGATTTTTCTAAATCACCAGCGAAGTTTCTGCTCTACTACAGGCATGTCTCACTCCCCCCTTCCCTGTAGCCCCAACAAAAGGCTGGGAGACCATCTTCTAGTACAACACCTCATGCAATTTGTAGATAGTGTTCTTTTCCACTGCCTTTATACACCATGGGGCGGTGTGAGGGAATAGAAATGCTCTCAATGGCTCTTCTGACTATTGTGTGAAGGTGTCCATGCCTGAAGCTGTAACTTGACTCCAGGTAGGGGGGGAAGAGGTCACCTGACCTGGTGCCCGGGAAGGAGACAAAGGAAGCAGGGGAGGAGCTGGGGAGTGAGTTTTCAGTCTGCAGCTGGCTAAGGAAGGGCAGGGAAGCCCAGATAGGGTCTGGCCTCCCTGGACCCCCAAAATGGATCCAGCTGAGGGGTCCGGTTCGCTCTGTGTTAGATCATGTTCCTGTCGACTAATAAACCTCTGTATTACTGGCAGGCTGAGAGTCACGTCTGACTGTGGAGTCGGGGTGCAGACCCACAGGCTTCCCCAGGACCCTGCCTGGCTGGGCTCGCTGGGGGAAGCGCACGGAGGGGCAGAAGGTGCTGAATGCTCTGCGGTCAGACCCAGGAAGGTGGAAGCTTTATGCTGTGAAGCTCCTAGCATTGGAGACAGGCTGTTTACGGAGAAGAAGCTTCCCCCCAGAGTCCTGACTGGCTTCTTAAGGAGCAGGTCCAGACCATCACCCCGGGGACTCCGTGACAGGCTGGTCTTCACTAGCGCGGGGGATCAACTGTAGATATGCAATTTGAGCTACATTAATATGTAGCTGAAATCGGCATATCTACAGCCGACTTACCTGCAGTCCTCACAGTGGCGGCGGCACGCTCCCCCGTCAACTCCAGCTTGCGCCTTTTGGCGAGCTGGAGTTACGGAGTCGACGGGGGCGCCGCTGGCGATCAATTTATCACATCTTGACGAGACGCAATAAATCGATCGCCATAAGATCGATCTCTCCCCGCGCTAGTGAAGACAAGCCCATGTAGTCTCATCCCAATGGTAACACAAAGCCCTCAGCTCCTAAGGCAAGGAAGGGACGGGAGTGTTCCCTCAGGGCTCTGCCTCTAAAAGCCAACATCCTCTCACTCCTTTGTGCTGCCTTCCTGTGTCCTTTGTACCATTTGGGCTAATGAGTCAATTAACTCTCTCCAGCTCATCCCAGTCTATCAACTGGGCATAATTCTCATAGTCAGGTGTACTGCAGGGCAACCATTTGAAGTTGCAGTTATCAGGGTGCAGCTGCTCACTACTGTCACACTCCCCTTGAAAGTCAGGGAACCTAACTCCTGACAAATCTTCCTCCATTTTATCATATCTCTACATTGTTTGTAACACTGAGTTTTTGTGGGCAAAATAAGAAAATTGTCATGATAACTTTTTTCCCCAAAAAACAAGTTTTGTTTACAAAGAAAGTCTTTACAGATAACAGAGAAATTAATAACAGTTGCAAATGGAATACATTAATACTATAAAATCCATTATTTTTAAGATTGAACAGTAAAAATTGCTGGAAACTACAGATAATGAGTTTGAATAAAGTCAAACTCTTCTTTATATTCCACTGTGAGCGTTTCTAAGAACTTAAGACAAAACCCATTTTCCAATGGCAGACAGAATATTGTAACACCCGTATCTGCTCTAATCAAAGAGTTTAGAAATGAAACTGTTTTTACAATGTATTTCTGACAGATGATTCTCCTTTACTACACCCCATCTTGATTGTACTGAGCCAAAATGACACCTCTTATCTCTCTCGAGTCAGTATCATTTTGCCTCTACTAGCACTCAAAATAAAGCCTGTTCTAAGCAAGCCAGCTAGAAATATGAGACCAGATACTCATTTGGAGTAAAGCAGGGTAGCTCCACTGAATTTAATGGAGCTATACCAGTTTACACTAACTGAATACATAGGGTCTTTTATAGAACATGCTCCTGTAGTGCAGGATACGTAAGCAGATTTCTGTGCTTACCGGTATGATATCACAGAACAAGCATGCCTGCTAGCATGCATATCTAGTTCAGTAAAAGCTATTAGTGGCTGATCTACGCTCCCAAATATGGCTCAGAATTGCTCGTTTTTCTTTCCAATGGGACACCACGTAGGTGCTGATTTAGTGGTTCACTTATCATCCTTGCCCAATACTAAGCAATTCATTTTGATTTAATCTGGACAATTCAACTTCAGCCCTTCCCTCCCGCGCCCCCACTCCAGGCCCTGGAAAAAAACCCAAGATGCCATCATGTGAATTGGTGTGTTTTCAACAGCTGACTTAATAGAAGACAACTGACTCAAGGGAGTCAGGGGCTTCATAACCACCTGATTATAGTATTTGACCTTTTTTACCTTTTAGATCTTGAATTTACAAATGAAATTAAAATAAAGGCTCTTCCATGGTCATTCTTGCTGCTACAGCTTCAAGAGTATCTGCTAGAATAGCAGTTGCACTTTCAGAAAAGTCACCCAAAAATTGTTGTATCAATGCAATCAACAAACTCCCGAAGTTCTGTGGTTCACGATTCAAAGTCCATTATTCTCCCTAGATCTATGGAAAACACTTTTGTGATAGGAGGAACACACATTACATTTATGAGACACCAATCTGCAATCTTCCGTTGTTGCATCTAAATGGTGTCTCAGCAGCCCTGAAGTTCATGTAATCCTTGCAAAAACTATTAAAGTGATTCAACAGGGGGTTTGCTGTTTCGCATCACACCATCAGGACAATGACACCTGGACAGCACACAGCCTACCACAAGTCAATTGGAAAGAAAAGGATACTTCTCCTTGTCCATTCAAGACACTCATAAAAGCAGTGGCATGTGTCAATCGAACTCTTTTCCTCGTCCTCCTCCGAGGAATGCAGAATGACCAGTTGCCAAATCACCACCTGTTGGTCACTGCCAAGCAAACCAGAGCCATTGCTTCGTCCGTCCTTCCGAAAGCTGTGCAGTGGCTGGAATAACCAGAGTCATGTGTCCCTTGCTGTGTGTCAAGGTCCAAGAGTTTCCCCATTGGCAGTGACTTCAGCACCACCCCTGACTCATGTCACCTCCTGCTCCTCCATTGCCAGCCCTCTCTCTGACACACACACTTTTAATATTCAGCCGGCAGGAGTTCCACTCTGCAGCCTACTTCTCTCCCGCACTCTTTCCACTGATCCCCACCAAAATGCACCCTAGGCTCCAGACCAGTCGCTCTCCAGACGACCGTCCCCCTTTCAGGAGTCTGATTTCTCTGTCGTGTCCCCCCCCCCCCCAAGTTTCACCTCGTTTACACACTCAGCCCCGACCCATCCAAGCGTCCCAGCCCCGCCAGTGCTGATCCACTGCCGACGGTCTCCTCTGCGCCACGCGAGCCTAAAACAAATCAGCGTCCGGATTTGTATTCACGGCTCAGCGGACAGTCTGCGGAGCCGTATAGACCAGTCCCGGGCCGTATGAAACTGCACTGTGTCCTCACTTCGCTAGCGCCTGCTGGACACCCAGGAGCGCACCGAGGAGACGGGTGGAGCCGCTGGGAGAGCCCCGGGGGTACCTGTGCCCCTGCTCGAGACCCACGGCCGAGGGGGGCGGCTCTGGGGCTCAGGGCGCGACTCGCCCACTAGCCTCCCTTCACGCAGCACCCGCGGGCGCGGAGTCCCCACCCCGGGGAGCTCCCCACGGACAC
>ML677358.1:16783571-16944627 GCA_007922305.1 Dermatemys mawii | reverse complement strand
GCGCGGAGTCCCCACCCCGGGGAGCTCCCCACGGACACCCGCGGGCGAGGCTGCGGAGCTAACGCGGGGTGGGCGAAAACTTCCGCAAGTGTCCAGGCACCGCGGGAGGGGAACAAGGGGGAGGCGCCCGCCTGCCCAGCCAGCCAGCCCGGGGCCCCGCCTGGTACTCACCCCGGGGACCGGCCCCGCTCGGCGGGCAGCCCGGGCTCACGAGCTCCGGCCGGCGACCGCAGCTAAGTCCATGGGGAAGGCGACGGGGGGCGAGCGAGGGAGACGTGGCCGGCCCCGTCGGGAGCTCATGCCCGGGGCAGCATTGCGGGGAGGGGGCTCGGTGCCCGGTGCCCCGAGGAGGGGCAGGTGCCTAGAGCGCGAGCATCCTTCCCGGAGCGTCCACGCAGCCGGCTCCGACGCGCCTTCAAGCCGGGGGGGAAGCGGGGCTCAGCCGGAGCGGGTCGCTCTGGGGTGCACGCATAGGGGTGGGGAGGTCCCGCTCGCTCCCGGCCCCCGGGCTCCCCCTGCTCCCTGCCCGCGCCGCTCGCTCCCCGGGCTGGCGTGCCGGGCTCCCGGCAAACACTGGGGAGGGAAGGCGCTAGGCTGGCTGCAAACAGCAGCAGCAGCGCCCACGTGCCGGCTCCTGCTGCGCGCGTCTGTGTGTGTGTGTGTGTGCGCGCGCGCGAGCCAGCTGGGGCTGGGGTGCGGGGGCAGGGTTCTCCCCCTGCAGCCCCAGGAATCCTGGGTTGCAAAGGTCTCGCTGCCTGCTTTGCAAGCTGAAGGGAGGGGAGGGTGGAGCCGCTGGCCTGGGCACCGCTTCCCCCTGCAGGAGTATGGAGCCGCTGCTTGCCTGCCTGGCTCTAGCAAAAGGGGGTCGATGCATTTCCCAACCCCCGACCCTCCTCACCCACACCCAAGGGACCCCCCTTGCTTGGAAGCTGAGGAGGGGAGTTGAGCTCCCGGACTCAGTGGGAGGTGCATTTAAATCACAGAGGCTCTGGCTGGGAGTCAGGCTGCCGGCTTCAGGAAGGAGACTGCAAAAGGTGAGCGGAGTCTGGTTCTCGCTTGCAAATAGAACACGTTCTGGTGTGAACGCCCCTGGTAGGAACCCCCGGGTTTCCCTACTGGATCTAGTCTCAATGTCCCTCCTAGCCAGGGCCACTCAAGAGGGAGGTCCCAAGAAGAATTATGGTCTAGAGACTGGGGTGCTGGATTGAGGTCCAGGAGACTTGTTCTCAGCTCAGCCAGAGACTTCCTGTGTGATGTTGAGAAAATTACTTAATCTGTCCTGTTCCTCTGCTCCCTTCCTGTAAAATGGGGGTAATAGGTGACTGTTGAGAAGATAAAATCCATTAGCAATTAAGAGGCACTTAGTCTCAGCTACTACAATAGTAGCCATGTAAATACCGGGATAAATAGCAAAGCTGACCACATTGGCGTTTAAAATTTAATATGGGGGGGGGACTGGTAGAAACATTGATTTCCACCTAAAGTCAGCAATTTTCCACCAGATGCAAAAATCTTGTTTTCTAATAGCTAAAAACTTGGTGAATTTCCTAAGGCAATGGAAAGTGTGTATTACTTTACCTCTGATCTTCAGGTCCAAACATTTAACTACAGTGTAAAACACACTAACATTTTATTTGTCAAGAGATTTTAATCTTATGCATAGTCAAAGTGTAAACTCTCTTCAGGGAAGTATAGACTCTAAAGCCTAGGTCCCAATACAACCCAGTAGTCCCCCAGGGCAAGCTGATAAAAGTTTTGACTCACCCAGGACTGTGGAATAAGTACTCCTAGCTGAAGCCTCTTAAAGGTTATTACAGAGGGAAAATGTAAGAAACAAATGCTCAGCTGATGACATGACACTTTTTAGATCATTTTTATGCTTCCCCTCCCCTATTCCTCCCCCCACCCCCTGCCAATATAGGAAGGTTTGTTTGTTTTGAGGAGTGGGAGCTTGCAACAAAAAAGGATACACAAATAAAAGGGATTGCTTCACTTCCCCCATT
This sequence comes from Dermatemys mawii, assembly GCA_007922305.1. Classification (NCBI taxonomy): domain Eukaryota; kingdom Metazoa; phylum Chordata; order Testudines; family Dermatemydidae; genus Dermatemys; species Dermatemys mawii. The sequence continues at coordinate 16,942,624 of ML677358.1, read as the reverse complement.
TAATCCAGCAAAGAGCTACCTCTCTAACTGGGAAACAGAGACATCCATTTGGGGCACAGAAATTGCACCTTACAAATGTTGATCAGGAATTCGTAGAGGACCTTTGATTTTTATTTAAATGCTGCCCTTATGATCAGTAGACATCACAGTCACAAAATGGAGACCGAAGGATGGAGGGAAATTAAAGGAAAGGGGAAATCTACCCGACTGACAAAAGTCCTGCTCTTTTTCTCTTTTTATATATATACACACACACATGCAATGTGAAGCCTAGTGGTATCCCTGGATGCAAATACTACAACTATTAGGATCTGATCTAACTCCCCTTAGAGTCAATAGGAATCTTTCCTTTGATTTCTGTGGGAATTGTTTAGGAGCCTTGTTACATTTTAGAGACCACCCTGATCAGTAAAGGGTCCTGTTGGTGCCTGCTCTGTAACTGTTTGTCACAGGCCTTATTGCCCCTCACCCTAGCTGAGTAATGCTTCTAATCCACTACATAGTGAGCCTAAATCCTTCATTCCTTGCACACCCAATCTTCCTGTTGGCATTAATGAATGCTCTGACTTTACAAGAAATGTAGGCTAAGGTCCTTTACCATTAATTCGGGCATGAATCCCCTGTTCTACTCCTAGTTCTATGTGAACCAGAAATTTGCTCAGCTTCATGGTAGTGTCACATACAGATTTATCATGCAGAAATTTCTGAAGTCGTCTGACATTTGCATAAATATTTGCTGGGTCCCCCCTCCCTTATGAGAGCAAAATAAAGGCATTTCTGCACAACACTAAAGGACCAATATTTCTGCTGGCATACTTTCACTAACCTCCATGAAGTTATGCCAGCAACAAATTTAATCCTAGAGTTTTTGGATTTCCCTCTTAGTTGCTTTTGAGTTCTTCTCTCCTAGAAACTCACAACAAGTTGTTGTCCCTGCCTCTCACTGATCATGTCACTAAACTTTGGATTTAACAGGCTGGTTTGTTGGGACTTTTTTTTTATTCAGATTAGTTATTCAGAAATGCAATTGCTGCATGGAATGAGAGCAAATAAATGTCAATCCTGAGTGATGAAAAATCCTGACCCTCTGTACATGTTTAGTTAAAAAACAGTCTTAAATGTCACCAATGAGAAATAAAGGGGAAAATGAATGAATGCAACAGGCAAGCTAAAATAAAAATGGCAGGCATTTCCCAAATCCAGCAATCACATCCCCCAAATGTTATACCAATCCAGGGGAGCTGTGCGACTTAACCTCCATCCCCAAAGTTGGGTGAGCTCCAGTCACATTTTAACTGTGCCATATAACCACACAAATGCCACGCAGCCATAATACACATTGTTGTTTAAGTTCTGGATCAGTGATAGCAGCTGGTGCTACCAACCCCAGGTGAGTCAATGTCCTGGTCAACACAAATTGTTGTACTGTGATTTCCTAGTAAGATGTATTAGGATGTTAAATTGTCCTGCATTTTGCTGCTGTTAAGCTACCAGCTGACCATGGACAAGCTTTGGATCAGAAGCAGAGGAAACACTGGGGCAGGATTTCCAAACTAACAAAGAGATGCTAATTTTGCTGCTAAGAGATAACCTCCCTCTTTCCCCAGCCTTTGGAAATGGACATTTGAGGAAAACTTCCCCTATTGCTATTTCAGTATTGCCACGTACTCAGAAATCATGACTTTGGAGCACAACAAGAGAGTGACAGGAGAGCATTCTCCCGTTGACATAATTACTTTACCTCCATGAGAGGCGGAAGCTGTGTTGGTGAGAGAGTTTCTCCCATTGACATGGTACCAGTGTGGACAGTGCTTAGGTCAAGGTAATTTATATCGCTGGGGGGCGGGTGTCTTTTTCACACCTCTAAGCGACGTAAATTACATTGACTTAAGCGGTAGTGTAGACCAGCCCTGTGAAACAGATGTCCAGCTTAAGAGTAACCCAGTAAATTACTGTACTCCATAAAGGTACTTAAAGAAGCAAATGTGGGGAGTCCTTCCTGCCAAGTCACTGTGTATAGATTTAGTTCCCATGTTCTTACTGTGAGTTGTCATGATCAGCAAACCAAGTCAGAAAATTCGTCCTCATTCCAAACAACTTCTGCTTCCACTTCAGTGGTGCCATTCTAAGCCATTACTCCCCACACAGTATGGTCAAGAACATCATTCTCCCCATCTTTTTTCATGCCATCTTGGACCTATACTGCTTGCTTTAAATGGTTATTCAGACATCTCACAGATAGTATTGATCTATGCGCTCAAGTGGAATTGATTATTCAGCATGCCACCATTAAAATCGCCTCTCATTGCTTAAGCCTTGCTTCCACATACTGGAATGCTCTTTTGTCAACAGCTTGTAGTCAGAAATTGCAAGATTAAATCTGTGCTAAACAGGAACAGGTCAGGCCTCATGGAAGTGCTTTGAATTAGATTTTGGGATCTAGCACAAAGCTGCAAGGGTGCGTATCTGAGTGTGTATGTATGCAATTTGCTTCCACAAAGAGGGGAAAAAAACAAATTAAATTGTCTTCTGTTATTTCCAGCTTGCTCAGCAGGGAAAGCTATATGTACATCAAATGTAGCCATTTGAATTAAGCAATGTGGTTTATTGGGGAAGAAAGCAACTATTACACAGCAAAATTTTGATTGGCAACCATAGCAAAAGCTCTACCTTGCCAGCTGAGGTTTTCCTTTGTTTTACATCAACCCCTGGCACCTAACAAGGCAGCGCTTCCCTTCAATTCCCTTTCTTTTTCATACCTGCTAATGCAGTGTTTAAAATCAGATGTAGAGGAGAGCACATAGATTTTGATTTTCACAGAACTTGTGTAACAGAATACACCCCCATATTTACTCCCTACTGAAATAATCTTTGCACAAGGTATGCCTTGAAAACCCATAATGTACTGGCCAGCATTGTCCTGATAAAATTTCTGTGGCAACACTGTATGTACAGATTTTCCTGTATGATGTTATTAACACATGTTCTACTGCCCTGCCCAGGCAGAAGTCAGGTCTGTCCTAGGCAAAGGAAGTAATATGTGCTTGCCTTAATTTGCATTTAAGCAGTAAAAAAAAGAGTCATCGAGCAGAGAAAAAAAACCAAAGGAAGTTCAAACAGGTTGAAAAAAACAGCCGGGAACATCCTTCCACATAGACTCTTTGTCTCCTGGGTCTCAGCTGAAAATGTTTTTTCAAAACAGGGAACTGAAACTATGAAAAGAAAGGACAAACAGTGCAAGGCATCCCATCCCTCAGCCATCTCATTCTCTGCACCTGAGAGGAGAGGAGGAAATAGCTAGGGGAAGGGTCCTGACCTGGAGAATTTGGTCAGTAATTTGCTGGAGCATGTGGTGAAAAAGTTTGTTTTGCAGCTACGTTAGTTTCTTAAGTAGACACTAATAAGCATTTTATCTTTATCTTTCTTGTAACCATGTCTGACTCTTATGGATCATTACTTATACTCACTTAAAATCTCTCTTTGTAGTTAACAAACTTGTTTCACTGTGTAATCTGATCCAGGGTGTTTTAAGTTGAAGCATCTGGGTAACTATTTAAGGTAATAAGCTGTCATATTATTCTCTTAAAGGAATCGTGGACTTAATATATTTGTACTGTCCAGGAGAGGGCTGGGAAGTACAAGACATACATTTCTGCGGGAGGATCTGGGCTAGGGGCATGTTGTGGTCACCCTGCAGAATAACGCAGGCTGGTGAGAATAAGGGTGTAACTGGCAGGCTGCAATTACACACAGACTCTCAGAGTGTGACCAGCATGCTGGAAGTCTGTTTGTGAGCAACCCAGCTAGGAGCTACTATTGCAAGGCACCCAAGGTTGCAGGGCAGGAATGACACAGCCCTCCACTAGTCTGGATTGTGCCCTGGTATGTCACTGCTTTGTATTTTGAATTCTGCCACTCTAAACTTGAAGCTGAATATGAAAAACATTTCTATGGCCACACGGGGCTAATTCCTATCTCCCTTTTCCTGGGTGTAATCCCACTGAAGTCAATGGGATTATTTGTGGGCATAAAATGAGCAGGATTTGGTCCATTGTGGATGACCCTAGAATTTAGCTTCTGTTTAAAGAATTATCCAATCGCTTTATCACTGGTAAGGACTTATTTCCAATAAGAATGTGAAAAAATCACATTTTTCATCTTGAATCTCCACTTCTCATGCAATGTCATCTATCTTTTCCCTTGCTTTCAAGGTCTAGATAGTCTTTAGACCTTGCTCTGAGTATTTTCGTATTATGAGAGTACCTAGAGCTGAGGTTCTCAAACTGTGGTCTGCAGATAGTTCCCTCTAAGGTGCGCATCTGGCTGGCCACACATGAGAGAATGAAGAGCCTCCCACCTAATTAGTGGAGCCGTACAGAAGTGGTGTCACTAATTAGGTGCCTGGGCCCCAGAGAAGACGCAGATGTAAGGTGAGGTGGTGGCTTTGGGGAGCGATAGGGAGTAGGTGGGAGGGGGAAGTTGGGTGAGAAGAGAGGGTGGGGGGAAATTTGGGACATACAGGACTGTGCTGGCTAGAGAAAGAGATGACTTTCCCCAGCTCCAGGGCTATGGCTGCCAGGGAGAGACAGCCCTCCTTCCCAGCCTCAGCTCTGTGGCTACTGTGGCAGGGAAGAGATCCCGCTCCTTCGCAACCCCAGCTTGGGGGCTGCTGCGGCAGGGGAAAGAGAGAGCCCCCCATCCCCTGCCTCTTCCCAGCTCCAACTCGGGGGCTGCCGCAACAGGGAGAGAGGACACATCCATCACATTAGAAAGGTAAGACTACTGATATTAAAATATGAGTGGTGTGCTTTTATTTGTAGAACAAAAAACATTTACTATTACGTTTTTTTATATAGCTCTTTTATCCAAAGCACTTTACAATAGTTAGCTAACAGTCCAAGCAACACTTGGAAAGCTCAAGTGGCCTGTGAAAAAGAAAAGTTTGAGAACCACTGGCCTAGAGGTCCCAACCAAGATCAGGGCCCAGTTGTGCTGTGCACAGGTACATTCAGTAAAAGACAGCCTCTGCCCCAAAGAGCTTACAATCTAACCAGAAAGGCTAGACACACAAAGGACTATTGTCCCCATTTTACAGACAGACAGGGAATTGAGGTGATTTACCCAAGGTTATACAAGGAGTTTGTGACAGAACAGGAACTCGAACCAGGAACTCAACCCAGATCTCCTGAATCCCAGCTCTGTACCATAAGTAACTACAAGACCATCCTTTCTTCAAAACCACCATTGCTTGATGAATAACAGGTGATATATGACAGCACATCCTAGGAACAGCCCAAGGAAGGCTGTGTGATTCAGTCACATTTCCTCCCCTGGGCCTCTTTTCCTCTGGGGCCAGAGTAAGTTATTGCGACCCTTGAAAGGGTGCAGCTCACGTCCCGGCTCTGGCCAGCAGGTGGGTGGAGTGTGGCAGGGGATGTGGCCAAGGCTCCACCCACTCCTCTCTGCCTCTCCCCACTCACTTGGTCACAGTGGATGTATTCTGATTTGTCCAAAGATCAGGAGCTGCACTGTGCAGCAGATCTGGATCCCAGTAGGCCAGGCAAGGGGGAAATATGAGGTGCTTTATATCCTTGCTCAATCAAGTAACAAAATGCACAATTTAATCCTGTGTTAGTTGGGTTTCTTTCCTAGTCTCATTATGTCAATGACAGCTTTGCCATCAACTTCAGCATGAACAGAAACTGGCTTTTTCTGTGTGTCAGAGCAAGGCTACAGATCCACAAATCCATGTAATTCTTGTCGTTTCCATGGTTTGCTGTTTCTCTTAGGTTTCCTTCCTGCTAGAATTCACTGTCCTTATGTTTTCTTGCTGGGAAGAGCATGCCCACACACAGCACCCAGCTTCCTTTCTATAACAGCATTCTTTCCATTCTATGTCTGTCTGTAGTTATTAATAAATAGATACTGGCTTTTACAAAGAAGACTGCATTGTTCTCTGCTTCTCCACACAACACACACAGTATTTCCTAAAATGCACAAGTCATAGAGTCTGAGGAACCACCAGCTCATCTACTCTGATCTGTATATCACAGGCTACCACCACCATCTGCATACTAAACTCAAACCACCAAAATTAGATTAAAGTATTACAACCCACAAAAGACTAAACAGTTATGTGCCACAGGGAGAGAAAAGGGACCAAGGGGCACTGATACCTAAGGCCACCACACTGGCAAGGAAATTATTAAGCGAGATATATCCAGATAATCCTGGCAAGTGACCTGCACCCCATGCTGCAGAGGAAGGTGAAAAAACCCAAAGGTCACATGTCTCAGATGTACAAAAAATTCAGATCTTTGACAGTCCACTATTATAAGTTTCCAGAAACTTTGTTTGCTGGCCCCAGTGTGATGAAGGTGCAAGTGCAAGAGATTTCTTGTCTATCCTACACAGCAGATTTGCATTCTGTGGCTGCTTGTGTATTTTCCGAATGCTCCCTGAAAAAAGGCAAAACCGGGGTCTATTTCTAATGAAGGCACGTATTCCTCGGTTGTCTCTGTTTCAGCAGCAATTGCCCGGGAATTGCATTGATTTCCATTAACTGATCATTCCACAAGCTGGTTTCATGAAGACAAACCGAGAGCTACTGTGTATAATTCCAAACTCAGTCTTGTTCCAGTTAACATTTGCCCACCAGTTGCCAAGGCAAACGTCACACTTTTTTAAAAAAATCAGATTAAAAAGATCATCTGTTTCTTACCTTTAGAAGCAGACTTCCTCCACAACTCACAACTACTTTTACTTTGCTGGAAGTCAGCAAACTATTTTTAACTTGCCTCAGGGATGCCATATATGGGGATCAGCCCTCTCTCTACTATTACTAAGCTGCCTAACATAACAGCAGGACTCCTGCTGTTAGTGAGTCATGTTTTGTGTGCTGCAAGAAGTGTGTATGTATAGGTCCAAAGAGTGGTTTAAAAAAAAACAACAAACAGAATGATAACTGCTTATTTTACTCCACTTCCTCTGTACTGTTTAGATCTTCCTCTAATGTAACAATTTTCTAATAAAAAGTGAATCAGATCTATGCAAAAAGGATAAAAAGCCTGATGATATGTAAACAAACATACACAATAAAAAGACATATTCCCCTCTAAGCCTTACTCCAAGTACTAGGCAGCAGAAACTTACCAGTTGCACTTGATACTGATGGGTTGGGTTCCCTGGTCCATACAATGAATAGCCACTATTTGTAGGTTATGGGGATCACTAACATAATGCAAAAGTCTGTGTTGGTGGGAAGGCACTTATTATCTATACGCAAACAAAGCTATGAATTTCAGAGTTAAGAGTTCTATTCCCAGCCTTGACTACAGCTCATGGTCAATATAGCAGCATCTCACATTCAGGGACAACCTTAGGGCCAAGCAAAACATATGAGTGCTTGGATCCTGAACTTTGAAGCTGGCCCATCACTGAATAGGCCTGACTCCAATCCTGAGTGGAGAAGTCCTTCAGAATTCAACAGAAAATGCAAACCTTTCTGTAGGCTTTTCAACCACTCCACAGAAGTTAATAGAGCCTATGTCTCTAGAATTCTATGGAATGATTCAAAGATACCTATAGAACCTATGCATTTCCCGTTACATTCGATAGATTTTTTTCAGAGATATTTCTATAGAACCCTTTTCACCCCTACATGACTATTCCATAAAGGAATATCCCTCTCCAGCTGTGGAACCAAGGGAGAGAGGGAAGAAAGTCTTTGTCAGTCCAGATCCTTCCTAATTCCCCATCAGTGAGTGGCAGGGCTGGACAAAGGGGTACCTCCTGTCAAGATTTCCCCCTCACTGCAGCTCAGGGTCCCACTCCTGCATAAGATCACATGCATGTATTTATTTCAAGGTATAAAGATGCTAAAAAGGGCACCTCTCCTCTTCCAATGTTAGCCAACCCTAACATAACTTAGATGGGATGTTTTTTTTCTCAAGAGTGGATGTTTTTCTAACAAGATCTGCTCTAGGAATTATTTTGGGACGTTTTCTGGCCTGTGTTATGCATCTCAAGTGCAGTTTAAAATAATCCACCACAAATACCCCTTCCCATCCCTACAAGGACATTCCCCTCATTTCGAATGCATGGGACAAAAACCAAACCTCTCTGTTTGCCCTGAATGTCATCAGATTCAGGCTATTATGGACCAAGGAGGGACATGAACTGAAGAGCAGTGAGGCCTGGCCAGCAGCCCGCTCTCATTTACTCCCACAGGGCTTCAGGTTAAGTTGGTCCCATTTGTGGCCTGGTCCCAGCTGTGGCCTGTTATCACAAGAGGCAGCATCTCAGGCAGAGAGGTCCTAAACCATTTCAGGTTCAAATGATAAGATTGTACCAGGTAACCCACCCATACAGCACGATACTCTAGTGAGTGGGCCACAGAGTAGGTTATGAATCAGATACAACCCTTGAGCTAACAGAGCCGGTTATTTTCAGCTCAAGCAGCAGAGGCTCATGCTTTTAGACTCAGAGGTCCAGGGTTCAGGCCCTACCTGTCCACTCAGGAGCATCTCCTTACACCTGGATTGATCTCAAACGCCGGCAATGCCTAGTCACAATGGGGTGAGTTATGAAGAGAGTGCAAGGGTCACTTCAGCATTTCCATGCTTTAGTTCAGACCCTGAGCATTGCATTATCATTAGCTAAGATGACAGCTTTCTGCTAAAAAGAAAAAAAAGAAAGAAAAAGAAAAGTGTGTCTGCCTTGAATCCCAATTAATACAGAATTGTTTGCCTTCATTCTAGATGGCTTTAGTATATGCAGCATATATTTCCAAGGAACGTTTTGTATTTACAGGATGTCTGTCTAGTTATACTGCTGCAATATAATTGTTTTCCTGCTGAGAATTATACCAGTGAAGTTACTCTGGGTACCATTACAGCTAATTATAGTCTTGCTTTGGAATTTAAGGGCTCCCCTGCACAGCTCCCTCCTCCCACATTTATACACAAAGGACTTAGAGTGCATTTTGACTGCCACCCATAATTGCTATGATTGAGCTCCTGTAATGCCATTGCTAGATGTGTGACATTTGAATGTTTTTGTGAGTAAATTGCCAGAAATGGGCCCGAGCTGATAGGAATTCTGACTTCTAGTTAGATGGTAAGTGGAAAATAATGACTATAACTACACATACTTGATAAAAAACTGTAAAGAGAGTGCTAGCTGAGGACAAGTTTGAAAGGATGTGTAAAGTAAGATTTATCTTGAGCTGTGCTATGCAGTGAATTTAGTGCACAGGAAGGTAAGAAACAGAGATTGGAGATGCAACAGGGAGATTTTTGAGAAGAAAAATCGTAGAATTAGGGCCAAACAGCGAATTCTGTGTGAAAAGCAATCACATTCAGAACTATTAATGAATGAATAATGGGTGAAATCTACTCCTGTGCGGAGGAGATCTGTGCCCCACAGAAGCCTTCAAAATAGGGCCAAAACAGGAGATAAGGGGTGACCCACAGGCCCTGGGCTGATCCGTTTCACAGTGGGGTTGGGGGGAGGAATGTCATCGCATGTTTCTTACAAGGGAAGAGTTCTTGGTATTTTTCATAATTGTAATTATTTTTTTTAACTTGGGCTTTTAGAAGCTAGATGCTGCAATCAGTTTGCTAAATTATTATTTCCCCTCCATCTTGGCTGTGCCCATTGGTTTGTTATAAGGTTGCTGGTGACGTGGAGCTGGGCACACCGCTGTGTTATGGGACGTTGCTCATGAGCACTTGATCCACCATCATAGACCCTTTGCTGGATTCTCTCTGGGGGCTGGAGGGCAGAGGCAGAAATGATGCCTTTCCCTCTGATCTCTCCCCAGCTGTGGATCCCAGACTCCACTGAGGGAGTCAACCAGGGTCCAAAGGAGGGGACAGTGCAGGGGAGGCAGTGTACACCCAACCACTACTGTGCAGGAAAGGGTAGACAACTGCAGAGGGAATTCTCCATGTGGTAATTATAGACCAAAGGATCTGCCCTTTGTCCTTTCACCAGTCTATATTGGAGCTCCACAAGAAGAATGGAAGTTTGGCCCACAGAACATAACCACAGCACAAATCCTGACCCTCATAGACATTGAATACAAACTGCATTAATGGCAGTGGATTTATTCATCCCCCTTAAAAAACCTCCAACAAACTGTGTGTAATTAGATCCAGAAGAGCATCTCTGAGCTGGCATTATTTTCACATCCCCATACCCACCCAGATGGTGTGGCTACAGGAGCAAAGGACCTCCTTTGCTGTACAGTGCCATGTGTTTTGAAAACAGAATGTCCATGAGTTTTCCAGATTAAAGCACTAACAATGCATGAACAACCGTCATGCAAGGGAGCTCACAACACATCTGGAGGTATCCTCCCCAAAACAGGTAAATTCAGTCTTAGTAACGATGAGTTCCAATATAATCAGTAAAACACTTCCAATATCTCCTGTTATGCCAAAGAAACAAGTTCTTAGGCTGGGGTGGGCAAACTATGGCGCGTGGGTCAGATACGGCCTGTCAGGGCTTTGGATCCAGCCGGTGGGATTGCCACCCTTGTGGTGCTGCGGGCCCCGCACTGTTCTTGGCAGCACGTCCCTACAGCTCCTGGGGGAGGGATTGGGGCAGAGGGCTCCGTGCCCTGTGCTTGCCTGTGGGTACCTCCCCCGAAGCTCCCATTGGCTGGGAGCGGGGAGATCATCTATCCATGCTGGCACTTATATCCCATGATCAAGTCACATCTTACCCTTCTCTTGGATAAATTAATCAGCCTGGGTTTCTTTAGTCTCTCATTAAATGGTGGGTTTTCCAGACCTCAATGATTCTTATAGCTCTTTTCCGAACCATTTCCGGCTTGTCAACTTTTTTCTCCCTCTGTAAAACTGGCCTGTCTTTTTTTTTTATTCACTGCTCCACCACTGTTTGGTCATCTACACACTTTACCACAACGATTTTACATTTTCTTTCACATAATAAAAAATAATGAATAACAGTGGGACAAAAACAGTTCACTACAGGGCCTCACTAGAAACACCCCCACTGGGCTATGATTCTCCATTGCAATTCCTTTTTTACATAGATCATTTAGGTAGCTTATAATCTATTAATTATGTGCTACATTGATTTAGTATCAGTGCTAATTTTTAATCAGCTCTAAGTATATTATTAAGTCAACATGATTATCATCAACCAAATGTGTAATCCCATCAACAATATCAACTTTGTTTGACAAACTTATTTATCATAACATTGTTTTTCTAAGCGAGGGCCCAGTAACCTTTTGTTCTCTCTAGTTCATTTTTTAAATGTTGTTCCCCTTCCCCTCATTCTTTTTACTTGGTCTAAAAAATGTTTCTTCTAAAGACAGAGAAAGAGAGAGAGCTCACCATTTTCTTTACAAGGGCTCAAGAATAACTCCTACTTCACTCCTAATCGGACAGGGAAATGTGCCTCTTACTGTCTGATTTGCCAGTATGCTGCTGCATACAGCTGGCACTGCAGCAGATCACAGCTGTCTGGTTAACAAATGTTTACCTTTCGAGTTAGGCTTTCAAATATTTCTGCACTTGTGCAGTATGCAGCAGTCACCAGAGTTATTACTGGCTGATGTACAAAGGTCTTTAGAAATGGATCTGGCTACCCAATGGGTGCTAAACCTGGGTTCTGTGTAGCACTCATCTCCATAGATGAGAACTTCCCTGTTGTGGAATTTCTCTTTTGAGTTTTGTTTTTTTAGGAGCCTTTTGTTTCAAAGGAGCATAAGGGAATTAGGTATCATAGAATCATAGAATTAAAGGGTTGGAAGGGACCTCAGGAGGTATCTAGTCCCACCCCCTGCTCAAAGCAGGACCAATCCTCAGCTAAATCCAACTCCTGGTGGCATATGGGCGCCTTACTCCCTCTGGCTACTCCCAGTCTGATTGCTTTTAAGCAAGTATATGTCCTTCAATTAACAATGTAGCTGCTTATCTCAGCAATTCACAGAGCCAAAAATATACCCAAACCACATGGCATTCAGCAAGTGAGCAAAAAGATCTTCAGATTTTGCACATAAAACACAATGGCTGTTGCTTTTCAGGAAGTCATGCATGATTAAGCTGAGTCAGTGAGCAAAGCAAGGTACACCACTGAAGCTCTCATACTTTACCAGGCATACCTCATTCTTCTGCTGTCAGTATCTCACAATCCCAATAAAGGGAAATTTTTTTAAAAAAAAGAGTAAAATGATCTACAACCTACTGGATTTATCATTTGCTTTTGGCACACTACTGATTCCTGAATGATCTTTGTCAAATTTCGTAAAATAAACAGCGTCTTGCTGTTGAATCTGGCCAGAGGTATTAGACTTGCTGCTGGAAGAAGAAGGAAAGAATGGAATGGGGAAAAGCAGGTCTAATTTTAATTAAATACAATAGCTGTGCCTTCATTTTTTGTTATGGCTGTCATGGGGAACCAGAGATCTGGGATGTTCATAGGCAGTTGCAGTTGTTGTTGTTTTATTTAGCTATTCATGCTTTTGACATTAAGGGATTTTTTTATTTATTTAATTGGCTGGAGCTGGTGGATATGATGAAAAACAGCTGAACTACTTTTGCTGAGAAACCTGAGAAATGCCAGGGTAAAGACTGGGCTGCAGGGTGGTTAATACAGGAACAAAGTGTTCAGCAACAGTACTGCAGTGCTGAAAACTTGCAGAGAAAGAGCTATAATTGACCAATCCTATAAGGAGACAATTACTTCATTGATTTCAATGGAGATGTGTGCAGCACGTTTTGTTGTTGTTTAGTGCTCTCAGGCCCACATCAATGATTTGGACATTTTAGCCTGGTTTTGTGCTCTTTGTGGTCTCTGTGTTCCCCATGGCCCTCGTTTGTTTTTGCACATCCTTAAGATTCACTACAGAAGCTGGAGAAGTTCTGTGCACAGAAAAAGAGGGAGGATTAGTGCAATTCTTGATGTTATCTGCAGGAGGCAAAGCAAGGTGGAAGGATGATCTTGTAGTTAGAGCACTGACCTGGTACCTAAGAGAGCTGGGTTTTACTCCTACCTCTGCTCACTTTGCCTGGAGAGCCTGAACAAGAGAAAGAAACACTTGGTTCTCCATCTATAAAATTGTAATAATAATTCCCTGTCACCGAGATGTGTGGCGAAGTGCTCTCATGAGCACTAGTGAAAAGCTATAAATGAATTCCCAGGGAAGAGATGTATATAGTTTAAGCAGCTCAGGCTTTAAATCATAGCTGAACTAAGAAACTGTAACATAAGACATTTCCCATGTATAATCTTCTATGTCAAGTCTCTAGCTTCTAACACTGACCATTGATCAACATTAATTCCATGGTAGCTCAGGACTTCATTTCTTCAGCTACATCGCTTTGGCATCAGGAAAGAAATCATTTAACAATCCCACTGCCTCCTTTTTTGGAAGTGATTTTTAAAAATTATTTCAAGTGGTAAAAGAACACTCCTAAATATTTAGCAGCATGTGGGTGAAGACCAGCATTATTGGTCTGTTTTTAGAAAGAGTTTTTGCTTCATCTTCATCTTCCTGCTCTGCTCTTCACTGATGTATTTTTAAATGAATCCTAACATACACACCAGGTAACTATTAAATAAAAATTAGGTATGGCATGCAGACTGTGATATTCCTGTGCACAAGAAGATAACAAGACTCGAGAGACTGCCCTTTACATTCTGCTGCTCTTGCGAACTCCAGATCTGGTATAGCAGATGCAAACATTCCACAAAGAAGGGTGAATCATAAGCCCTAAACAATATGCTTGGAAATGCCTGAAGAGCAAGAGAGCACAGAGATGATAGGGATGCAATGAGCCACAGCTCCCCAGTGTTCTCAATTAGTTAAGTGGTCAGACATGCACCATCGGAGATCCCAGCTCCATCATTTATAGGTTTTCGGTGACCTCAGATGTTTAGAGATGAAGCAGCACTGAACTCTCAGTGCCAATAGAATGGAGATACGAATTAGAATTCTAAAGGCTTTTTAAGACAGGTTCCCACCCCAAGACACAATAAAAGAATGGCTTTTAGATCCCTCCTGGCAGAGGAGTTGGAAAGCTGCCATACTCACAAAGTAACAACGGTAATCCATATCGGTTTGCAGAAATCATCTTTAGCATACAGGCTTTTAAGCCTTCCGAAAAGCTTTCCTCTCAATCCACTTTTTAAAAAAAAAAATTAAAAGACATTCCAAGGTGAAGAAACAAGATAAACTGTTGGATCCAAGATACTGGCTGGAAGCTAGGTCAACTGTATGAATATGTGTCACTGAGAATTATGCCTGGAATCAAAGAGAGCCCCCTGAGAAACAGGCATGTCACAAGGGGAAATGGAAGGGTGGTGATGAGAAGGAAAGCACCCTATGCTCTCTCCATCTGTGTATGTCACTGTGTCTGAGGTCATCCATCATCTGCAGTGAAGACCACACAACTGAGATGTTCTGCAAAACAACCTTGTATAATTGCTTTGATGCTTAGGTAACTGAAAACAGAACATCAGGCTGTCAAAATTACTAAGCACTAAGGGTCCGAGTGTGCTCTGATTCATCCTTGTGTACGTGAGGTCATAATCAAGACCAGCAATATCATAGTAGTGCATCCAAGAATAGGAAGGGCTTTGAAAACGTTTGGAGCCTATTTAAGGCAAACTCTGCCCTCAGTTATGCCCGCACCTCACATATGTTACTTGGTAGCACAAGTGTAACTGAGGACCAAAGAACTTGCTTCTACAAGTTACTTCAGCAAAGTGTAGGAGCAAAGAAAAATAAGTGTCATTGTCTTCATTCACATCCCATTTTTGGTGTGTATAGGTCAGTCAGACTCAAAGCCCCAGGCACTCAGACTTAGTCCAGTTGCTTTACCCTGCTGCTGTAGTGCAAAGCAGTCCACCCTCTCATGTATCCATCCCCCCAGATATTCCTCCTGTGTAAGAGTGAATCTTAGCTTCATGAATAGACCCTTGGAGCTATAAGGCAGCTAGGCGTAATTTGAAGATAGTCTCTGGCAAAATTCAAGGAAGCACAAAAGTGGCATAAAGTCATATTTGCCCCTACTGCTCCACTGAGAGTATCTCAGCTGCAGAAGCAGATTTAGCCCAATAAATAGTACCTTTAAATTGCTTAAGTAAAGAGGTGGCATGTGATCATTGGAGGGGGTTATATTGCAAGAGAAACTGTAAAACTGAAGTTCCACTGTAGCTCCATTATAATAAGAAAATGTCAGCATGACTACTGTATGTTTCTTTAATTCACTAATCCGCTCCACACTGGACTCCATACTCAAGCCTGTGCAGGCAGTGAAGTCTTATCATAGAATATCAGGGTTGGAAGGGACCTCAGGAGATCATCTAGTCCAACCCCCTGCTCAAAGCAGGACCAATCCCCACCTTCATCGTGCCCAGCAGAATGTTGAAAGGAAAAGGTGTTGCATGGGATTCTTATGTTGAAGGACCAAGCTGTGAGAGGTGGTCTTCAAGTCCGCACACCTACCACAGCACACAAGCTTTGGTACTGAAGGTTTCCTTCTCAGTTATGTTTTGTCATCTTTGTTTCTTTGCATGCGAAAGTGCTGATGGGGATGTGCAGGCTGCATTTGTAGACTCAAACAAAGCAGCTGAGCACCTACCTATCCAGTTTGCTTGTGCAATAACATTTAGTGTGCAGCAATATCTAACTGACAAAAATAAAATAAAATAAAATAAAATAAAAATGTGCACAAGCACAAAGCTTCACAAATTAGGGAACCATATCTAAAGACCACTCAGAGACCCCTTTAAAAATTAGCCCTTAACCTATCCACTTACATTGAACTGTATGGCAGTGAAGAGACACTGAATTAGTATGATTTCAGTATTCTGTTACTTATTGCCCACATATACTAAACTTGCTCACCATATTGCTCAACATTTGGGTGTAACTACAATTTATTTGGTGATGTTCTTTCCCCCATTGATTTCTGTAATTTGCTAATAAAATAGGCTTTTATCTAAGACAACTGGATTTGGGTCTTAGATACGGCTCACTGGGTCAGTCACTGACAGGCACCTCCAAGAAGAAGAATTGAACTCTATAGAGGCCGACAGACAAGTAGGAGAATGACCTGAGTACAGGGTTACAGGCAGAAGGAGGCACAATTCCCGTTTTCAAACAGAGCTGGAAAGAACTGCTGTTGGCAAGTTGGGATAGGGAGATGGGCATAGGCCATATGGGATTATACATGAATTTCACTGCTGTCAACTGTTTTCTCTCCTGGGACCCCGTTCTCTTGTTGTGCATTGGTAGCTGCATTCTAGTCCCTCACACTTTGGCCAAAGGAACCAATGGTGTGTCAGCCTTCTCCTACATTGTGTACTGTTTCCATGGATCCAGCCACAGTCAGGTAGTAAAGAGCACACATTATGCAACCCCTTTGCCAACAGACCACAAAGAACTTCACAATGCTGCAAAGAAAAAGATTTGCAGAACACTTTATGCTGAACTCATTGTGAGGCACGGTGCAACACCAGCTAAACCAATGGAGTGGCTTGGAACAGAGTTTAATTCTAAATTGCGGTGCCAATTTAGAGCTATCCCTGTGCTTCCAAGACCAGCTGCCCCTGGATGCAAACTAACAAACAAAAGAAACAAATTTCCAATTGGCATTTGCAAATATTTAATTTACATATGCAAACTAGATGTCGTGATTTGGGTCCTTTGCCCTTGATTTTTTTCAGACTCTCCTTGGCTGTAGTTAACAGCATAGAAAGAAGTAGGACATACTGGATTTTTTAAAATGCATTATTGTACCAGCCAGTTCATATATGAAGCCTACCATCATGGCAGATCTTTGGGGTTTCACCATTTACATAGGAATTCGTTAAACTGTCTGGCTGCTTTTCAGTTTAAAGGGTTTCACTACTGGCTACCCACAGCATGTATGCTGACTTTGAGATACTGAATTCTACCCTTTCAGGTAGATACCTGGCATTTATTTGACTTTTATTACACATTTCATTGCATTATTTATTGGCTGCCAAACATCTGTTTTTTAAAACAATCCTGTCCAATTGAGTTCATCTGTAACATTTGTGTCTGTGAAAAATAGTGGTAAACACATTGCTCCATTTTGGTTGGTGGTGATAACTCAGGTGAGTGATATGATATTGCATTTGTATGAGGAGGCAATTTCAGGCTTAGGCCAGTCTACATCACTCGCTGGAATGGCGGGGGCAGGGGTAGAGACTTATCTCTGAGCACTCTCCCATTGACTCTGGAACTCCACCCCGGCGATAGACACAATCAGAGTCGACGGGGGAGCAGCAGCAGTCGACTAAGTGCCGTGAAGGTGCCGAGGTAAGTCAAAACGAATATATCAACTTCAGCTACGCTATTTGCATAGCTGAAGTTGCATATATTAGGTCGATTCCCACCCCTAGTGTAGACCTGGGCCCACTTCAGCATCATTAGAGGGCACTGTCTCTCTCTCGCCACCATTCTCCCTCCTTCTACCTATATTTCAAATCCGCTGTTATGCTCTAAGCACATTACCCCAGCAGAAACCTTATCCACCATATTCTCTAAGGTTACACTCTGTGCTAGAACACGATGCCAGCATATGAACTGGGAGAAACATAGAATTTGCTGCAGTAGATCACATCATTGGTCTGTCATGTCCAGTAGCCTGTTTCCAGATGAAGCCAATATTGATGTTTTGAAGGAAGGAAAAGAATCCTCCAGTAATGACAATTTTGCATAGAGAGGAAAATATCCTTTCTGACCCCTGCAGAGCTAATTTTATGCTTTGAAGCATAAGTTTTGATTAACATTATCTTAGCATGAAAAACTACAAATAATGGTGGTTATAACAACATCCATCTCTTGTTAAAATGCAGCTGGAAAAGATGACCACCTTTTTGAGTGAATTCCACGGACTGACTTCACTATGTCTCATGAATTGCGCTGCTACCTACATCAATAAAGTGCTGGTAATGCTGAACGGCAGGTTAAAAGACCAACCTGGTTTCCAATTATTGGTGGAATATACCTTACAAAAGCTTATGAGTGCATATGCATTTCTGTTAGATTCTGAATTCACAATTGGAATCACCCAGTAATTTTTGTATCAAATCCCTAACTTTGATTTGAGCTAGAGCATATCTTTGAGAGAGATATCCAGTTTTGATTTAAGACCTTCACATGATAGAGGATCCACTACAACCCTTGATAACTTGTTCCTCACAGTCAAAAATATGTGCCTTATTTCTAGTCTGAATTTGTCTAATGTCAGCTTTCAGTCATTGGATCATGTTATGTCTTTGTCTGCTAGATTAAAGAAATCTGCCCATATAGGTACTTACAGACTGTGATCAAGAACCCTCTTGACTTTTTCTTGGATAAGCTAAACAGAATTAGTTTCTTTAGTCTCTCATTGTAAGCCAAGTTTTCCAAACATCAAATGATTCTTGTATCTTTTTTCTGAAACCTTCCCAAATTTGCCAACATCTTTTTTTAAAGCGTGGACCCCAGAAGTAGGGACACTACTCCAAGAATGGTCTCGCTAGTTCAATAAACAGAGGCAATACCACTCCCTATATCAACTCAATAGTACCCATTTTACATAACCAAAGTTCATATTTTTTTCTCTTAGTCGCTGCATTGTGCTAGGAGCTCATGTTCAGTTGGTTATCCACCACAATTTCCAAGTTCGTTTCCAAAATAGCCCTCCGCAACCTATAAGAATGACCTACATTCTTGATTCCTCAATGTATGACCTTACATCTGTCTGCATTAATATGCTGTTCACGTGAGCGCAGTTGACCATGAGATCCAAATCACCCAGCAGAATTAATTTGTCCTTATATCATTTACCATACCACCAAATTTTGTGTCATCTGCAAACTCTACAAGCAATTATTTTATATTTTCTCCTAGCTCATTGATAAAGATATTGAAAAACACTGGGCCAAGAACAGAAGCCCACTAGAAACACTCCCTTTGATCCGTCAGCTAGCTACGTTATATAGCTATTTTATGCAGTTATTTTTAAGCACAGAAATATAATTTTAGGTTATTTTTAAAGGTTTTTATGGGTCCCTCTGAGACCTGTGAAGTTGGATTAATGGTAACTAAGACACATAGTTTTGACAGGTGGAACAATACAAAATATAGCACTAATTAAACTACATACATTGAAACTCTTCAGCAAGTTTTCCGCAACACAACAAATGTTTGAGGTTTATTTTAGGGAACTCTCAATCTGTTTTTCTCCAAGGTCTGCCATCTCTCTGTGTTTCAGGTGTTTCTGTCCATTGAGTTCTTGAAGTTAACTTCAGTGTTTTTAGGGAGAAGACACCTCAGTACAGAAAATGGGAAGCAAAAATATTTAGTGGATCCCCTTTCACAGACTCCTGTATATTGAGTTAATGTGAGAGGAACCTAAATTTGATAGGAAAGAGGGGACTCCTAGACTAATGGAAGATGAGGGTAAGTGCACATGTTGTACACCTATAATTTCCTTCTGAAATGTAGAGTCCATATCTGGATTACCACATTTCACCTCCTATTCAGTTACAATATATTGCTGTGAGGTATTATCTCCAGCCTTGTGCTTTCATCTGCCTCCGCTTCATCTCACATTCTCCTCTAGTGGATCCTAATGCAAAATGGCTGTAGTAAAAATGAATTGGACTGCTTAGTGGGATTGTTTTGGAGTTTTCTGAACACCTCCTAATGCTGACAGGAGTAGCCAGATAAAATCCATTTACAAGGAGCAAGAAACTCCAGTCTTCCTCTATCATCGATTAGCACAGGTGAATAGGGCTCACTAACAAACAGGAAGTATTGCCGCATTGTGACATGACTCCCACCCAGAAAACTCTTCCTGACCTAGTTCAGTGAATACTTTTCAACTGTCAGGGCTTTAAAGCCTGAAGGGAAATGGAGCGGGAGAGAGAAAATTCATTAAAACATACCTGTTGGTTTCAGGCATATGCACTGAGGAAGGACAGGAGAAAAGTTCATCCTTCTTAAAATGGTTTTACTATTTTAGATTTGGTGACAGATACCAGTAAATACTGAACTGCAGAACTGTCAAAAAAAATAAGGGGAAAGTTTGCAAAACAGTCACAATATTTTATTCCTTTTTTTGTTTGTTTCAGTCAAAATGCTGGCAATGATTTTTGGTCAAAAATTTAACTGGCACTAAATAATTTCCTACGTAGTCTGAATCGATTCTAGTTAGACTCTGTGGCTTTCATTCAGCTAGGTACTTAAGATTGTGCCTAACATTAGGCATGTGTTTATTACTAAACATTTATATGGTGGTAGCACCTAACGGCAAAACCAGGTTGGTCCCTGTTTTGCTAAGTGCTGTACAAACATATCAAAATGACAGACCCTTCCCCGAAGAGCTTCCAGTCAGAACAACATACCAGGTGGGTGAGACAAACAAGTGGGTCAGGGAGTGGGTGAGGGGTAACAAAAATAATAGTTTGCATGCATCTCTTAACCAGTCATGAGCAGCCATCACTCCTAGCCACCTGGCTAGTCTGTATCAGGTTGGAGCTCCATGTGTGCATTCGGGGAAACTTTTCCTTCTTGCAAAGAGTGACCTGGGAGCTCATGTGGAAAAATGAGTTAGAAGCAGCCCCACTAAAGTCATCTTCTTAAATTTAGAGACATGTTAGTACTTGACTGAATTGGTGAGAGAGAGTCCAAAACACTAGTTTCCCAATTCTGTATTTCTAGTCTTTACAGTTGGAACTTTTCATGGTTCTTGGGCATTTTTGGTTCTATTGCTGACAGACAGCTTCTTAATATGTGGGATCTTTTTACGATTGATACAAAAAGGTCACAAGCTTCTCCTCTGTTAAGTGATTAATGTGATTCAAGGCTTAAACAAATAGCAAAAGGCCAGTAATTGTCAAGGTTTCAGTGTCTTGTGAATTCACTGCTGTCACGAGGAGACAATTTGCCATCCCACAGATGAAGCAAGGAGCAGCCCTACTAAAAGGAAGAAATTGCAATAAATCTAACAGGGAAATATCAGAATTTTTGCTCACCCTTCATATAAAATATCTCCCCTTTGGGCTAGGACTATTTATCAACATCACACTAAACTGCAGCCTGTAAAATAGTGGTCAGGATCTTTCTGGAGAGCTAAAATAAATGTGTCTGTAAAGGAGCAACTTGTAATGAGGCTTTTTGCACTCCAGATTTGACCTGCCTCAGAATTCAGTAAATCGAAGCATAGAAATTAGAAATGGAAAGTACCTCATAGACTCATATCCACCTCCCAGCCTATGAAGTGCAATACTGGGACATTGTGCAGTGTCCTTCTTGAATGTGCTAATCCACCTCTGCCCTCAAAGGACCATTTCATAGCCAAACAGATCTGCCGCTGAGAAAATTTTCCTTAATTTTCAGCTTAAATATTTCCTTTCTTAATTTCCTCCTCTCATTCAAAATATGGGAACAATTCCCCATTCTCCTCCATGCAGTGGGTCTCTCTTTTGGATGTTCCGCTCCAGTTCTTGGTGACCAGCGTCCAGAATAAACACTCTCATTCCTAGAGTGATTTTTAGTCTCCAAAACACTTTTATCTCCAGTGAAATGCTCCCACTTCTGGGGTACAAAACGCAGCAGTCTGGAACCCAGCACAGCACTAAGGATGGGGCAGGGAAGAAAGAGAGAAATTTTGGCCAGGTATAGGAACACAAGCCCTGTATTCTTCAAAATAGCAAAGCAAACTGAATCTTGGTTTTAAGGTCTCAGGCAAAAGAACTCCTCCTCTATTCAACCAATAAGCTGCATGGTGACTCAGCTGATTTACCTTACAAGGATGATGAGCTGAGTCTGCACTGCCAGGATCTGACCATCTGACTTTAGAGGTCACAGGCTTGCTAGTCTCTCTTCCTGCACGGGCAATCCTTGAGAAATAGTCACTTCCGCTCTATCGTGTATCTGGGAGAGGAGGTTTTTGTGCACAGTGATTAGATCCTGTTAAGGATCTAGCCTTTCACCTGAAGAGAGGTTTCAGGAGCTTCGGCAGATGTCTCCTCCCCAGCAGCAATTGAGAAGTAAGGAGTAGTGGTATCTCTGCTGGGGTCTATTCCCCATCCAGAGCAGGAAGAGGTAATGGGGGTGCAAACCATCCCTGAGATTTCAAGTTACTTTGCTGCTTACATAACTTGATGCTACATTATTATTTTTTAAATTTACACCTGTTACAAAGCATTAACAACAACAACAAAAATCCACAATAGGCCTAATTTAGTTAGATCCTACATAACTGTGCCACTTACAGTCTCTGCAGCAGCAGTTAATTAAAAAATGCTATTCCCAGAGCCATTCTATCATCAATTAGGCTAACGCACAAAGCAGTTTGGCTATGAAGGGCTCTCTCCATTAAACTAACCAGACCTATTTATTTTTGCTGTGCTCATTAAAAACAAAAAACCCAGGACTGGGAAGGGGAGAGCTAAAGCAACTGGCTTCAATCTTTTTTGTGTGTGTGTCCCAAGTTTACAAACGAGGAAAAGACACGGATGACAGCTATGAACAAATGTACTTGAAACAGTCTCCATTTTCGACAGCCGCTCCGGGGCCAGCCCAGCGGTCTTGCCTAGTGGCAGTGGGGGGAGATCGTGGAGCGAGGTGCAATCTTTAGCAGCAGGGAGAGTGGTTACCCTTACGGCTATTTTGCAGAACTCAAACTGAGTGCATGTAATAAGCAAGGAACAGGCACTGACAGGTCGCAGCTTCGAGGAAGCTGGTAGCTGATGCAGTGATGTTGTCTTAGCATACATCACTAGGAGACAATGGCATTTAGAGCATTCAGATCATACAAGGGAATGGAACCCTAAAGAAACGTGTTTCACCATTTCTTGACTACAGCTCTATAAAAAAATTTCCTTCTGGCTCTTTTCCCTAATATAAACCAGAGGCAAAGGTATTCGATGGAAGGCAGGGTGATAAGAGGCATCCTTATAAGATGGTCGTGAATCATTGACTGCATTAATAAAGGGAATTTTTTTTACTTCTGATCTTTTATGGAACTTTAAAAAAAGATGGGGCCAAGCAACAATTCTTAGATCCAGACTTCAAACACCCTGAAGAGCCGTGGGGTGTGGAGCTGGGGTTGGGATCTAAAAGGTTAAAGAGACTGAAAAATTAGAAGTGACATTTTCATCAGGGATCTATTTTCTGATGACCCTACGGGCTCTCAGATATTCAGATCTGGGTGGGATAGCTCAGGCACATCTCTGTTTTCAAACAGAGCAAGAAATAGGGAATTTCATTAACTGCTTCACCACTGGCTCATGTAGGAGGAACCAGGGCAAGCCGAAATCCTGGCCGAGTACATGAAATGTCTTCACTAAAGAGCAATGGGTGCGCTGAAGAACATTGTCACCTTCTGCCAGAGTGCAGAAACAGACACCAGCAAGGCATGAACCAGAGTTAGCCCCAAACTCTCATTCCCACACTGCTTGTCTCTTTCAGACACATTGCATCCTACTTAACACCTAGACTCTCAGATCTCTCTTCACCTTTGTTACTTGTCTGTGGAGCACCTAGCACATTCTTTGTTGTAGTTTGTCGAGCCTTCCATAAAAACTAAAACCAATAAATAACAATACAGGAGTTAATTGTGCCTTGCCATTCTGCATCCCTTGGCATTCTCAAAGAGCCGCTCTCATATCCTTGATATAGATTTGGAGTTTGAGTTTGGTTTACTTTGTTGTTTGTAACACTCCTAGAAGCTTGGAAAAAATAAGTTCATCTTCCTAATTTTGCCCCTTTCCATGAGTGAAACAATGAGATTTCATCTATCTTCTATTTATGATGGACAATGGAGCCACCATAGCTTGTTTTCTTCCAAGCTCCATTACTGTAAGTTAGGATGCCAATATAGTGTTTTCTGTACAACAGAAGAATAAAGATATTGTAGGGCCATTCAAAAATAGCAGCTGTTTTGTGCACTGATTTCTCAATAACAGTGATGCATAACTGCTGGAACTAGGATGATGGGGATGCTCCTACACACCCTAGCTTGAAGTTGTTTCCATCATATACAGAGTTTACAGTCTGGCTCAATGGCTCTCAGCACCCCCACTATATAAATTGTTCCAGCAACCCCTGCAGCGATGGGTTTTCCATACGTAAGAGAGAAACCCACTCTGACGGGAGAGAAAGAACAAATGAGCCTATTAGCTGATCAGCTAAGGAATGTACCAGGTACTTTAAAGGAAGGTGTAAGATATTCTATAGTGGACAATTACAGAATAACCTGTCCATGGGAGAGGTTACCTGCTAAGCCCCATCAGTTAGTGGTTGGCTTATGCACAGAAATAGGATGGTTCATATCACTTGTAAAAACATTCTTTTATCCTGTCTAAGGTCCCAGTCTTGCATACACATATACTCATGCTAACTCTGACTCCTACTGGCTACTCACAGTACGCAATGAGACTATTCTGTGTGTAAACTTACACATATGCATCTGTAGAAAGAGGGCCTAAGGTACTTAAAACTGTAGTAACTCATATTGGTATAAATTTCAAGAGGGAGTTCTCCAGGTGAAGGAGGAGCAAATATGGGACCCTTGAGGTAAGTGGTTGTCTGTAGTGTATGCGTGTGTGTGTGTGTGTGTGTGTTTGCTGTGTGCTGAGCTTGTGTTTGTCCATCTTCTGGTGCAAGGGGACTTGCCTGTTTTCTTTATGAAATATGATCCATAAATTCCTTGCTACTATGTAGTCAGCAAAGCACCTTTTCATCTCAGTAGCACTCTGCTGTGCTTTCAGGCAAAGTTCCTTTACTGTAAATCTTTTTGCAGGATTGAGTTTATCATGTTTACGATAGAAATAAAATGGATTGGCCCTCACACGAGGTTCTTTCTCCCAGGTGCAATTTACATGTCTTAAAAAAGAGACATTTTAATCAAAAGCCATCCCCATCTATGGTCTCCATTAACCTTTCAAATTGCAACTGGAATGGCCAACTGTGCATTCTCCAACTAATGAAACATTCCAATAGCACCTGGGGCAGGAAGGATTATTAGTTAATTAACTGTCCGGGGGGCGGGAAGGCACAATATTTCTTATATGAGCAAAACAACCTCCAAATTAAATATTTGTACATCAATCTTAATACACTGTTGGTCTTGTATGTTACAATCTAACAGATGAGCACTGTGATCGTTCCTCTAGATTAAGCAGAAAGCAGTGTCTCAGGAGTTATATTTGCTCCAGCAAGCCTAAAGGCGCCCTGCACCAGATGGCAAACTGCTGTGGAAAGAGAACTTCCCCCTCTTTTACCATGCAACCTGTCAAGAATCCCTCCAATCTGAGTGTACCAGAGGCTGAAACAGGACTAGTGAATTTTATAAAAGGTTGTGTCTACATTAAATTAATGTCTGTAAAAGGTGCTGAACTGACAGCACTGAAACCTCCTGTCATCTGTTTATTCACAGACCAATGTTCTGGTGCCTGGTGAACTGCAAAAATGCCAATACCTAGCTAGGTGGCAAGCTGCAATTACTGCTTATTGTGCAAAAACTTGTTCTACTGCTACTTCATCTCATCTATATGTTGCTTCTGCTCATAAACCAAGTTTGTAAATACTCGGGTCTTTTACAGCAGATTTGAACAGTGTCCTGACTGGGGCCCAAAGTTGTAAAAATAACAATTAAATGATATTAATTCATTATTGCTTTAATAAAATAAACATAACAAAGAAATTAATAAATAATTATAATAATCCCTAGCTTTTATAAAGCATTTTTCATCAGGAGAGCAACAAACACTTTACAAAAGGCATCAGTATCATTCTCCCCATTTTATAGTGGGGGAAACTGAGGCATGCATCAGAGAAGTGACTTGCCCAAAGTCACCCAGCAGGTCAGTGACAGAGCTGGAAACAGAAACTGTCTCCAGACTCCCACTCCAGCACTCAATCCACCAGGTCACACTTCTTTAAAAAGGAATCAGGAACCTTCTTTAAAAAGGAACCCTAGACCAAGGGTTCGCTAGGGTTCCTTTTTAAGTCTAGGGTTGTCCAAGTTAATGTGTTCTAAGTGCAGGGAGGGTTTAAAAAATTCATAATTTAAAAACATTTTAAAAAATGTAATTGGATTTTTGTATTTAAATTAAAAACAGGTTTGTTTAGTTTTAAATAAACCTATTTAAAATTAAATTTGAAACTGATAACATATGTTAAGGCTTGCATTTATTATAAACTATTCAAATTAATTAAATATAAAATAATAACAAACTGTACATGTTTGGTGCAAAGTTTTAAAGAAAATCAAACCACCAGTGACTGGTAGAAGTTACAGGCTAAGCATCTGGAACCAGTGTCTGGTGAAGTGCTAAACCAGCTTTTGCAGCAGTAGCCTCTTTGGCAGATGCAGAGAGAATATTTTCTTCATATCAATTTATTCTACAAGTTCAGTTCAAATACTGGTTCATTCTAAGTTAACAAAACAACTGGGAGCTAGAAAAGCAGGAAATCTTGCTTTCTTCTTCTTCTAATCTGTGACTCAAAACTAGATATTAGAGGATGAGAGCTACTAGTTCTAAAATCTTGAACGACAGTGATGATTAAAAACAATTAGTTCACTATCTAAAGGTAATACTTCATTTGTTTAATAAATCAGTTTTAAATGCAAAACATATTTTGATTTTTATTTAGGTATTTAGCACATTTAAGGTAGTTTTATTTACTATAATTAATAATACATACTGATTATTAAAATGTTTTGTGCATTTTTAATTGAATTTGAATTTCCATCCAAGAGCTTGACAGAAATTAGAAGTAAAAAGTTAATCGTCCAGTAAAAAGTTAAGCTTTAGAATTGAATAAATAAATGTGTATAGTTATCACATTCTGCTAGTTAGGAAAAAAAGC
Source organism: Dermatemys mawii (assembly GCA_007922305.1). Taxonomy (NCBI): domain Eukaryota; kingdom Metazoa; phylum Chordata; order Testudines; family Dermatemydidae; genus Dermatemys; species Dermatemys mawii. Next base: position 16,915,743 of record ML677358.1, on the reverse strand, counting down.
AAAAGCACTATATACTGTATAGTATAAAGGCTACAATTAGTTGCAATCAACATTTTTTACTGGTTACAAACAAATGAGACTCAATCTTTAGGAAAATAACTAAGTAGTACAAATACAAAGCACAATTAAAAATGCTGATTTAAATCATGATTAAAATCTGTGATTTAAATGGCTCTGTCACTCCACCCTGTTTAAGAAGCTTCCAGTTTTGTCACCAAGGTGGCAACCAGAGTCCAAGATTCTTTCCAGGGAACTTTAACTAATTAATGGAGACCCTCCCACATGGCTCAATTCACGGTCTGGCTTTGCCCTGCTGAGACTCAGATGGAGTTCTTTGGCCCATAAACATTAGCGGATAGACCAACAGAGAAAGGTCATTACATTCAGTTGAGTGTAGGGCCTCACTTCACTTGGCCAATGACAAGCCTCTGGTACACTCAGACTGGAGGGATTATTGACAGGTTGCATGGTAAAAGAGCAAGAAATTCTCTTTCCACAGCAGTTTGCCATCTGGTGCAGGGCGCCTTTATGCTTGCTGGAGCAAGTATAACTCCTGAGACTGATTTCTGCTTAATCCAGAGGAACGATCACAGTACTCATCTGTTAGATTGTGACATACAAGACCAACAGTGAGGTCATTGAGTTAAGTGTAGGGCCTCACTTCACTTGGCCAATGACAGCAACACCTGGAAGTCTGTCACAGATCAAGGCCCTGTTATAGTAGGTGCTGTACTACAAACATATTAAAATGACTGTCGAAGGGAATTTACAATGTTGGGGCCAAGTCCTGCAATGTGATGTATCCATGCAGAGCCCCACGGGCGTCGATGGAAATCTACCTGTGCTGGATCATTGCAGGATTGAAAAAATTCAGGCAATTCTACATAAGGGAAATAATGCAAATATACATGTGTGCGTGACATCATGCAGTATTCTTCACTTAGGCAAAACACCCATTGATTTGAATAGGAGTGGCCCATTACAATGAAATATCACAGAATTAAAAAGACCCAGCAGTTATCATTACATGGAGGCATTTATTTAAGGTCCCCATGTAATGGTATCTATCATACTGCTGGTGATTCCTATTCTATGTACATTTTCATGTATACATACTATGTATGTATGTATGCTATTCTATTCTATAGGATACATACATGTACATAGAATAAGATATACAAAGATGTACCTAAATTAGTACATATGTACATGTATGTACTAGAGTAATATGTATGTATCCTATTCTATGTACATTTCTATGTATACATACTATGTATGTATGTATAAATGAAATACATACTATGTATTTCAGATACCACTTTCCATTAACATGCCCCTGGCAACCTTTGTGTAAAGTCTAAATCTAGGTTAGAGCTGGTTTGGAAATCGTTTTCCCATCCCTTGAAAAATTTCAAGATTTAGAAAAAAGATTCCAGTCCAAACCTGGGACAAAGTTTTGAAATCTGAAAATTTTTCACAAATCAAAAATCCCCGAAAAATTCAGTTCAGGTCAATTGAAATCTTGTGTATCAATTTTGACCATGTGGAGTTTATGCGAGTGTGTTTTTACACTATAATTGGCTTAAATTTGGAAACAAAAATGTCTTTCAACATAGAAAAACAACGTTTTGTTTAGAAAATGTGGATATGGGACATTTCAACAATTTTGGATTTTTTTCCAAAATATTCTCAAATGAGAAATTAATTGTAACAACACTTCCCTGTGAAAAGTTTCAGTTTTGACAAACTGGCATTTTCCACCAAAAAAATATTTCTTTGAAAATTCCCAACCAGCTCTACTGCTGACCCTCATGGTTGCATAGAAAAGCTTGAAAATGTGAGCCCCTAAAGACTCAAATATCAAAAGGCAAGTAAAAAGACCTAACTCTAAAATAATACTTTATCCAATTTTCTCAAGATTTTTAGGATCTGACCCATGGCTTTGAGATTGGCAATACTAAGTAGACAGAATCCTGTGTCACTCCTCTTCTGATGGGAGAGAGCTACTTTATTACAGTTTTATGTCGGTTCTTCCCTCTCCTTTAGCTAAAGGGAACAGTTTCTATTTCTAACTGGCTGTGCATTTATTTATTGATATTTTTACTAAATTAAACTGCGATAAATCTGCCTGCATTTATGTTTATTTCCCCTCCATGTTCAAGTATTCAAAGGACACTGAAGTAAACTGTTTTGTGCATTAAATGCATGGCCAAATTCTTACAAATGTTTGGGGGTGAATTAAGTCAGAGCACAGGTAAACAAAAATGATGAAGATCCAATATAAACTTTAGAAGTAGCCTGAACCTCAAATAAGCACCCCTTTCTCTACTCAACAGAATGTGACACTTAATTTTTTCTCCAGTTTTACAAACCGATGTTTTTAATTTATCTGTACCCAGTGCATGGAGTTACTTGAACCCCAAATACAAGTAGTTACTAAGACTATTTAAGATTAAAAATTAACTTTAAATTGTTGACATTGTATAAAACTGTCACAACCATAATAAAATAAAAAATAGCATCAACATCCTCATCTATCTTATAGATACATTTTTGTATTTCCAAATTATTTACAAAGGAGACAAGTATAATTATCCCCAGGGGAAACTGAGGCCTGGAGCACAGACGTGAGTTGCCCAAGGTCATAGAGCAAGCTATCAGCAGAGACAGGTCTCCTGATCCCCACTCCCTATCCATGGGATCATTTCTCATTGATTTTATGGCAAGCAAAGTAGCTCACGTATTCATGGAATAGGAGACTTTTTCCTAAAACTTCCATGCAATAGATTTTTTTTAGTAGTGCCGTTTTATCATAGACGTGAAAGTAATGAAAAAGGTTTGACTTATATTAATGCAGAAAGATCAAGCTCGTTCAAGGTTAAGGCTTTTGTTCTGTCCTTAGCTCTCCTGCCATCTCTTGGTATTTCAAGGATCTAATATGAGTCACACTTGGTATCACGTAGCACATGACTACATGACTCAGAGGCATAATGGCACCAAGTTAGGGAACGTGTGGATACCTTATTTCTAAAGCTAAGCCACTTGCAGTGAACCTGATAGAATGAATGCTGAGAAATTCATCCAGACACTCCACCTTTAGAGGGCTTTGAACACAAGAAATTTTTTCTAATTTATAACATCCAGAAATTGGCAAAAGCACAGTGATTATGCTTCATTGTGACTGTGATGTCCTTGGCTATGGAGCTTGGAGCCAGCACAATGAATACAGCACTACTATATGTGACTTCAGAATGACTGATGATCGTGTGTCACACATTTCACTTTTGAAACAACTGAGAAGGATGATAACGAATATTACCTTAAAACAAGTGTATTTCTGATCATTCTGCTTAGGTAGAACTTAACGTGTAACCAAAGGGCATAGTATTTTATTACAAGATATGCATTTAGCTAATAGAAGTATAATTTACAGCTGCATCAAGCAGTTCATACTAATCTATCTTGTATGTACCTTGCCAGTCAACACTGAAGACACAATAAAACAATTTGGACTATCTGCACTGCTTAGGGCTGGAGTGAGGATACTAAGGGGCAATCCCTTTGTATTTCTCAGTATGTTTTCACCTTTGGGAGCCCAGAGCCTAGGACGAGAGACAACACTGTTATAAACAGATTATCAATTCAGATAAATACATTAAATCAAATAAAGCATTTTACAGATTCTTTCCTGCACAGTAACTGCTTTTCATTGCTGTCAGCACACTTGATCAAGAGAAGAAATTGGCAGCACAGAGGAAGGGTCCTTCGGTGGCATAGCACCTCCTGTACTCTTCTTCCCCTATTTTCCTGTATGTAGCCAAGGATTCACTGTGCCCCAGCAATTTACAGATGCTCACCAGTATAAATTACAGTAGTCCTGGGGCTGCTCTATATTACATCAGGGGAACATTCCATTGCACAGTCAGCACAGGAGTGGGGAGCAGAAAGGTGGCTTCACCTCAGTGTTGTACTGTTAACCCCACCCCAAATTGTGCTGTATATTCCATGTCCACAGAGAAGGATCTAGCCCTAAATAAATAAAGATAATTCATCCTCCACTGACATAAGCAACAACAATAAATGCAGACAGAAAGAATCCCTCTCTTGAGCACTACTCTGACAAGGAAAACTTATGGAACTTTACAACACAGAGGACATGCAAAGAGCGGCCCAAGTTAGGCAGGGATGGTAAAGCCCTTAAAACCTTCAGAATCTATAGAGAAGAAGCTTATATGTCTTAGTACATATTAGTAAGAGAGGTCTACAAGTCGAACTGATCTCCTTATTGGCTGGTCCCTGAAGCTTGCTGCAGGGACAGCACTGAGCATTTCAGCAGTTACGGGGATGAAGAAGTTGATCTATTTTTTTAAAATTCAGATAAAGGCAATTTAACCTCTTGCAGGTCAATGGCAGAGATCGTAGCTAATATAAACTCAGCAGAAAACAAACAAACAAACAAACAAACATACAACTATTTCCAATTTAGCTGCCAGAACACCCGGGGCCTGAAAACAGCAACTGCTCTGCTGAGGGGGACAAACATTTGACTTCAAGAGAGGGGAAAACAAGAAAAGGAAATCGGTTACCTTCAAGACAAAATAGATTACTGGAAGACTGACTCCACCCCCTCTGGTTTGAGGATTTTCAGAATTCCTGAAGGTACAGGGTAGGGCAGTTCTTGTTTTTTAAAACAGTAAATGATTTTTAAAAGTCAGGAATAATGTCTATTTAAAAGAGAGGATCTAATTCAACCACAAGTTATAGGGTTCAGTGCAGGAATTACTTGGTGGAATTCCCAGGCGTGCACTAAGCAGGATGACAGACTAAGCTATCATAATGAACTCTTGTGGGCTTAAACACTATGAAACTCTTACTCTTCTTTTTTCTCTGATTATTGCAGAGGCCAGTGGAGAACATCAAACTAGATAGGCCCAGCTCTAGCATGGTGAAATCTTTCCTTCTGGACACAGGAAGCTCATGCCAAGGTTTTTCTCATCTCACGATTTCAGCTACGAACTGGTGCAGAGAGGACGGTGGTGTTTCCCTGGGATGTTAAAACGTCGTCTGTCTGTGGAGCACAGCATACTTTGGCTCTACCCAGCCCAAGTATAAGAATTAAACAGGAGGAAGATTCTTCTTTACGGGACCAGAAGAAGAGGTGGATCTGAACCAAAGGTTTTTCCCACTGAAGGTTGCTCTGAAGACTAGGCATGACAAAGCTTACCAAGAAAGTGATGCACATAGGTCTGCTGGAGGCCCAGCTTCTAACATCTCCTAGATAAGAATGTCTCTATCTCCCCGTTTATGATGTTCTCTCCAAAGAGTCAGTGGTTTAAAATCAGTCAGTTTTTAATGAATGCACTTCATTTCCGGTTTGGGGTGAAATTCACTCCTGTGCAAAGGGCCCACACAAGGTCTATGCCCCCCCATTCAAGTGCCATCTACACCTCAAAATAGGATGCTGCACAATTTTGAGGGTTTAAGTGGTGCCCAAATCTCATGCTGTCCTTTCTGCACAGAGGTGACTGTCACCCTCAGTTGCTATGATGACCTCGATTGCTACTGCTGCTCTGAGAAAGAAGTTTCTGCGTGAGAAGGGACGAGAAAAAGTCAGGTGGTCGTGAGTGCTGATGTGTGAATAGGTCTTGGAGCTCCCTCTCAGCTCATCTGATTCCATACTCCATCACAGGGGTCGGCAGCCTTTCAGAAGTGGGGTGCCGAGTCTTCATTTTTTCACTCTAATTTAAGGTGACGCGTGCCAGTGATACATTTTACCATTTTTAGAAGGTCTCTGTCGATAAGTCTAGAATATAGAACTAAACTGTTGCTGTAAGTAAAGTAAATAAGGTTTTAAAATGTTTAAGAAGCTTCATTTAAAATTAAATTAAAATACAGACTAGTGACCAGGACCTAGGCAGTGTGAGTGCCCCTGAAAATCAGTTTGCGTGCTCCCTTTGGCACTCATGCCATAGGTTGCCTACCCCTGATCTATCAAGTTCCTCTTTCCTAATCTGCTGCTCTTTTCCAGTGACCTCTGACTCGTCACTCCTCTCTCTTTATCCCTGTGCTTTTTTTCTTCTCCTGGCCCCAGGCACACTTTCTTTCTCACTCTCTTTAATTCTCAACTAGCTTCACAAAATGACCAAACTGACTCTCACTCCTTGAGAAGAAATAAATGACTGCTGGCACCCTTCCATAAACAGAGCTGCATCACTGATCTCATCCAAGGCTATCTGCCTTCCTACACACTTCCATTGCAACTATATTTTAACAGCACATCAGGTCTGTTCGCCTTTATGGAGCAGAGCCATGGAAATCTACAACAGAAATGCCTATGAAGATCGACCCATTCCAAAGGAAAATGCCCGTGGAAGACCTTCAGAGGAAAGAGTTTCTTGCAATCTTTGACATTCTAAATAGAGAAAACCAATCTAAAACATCCTATCTGGTCAAATGAAGATGGGAGACATATTTAGGACACGCTTTAAGGATGACACCAACACAACTTCCATGTCAAGTAATAATGTGGACACCACTCAGAAAGAGAACATTACGCAGAACAGTAAAAAAAATAAATAATAATAATAAAAAAGATCCATCAATATGACACACAGAAGCCTGAACAGACCAGCACAAGACCGAAATAAATGATGGAAACTGAGAGATACTCTGTGGGGGTGAGAAGAAAGAAGAAAGAATCACTCCCATATCCAAGTGCCTCTCAAGTAACAATAACTACCTCTCCCCCTTTAGGAGAGAGTTGTGAACAGGTTGCTGAATTCTGTGTGAATGTGTAAAATATATCGTGGGAAAGCTAAATCAAGGATGAATTTTGCATGACATTTCAACTGTGCTGAGGTCAGGGGTCGTTCTGATCTTTTGCCTCCCTCACTCCTGCTTTTTTTAATTTTAGTTTTAATGAGGGAGGAGGATTTCTGCTTCTCTGGAGGGGACACTCCGTGCTCATCCCTCAGCTGTGGCTGACACCTGCTCTGCACCGGGGAGGGGGAAAGAGGTGATCCAAAAGTGGTTTTAAGCTAACATTATGTAAACCCTGATTCTAGGGCTGGCTGGTTGCCAATTTTACCCCTGATATAACTTAGAGCAGCCTCAAGGCTGCTCTAATTTTTGCCCCTATTCCTACAGCCCAAAGAGGCCATCTGGAAGCCAGGGACTGTTGGAGTCCTGTGGCACTCCTGCCACACCCCTTCTTCTGGCCCCACCAGGACTGCAAGTAAGATGGTGCAGAGCCAGTGATATTCTAATGGAGGATCTCCTATGCAAAGGGAATCCTTTGATGGCCAGCTTTAACTTTGCTTTGGGCTGCCAGAGCAAGCAGTGGGAGCCATGCCCTGTTCCTCTTTTCTGAGTGTAAAAGTTATTGATGGTCTCGGTATAGTTCTTATTGGAAGGTTTTCACATAACCAAAACCATTAATTAATAACCGTGATATAAATAGTCAGTAACAGAACGCCAAAAGGCATAGAAGCTGAACCATTTCTAGATAAAATACCATATCTAAAGAGGGAAAATAAGGCATGCCTTTTAGAACCACTTTCATTGCCAAACACCTTAGAGCTGTGCTACTGCTAAGCAATAAAATAATCCGTGTTATGAGCAGCAAGAAAAGCCCATTCAGCGCAATCCTGGAAGCAAAACCACGCTAGTCTGGCAAACAGTGGAAACACTCACAGGTCAGGGGCCTGTTCAGGTGAGTGCATTTACATGTGTACGTCTATCTACTAGGGATCCCAGTAGCTCTGCTATAATCACCACAGTGATCTAGACAACCATAACCTTTCCATTGTCATCAGGGCTGGTCTTAGGGAAAATGGCACCTGGGCATCCTTGTATTTTGCCCCTGCCGGCCCCCACTGCCTCCCTAACCCTGGGCCCTCCACCCATTGCCCCAGGTCCCCACTGCTTCCCCACCATTGCCACCGCTGTCACCCTGGGCTCTCCACCCATCCCCTTGGCCTCCACTGCCTTCCCTGGCTCCCCTCCCCCATGGCTATCGGGCTCTGATGCCTTCTCCCCAACCCCTTGCCCCTTGCCCCAGAATATTTCTATGGCTGCAGACTCCAGGCCTGACCTGCTCCTTGTTTCTTGACAAGTAATTTGTGCCAGGACCTGCCAGGGCTGAGCCCCGCACCTCTAGGTTTAGCAGTTCATAGTCTCGGCACCTCTGGGCTTGCAGTATCAGTTATGAGTGTAAACAAATTGCTTGTGCCCTGGCATCTAATTGCTTGAGCCTGGGTTCCATTACAAATTAAGAACTGCTCTTGACCCTCGGTGGTCACCATCCATAAGGATGGCCCTGAATTTCATTACAACTGAGGTGTAATCAGTATACTTCAGAGTGAACACAACACCAGGATTAAATTAATCCCTTTTATGACAACCACCCGACACACATTAGAATGAAGTCCCACTGAACTGTCACGTGGATTCAAGCAGCAGTTTGGTTTGATTTTATTACCAGCACTGCAACGGGAGCCCATAAATCTAAACTCAGTGACATATTGCTAGGTTAAAATATCTATTTTTCCAATGGTAATTACTATAGAAAAATCAGTTAAATGTATCAGTTTGGGGGATTTTTTTTTCCTCCTGTACTTTTGTACTTCACAGTCTCACTAATTGTAGCCCCAGTGAACAATTATGTAAAATTATGTAAAATATAACATGATCAAGGTGTTAGAGCATTATTATCCCTATTGTAGAAGCATGAATCATTCCTACAGAGCAGCTAAACACCCAGCATTTGCTGCCAATTTGAGTTCAAGGGATATTGGTTGGTTTTAGTTTGGTTTTTTGGAGGGAGTGCGAGTGTCTGGACCTTTAAACTGGACCTTGATGAACGTAGTGGGGAGTGGGGGAGAAGGGGAAGGAACCAGCACAGTCCTGATGAATCATCATTAGGAATCAGAAGAGTGGCTTTGATGAATTGTGCTTGTTTTGGCATTTAAATAATTGGCAGGCTTTTTGGTGTCTTGTGCAGGCTTTTTCTGAGCAGGCGTTTGGGGAGGGCTGAAATGGCTGTGTGGCGGGGGTTCTTTTGGGGATAGGTAGGGTGGGAATTTTTAGCGGACATTCCTGAAAAAACTGTGTGAATCACTTCCTTCGCAGTGAGTCTCACAGGACGGGGGGAGGGGGTTTTCACTTTTGGAATGTGTTTTCTGAGTAGGGTGACCAGACAGCAAAGCTGAAAAATCAGGACAGGGAGTAAGGGGCGTAATAGGAGCCTATGTAAGAAAAAGGCCCAAAAATTGGGACTGTCCCTATAAAATGAGGACATTTGGTCACTCTATTTCTGAGTGACTGGTCAGAACTGCTGCAGTTAGGGACTATTTATAATTGAAGGCAGGGCACCCAGAGCTTTGGATTTTTAGATACGAACACAAATGGATCCCCTGTCAGGTTGTGTGTGGTCATGTGTTGGCCACATTTCAGGTATGTGACTGGACAGAAATTTGTCTGAGGATTTTACAGGAAACAAAAGGACCTCAAGGTCAGGGGGGTGTGTGGGGACAGAGAGGGGAGGTAGGGGGGCGGGGACAGACAAAAGTGTGACAGAGCCATGCTCCTTAGAGAGTACTGAAAGGTTTAAGAAAAGCACAAAATACTGATAAATAGGTAAAGAAAAATAGATTTGTCACTAAAAACAAACCACTATGAATTGTCCTATTCCTCTATTAAATCTTCATTATTTATACACAGATTCAGAGGAGAGACATGGTTGCCTTCAAAAGTAAAGCTCCTGCTAACGTGTGGGGATTCTGTGTAGAGTCAAAGCTATTTTCTGCAGAGGAAAACACAATCCATTTACCTGTCATTTGCGTTTCATAATTTTTGTTGTTGTTGTGTGTTTAACCAGGATCTCTGCCTTCCTTCTCCACTTTCTCCTCCTTCAGTGACAGTTTACTAACCTTCTGACATCATTCATTGCCATGTCAACATTTGCATCACAGACACAGCACTATGACTTCACTGCAGAAGAAACTGAACGGGGAGGAAGAAAAGTCCTGTTCAAATACAATAGCTGAAGTAACAGCAAGGGAAACAAAGAAAATGAACAGCCAAGGAAATATATTTAAATATCAACATTCTCCTTTTTGTTTCCGTTCAACATGGAAGTCACACTCAGCTGACAGTTACTTGCCATGCTATAGAGAATTATGCTTTTTAATTACACCATAATGAAAAATAAAAGCTTGATTTTCTCATTCATTCAGTCTGCTACCGGGTGCTAAGGCTTTCACTGACAAACATGGGCACTGGCAACAGCACTTGAACAGATTTTTATTCTAGAGGCAAGAGCGTTCACTATTCTATTGTCTGAACAGAAAATCAACTCATGCTTTAGGTCATAATCTAAAGAGATCAGCAATAAAGCTGCTTTATATGTGAAGCCTAGTTGGAGATGCCCAAGTTTGCATTAATTATGTAACTGTTAAAGCCTAGCCCGTTGAAACTTTAGTTCAGTGTTAATAAACGTAAGAGAAAGCTATCTACCTAATTGTCTGGGAAAAGCTGCAGCCCTCATTTACAAGAATAAGAGAATATTAATCTTCATTCAACAGCATGAGGTTGCTGTTTAAGGTCTGAATTTTCCTCATAGGGGAGAAAAAAGAGGAGTGAAGAAGAGAGGGGGAAAGAGCAAATGTGATATTAAAATGCTAATGTTATTTCATTACATGAATTGTGGAGGATGAGACGGAGATTGGCATTCTCAAAGAATAATTTCTTTAAATACCTTGAGCTCAGATTCCCCTGTAGGCAACATTTCATCTTTCTTCATTAAAAAAATAGTATTAAATTTTATTAAAGAGTCCCAATTAAGCTGGTAACTTGCTTCAAAGAGCATCCAGGCTTAGGGGGATATGTTAAACGTTAATAGAGATGGGAAGATTTGCCTGTAAAGCGGATTTAAAAAACAGCATCTTCCTGACTGGTACAATTTGGCTCACACACTCCTTCAGGCATTCTCTCAAACTTGATTGATGCTTATTTTGGGAAACAGCACATAAACGCTCAGCTTTAAGGTCAAGTATATTGCAAAGTTAGCTGGTTCAGGTGAAAACTTTTCCTGACAGCTTTGGAACAAAACAAAGATCTGCTTTATTTACTAGGAGCAAGGGCATTCCTATTTGAATCCAAGACCAATTTTAACTCCAGGGTGACTTCAGACACAGATCTTAAACAAACTGTATGAATTTATATTTTACAAGCAGTGTACTTGAGGGGCACTTTCAGTTGCATGTGCCTCCTTCTTGTTGAAACATCAGTAATAATCATACAAGGTTTTTAAGGTCAGGCTAGACAAAGCCCTGGCTGGGATGATTTAGTTGGGGTTGGTCGTGCTTTGAGCAGCGGGTTGAACTAGAACTTCCTGAGGTCCCTTCCAACCCGGTGTGATGGAGTCAGACCAGAAGGATATAAGAGAGTGCTGGAAGGCAGGTATATTAGTCTCAGGATGTGCAGGTCCCTGTTCCCTGGATAGCCAAACAAAGGCTATTCCAGGCCAATCAAGACACCTGGGGCCAATTAAGAACCTTCTAGAAAGGAGTAGAAACAGCTAGCGTGATTGGGACACCTGAAGCCAATCAGGGACTGGCTGAAACCAGATAAAAAACCTCCCAGTTAGTCAGGTGGGATGTGGGTGTCAGGAGCTGTGGAAGGAAGTTGTGCTGTTGGAGAGACTGAGTGGTGGACAACATATCATACAGAAGGAAGGAGGCCCTGAGGTAAGGGTGAAGTGGAGTTTGAAGAAGTGGGGACTGCTGTGGGGAAGTAGCCCAGGGAATTGTATTGTGTTTCGTGGATAAAAGGTCAGCCATCTTAGCTGATACTATTAGGGTCCCTGGGCTGGAGCCTGGAGTAGAGGGCGGGCCCGGGTTCTCCCCTTCTTCCATCTTCCATACTGGCCTGTGATGAAGGTAACTCACTAGGCGGTGACTCTTGCCAATTATACTGAGAAAGGGAGGTCACTCTGGGGCCTAGATGAGTTTCTGAGGCCCCTAAATCTGCCAGGAAGCGCAAGACCCACAAGTACAAAGTTGGAGCTTTGTCACACCGGATATTCTATGATTTTATGAGTCCATAGCATGGGCAGTTGGTACTAAGAGCCTATGAGATACCTGCTCAGAATGTGTTCCTAAAAACAAATGTGGTGGCAGAAAAGATGACAACATTAAACGATGCTCTAGAGCTTAACCAATTATTGGTATCATGGCTCAATGTTATCAACTTTTCTGCCATCACAGTTGTTTTCTGTCCACACCTAGCTCTCTGCTGAAAGGGGTCTGCCTCAGGGTCAGAGCAACCATTTGAGATCTTGGAGACCTTCCTATCACCCCAAATGGCCACACCCTCAAGTTGCTCTGTTTTTATGCTGTCAAGTATTAACAGAGAGGATGACTGCAATGGGGAGCAGCATCCAGACCACTGAACAGGAGGCAGAGATAAAAGCAAAGGCCCTTGACGACTCTCTGGTGCAATCTGAGTAGCAGGACCTGAGTGACTGCAGCTTCCCTTCACCCCTACAAGTGTCTTGGAGAAGCAACAGGAGTATCCAGTGATCAAGTGTCAAAGCTGTGGTGTGGTGGACTGGACAAAAAGCGGCGGACTGAAAAGCTGGGTTCTAGATCTGACTGCTACTGACTTACTACATGACCCTGGGCAAGTCACTTTACTTCTTTATGGTTATAATAACTCCATAGATAAAATGGGAATCATGATTCTTATCCACTTATGTATATAGCTTTGCAATCTATAGATGAAGAAATCTGTATAAGCACAAAGTATTGTTATTAATACCTTGGCATAAATGTTTAGAAGAGGTGCAGAACATCAGGTATAGACATGATCTGAGGCCCTGGAATGACAAGGTCCAAGACTGCAGGCTCCACGCAGGACTCTGTTGAAAAATTGTAAGGAGGGTAGGGGGAAGATCAAGGAGAAGATTGTCCTTTGAGGGGATTGCATGCTTGGTGCTTTTAGACAGAATCACCAGGTAAAGACAACGGATAGGGAAAGTCTGCAACACTCCCAGCCCCCTGCTGACTTCGGAGGAGGACAGGAACAGAAATCAAGCCAAGCTCTCCCACGTGGCAAAACAACATCAACAGGCCACCATCCCACCCTGGGGAACCTATTCTATTCTGCTCCCATAGCAGGTCTTCTCAGCAGTCTCTGCTCTATAAAGCCAGCTATTTATGCAGCCATACAAATGTCACATTCCTAGTTATACAGTGATATAGCCTTGCTTTACATGCACAACCCGTATTTCCTTCATTTCTAATGGAATGCTAATTTTACATTCAATTCTTCACAGCCAGATTTAGACACCCAGTTGTGCATACTTAGGGTTTTTTTAATCCAAGTGTGTCATATCCCAGGTTAAGGATTTGCTGCTTGCAATGTAATTACGCATTTGGGATAATGCTCATGTTGAGTAGGGGCTTATAAATCAATTACCTATTGTTTTATATTTGCTGCCAAAATGGTTTAGAAAAGTAAAGCTTATGCGCCACTATAAATATGGGCCCCTCTGGTGAGGGGATGGATCAGAATACAGTCAAGCTGGGAACCTCCACCTCTTTCCATCTGCCTATTGCAACTAACAATCCAAGCAAAGTATTGAAAACAGAGCAAGGTAGTTAGAGGTGCTTAGCAGTAAATATTACCTCAATAAGATATAATAGACCATGTTTCATGAGGACACTAACATACTTACGATGCAGAGTAAGGCTCATGTGCCTTCAGCTCCTCAAGAAATGCATTAATACTCAAGGAAAATAAGGGCCTGTCAGGTTTGGCATCCTATTTTTAATTTCATATAGAAGAATCTGGTTTAAAAGTGTATTGTTTTCCTTGTTTCAAGGAGGCAGCATGTGTCACAATGGAAAAATCCATTCTAAAGTGGGAATGGTGCACACGGTGATAGTCAGACAGCCTAATTCTCCTCTGCTACTCATTTTCCACCAGGTGAATTCTACTGCACTGCACATAATGGCCAAATCCTCAGCTGATGTAGCCTGCATGGAGCTATGGCTTTTACAGCATCTTAAGGTGTGGTGAATCATAGAATCTCAGAGTTGGAAGGGACCTCAGGAGATCATCTAGTCCAACCCCCTGCTCAAAGCAGGACCAATCCCATTTTTGCCCCGTATCCCTAAATGGCCCCTCAAGGATTCAACTCACAGCCCTGGGTTTAGCAGGCCAATGCTAAAGAGCTATGTTTCTCCTCTTACAGAACGATGTCTGTAAGAGGAGAAACAGGTCCATGTAGGAATATTTGCGCGCACACAAGGTATATTTATGTCTCAAAAGTTAAAGTCTGGGGGGAAAAAAGCTCCTCAAATGTAGTTTAAAAAAAAAATCTGTTCAGCTCTTAGTAGGAGTTTTGTTATTCTGGTGATTTTCACATCATCAGCATTTTACTTCCTGGTTCTTTCCCGTATGTGCACCTTCCCACCCTCCTTAACCAAAAGCTAGCAGCATTCTTTGAGCCATCCTCCATGGTATAAACCAGCCTAGGTCCACCACAGTCAGTGAACCTATGCTGTTTTACACTGCCTAAGAATCTGGTCCTTTCGTTCTTTTTACCCTGATTCTTCCCTTTCTGCAAATGGACGTTTCCTTTAGTCCGTAACAGAAATAATCGCAGATGATTTTTAAAATTCACATCCCCTGTATCGGATCTCACTTGGGTCACTCCGGACCTGGACTCACCAAGTGTTCATTCTACTTGGGGAGAAATACAGAGATCTTACTTGTTTTCGTGCAAAACTAGCCTCTTCTCCCACTACTTATGTGAAATGTAGCCCATGTCCCTGTTCCATGCATGGAGACTGTCAAGGAACTGCCACGGGCCCACACGGGGCTCTCTCTAGGCAGGAATCTAGAGGGGAAAGCAACCATGTTGAATGCTCTTCCCCTCCCCTCCACATAGCTGCCTGTAGATTCTGCATTTGTATCTATTTTATCACCCGTCGAGCTCTCATGGAGAACAATCAGAAAGGATAAATCAGCTAGAAGGTGAATACATGGGAGTAACTGGGCAATGGATCCTGAACTTGCCTGAAATACACCTTTTACTGCAGCTGTTATCTATCAACAGGCTTGTGATAGCAAAACATGCTGACTTGGTGTCCAGCCTGAGTCAAACAACACAGTGCAGTTGGCATCCCATCTCCCTCTTCTTAAGGATAGACCAGAGCTGCCTGGCAGTTTAGCATCATTTTGTTTGTTTAGGAGTGTTTGCCTTGCACATTAGACTTCACTTTGCCCAATTTTGTATATTTTAATAGGAAAGCTGATAGTCATCAGAGCTACATTTTGGAATAAAAAAATTAGGTTTTTACTAAAAAAAAAAAGACAACGCTTTGCCTTTGGGCAAAATGAGACCTTTATTTTCATGATTTTTTAATTTCATTGACCCCATTTTGCGTAGCCTTGTTATCACCATAAATTGTTTTTGCTATAATTGCCTAATGTTTAAAACTATTATTTTTGATCACTGAAAATGTCTGTGTTGAGCTGGGGCAGCCAGGAGCCGTGCCAGCTTTTTTGCCGCCCTAGGCGGCGAAGAAAAAAAAAAAGAAGGCGGAGAAGCTGTCGGCTTCAGTGGCATAGAGCTGCTGCAGAATTGCTGCCAACCGCTTCTGTGGCATTGCCACCGAGGATAGCCTATGGGCTAGCACTGGCCCTAGGACAGCATTGAAATCTTTCAGTTATTCCAGAGTCACCATTTCGAGGGGCCCTTGCTAATTTCCCCACATAGGGAGGCAGAAATCCTTCAAGCCCTTCATCTCTGCAAAGGAGGAATAAAACGTGGAAATGTTCGAGACTGAAAAACTAGCCACCAGGAAGATCTCAGCTCCAATAACAGAAATACCTTAACACACTTCAGGGCTTCAGGGGAATGATCATCAAGGAGCAGTCTTGCTTCAGTGAGGGGACACAGTGATTGAAAGGATTGGAAATTATGTGGCCTAGGAAACAGAATACAGTGCCTCTAACTCAACAGTGAGATGGGCTGTATACATGTCAGACTTTGGCTTCTGTTGGCTGTGAAGGCTGAACTCATCATTAACCCCAGACAGTGGCTTTTAATTCACCCAAGGTCTAGACTTCATCTCCCGGATGCTCTAGTGATGGCATGATCCGTAGCAATATCTGTCCTACAAAGCAAAATTATGATGACATCTGATGTTTCAGCCAGGAAGGCACTTGGGCAGTGACAGGAAAAGCAAAACAGGAGGAGGAATGTGTATTTTGCTCCAGAGCCTAAAGAGAACTTTGCAGTGGAAACTTAACCTTTCATGTTATTCTCTTCTCTCCACACAACCACTAGTTTCCTAATGCGCATTCTGCTGGGTGCAGTTTCATTTTACCATCTTCATGGTGATGAAAACCCAGGCCTGGGCTTTGAGTGTCTTTTTTTTTAAAGTAATATCTATAACTGACTCCCGCAGTGCTGCAGCAGCGTTCACTGAGTGAATCGATTTAAAATTGCTATAATAATACTGCAGAATTCCTTTATTAGTGCTACAGCACATCATGGAGAACCCGTTAGATTGCCATCCAGGATAATAAATTAAAGGCAGCAATTTTATAACTATTCTCTCTTTTCTTCAGTCTCTGTTACAACCACTAGCCCATCATTGCTATAAATCAGACTAACTATAAGAGTCATTTGAAAGAACCGATTTTTCAGACCCAGCGGATGGGCGTGAATAACAAGAGAGTGAGACTGTGGGAAGAGAGGGAATGCTACTACTTTGCTCAACTAGACTGAATGGTTAATCTCCACTTCATGCTATGATCAAAGTAACAGGCCAAATGCTTCTTTCACTCGCACCAGTGTAAATTCACAATTCCTCCTTTGGCCTCAGAGAATGACTGGATTTAGAGCTGACACCTTTATTCAGGTGCATAGGGTATGATCCAAAGTTCACAGAAGTAAATGGGATCCTTTCCAATGACTTCAACTGCATCCTAGGATTTCTTTGCTACAAAGTCGTGCCAGAAACATTCTGAAGTGATACATGCATCAAACAACTGTTGACTACTTGGTGCTATTAACCCCTTCACACCTGAATTATCTTCTACCACACACAACACGGGTCACATTCATGTGACCCTTAGGTAGGATGATCAGATGTCCCAATTTTATAGGGACAGTCCTGATTTTTGGGTCCTTTTCTTATTTAGGCTCCTATTACCCCCCACCCCATCCCAGTATTTTACATTTGCTGTTTGGTCACCCTACCCTTAGGGGCTAATGCAACACTTCTGCCCTTTTCATTTTCAACAAATTGTCCCACTTTCCCCTTTGCTATAATGATCACAATAATAAATGGCTCAAATGATGCACTCACTGTCAATCGCACAATAATACAGCAGAGGAGGGAAGCTTTGATTACACACCTCTTATAATCAATAGATCAATACTACTTCCTCTTCGCTAGACTTTCCCCCAGCTGATAGTGCCATTAAATGATGATGCAGTTATCTCAGCTGAGATCAGTCCCCTGAGTAATTCACACACTGAGGCAGCATTTTCCATCAAGGGTTTGTGACATGGTACATTACTGAGACTTTAAAGTTGGGGTAATTTCCAGAAATGGGGGAAAATCAACAGCTCAGGCTATGCGGAGGGAATCTGTAATTAAACCGAGCAAACTGCTTCTGAATAAAGCATTATCTTCACTATCCCACTAAAAGGCTTTTTACTACTGAGTGTCCATTTCAGTCTATTAAACAGTATTAAAATGGCATTGTAATCTACCCCTAGGTAGTAGCAGTCTCAGCATTGCGCTTCCATTCTGTGTACATAAAATTTTGCAGAAGGAACAACTGCACATAATTCAGACCATAAATTGTCGACGGCTGCAAGCAATTCCTTTCTCCTGCCATTGATATTTAAAAGAGCACAGCACCCATTTATGGTGGATGAACTACTGCAGCTAATCTAACTCCATGCCCCAAAGGACAAATGCATCACTCTAACCTCTCTCCTCTTGGGGATGCAATCTTAAACATATCCTCGCTTTTTTAAGGTCTTATCTGAAAGGACCACGTTTGCATTAGCCCAGGGCCTTTTTATTGGATCACCCTTCTCCTCATCTAGTTCATTTGCCCACTGGGCTCTTATTCTTAAATCTACTCCTGATCTTATGTGCTGCATTTTATACACCAGCAAAAACTGCCACCAAAATTCAATGCAAGTCTATTGTTCCTCTCCCGAGGGGACACAACCGGAGGTAGGTTACCTAGGCAGATGGGTAGGGTTTTCAATACTGTTTTAACCTTCATGCTTTTGAGAAGGGGTAGAAGGAGCCTTTTATAATTTGATGCTTTTGCTTACTGGAAAGGTGTAAACCCCCCTAATAAATCTGATTCTGCTCAACACTCATTGCTTTACTGCTAAGTTTCCTCCAGCTGAGACATGTCTCCCTCTTTATGGTTGAGAGTTATGCCCATGTGGGTTCTGGACTCCAAGTTCATGCATTTAGAGAGAGATTGAAAGTGGATAGCTTTTTATTCTTTTTCCACCACTACTCTGCTGAGGTTTCCCCCTTATTTTTTGCATACTTGATTAACTGCCAAATCCAGTAGTCCTCTGAAGGCCTGCCCATAGCTGGTGTGGACTTAAGAGGCGCTATTTGAATTCAGAATGGCAGCGCTGTATGCATTCAGACTTAGTCACCATGTGCTACTCATTCAGCTTCAGGAAAAAATAAAAGCAAAATTTTGTGTCTGTCTTCTCCACGCTTCAGCTGCAGGATTAAGCAGGTTGCCTGAGCCTTCGACACGCAGAGCTAAAAACATACCGAACAGTGCGGTTAAAATGCAGGTTTCCTCCCATTGATTTTCAAAAGATTTGTTTTGTTTTATTTTATTCTATTGTTTTATGAGAAGGATCCTGGTCTGAACACAGAGACCTCTCTCATTCCAGCCCCTTTGGGAAATGAGGGCAGCAATCCTTCTGGGAAATCAAGCTCTTTCACAGAATTTTTGGATTCCCCACTGCAGTTTGTTTCAGAAACAAAAACAGGCTGAGAAACATGCCACCCATGGCAGGATCTTTGACTGGCACAGCAGGGAGGGGTGAAGAAGGCCGCCAGGCATGAGAAAAGGAGACTGGTTGGGAGGCAGAATGTGTGCACCCCACACCACACCAAAGTGGAGCTATGGTGACACAGTGGGAAGAAAGGACTGGAAAGGACTTTTGCTGCCGATCCTATAACTTCATCGCTCCATGTTACATAAGCACAGAGCCTCGTTCCTTCTTTTCCAGCCACATTCTGGTTTCACAGAAAAGTCCCCCTAAAGAGAATGAAAATGAGCCAGAGTCCTGGCAAGGCTGCAGCACTCTTCATACCTCTCAACTGTATCTCACTGCAAAGCCCACGTCATATTCATCCTAGTGCTGAAGGGGGCAGCTTTGTGGCCATCGAACTACGCAGACTCTCTGGAACGACAAGTTCCAAGCCAAGGAGTGTGGACACAGCTCTTCATCCTTCCAAGATAGGTCAATGGAGTTTCCTGTGATTTACTGTGTGGTAGCCTTTCAAGTGAGATCTGAGCAAGGGTCTGATCCAAAATTCATTGAAGCTAATGAACAGACAGATTCCCTTTAACTTTAGTGGGCTTTGGATGAAGAGAGAACTGAAATCCTCCCTGTTTTGTGTGTAGATGCTATGGATCTCCTCAGAAGAGTTAGGCCTTGCCTGGTATTATAGCCAATTTTCCCCTCCTGCCCCCAGTCAGAACGCCATTGCAGATGTACATAGTGAGCATAGCCACTGGTGTCTGACGGAGCTCAGTTGGTCAGGAGCAGTGATACCTGTCATGCACCGTGACCATGTTCACTTCTCCAATGCCTTTCATTGGGCTCTCTTCACAGGATAATGAAGTAAGCCACCCCACAACATTCAGATGTTGCTGGCCTGCAGGAAAATTGGGAATTTACCACAAATCCATCCATTAGCTTGATTGATTAGCCAAAGGCATGCAGCATTTTAGTGAGAGTCAGCTAGGAAAAGGTGAAAACTTTCCGCTTTAAGAGGGTGGTTATTATTTGCAGCTACAAATCTTGTAGCCCTTATTTGTGTAAAACAACCCATTGACTTCAGTATGGGAGCTTTCCCTCAGTGAGGCCTGCTAATGATTTCAGGGTTTTCCCCAAGTATTACATCTCAGTATAACTTCAACATATAACCACACGGCTCTCCAGCTGCATGAATATTAGTCTCAGTCTAGTTTAGAGGAAGCCGGTATGCTGACAATACAAGCCAGCAGGAGACATCTGTGAGTGGCAGAAATGTGTCTGGTTTAGGATGCTAGAATTAGTCTTTTTCTCTGCAAGTACCACAGCATGAGAGCTATAGAGGAAGGGGTGAGGCTAAGGAATTAAATGGGCAATGCAGACAAGTGGAAATGCGAATGGTCCTTCACTTCTTCAAGAAGACAGCACCCAATTCCCTTTGCCTATGGAAGGATGGGATCTGTATGTTTCTGCTGTGCTAAGAACCAGATGCCCCTCCACTCCCTCCTCTAGGAGCACTGAGAAGGACTGAGGTGGGGGCGTGGTGACTTGGTCTATGTGCAGATCCACTGGCCACAAACACTGCATGGTGGTGTAATAAAACCTGCAACTGAGTGTGCAGAAATCTGTACCCTGCCTCCTTGTTGTGGATAGTGCAGTGGAGGGTACTGGACATCTGTACAATGCTCTTTAACTCAGGCTTTGAGCAAAAGAGCAGCATTTCACCCACACTGAGTACGTATCTTCATAAGTTACCTAACACAATTACAACTAATTAAAGTGGAGTAAAAAGGCTTATACAGCCAGCGTGTCCTCAGGCCACCTCAAAGAAGCAGATATTTACATCCTTGGATCAATTATTTTCTTTTCTTTGAAGACAAAAGATGAAAAACAGAAGCTGCTGATTTTTTTTTAATCTCCCCAACATTTCCTGCCTTTATATTTGGTTCATAAAGCAGAGGAAAGAACCAATTTTGGATAAAATGTCAGACTTCAGCTGCTCTACCTCCATGTTCCAGTGAGGCAAAGGGCTCATGAGACAGAGGGAATTAAGGACAAAGGTGCCAAAAGGGATTCGTTCGGGACGAAGCCTGATAGGAGGAGAGTGGAATATGCATTATCTTCTCATTTGAGATGCACTTTGAATACCCTCAAGGCCACTCCTTCCCCGTGTCAGAACCATGCAGTCCACACGGAATGGGCAAGGTCTAGCTGGTTAGACCCATCACAAACAAGATACCTATATATCTATCCTCCTTTCACCCTTAATGCCTACACCTGGGTCTTACTTCTTGATCCTTTTTCTGCTCCATCCCAGACAAACTTGGTTTTGTCATAGAAACAGCAGTTTCTCCAGTTGGCGCAATCTATTTCCCTACACTAAGCTTTTTTTAAAAAAAACCAGTAATTACCACCATGAGCTTTCTACTCTTACCAAGACAGTCTCTAGTGTTACTGTTACTAGACTAAGTGAGTCACATCATGTTATTGGGCCTTCAGTCTCTGCTTTGAAGGCTGCTTGTTAAAATTCAGAAGTGCTTCTGCATAATAGGGAATGACACAAATGGGAGGAACCGGCCCACTCAGAACGTTTTGTTTTTCTTTTCTTTCAATACCTCTAAATTATAGTCATCAAAGCAACCTGGCTTCAGCCTGCACTGTGGCTGCTAGAAAAAAAGAAAAGAAAAAGCATTACAGCTGTCTGTGTATTCTGCGATACTCCTTCCACTTTGGCGTGTTTCCACAAGAGGGCAGAGTATAAAGTTTTGTGGTTTGTTTGCTATTATGTACTGAGGGTAGATGACTGTAGAGTAACTATTTGGCTATGAAGTGGTGTCAGCTCATGTATTATTCATCTATATCGGTTCAAAGAATATTGTGATTAAAGTGCTATTCACAAGTGTATATTGCTTGACTGTATGTTATGCTTGTCTACACAGAAATCATGTGGTCCCAAATCTATCCCTGCTGCATTGCTACTCTGTGCAATTGCGTAACTTGGCTCTTTGCATAGCGAACTAAGGTCTAGCTGCTGCTCTTAACAGTGAAGTTGCTCAGAATGAGTAAATCAATGAAATACTCACTAGATTTTGGTCTGACCATTCGTCTATCTCCCCACCCTTCCATACACAAGAGATGTTACTGTGTGCAGCAGGATACAAATGAACTGCTGGATTTCATTATGAAAAGCTTCCTTATTTCTCATGGTAAAATAAATAAGAACAAAATGTACGCATTCCTATTTTGAATAGGAGAAAAAGCTGCTGTCATGTGGGTAAGCTACATAATAAAATATTGTACTAGATCAGCCTATTTATGAGTCAGTATGTTTTCTTGTTAGTTTCTATGGATTCAATTACTCAGTGTGCATTCTAAAATAAGATTAGTATTGCAAACAACATATTTTTGAAAAATGTGTATTTTCATTCTCACTGTAATGAGCTTCAATAATTGCCTAGTGTGCTGACGTGCATATTTTAAATACACATGGCAGAGTGCTAGATACAGAGTTTCGGGAGTGCTCTGGTAGCTGGGCACATGAAATTAAAAGGCCAGATTCTCTGCATCACTAGGCCACCTTTGGGCAGGTCTCCCAGCACAAAGCTGGGACATCTGACCGGTGCGGAATTCCCCACGGTGTAGAACAGTGGTTCTCAGCGAGGGGTCCAGGGCTTCCTGGGGAGCCACAAGCAAGTTTCAGGGGGTCCGCCAAGCAGGGTAAGCATTAGACGTGCTGGGGCCCAGAGCAGAAAGCCAAACTCCACCACCTGGGGCTGAAGTCAAAGCCTGAGCAACTTAGCTTTGCAGGGCCCCCTGTGGCATGGGGCCTGGGCAAGGGTCCTGCCTGCTACCCACTAATGTCTGGCTTTTATATGCAGAGAAACAGTTGTTGTGGCACAAATGGGCCATGGAGTTTTTATAGCATGTTTGGGGTGGGGAGGGGGCTCAGAAAGAAAAAGACTGAGAACCCCTAGTGTAGGGGAATCCTTCAGTAGCATAGAGCTGCTGTAGTGGCTCTTAACTCCAACCTCCTTCCCAGCCCATAGTTCAAGGGGTCATAGCTAGGGAAATGGCGCACAGCCATACACTTTACAGCAGAGCTTTGCAAACTATGGGCCGTGCCCCCCGCAAGGGATCTGGGGCCAGCCCCATAGGGCAGGGCTCAGGGAGAGAGTGCTACCTATGCCCTGACTCACCTCAGTAGAGAGGTGAGAAGGGAGGGGTAGGTTGGGGGCAGGGGGTGGAGGGACAACCAAAAATTGTAACTCAACAAGTTTGAAAACCACTTTAGAGCAATCACCAGTGTATCAGCCTAATCAGGAAGAACTTTCAGGGCAGGAATTCAGGCAAGATGCTTGGAGGCACAGAGAAGGAAGACCCTGCATAATTACTCAAACTGGGGTTGGGATTTCACACCATAAAGTGCAAAGAATAAGCTTCCCCTGACACCAATGTACAATAAAAGGCCCCTTATGCAAATACTGAGAAACAGTCAATATTTGCATAAGGGGCCTTAAATGAGGTAATGGTGTCAGGACCTGAATTTATTGTCTGTGCTATTTAATCCCTGCCTCTTTATACATCTTTACTAGAATGTAGGTAGCACTTTTCAAAGAGTCAGTTGACAATGGGACTGATGTGGGTAGGAACAATCATTAACTAACAGAATTAGAATGAAGCCATAACTTTCTGACAACTCTGCTCCCAGGAGACTATTTTCATTCCTCCGCTGTGTTTTTCTGCTCTCCCCTCATTTATTAAAACTGTATCAAATGCTTAGCAAGTGGACTTCAAGTTCAAAGCTGAAGGATGATGTATTTTTAGCTAATGGCCTCTCTCAGCAACTGGCTAGAAAGGAGGCGGTAGCATTAAACAGCAAGATAAGTCTGTAATTAGTGGGAGTCATGTGGGAACACAAGACTGATAGACTGTACTAGGAAAGTGCTGGGAAGAGAAGGGAGTGGGGGGAAAATGGCCTGAAAGGAAAACAAATACAAGACCGAGCCTCACAGGTTGAGAAAAGTAACTCGAGAAATATCAATGATCTACAATAATTGGGCAAAGCACGGTCCATTGTGACCTCTGACTGACAAGTGGGGAGAGATGGATTGACCGATCATGGAAAGGCAGCCCAGGCCTTCTACTATTGGCATCAGTGGAATCCGGTTCAGGTCTATAAAGTCTACAGCCATATTGAGTGTGCTCCTCAAGATTCAGTCATTGCGCATTAGTTGTCGACTGTATGTTCCAGTTGTCCATTCTCTACCAAAATTTCTTAGCTCACCGCAGAAAGAGGGATAGCTCAGTGATTTGAGCTTTGGCCTCCTAAACCCAGCGTTGTGAGCTCAATCCTTGAGGAGACCATTTAGGGATATGGGGCAAAAATCTGTTGGATTATTTAACTGGGGATTGTTCCTGCTTTGAGCAGGGATTAGACTAGATGACCTCTGAGATCCCTTCCAACCCTGATATTCTATGATTCTATCACATATACACACATGCTTCTGTCCTTATAGGAAGAGGGATAACACCACCATCACAATACTGAGCTCAGGACATGGCAGAAAATATTGTGATATAAAAGTCACCAGCTAATTGCAGTGAGCCGAGTGATTATAGTGTGTGACATTTTATGACGTCTTGTGATAGTGAACAGGTAATTCAACAGTTAGCTCAAGAAAACCCTGTGTAGGATCAAGTGCAATCCCACTAAATCACAAATAATGCTGTTACAAACGCTGCATAGATATAGGGTCAAACTCTGCTCTCAGAGACACAAGTGCATTTCCCTGCACCTCAGTGGAATTGAGAGCAGACATTTGATTTTACCGTATATCACAGAAATACTGGGCAAAACTCTCCTCACACCTCTTACCCACACTGAGCACCCCAGTGTATGTATGTAGAAAATAGGATTTGATCTGTAAATAGATATATTTCTTGGCATTTCCAATAGCATAGTTGCCCCAAATTTTTCTGGTCATTGCTCACCTTAGACAACAAATCAAGCATATAATATCATCAGCATTCCCACCACCAATGATCATTTCAAACCATGATCTTATTTGGTTACCTGGCAATGATAAACTCTGAGTCAAGCTGAATTCTAATTAGGCTAATCGTGTAGAGATCAGAAACGAAAAAGAAACATGTCTGGATTGCTCTAGCTATACACTGAGACAGTAGATAGCTAGAATTTATCACGAGGCACATCCAGCAGGTGTCTAAAACCATTTCTTCCATCTCTTTCTTGCTGCCCAAGGATACATTGGACTAAGTGTTCAAAGAGGATTCAGTGTGGCCTCTGAAACTTTCAATGCAAAATTCTAGCATTGTTTAAAACCCGCCTTGTAAAACTGCACATGCCAAACATTGCATAGACAATCTTTCACAAGTAGTGTGTAAAAAAAAAATTAGAACATCTGTGTGCAAACAGGGTAGCAAATTTATAAAGTATCTGACTTTTTTTGCACACAAAAGGCTGCACATACAAAAAAAGCTTCCCATGCAAAATTGTGGGCTTCATTTTACAGAAATTACACATTAGAAAATGTGGTCTTTGTGCACTTTGTATGGGAAGTTATTCAAAGTGAGAAAAATAAATGTTTGCTCTGTAAGAATAAATATCTTATCCCACAACTGGCTGTCAGCATTTTGACATTATTATTCTAGTTGCAGTAATGACTACACTTCCCTTTGTTTTAGCTTATTTAGACTAAAGCAAGTTCAGGCTTTTCCGTTTTTACTTCCCTGTCATATCTGTAGCATATGGACGTCTAGAGAGAGTTTCGCTTGTTAGCAAATACTGAATTACACTTCTAAGAGTGTTGAGTCCCAGCCGCTATTTTAAGAAACCAAACATTGTTGATAGTTATACGTTATTTGCCAGATTTAAGGTTTTTAGATCTACAAAGCTAAGAGCTAAGCATAAACTTTGGGGCAGAAATTTTCTTCCTCCCCAAAAACAGTTTTTTCATAACATGAAAGTTTTCTTGAAAAATGTCCAATTTTGTCAGCATTTTGCCCTAGATCAGATTGGCGCTTTTCTCTGCAGTATGGGGGTGTGGGTCACTTGCTAGGATTATCTGGGATATCTCACTTAATCATTTCCCTGATGTTGCAGGGACCTCGGTCCCTCTTATTCTCTGCCTGTGGCAAATCATAGTCTAGTCTCCTGTGGGCTTCAGTACGTTGCTCTAATTCCAGTTGTTGGGCTTAGTGGGTGGGTGCTAGTTTTTGTTAGTAGCCCGTGCTTGACAGGTGGTCAGACTGGATGATTTGGTGGTTTCTTCTGGCCTTAAACTCAGTCAGAATTTGCAGCTGGGCGTTGTCAGGGAAACAAAACATTTCCACCTGTCTTTGTGTGGGGGTTTTCCCCCAATGAATTGCTTTAAAAATGTGATGAAATAAAATGTGTGCAACAAAAATAAAAGATGGTCATTTTCTGGGGAAAATAAAAAACACGTTTCAATTTGCTGTGACAAAATATTGTGTTTCTTCTTTAAAGTGCAGTGCTGGGAGGATGGGAGGGGTGGAACTTTACACCGTTCTTGGGGGGTGGTCTAATTTTCAACTTGTGGATCTCCTAGGTTACTGAGACCTTCTTTAATTAAACACACGAAGAACAAAATTCATCCCTAGAATAAACCCCTGTGGCTTCACTTGAGTAATATTATGGATTAATTTAACCAATCAGCTTGACATTGCAGTAGCTATCAACTTGATTAGACATATCTGCACTGTCTGGATATTTACCAAATTATTTCCAAAGTCCTATCTCATGCCCTGTTCTCTGCATATAGTCATGAAAAAATCTGATGGCACTTTTATTGATCCATAAGAGGACCTTCCCTGTTATCCAATGACTACTTAGTTTCCTTAAGAGCCTTTGGCGAGGGACTTTGTCCATAGACTTTCTGAAAATCCAAGAACAATACATCACCTGGATCACCTTTATCTACATGGTAGCTGTGACAAAGAGTCCTGTGGCACCTTAAAGACTAACTAAAGTATTAGAGCATAAGCTCCATCCGACGAAGTGGGTATTAGCCCACGAAAGCTTATGCTCTAAAACTTTAGTTAGTCTTTAAGGTGCCACAGGACTCTGTCACTTCTGCAATTCCAGACTAACATGGCTACCCCTCTGATTCTTGACTACATGGTAGCTGATACCCTTAAAGAATTCTAATAGGTTGATGAGGCACGATTTTCCTTTACAAAAGCTGCATTGACTCTTCCCCAATATATCAAGTTCATTTATGTGGCTGACAATTCTGTTCTTTACTATAATTTTAAACACTGAAGTTAAGCTCACTGGCCTGTAATTGCCAGGATTGTCTCTGGAGTTTTTTTTAAACACTGGCGTTATATTAGCCACTTTCCAGGCATCTCTGCAAGCCTGAAGTTTGCTTGCTTTAGCGATAGGTTACATAACACAGTTTGTAGCTCTGCAATTTCATATTTGAGTTCATTCAGAACTCTTGGGTGAATACCATTTAGTACTGGTGATTTATTACTGTTTAATTTATCAATTGGTACTAAAACCTCTGCTATTTACACAGTATGGGATGGCACTTCAGATCTGTCATCCAAAAAGACGCTTTCATGTGGGTATCTTTGCTGTGTGCTCCTTTAGCCCCTTTGTAGCCTAGAGGCCCCACTGCCTGTCTGGCAAGTTTCCTGCTTCTGATGTACTAAAACAAATTGTTAGTTTTTGTGTCTTTAGTAAGTTGCCTCTCAATTCTTTCTTAGCCTGCTTTATTATACTTTTACACTTAACCTGCCAGAGTTTCTGCTCCTTCCTATTATTCTCACTAGGTTTTGACTTCCAAATTTTAAAGGACACCTTTTTGTCTCAATTGATCTCCATTACTCTGGTGTTTAGCCAGGGTGACATTTTTTTGGTCATCTTACTGTCTTTTCTGATTTGAGGTACACATTTAGTCTGAGCTTCTGCTATGGTGTTTTTAAATAGCCTCCATGATACATTCGGGCAAACAACACTTGTGACAACTCATTTTAGAAGCATAGCTTGTGTTTTCCCTTAACTTTCACTGTATATTGGCTTATGCACCAGCCATTAGGATTCCCTTATTCTTCTGCCGAAGGATCTTTGGCTTTGAAGGATAAGAAAACCACAACCACCACAAGCCACTAAAGAATGAACACTGCATTTTTTCTTCTTCCCTAGGTAGCATTGACCTACATACTGTGAACAGAAGGAGAAAAATGCAAACCCAGCTCTCTCTTCTGACTAAAGTGATTCAAGACAACAGAAAGCCAAAGGATCTGAAAGGTGAAAGATAATTTATAAGGGCAGATGTAGGAATGTTCCTCCTATTTACCCAGCTGTGAATTTCTTAGATGTGTACAGCTGTGTCCTTCTTTCAATGGTTTGAACTGCCATCCCTACAGCCCACGGACACATTTCTTTGAAAAAAATCTTTGCTTCCCCATGGAGGATTTTTTTTTCAATAAATATTACAATAAAGAGGGGAAGGGGAAACCTACATATACGTTAGTGTGTGTGTGTGTGTATGTACTGGCGGCAGAGTGGAATGATTCTGGCTCGAAACCAGACTTTCCTTTCCATAAAACTTTTTTTTTTAAGTATCTGCAAAGAAACAATCCCCTCAACATTCCATCACCTGGTAATTATGCACAAATGCTGCAATTAAGTTTCTCAAAGTGGATAAGTGGCAGGTGAAAAAAATTAAACCCACTTAGGCGAGGCAGGTTTAGAAAACTTGAAATGAACTGAAATTGCTTTGGTGAGTCCCTTCTTTTGGTTTGAAAGCCCAGAAATCATAATCGTTTCAGAGCTTTTCCTGCCATTTTTAAAATGTGTTGCAATTAAGCAGCAATTTGTGTCATCTCTCAAATCAAACAGGTTTTTCACTTGCAATCCCAGTAAAAAGTAAAAGGGTGTAGCCAATACTGCTTATCAAATTAACTAAGTGATTCCTTCAGAGGTTTACAATGTCAAGGGCAGCCAGTCAACTGGAAATCGCCAAAGTGTCCGTAGTACAGTTTTTAACAAGGGGATGTTATAGGTCTGTCTGCCTGTAATCCTTGTAAAACGCTTCATGTCCACACACAAAAGTGCTCGTAACATTCCAACTGCTACAATGACCACGCCAATTCTAAGCAAGTCTTGCAAACACCTCCACCCACACCAGATCTAGTCAATTTGTTCTTTCAGCACAGTACCACAATGCTCCTGACAACAGCTCAGAGTAGTGGCTCTGCTACCTGTCAAAGCACACACCATGCTCCATGCAGGTCTCACAGCAGCCCAGGGAGTACTTAGGGTAGGGTGCATCTAGCACACCCTGCTAGCTCTAATCTAACCGGCACAGGTAACAATAGTGGTAAAAATGCTGCATCACAGACTTCTGCATGGGCTAGCCACCCCCAGTACATGTTCGCCAGGAACCCTCGATACGTACAAGGGTTGCTAGAGTGCACTACAGTGCAAGCCAGCATGTCTTCGCTACCACTGTTGCCTGTGCTAGTTAGATTAAAAGCAGCAAGGGCACAGGTACCCACACTAACATCACACCTCCCATTTGCTGTGCAGACATACTCTTTAGATGATCTTGGCTCTGCCAGCTATACACCATCCAAGAGAAACCAAGGTGTTCTACACTTGGTCTCTGCACAGCAAGCTACTCCTCTGGAAGCTGATCCTATTCTCTGCTCTTCCATTAACTCGCTGTGTGCCCTTGGGCATGTCACTTAATCTCCCTCAGTTTCCCCATCCCTAAAATGGAACTATTAGCTGCCCACTTTTGGGAAGTGCTGCAAGATCTTTGGATGAAAGGTGCCATATAAAAGTGCTAAGCTGTGTTATCATTCATATGATATGCAGGGAGAGGGAAGAAATCTATTCAATAACATCCCCATCTCAGTTTTAAAAGGACAACACACTTCCGGTGCTAATGTGTTAGTTATAAGATGCACCACAATTTGCTACCCCCCATCCTGTGTGATATTCCAGCATGCAGCTTGTTACTGCTGACAGTGTCCAAGTCACCTGAGAACCCTGTTGTAGCTTGCAGCTGGCCTAGCAGAGTAAAGTACAATACTTTAGGTTCAAGAGGTAAAGATCCTGATCCTCATTCAGCTGTTGTAAATCACTGTAGCTTCATTGAAGTCAATGCGCATTATGCCCATTTATGCTAGCTGTGGATCTAGCCCAAAATACGGATAGATTTAAATATCCTGATTTATGACATAGGGAGAAAAGAGGCACAAATAACTCCTGTCACCACAATGTTTATTATTTAAAGTTTCCTGAATTTTAGCAGGATTTTTCCAGCTTAGAAAATAAGAAACGGTTTAAAGATCATTTTTAAAATGTAAAGCAAGACAGTTTAGGCACCTGAGCCTTTGAATAAACTTACAGGGTCTGAGGGAAGAATGCATGAGTTTGCAGCTAACACACCAGTTGGGGATCCAGATCCCCCCCAGTTCTGATTCAACCTCTGCCACAGACCTGCTGAGTGGCCTCATGCAAGTAGGGGGTTCCACTCAAAAAGTACGAAACCAGAGTGGATGCAGCCCTTGGGATGATTTTGTCTGGCCCCTGAATGCATCTGGCCCCATGACATTTTGCTCTGCAAAATGGCATCTTCTGTGTGGCATGTCCTTACACACTGCACAAAGTGGCATTTTGAAAGCAAAACTGTGTCCTTCACAAAGCCTGCATCATACGGGCGAGGGCAGGATTTGGTTTCTGCATTTTGTCCGTGGAGGTGCCACACAACTACACCAGGGGCCCACGTCACCGAAGAAGCTGGATCACCCTGAAGGGGATAATGCCACTGCTCTCCTCTCAGGAGGCTTCATTTATGATGATCTGCAAAGCACGGTGAGATCTTTAGAGATGAGGCTGTATAAGGGCAAGGTATTATTACAGATTTTTATTTTAGACAATGAATCTTGCAAGTTAGGTGCAGATCCTCAGGTAGCGTAAATTGTCACAGCTCCATTGAAATCAATGATCACTGTAGTCAATGGAGCTTGAGAATTCATAACAGCGGAGGCAGCAGTTAGAGAATTGGTTAGATCACTCCCCATGGCTTGGCAAGTGTTTTTTATAAGCTGACATCTGCAACCCACTCTCCTGGTGACGAGAGTTTCAACTTTCTGCTTCCTTTGAGTGGGACCTCTAGGAGAATAACGGCTATGCCCAAGGACCCTGGAAAAGTGCTTATTCTTGACAAAAGGGAGACCAAGGCAAAGCATGAGGATTTAAACCATTAGAAATTGTCTCACACCCTGCTGCTATGGGGAGAGAGGACTGTACCCAGACCAGAGGTGCTGGAACAATTTGTATAGTGGGGGTACTGAAAGCCATTAGACAAAACTATGAACCCTGTAAATGATGGAAACCACTTCAAGTCAGGGGGTGCTACACCCCCAATACCCCTGGGTCCAGCACCTACGACCCAGAGTCTCAGCTTAAAGTCTGTAAACTAGGACCGGGGGTTGCAGAGCTGTTGCATGTCTAACTCCCTTAGGCTGTTCAACAATTCCCGCCACTATATACTGGTTTGTTGGTTTTAAAAGGAAAAAAAGAGGCAGCAGTTGATTAGCTAAGATGTCAGTTCTCACTTCACTCCCTGTTATCATGAGTCATTTAACATAACACCAACGCAGTTAAAAACACCTTTTAATTATCTCTCAAGCACTTTTATTAAGCGATTCAGCCAAAGCACTTAGTGCCTCAATATTTTGCTATCCAATAGTCCATGCCCTGCAAACCTTTTCCTCTGCTCCTTGTATTCCTACACTCTTTCCCTCCCTCCCGCCCAGCGTCATTTTCATGCACTCACTGTCTCTGGCAACTTTCTATTCCTACAGGACCAGGTTGTGGCAAAACTCCCAGATGCTAAAGTCAACTGTACATCTTGGGGAGCTACTTCATTGCCTGCAGCATCTGGGAATGTTAACTCTGCTCTATAAATGGTTAAGTGCAACTTGCTTATAAAGATTCAGTTCATTATGACAAATAGTACATTTGTCCCCTAAACTAATCCTACAGCAGTAGGACTAATTCGGCGTCTGCTCATAAACTATTAGAGATATTTCGTCCTGTTTGTGTCAGCAGGGCTAGCTCATTGATATACAATGTTATAGTTAATCAGGGTTTTTGTGTTCCATATGCAATATTAAATATTTAAAACAGTCCTATATTTATAAAAGTTAATTCGTTTAGAACAGCATGACAGACCCTCTGCTTATGAAAGTTTTTAAGTAAACTAAAGAGGATACATAATTGATGTGCACTATTGTAACACAATAATAAGAGATTTGTTAAAGAGCTGTAAGAATGTTATGTTTCATTTTTAAAGTCTATCATTAGTAGTGTAAAATGGAGCTATGCCTCTATGGTTGCCTGACACAAAAACAGCCAGAATCTGAAAGAATCAAGGACTTTAAGGGATTGTAAAAAATAATAATCTTCTTAAATTGACCCATTCCAGAAAATGACCCACCCCATAAACCATCTTCTTAAAGCCTATAAAATATTCCTGCGATCTGCAGTGCTAGCTGTAAATAGGTTAGTAGGCAGTTGAGACCTCAAAAATGTAATGCACTGTGTCTCAGTTGGACGTATGGTTTCTACTGTTAAAAGGGAAAATAAGACCTGCCCCCAAGAACAAAATACTGCTAATTTGTTTATTTGTTGTATTAAATCTAGATCGGCACTGTGAGGTTGGAGGTAAATCATATCCTCGGAGTGAGGAAGT
Organism: Dermatemys mawii; assembly: GCA_007922305.1. NCBI lineage: Eukaryota > Metazoa > Chordata > Testudines > Dermatemydidae > Dermatemys > Dermatemys mawii. The sequence continues at coordinate 16,882,926 of ML677358.1, read as the reverse complement.
TTTTGCTTTGTGGGGTAGTTCCTGTAATAGATTAACACGAGACGAATGTGTCAGCAAAATATTAACCAAACAGCATTGGAAAAATTAACTGGATGATGTGGTGATCTATTTGACGGCCATTTTCCCTTTATTTCATTTTGTAAATCTCTGTTTTTTCAGAGGTGGCTTCGGTTTGGAAACAGATAACAGCAGCCCCATAAGAACCACGCACCCCCTAGCCTAGTTCGCAGGAGATTGCAGAATTCAAATAAATCCATTTTTAATGGAGCACAAGCCCGCCGGAGAACGGTAACCGGAATTGCTTACTGAACTATTGGGATGTGTCACAGAATACTGTTTGCATAGGAAACTCACCAAAAGGGATTGGTCAATGGCACATGCATGTTAATGACAGCTTATTCACAGCATTGTTATGAAGGAAGGCTGGGGAAAGGGAAGAAGATGTATCGAGATTCTGTATCTTAGTTTCCGAAAAGTCTCTGTATTAAGCAGAGACTGGAACATGGTATTCTGGTGTCAAATCTTGGGGCAGCCTCAAGAAATGGCTGGATTTACAGAGAGAAAATCTCTTCAGTCTCTTAAATCAGAAAATCCACTGTTCTGTGTTATCCCCTGACTTTGAGCATGTGCCAAGTTTCAATTGGAGTTGGTGATAGGGAATAGATTAAATACAGCTTCACTTTTATACTTAAACCTTGGGCATTAATTGCTCAGCATACCAAGATTTTCCTGTTAGACCTACTTGCTATTCAAACTGCTGATAAACGACACGTTTAAGCTGTCGATAACAAGCAAGTGTTCACATTAAAAAAAAGGAGGGGGGGCTGGTCTTGAAGATGAGCGAGGAATCCAGCAAAAGGGCCAGAATCAGATGAGGAATAATCTGCACTATCCGGCAAGAAGAAAATGGTACTTCTGCATTACCACCTAAAGAGCATTTTATCAGAAGTTTAATTTATGAACTATCATAGAAGTGGCATATGCTGAGCATCAATACCGGCACATACTTCCCCTAGATCCATAATGCATACAATGGGAACCCACAAACATTCAACTGAAAGTACATCACGGAAATGCATCCTTCCTGCAACCCTTGCTTTTTACAGGGGTATCCGAGGGGTTGCATATTTAGGATCAGTTCCTGAGAGCTGCTGAGCCTCTGCAGCTCCAGCTGATGTCAACACCTCTCTGGATTTGATTCACAGAGGTAAAAAACTAAATTAAGACCCATCAATGCAAGGTCTAAGAGAAGGTGTGTGCGTACTTCCCTCATATTGGCTCTGTCACTGTTCATAGATTGCAGCAGTATTGACGTTTATGTCTTTTGCTTGCAGGTTGTGGTCAGGTGACATTACCAGTTGTTAAACTAAATAATTCCAATGAAGCAAGGTGAAACTGATTCTCTCTAAGAGAAAGAGCATTGTCTGGTGGATAGGGGGCTAGACTGAAACTCATGAAGCCTCAGTTCTCTTCCTGGTTCTACCAGTGACTTTCTGCGTGACCTCAGGCAAGTAACTTTGCTTCTTTGTGACAGGTTTAAGATTAGCAGCCGTGTTAGTCTGTATCCATAAATGAGACGAGGAAGACTTGTAGCACCTTTGAGACTAACCAGTTAGTCTCAAAGATGCTACAAGTCTTCCTCGTCTTATTTGCTTCTTTGTGACTCTGTTTCCCTGTTGTCTTCTCTGTTTGGACTGCAAGCTCTCTGGGGCAGCGCTTCTTGCCAACTATCTATATCTCACCTCGCACAGATTTCCAATGGGGATTCTAGGAATTACCATAGTCAATATAACGACAACAGAAACAGTGGTAGGCGTGAATCACTGAAGAAAATAGCATGAGAATCAAACTCAACTTCAGCAACCACACAACCAAACACCAAGCAGAAAGCTGCAAGAGATGAGTTTGCACGTCTACGTACACAACACCTATTACAACTGAATAATTATGCCCCCAAACTAAATTAATCTTTATATTGAATTCATTCCCTACATTCATGGACTTCAATGTATTTGGATGATTCCTATTTCTCAATATCACTGAAGATGTAAATACACCCTAAAACAGGTATGATGAACATATGATATTTAACCATAAATGATTACATTGCACTCTGCACAGCACATCCTAAACGTATTAGGATCATTAAGCCTCTTTTCTTCAATAGACATTAATGCCCTTCATGTTTACATCCGTGCTTCGTGTGTATCCTACTGAGACTGAGGATGCATCGCAGAATAACATGGCAGAACTGCAGAAAAACGTCACACGTATTTTAGAGAGTCAAACTTCTGTCTCTCAAGACATTAGCTGAAGTAGTTTTCACTTCCAATACCAGTTCTCACAGCTTTGTCTTTAACTTGTGTTTTTCTTGGAGTTCATGCTAGATGCCAGTCCTGTTGGTTTGAATTACTTGTATTGACAATATGCGTACACAGTATATACAACATAAATGCAACCTACAGACATGGGGATTTTCAAAACTTTCAAATTTTCATGAGCACCTAAGTCCCATTTTCAAAAGTGACAGGCACTTAGACTGTTGAGTCTCATTGTAAGCCAACATGTAATGGGGCAGGACTCACCGCCTACGTGCTTCCTGCTGGCCACGCTGGGAATTAGCTCTTGGTTGCTGGTGTGCCTTCCTCTAATATTGTCTCAACGCCATCATTTCTGCTCTCTCTCTAAGACCTGCATCACTCCCTGAATGGTGGCATCCTCTTCTGGCCACAGCCCCCCAGCTGTGCCCCACTCCGCTTTCTCCCCCCTTCCAGAGGAACTGGCTGTCTCTAGTCCAGCCATATGCCACTGTGGCCTACTGCAGCCTTTGGTCTAGCCCCTACCTCAAGGGGCAAACTGCAGTCCAAATACTGGCCACCCGCCTCTGAAGCAAGTCGGGGGAGGGGCCCATGCCCACTCGCTACTCCAGGCTCTGACTCAGGGACCCTATAGCCAGCAGCCACATGCTGCTGCTCCTCTAACTCCCACCACCTATTTCCCTGGGCTGCTTCCCCATAACCCTAACACCTTCCTGGCCCTTTGTACCAGGGGCCTCAGTCTGGCAGCCCCCAAGCTAGAGCTCGCTATTGCTCCCCTGACCCTGACCAGCACTGCTCTATCTAAGGTACTCCTTTGAGGCAGCCAGCCCCTCTTCCTAGCATCCCAGGGAGATACTGCTCCTGCTCCGTTGAGCAGCCCTTCTTATATGGCCCTCCCTGGTCCTGATTGGATGCCCCCAACAAGCTTTCTCCTGATTGGCTCTCTACAAGCCCTCCTCCCATTGGTTTCATTTTGCACAGCCTACCTGAGGGCTGCTTTAACCCTCTGTCTACCTGTGTGGGGCAGCCGCTCCACCACACAACAGAACCCGGGAGTTCAGCTCAGCCCACCACCTAACCAACAAACCCACACTGCCTAATGCAAATGACAAGCGTGGCGAAACGAATGAGGTGAAGAACACATCCTACTTCTTGGTTCCTCAGTCTAAGACAATCTGTTTCTCCCTCCAGTTCTACTTGTGCCCTTCACATCAAAGCCCATGGAAGAAGTATAGAGAAATCCTACCTTTCTAAAAGTACAGCAGGCTCAGTCAATGTCATTTGTTGACCTCTGCACCTTGGAATTTGAGACTTTTGCAGCAGGTAGTTCTCCTTTTTCATACTGAGCTTCTTTTATGCTAAATTGTTTTTCTGAAGAGGAAAGTCTATCTCCTTTCCCCGCCCCCCTTTTTTATTTAATTTTCCAGTACACCAGTCTTCCCTTCCCTTGGACTTTTATAAAGCACAAAATCATCTGCATGAAAGTACTTCCGGCATTTAGCTGGAAAATTATTTACCATTGTGCCTGATAGTGAAAGTGGTTTCTTAGTCTCAAAATGGAGGCATACAGTACCCCTGAGTTTCTCTGTCACATCAGAACATATGCCATTGTTAATCAAACTGCTTTCCTGTTTATTAATCTAAATTGCCAAAATAGTTTAAGGATTGAGGGGTGGCAGGGAAACCCAAACAACAAGTTTACTGACTTGTCTAATAACATTTCAAGAGCCACTAAATCAAAGGTCTCTGGGAAATCAATCAGGCCCACGCTGGGAAGCTGACCTTTACCCACTGCCTCCAAAATATTATTGGTGATGGTTTTTAATAGTGGAGATTTCTGCTGACTGGTTAGGCTGGAACCTTGATCAACAAGGGGTCATACATTGTATTTCTACATTGGTAGAACAGCTGCCTGAGCATAAACAGCAGCTCTTTAAAGATGAAGTTTGCTCCTCTTAGACCTCACAACAGAGGATTATTTCTTATCGTGTGTCTCACCAGTCCCTTTTAAGCAGCACTGTTGTTTCGTCACCCTTCTGAATCATCCCAGGCTTGCAGTTGCAGTAGAAGGTACACCTGAGGGTTGATTTGCAGAGGTATCAAGCATCCACAAATGCAGGAGACACCACTGGGAGCTGCAGGTGGCCAGCATTTGTTATAAATCAGACATATAATGGGCCAGATTCTTCTCTCAGATACTGATGTGCTGCTGCTGCTGGCTTCAGTGACAATTGTGTATTTGTATCTAAGTGCTGGGATATGTGCTTACAGACTATCCAAGAGAAACTTGGTTGAAACTGATATTCTTATGTTCCTTTCTAAGGTTCAGGTGAGGCCACATTCCCCAAAGCTGGAGGGGAAGAGGGATGGGAGAGGGGAGTTTTTACAGCCCTAAAGTTCTGGTCGAGCTTCATCCTCAATGTCCAGCAGGTTCCTGGGATGATCTGGGACGTTATCAGATCGGGCATTAACAGCGGCAAGGTGCTCATTAAAAGCACTGTGCCCCATGGATCTAGACTGTTCTCCGTGGTAGCAGATGACAGAACAAGGAGTAATGGTCTCACGTTGCAATGGGAGACATTTACGTTTGATATTAGGAACAACTTTATCACTAAGAGGGTAAAGTGGTAAAGCACTAGAATGGGTTCCCTAGGGAGGTGGTGGAATCTCCTTCCTTAGAGGTTTTCAAGGTCAGGCTTGACAAAGCCCTGGCTGAGATGATTTAATTGAGGATTGGTCCTGCTTTGAGCGGGGGGTTGGACTAGATACCTCCTGAGGTCCCTTCCACCCCTGATCTTCTATGATTCTATGCTGGAATCCACAGAGGAGAACAGTGCAAAGCACGTATTTAGTTTTACAGCAATATCAAACCAAACTCTGTGCAATGGCATTTTTCAGCAGAATGAACTGAAATGTTTCATCAAGTTAACACCTATGTCTGTGTTCATCTTCTCTGAAGCACCATGCAGTCAACTGATCTAGACTGTTTTGCGCTCTTTAATCAGTATGCCACATATATACAACAGAGAGAGACAGCACAAGAGAGAGAGAGCACAAGAAAGAAAGAGGAACAGGATGCAGGGAAGCAGCGAGGGAAACTGAATAGCTACCTGTGTTGTTGAGGGAAATGATTTTCGGGGACATAGAACAGAAGATCATGGCACTTCTGGGCATTCCTTGCTGTGATGTGTGGGGAGCTATTCCAGCCCTGAATCCCCAGAGAGAGAGGCATTAGCATGATCAACACAGGCCTGATTGTGTTTCACCCTTCATGAGCAGAATGAGGTTACAATGATTAACAAGGACACCAGAGCTGTTCAGAGGGCAAACTTACAGCCTTGGACAGTGAGAAATTATTGTGATTAGCTATTCAGAGTGATTAAAAGTGCACATGGTAAATTGAGACCCATGGACAGAGAGAAACAATGATTAAGTGGGCCATGTCCAGAGTTTCTGCGGGGAGGAGAACGCTTCATGAGCAATGAGATGGTTATTAACATGGCTACATCAATAGTTATTAACTTGGTTGCATCAACATTGTTCACAGCATGAACTCAGCTTCATGGGGAGAGAGAGGAAATGATTAACAAAGGATCTTAGCGCTGCTCGCAGGATGAATTGAGATCCAGATGCATCAACACTGACCATAGTGTGACCAGACTCACAGGCAGAAGACTTAGGTTAACATGGCCTTGTCAAATCAACGTGCCAAAAGGCTCCTCTTTTCTGGGGTTCGGGAGGTGGTTATAACTCCCAGAATTCAAGGTTAATTTAAACCCGCTCACAGCTGGATATTTTAAAAGACTGGACAGAAATACTGTTCAGCTCTGCTGCAAGTGGGAAAGTTTCCCAGTTACAGTAATTAAGGATTCTGAGAGGGCAGAAAATGATGCATCGAGCTGAACCTGACCTGCAAAACCTAGCTCTGAATTCTTTCAAAGGTGAGGGATAGTCAGGTACCGCTCTTGTTATACAAAATGCATTCTCAAAAGGAAATGCAGGGCAGACACATTTGCTGCATTATTGATTTGTTGCAAATAATTCATCCAACCAATTTGCCCTTTTTTCTGTGTATGTCTTGTAGTGGTTCCTCCTCCTCGGGTTTGGAGGGAGGCCACCATACCAGTCAGTCACCAGTCTCTCACTCTGGCCCTCTAGATGGGCAGAGTAACACACAGTCTATAGCCACAGCTTCTTGGCTGGGCAGATGACAATTAACAGTCTCCAGGTGCTGGCCCTATGAGCGGGGCAGAGCAGGGAGTAGTCTTTACCCCAAGCCTTCAGGCTAGGGCCATAGTCAAGACCTGCAGCTTCCTGGCTGGGGGCAAGCCACACACAAGGCACGGGTCTTCTGGCTTAAGGGTGAGTAGCCCGCTACCCTATGGGTGAGATTGATGGCAGGTCGCAGGGGGATCCAAGCCCACCCTATTCCAACAGGTCTCAGCCCAGGGTCCTTACAGAGGCAGATGGTTCCACCGCTAGGTCAGTGAGGATCCTACTGAAATACGCTGACTCACTTTCCCGCAGAAAAACTAAACTAACATCTGGTTTCCCTGGGCTACTTTCTACCACAGTCCGCGTGTAAAGCTCTGTAGTCCAAAGGTCCTCCATCTCCTCAGGGTTCATAGCTGACAGCAGTCCTGGCAACTCCTCTCCCCATGGGCCCCCTCATAGGGTCAGGGGGCTGTACAGCACAGTTTTGGCTCCAGAGTTCTGCAGCAGGCTGGATATATCTGCCTCCTTCCCTGGCTCTCATCTAACTGAGCTAAAGGCCCTGCCTTTTATATTTCTGGTCCTGCTCCCAGTGTGGGGGATGGGGTTGGTTTGGCTCCGCCCACCTGGGACATGTAGTGGTTCCTCCCCGTCAGGTTTGGAGGGAGCCCACTCTGCCTCATTACAGTCTAGATTATAGTTTTTGCTCATTTAAATTCACTAGTTGATTGCCACTTAACGTCAGTTAGACAAAAGATTTGTAGAGACTGGTCTGGACACTCTATCAATAGGTGTTCTACAACACAAGCCACTTCTACATTATTGTAGGCAGAGCATGGAGTTTCTAGACTAACATTTACAAATGTGTTAGTTGACTTGAGTGAACTGGCAGTCAAATCAAGTTAAAACAGGAGGAAAATCTCTAGTGTAGACACACCCATGCCAACTTATCCACAGTGGGGTGTGATTTATCACACAGCGATGTTCAGGGGTCATGTTATCTGTTTAATTGACCTGTGACAAATACTTCAATTGCTTACACAGAAAAATAACATTAGAAAAGTATTTGAATTTTGTTGGTCTCTACTGCAAGAAACACCTTATCCTTTTCGAAAAATGTTAATCACATTAAGTGAGTTTTTCAATGGCTCAAAGGATAATTAGGTGTCCCACTCCTGTTGTAAATCAAGGCTTTATATGTTGAAGGTGGCAAGCCATGGGTAACGGTAGAAACCTATATGCATCAGACTAACTAGGCCAATGAAAGACCAATATGAATCAATGCATACTTCAAAAAGGTGGGCACTGGGAGCAATATAAAGACAAGACAAACGACATACTGGACTGATGGCCCTGCAAGATAGAATAAATCCTTTTTCCACAGGAGGTACAGTGACATAAGCTTTCCTTTACATGACCTAACCCGGGTCTGGGCAACAGACAGACTGGCACATGGATAGTGTGGAAAAGGTCTGTTTTTCTCACTGTGATTAAAGTACATTTCCTTTAAAGATGAGCCCCAGATTGACACCTTTGGACTTCACAGAAGTTTGGACCCAGATTCAAACTGATTGACTAAAGGTCGCCACTAGTGTCCTGAGCTATGCCAGACTAGTACATGGTTGTGTGCTCATGCCAAGGGGCTGCATCTGAGTGAACTGGAATTTTCTGAAACAGGACATTAAAATTAATCCTAATTAGCAAGAGATCTTGCAGCCGTGTTGTTACTTAACCTGAGTTTTCTGGAGAATGACCTTTGACCCATTATAACTTCTTGTAAATCTACAATTTCAATATTTTAGCTGACTGCATACTAAACTATTCCCTTAACTCTAGGAACACAACAGTGATGAAGATTCTTAGGAGAACTAGTTAGGAATGTATGGCAATGATCTCTGAGGTAGAAAACAAATGCATGGTTATATCCCGAGACTGGGAGGAAGCTAGGAAAGCAAACTCAGCAGGAGAATTGACGTGCTGGGAAAACCAGTCTCCTCTGGACTGGTTACAATGCAATTCTGTGTTCAAACAGCTAGCTAATTATTTCTCACTGCATATCAGCAAAGGCTGACCTGATTAAAATGATAAATCAGGCAGCACCTCATTTTTTATGCTGCAAGAGTCCAGGCTTCTGTTTACATGTTAAAAGATATGCTAGGTAATCAAAAATATTTGCTAGAAAAGAAAATGGATTGTAATCTGACACATGCAAACACATGATCATTGCACTCCAACTTTTTTTTAAATCTTCTCTATTTGCATTTGCCATTAGAAATTGGAAGCACATTCCAAGCAAGCTGTGATTTCCTTCTTTACTATTTAAAGATAAAATTACTGCGTCATCCCATATCCAAGCCCTTGTTTCTCCTTGGTGGGGGAAGTATGAAACGTGCTGTCTGGATGTATAACTATGTAACTTTTATGGGTTCCAGCATGTATTTTTTGGCTCTGCTTCCTATATGCTATGCAATATCTGATTAATGTCACTGGGCAGCACTGCTTAGAGTATTGATGTTGAACCATTAAAGATATTTCATCAATACCAGGGTTGGAGGGAGGTCACTTATGGTCATTAGAATATAAGAGCATTTATTCTGGGCATCATAAAAATCTCCAAGGGTCCTAGTATTGATGCAGCAATTCTCATAATGTCTTTAAAAGAATGGTCCCTTTCTTCCCTATTCAAATGTTATGGCTAAGCAGTTTGTAAGGAATATGATCAAGTCAGTGAATTCCAGCACCCAACAGGCACTCTTGTCCTGAAGTCCGTACGCTCAGCTCTGTCGGCTTTCCTATGGGAGGAAAAACATTTGTTAACCAAGCCAATTGAGTCTTTCTCCCTTAATAGCAACAGGACTCCACAAAGATATTTCCAACAAAAGCTTGTTAAAATGCCCTGGCCCAGTTAGAAGGTACAAAGAACCTGCAAACATCTTGCTTTCTCTTGGCCTCAAGTTATGCTAATTAGACGAGGGATACAAGGGTTTGGCTTTTCTTTTCCCTTTTTTTTTTTCCTTCTTCATTTTGCTCTCAAGCTCCAACTGTCAAAGTTTAGCCTTCTGGGAAAGGGCCAGAGCCAGAGTTTACATCACCATCTGAGCAGCAGCCTGCAGCCTTGTGGCAAAACATGAAAACGTCTCTCATGGGGAAGCAATGTGATTGCCTTTAACAGCTGCGGTGCAGTGCGCAAAGGAGCCGTTACCTGTCACCTCCAGATGCCAGCTGCTGGCTGACCACATATCGAGCACTAGTATTTCAACACGGCTTCTACAGCCCCTCGCCTGGACGGTTAGTTCTAGGAAGGACACCGCAACGGCTCATGACGTGATTTGCCAGTGCTGTGACCTCCCAGTCCCATCTCCTTTCCTCTCATATAACCACACCGGTGAAATCCTGGCTCCATTGAAGTAAAAAAACAAAACACCTTGATTTTAATGAGTCAGAAATTCACGCACTATGTGGGAGTAGGTGAAACTCTGGGCCAGGGTACATGGACCTGCCCACACAGGAAGTTGTAGCAAAATTAGCAGTTCTCTACATGTACCCCACTGGCCCCATTTGCAATTATACACCAAAACAGATGCATGCAAAGCATGCCGATAATTAAGGCAGTAGGTGCACATGCTCCTTCTGTCTGGCCACAAGCGAACAAAAGGCGCTTCTGTATTTGGTTGATGCTACAAGTAACAGTAACAAAGAGAGATGGGTTGAGCCAGGTGCACGTACGTAATCCCCAAATGGGTATTTGCTTTTCAAACTTAGCTGTGTTATCCCTATTGAAAAGTGACAAAGCTCTCCCTGTAATGAAACTCACCACTTAGTGCCTCAGCAGAACACTGGCGAGCTGTCCCCTCTGCGCACTACCTTTAAGATAACATTGTTCCACAGGGGGAATACTGAACTGAGTAATCAAATCTGCTCAAAATGGAGGGATGAAGGGAAGGGAGGTGGTGTGATAACTGGGCCTACAAAGCTATCCTAACTGTGGGCTCAACTGTGAAAAGTGAGGGAACATCTGAAAGGTATCACAATAACCTGTAAAGACAAATGTTGACGGGAAAAGGTGCAAAAGCAAGACAAAGACTGAATTCGTTCAAATAAAGTCCTTCTGATATAACTCGAGGACCATGTTAAGATCATGCTGGGTAAACAAGAAAAGAGTGGATCTGGAAATCAATGAACCAAAATTGGTGTGTTGGAAACCAGGCCTAACATGTGGACAAAATAATGAGAGGATGGGCTGTTCCATCCAACACTCCATTCCGGGGTCCTTAAACTGCGCCTCTTTGAGAGATCCAAACTTTAGCTGCTCCCATTCTTCTGATTATGTTATATATATACAATCAGGGAACAGATCAATCACAACTAACCAACATAACTTGAATTTTGAGTATCCAGCATCAATTACTCACATATTCTTTGCAGTTGACTCATAAAACCAGGCCAAAAAATTGAATCTAGTATATTCTAGTAACAATAGAAGGTTAAATTCTAATTTGCTCAGGGACATTTTGTGAGCAGGAGAAAAGAGACTAAATTTATCAGTTATTCACTGTGTATTAGTCACTCAGTATTGGTTAATTAAGAAACACTTTTTAAACACTAAGCATTATTCTGTCTTATATCCCCTAACATTGAGCTAAATTTGAAACTAGATGTTAATTTTTCTGGGGCAGGTGGTCCTCTTGGCCATTTGGACTCTACTCCTTTGGGATCTCTGGGTGCTACCATAATATAAATAAACAACACCAATAACTTTTGTAGCTAAATGTAGCTGAACCATACTTCTGACTGTTATAATGAAAATGGGCTGATGAGTATAAAGCCTCTAATGAGTCAAACCCATTGATTAGATCCTTTCCTAAATCTACTCCACAGTAGCCTCTGAAATGGCTGCTTATTACCTTCAGAGACAGAATTCACTGGGGCCTCCTGCTTAATGTGAAAATACATCAAGAAATTCTTGTGACTGAAGATAATTTTGTCTGCCACGTGATTAGAATTTTCAGGCCTAGTTTTCAGATATTCCAGCATCCAAAAACATCCTCATAAAAGAGTTAAGGTGAGGCCATTTGCAAAGCATGGCTTGCGGCTTGCCTTCATTGTCTGCTCCCACACTTCCCACTATGTTTCTCATGCTTCCTGTCTGTCCTGACTTGGAGAACTATGTTGCACCATTTCCGTCAGTGTTCACCATCAAAAGGAAAAATTATTTCCGTGAGATATTCTAAAAATAAGATTCATGTCTGGCTGAATGGGTCCCATGGTTACAGTAAAGACCTCACTGATTTTCATCTTTAGCAGGGAGCTGTCAGTCTTCACAGAGTTGACGTTAAAACTCTACATTGTACTTTTTCCACATGCCACAAAGAAGCGGAGCTTCGTTTCTTGGCTCCTGACCCCTTTTGGACCCTAATTCTACAGTCTCCTTTCACTCCACTACAAACAGAACAAGAGCTTTTCCAAATCAGATACATATCTGGAGCTGTGTATGAGACCTAAGTCTTGACATCAAGATTGGACTTTTTTCCCAAAGATATGCTTGAGCTCAACCAGAAGTTATGGGGTTGATGTAGGCATAACTGGGTGCAATTTTCTGACCGGTGTAATTCAGTCAGACTAGATGCTCATTAGGGTCCTTTCTGGCCATACAATATAGGAAATGATAAAGAATAATATTTCCTAATACCCTGGCTTGTGATTTCAACAGACCTGATCAGCAAATTGACCTGGGCATAGTCCAGATTTGGATTGGATAGAAGACCATCAAAAAAATCCACTTGCTTCAGAAACTGGTGAGGTTGATTCACTATGCCATATGCCATTTTCACTGATTGACTGTTAAATAAAGCAAAGAGAATACAGCAAATAGTTTATTCAACAAATTTTGCCTTTTTTTTCTTGATGTATGTAAATTGTTTATGGTGAAAAGCTCAGATGTATTCATTCTTCAGAATTATTCACGTCATCAGCAAACAATTGTTGGTTGGAAGATTATTTGAATTATGAATGTTGCAATTGAGCATAAAAACATGTTTCATTCTGATTTGTAACAGTGTGTGATTTACTATAAAACTTATGACATATTTGTTTTATTGTAAAATTCATAACAACAATGTAAGATGGGAATGTCCCATCTGACTCTACTTTTCAGACTTCATTTTTGGTGAATATTTTAGATAAATATTCACTTTGGGCAAGTACTTAACGCTAGTAATTCTCGAGCAAAGAAATGTGTGCAGAGAGCAAGCCTGAAAGGGTCATGGATACAGCTGAATCAAAATTCACTGTGGAATTCAAACAAATGTTAACAAAACTCTTTCTCCTACTATTTGCTCAGCTCTAACAATGAACCAAAGCCCTTGGTATGGTTAGATACACCTTGGAAGTTTACTAGCTGACACTATGTCAGATTTACATATTGCTGTGCTAGTCTTTGCAACAGCCCCAACACGGTGGCAGGGAGCACTGTACAGATACAGTTGCTGCCTTTTACATAATGTTAGTTGAAAATACAAGTCCTGACCACTTATCAATATGTAAAGATTCATATCAGTACCATTTACAAAAGCAGGGTCATTATTACTGATGTCTAAACCTTGCAGCTTGGGTAAGTACATTCAGCCTACTTAATCCCCTTATTGTTTCAGTTGGAGGAAGTATTCTTCCCTCTTCTAAAAGCTACTGTATAGTGGTATTGGCTGTTACACTCCATCCCAGATGCAGCTGCATTTTAGTGGTAGATGAATAAGTCTAGTAAATTTGTATAGTTAAAGCTGAGATTAGGCCATGAGTACAAAAGGTTGCTGCACTGATTCACTAAACCACTAAATTCCTTCTCACCTTATGAAAGTCTAACAGAAAATTAATGTAAAATATTATTGTTATAGAACAGTGCTGTCCAAACTATGTTTCACTGAGCGCTACATAGACAACTTGCCAGGAATCCAATGGCCTCATCTAATTAGCTTATAGCAGAACACACCACATCCTCAGTCACCTTTAACAGAAGGGTTTCCTGTGTAGAATATAGGTTGCACATGTCACTGCTCCACCTAGACTGAAGCAGCCAAAAGGCAGCACTCTGCAGTAGTGTTAGAAATGTTACTGGCGTTTCCATGAGCCACGCATCTGAATAAGAAAGTGCCAAGGCTAGGGAAAACCTCATGAAGTTCTAGACATTAACCACATTTTTATAGTTCTACCCGAGATGAACAAACAAACAGTAGGTGACGCCTGATTGTCCATGCCTTGCACAGTCATTTATACTTGTTCAAAACCTATGATGGTTTCCTCCCTGCCCCCACCCAGTAATTTTTTTAAATTAAAAAATTCTGGAGGAGTACATTCTATCTGCTGGGAGTAGTTCATCTCAGTGGGGATGATATTAATCCCTGGATGAGATAACAACTTTGTTAACCTCCAGACTAAATATTAAGCATTTTGACAATGTTAAAGCCAGCCTATCATGGCTACTATACTATAGGTCATGGTTGGGTGTCCTTCGTCCAGATAGTGCATGCTGTTTATTGCTAATCATCCTTTAAAAGACTGATTACTGCATTAAACTTTGGACATAAAACTACTGGTATTTCTCGACAATCCACACAGCTGGAGAAATTAATCTGTTTCTGTTCATGTTGAAGGAAAACCAATATCTGTTGCATAGCCATGAAGTTAGCTCATTGTGAACAATGCAAATAGTCAGCGTTTTTCTTCCTTGCTATTCTGTTGGGCTTTTTTTTAAAAAAAGTATTGGTGCATAACCCATTTATCATTATTATTGTCCCAAGAAGGAGCCACATAGGAAAAATAGACCAGCAGAACTTTTTTTTAGTTAGCATTGCCTAGTAGGGAATGCAAAAGGGCATGCATCATCTTTGTAGGTGCATTTAGTATTCTATTCAGATTCTTAGGACACACCCATCATCATGCTAGCTGAGCACAGCGCAATGATGTTTTAAGCAATGTGACTAGCTCTGATACCATGTATCCTATTGTCAGTGTCTTAATAATCCAAAGCAAAGATGGAAAAGCCCTTTTAAAAGCTGTTCAGCTTGCATCTGATGATTTATAATTATAATGGGTGTCACTCTGCTAAAATTCCTCTTCTTCTGCAGTCACCAGCTAAAGGAGCCTAGTCTGGCATCATCAATGCACAGAGCTAAATTGTGACTTAAGTCTTCCAAATATCACAGTCAGACAGAATTTGACCAAATGGAAATGGTGGGCCATATTTACCAGGTAATTTTCCTGCTTAAGAACTCAATATGGGAATCACATAAGCACACACTTACCATCAAGCATGACTTCAATATGAAGTGTGTGCTTAAGAGCTTTGCTGAATCGGGGTCCTATTTAAGCGAGAGTTAATTAAGTCTAAAGGGTCTAAACCAAAGCCCATTTAAGCCAATGGGAATACTCCCATTGGCTCCAGTGGACTTTGGATGAGGCTCAAAGAGAACTGTAAACCAAGTTTACAGCTGTCTGACACAAGTCCACACATATCAGCATTATAAAGTTCAAAAAATGGCCTAGAATATAAATTCTACAGTTCTCAGGGATGAAGAAGCAAATATTTAAACTTCTTTTCAAAGTGAATTAACATCATTCACTGCTCTTCACCAGCAGTATGTGGAAGGAGACTATCCAATACATATGACTTGACTTGGAGACTTTGCACAGATGTAAGAAACCTTGCATGGGGACACAATGATACATCAGACATGCCAGTGTCACCACCTTAGGCTGGCTTTGATGCTTGACTCTTTCTACAATAGACAATTGCATCATGATTATTCTTCATCGCGTCATCTCTCTCTCTAGATATAAACTGACCTCTGTATTTACCCACTGTTGCAGGGTACTCGAGGTCCCATAGGAACGAGGCACACACACAGCTGTTGAATAGAAGTAGTGAGTTTATTGAAGGCAAAAGTGGCACACCCGCAACGGGGGCTCCCTTCGTTGCTGCCACTGAGACGGAGAAAGCCCGACGCATCGGAGCAATGCTCGAGATGAAGCCCTCTGCGCGTGGGAACACAGGCAGAGAAATAACAGGAACATTTGCATCTCATACATACCTCATGAATAACTAATACCTTATTTCTATCTTGTTAGTATTACATAATGCAAGCAGGTGTCTCATTAGCTTTGCACAAGGCAAACAGGCGCTGGAAACCGGTTAACTCTGGCATGTGAAATATGTGATAACAGGGCAGGGACTGATAACGATGGCCGAAAGTACCCTTTCCTTCCCAGGAGTGAGGGGGGAAGGAGCACCCTTTCTTTCCCTGAAGTCGAGGGGGAGAGTGCCCCTAGCACTCTACCGTAACAGCAAACACTCCAGCTGTATCGCAAAGTGAATGTTGCAGTTGACAAACCTCTATGATATTAGGTGAGATTTCATGGTTCAAGTGTGGTAAAACACACTTATAGAAAGTATATTTAGTGCTAGGAACAGTTTCTGATTGACAGCACCCAAAAAGAATCGGTCTACGCAAAGCAAAGGGAGCTTGGCCACAATCCTCAAATGTTCCTCCCAATTGTAATCGCAGGTTGGAGAATATGAATGCTTCTCTCCTCGTAAGAACTTCCTAAGATGATCAGCTCAACTTCACACAATCCACTAGGCAGACATTGGATGCCACAAATAGTTCAAAAGTGTCACAATTTTTCAAAATTCTTGAATGACTTGCGATGACTCAACACAGTCCATAAGGTGACATTCTTGGATTCTCTCCATGCAGCATGGAATCTCTGCAGCTGATTGAGAAACTTTTGGCCTGGTTTATCAGAATTTCTGAACACCTGCAAATTCGATGGATTTTCTTTGGAGCTGCACCTCTGGAAATCTGCCCAGATTTGTCTTGTTTTTGGTCAGTGAAGTTTTCTGAACAAAAACGTCAACTTGCAAAGCTCCTAATGAAGCCTTGGAGATGGGAGTTGAACAGAAGTGTCCCCACAATCACTCTGATGGAAGCACCACTCTTTTCTGTTGACAGCAATGCATCGCTGAGAATGTGCCTGCTTCAATTCTCTGCATAGTCACTGCCCTGCTAGTCCCTAAATCATTCCTTTGTAAAATTCTTTGAAGTACACGCAGATACTGTACAGGACCCAAATTCTATTCTACTGTAAGTGTCCGTACCTAGAGAGTCACTATTCATCCCTTCTCTACCCATTTCATATATTGATAACTGAGAAGATACATGAATAGTCTGTTTTTACCATGGACTGTTCCCTGATGATATTATTAAATGATATTGCGTTTAAGCACTGGAGTGCATCAGCAGACAACATCCACTCTGTGCAGGTTTCATCTTGGGGTGAAAGGAAAGTATGAAAAATCCCACACCAACGCCATGTCTGCATTCAATAATCACAATAGCAATAAAAAATAAATCTACCAGAGCTATGGAAAATGCCCCTGAAAGCTTCTTTTATTTAGATTTACTAAGGATAACGTTATTTAGGCAAATGACTTTGATTCCCCTAAGTAACTATAATAAATAATATGCATGAGGAATAAAAACGCTATCTGCTGAAAATTACAAGGACCAGTTTGTTAGAATAAATGTCTTATTGCCTTAAAAATAAATGCACAAACCATTTAATGCCTGAAGCTTCTGTGCTAGGGATCTAAGAAAGATTTATGGGAATTTTTAAAAATTAACAGTAAAGGAGAATGAAAAATTATTTCTCTTCTGGCTTTGAATTAGTTTAAATACAAAATCAGGATGCATAAAAGAAATATTTCTCTCTCTCTCTCTGTAAAGCTTGTAAGTAAATTTAAGTGCTTCTAAACGTGAGGAAGACTAACAATTTGGCTAGAGTCAATAGCCTTTGCTAGTGTCAATAGCATTAACTAGAACAAATAGGCATTATGCAAACTTTCTGTGCATGGAGTTATGCCATTGCACCTCAGTCCCGAGCTCCAGCAACCTCACATATATTGACCCTGACTCACTTCCCTCCATTTGCTCAATGCAACATTGCCATGACCCACATTTCTCAAACCTAGGTCTGCAGGATCTATTGGAACAGCCATGCTCCAACCCTCCATCTGGCAGCCTGCTGATGCTTGCTCACCTGGAAGCCATGAAGCCCAGCCCCAGTTTGAAGATCTGCCCCTGAAGTCCTATTAGGCGAGTCCCAAAGCAGCTGACTGGTCTGCTGGCCCTACTTACGCTAGCTGCACAGAAGGAACAGGAAGCTGTCTAAACAACTGGGCTTCACCCTGTTTTGGATTGTGTGCCTTGTGTCTCCTGCTCCTTTACCTTGACTTGCAACCTGACTCCTAGCATCTGATCTGGCCTTCTAATATCCTGACCTGGCCTGACTCCTGCTTTTGGCCTCCTGGTATTCTGACCCAGTTGACTCCTGTCTTATGACTCCAGATTCTGGGCACAGGCGCCCATGACCTGTCCGTGATAATCACAATCCCTACGCTGCCTGATGTTCCAAATTAGATACAGACTGTCAGGTTAGCTGAATCGTGAGTTGGGTTTGCACACGTTTTGTACAGCAACGAGAGTGACATGCAAGGACAAAGAAGCGTTCTCATTCCTTCCTCCTGCAAGGTAAGATGTACCATGTCCTCAACCTACAGCCCCGCTGGTTGGATGGAATGCATAGTGTTAATTCCACCAGCAGTTTCATGACTGGAGCTCACATACCTTGAGCTGGAAGCTGGTAATTAATCAGGAACATCCTGTAAATCTGTTTTTAAATCTGGTAACTGATTTGCATTCAAGGGCTATAATATCATAGATGACAGTATTTTGACTGTTTCCTCTTAAAATCCCTAAAGCGTTAATTGAAAATAATCAGCAGCGGGGGTTGTTTTAACAGTCCACACTCATTGACGTAAACAAACATAAGACTTGAAAGCTGCGAATGCTTCTGTTTGCATCTGTGGCTCCTTCACCACAAGGCAAGTTGTTGATTCCATTTATCCCGAACTCAGAATAAATGAATGCTTAATTTGGATGCCTATAAATAACAAGCACAGTCAATTACAGCAGCAGCAGCATCCAAAAATAGGCTTGAAATGATGTTCCTGCGTCACTAATTCCATTAAGAATTTCTATACGCTCACACCTCTCTACACAAACTTGGAAGTGGATAGATAGCTGGGCTCCACCCACTCCAGAATGTCCCCATGTTACAATGCAGACTCTGACAACTCCCAAAAGCATGCAGCCTCCTTATGAATTACCTCGTGATAATAATAATCCTCCTTCGTCTCCCAAGGATGGTGTGAAAGAGAAGGTGGAAGAAGTGTAACAGACAATGCCATAGGAAAAACTCTGCCTCTATTGATTCTCTTATTGTACCAGCTGGACTATATTAAAGGTGTTTTTAACACATTTTTGGGTGACTATCATGTTGTGCCACACAACCTTCACTCTTAACGCCACCTCTGTCCTGACAGCTGTTTATAACACTCCAAGCCTGAGCTTCTCTTAAGCAGATGCAGCCAGTAATGCGAAATTGCCAGAATCTTGTTTGGTGGACTCCTGGTGACACTACTAAGGTTTAGGAAGAGATGCACGCCACCTCTATTGACCATTCCAATCAAGGGCTGAACCCAGCCTCCCGGGATGTCAGGATACTGCATTAAGGAACAAAGCAGCCAAAAGATGTAAGGCAGGGTCGATTTACATCAGCTGTCCTGTCTTTGCCTGATCTTCACCAAGTTTGTCTTTCTGCATTGCAAGGATGCACAGCTGAGGTCACAGAAAGTACCAAACTCTGTCCTCTTTTGGAAAATAACTCACAATCAGCCCCTCATTTTCCTTAAGCCAGGATATTTACTGAAACATTTAGAGACCAAACCAACATTTCCCCTTCTTCCAGCCTTTTCCCTTGTCCAGCCCAGCCAGGCATACCTTGCTCTGGTAAGTGGGCTGTGAGTTTACTAGGTCCTGGGGAGAGGTGTGGGACATCCCTGACAGACAGCCACAAACTTGCAGCTGTCTTGAGAGTCTCAGAGCCATTTGCAACTTGTGAAGTAAGGTTGTGTTGACCTCATGCATAACTCCTCTGCAGTTATTTGTGCATAGAGAGGAGTTAACTGGCCCAGCATTGGCAAGCAGAGCATGGCATGTCTGTGTTTTCATGGCAGACTTCTCAGAGCTGATTTCTGAAAGCTTGCAGATTCACAGAATAGCCTTAATTATTTGGATCTTCAGAGCGCAGGTAAGTTTTGTCTGGTTGAGCTAGGAAATCAAGGGGCATGGAGACAGCCAACACTGAGGATGGTCCTTTTCCCCCAATGCAGTTTCTATACCACCACCACGCACAATTTCAAATAAAAAACAAACACAAAACTCTTCTGTTTAATTGGCTAGTCAGAGCTCGTTTTCCTCCTCTTCTTGCCAGGAGCCTCGCCCTAGGCCAGTAATTACAGACAGGGCAGGGCAACTATGCTATCACATGATGACAGGCTCATCACATTAGCAGAGCAGTCTGGGGAGGACTGGGGGAAGGGGTGGGGGTTAGTTTTTATTTTGTTTCCCCAAAAGCAGGTCAGCCAGAGTTTCTGCCAAGGATTTAATTGCACTTGTTTTCACAGCCTGTCACGATCAGCTGCCTCTGGGAGGATTGCAGTGATAATATGCACTGGTTGCCACTATGGTTCACATTTAACACAAATCCCCCCACTTACTTCCTATTCATTTTTCCTTCCATTTTCCCCTCTTATAATGAGGCTGTAAGAGTATTGACTTGTGCTTTTAATATCTGCTTCCCTTTACATGGTCATAAAGTCAGACAGTACAATAGAACCTCAGAGTTACAAACACATCGGGCGTGGAAGTTGTTCGTAACTCTGAACAAAACATTACGGTTGTTCTTTCAAAAGTTTACAAATGAACATTGACTTACTACAGCTTTGAAACTTTACTATGCAGAAGAATGCTGCTTTCCCTTTATTTTTGTAGCAGTTTACATTTAGAACAGTGATGTAGTGTATCTTTTTGTGTGTGTGTGTGTGTCTCTGCTGTAGCTTGATTGCATCTTTCTGGTTCCAAAGGAGGTCGGTGGTTGACTGGTCAGTTCATAATTCTGGTTTTCATAACTCTGAGGTTATACTATACAAGACCAGAAAGGACTACCAGACCTCCTGTGTATCACAGGCCACAACCACCACCCCGCCATTGGTGCTTGCAGCTCACTGGCAGCGGCGCATTAAATGAACCAAGTATGGACATAAAGAACTTTCACTTTTCTTTTTGCACTCAGCTGCTCTCCTCATCTCTGAGTTCCCACTGACAGCACAGAGTGATCCCGATATCTCATTCCCAAATGACCAAACCCTTCAGATCAATGAAATCAGTCTCCTAACTACTCAGAAGCAGCTCTGACACATCCCTTCCTGACACAGAATTGACATGGGGCAGGGAGCAATTTGGGTGAGATGCAAGAACCACAGCACATTAAGGCAAGCACTGCAGAGGAAGGTTGCGGGCAGTGGATGGAGCATGGGCTGGGGGATGGTGGGGAAAGGAATTCCGGGAGTTCAGTTGTCTCTCTCCCAGCCACAGGATAGAGGTAACTCCTCCTGAAATCAATACATTCTGCTAGGGCAGAACAGGGCCCTGGGTTCTTAGAGAAACTGAAATACCCTTTTTCCCTCCCACCCCCACTCCTCTCAGTGGTGATCTCTTTGCTTTAGGGTTTAGGCACATTGGTGATGTCTCTTAGGTAAGCCTGCACTGCTCCTCCTAGTACTGTATCTGGTCCATGAATAAATCCATGCAGATCTTGCACCTTTCGTTAACACAATTTATCCCTAAATGGAAAGATGTGGAGTTGTACAGAGAACTCCAAAGCTGTACGTGTGAGCAATACCAGTCTCTGCAAGGCAAGTCCTCCTGCCGGCCCTGCACGATCTGCACAGCCTCTTGTGAGCCAAACAGAGATGAGAATCCCTCTGTTCTCCCAGACCTTGTGTCTTTCTTGGCCTTTCAGGTCTTTGGAGGAGAAGACATTCACAAAGCCAAGTTTACTTTCGGGAAGGCGGGGAGCAGATAAAAGAAGCAAGAGGAGGGGTTCAAAGGAACCCCTCTCTTTAGAGGATGGCCTGAGGGTGGATAGAGTACAAGGCCCAGAGAGTACAATGGAGAAACTCCAAGGGAACTTCTGGTAATAAATGAGCATCCTGCAGCAGTGAAATAATTACTGTAGACCAGTGGTTCTCAGCCTGGGGCCACAGGCTGCTTGTGGCCCACTCGGTACACAGCTGCAGCCTCTGCAATACCCTCAGGGCCATACAGGTAGTACAAATATTTTGTGGACGCCACCCACATAACACACAGAGAACTACATATTCGGCCCATAGTGGTAAATAGGTTGACAACCACTGCTATAGATACTCCTGTCATTTTAAAAAAATCTGTGTACACACTTGTAATTTTGGTAGATCTCCTGCACAGCGACCTTGGAGCTTGCTTCTGCATGGGGCTCTCTCAAACAGGTGCCAAAACGTCGCAAAAAAAGGATTCATTTTTTGTACAGTACAAACAGTCCCCATTGTGAGAGTGGAAAAAGAAGCCCTGGGTAACACTTAACAGTAAAAGGCTTTCGAGCATGAATTTAATGAAGATTTAATAAGACATTTACAGTATCTTAAATAGAAGTCCCTAGATAGCTCGCAATATTTATGTTTGGAGTAAAGAGCGCCATGGCATTTGCTTTTCTAGGACTGTTACCAGGATGCAATCAAAATCTGTTTTTCCAGCTATACAAATTACTGTATATCGAAGGAATAAAAATATATAAATAAATTCGAGCTCACGGTCCATTTAAATGGAAACACTTCCCAGGACTGAACTGCTAAATAATGCTGTTTCTCCCGCTCATCGTCTGGTGTCTTCCTTCCTCCCCCACCAGCTCCCACTTCCTCCAGCATTTCTCCCAGCCTCCTCCCACTCTTCTCCAGGCCATTCTTAATGCTCCTACATAGTCCCATGTTGTTATGCTTGCTAATCTCACCTCACTTGGCTCTTACCAATCACTTCCTCTTCCCTCTGAACCTTTTGCTTACAGTGATTCTGCAAACTAGTTGCAGACCAGTTGGCTGATTGGAAAGAACGATTGAACTGTTTTGCTCAACCTCAACTCCTTCTCGCCATCCACCTCAGCCAAGCTTACTGGAAGACCATTTCTTAAAGATGAACCTCACAAGATTCAGACTGAGAATTTCTTCATTTCTAATGGAGAATGTGAAATGTCTTTCATTTGATTAGATATAAAATTTCCCCAAATTGAGTTCTTCCTCCCTACCTTCCTGCCATCACACAGAGGTACATTAACAACCCAAAGACTGAGATACAAGAAAACCAAATTCAAGAGAGATTTGGGGACATTCTCATGGAGATCCATGAATTATGCCACTCCAGCTATCAAGGTGCCTTGCAAGTCTTGGAAGAACCAGGATCCAATGTCAGATTCTCAGAAAACAAAGGGAACTTGAAGCTTCCTGCATAGATCTAGGATGTGTTGATACAAGAGACCGAAGATGAGAACTAACCTTGGAAATTCCTGTATGGACCCAATAATCTGCATGTAGGGGGATAGATTAGTTTTAGATGGGCCTTTTCTAAAACATTATGGGTAAAACCCTGCCTCTGTTGAATCCAGTGGCAAAGCTCCTGTTGATTCCACCCCTCTATATCTTTTGGGAACATGTCACCATGCAAACAGGAGACCTGAAGACAGTGGCAACGACTACGGATTGCAGGAAGGAAGGGGACAGTTTTGGAGACTTAGGGCTTGTCTACAGGAGGAAAAAGCCTGCAGGCGCTGGTATGACTCACTACTCTGCACTAATTCTCCATGTGGACACTAACTGCATACTTAAGCCTGGGCTACACCTGGGGGTGGGGGTCGATCTAAGATGAGCAACTTCAGCTATGCGAATAGCGTAGCTGAAGTCAGCGTACCTTAGGGCGACTTACCTGGCCATCCACATGGCGGTGAGTCGACCACTACCGCTCCCCCGTCAACTCCGCTTCTGCCTCTTGCAGAGGTGAAGTTCCGGAGTCGATGGGGAGTGCGCTTGGGGATCGATTTATCATGTCTACAATATATGCGATAAATCGATCCCCAATAGATCGACCACTTCCCGCCAATCTGGCAGGTAGTGAAGACGTACCCTAAGAGTGCCTTTATGCACATAAGCTTAATGCACTTTGGAAGCTAATGTGACAAGCAGGGAGGAGGGTGGAAGTGATCTCAAGAGTTTCACTGGAGGGGGGAGGCTTTTCTGAAGGGAGATACCTGGAGCTGTAACCTGAGATGAGAAGGGGGAGGGGCCCGGGAAGTGAACATTCAAGTGAAGAAAGGAAGAGAGAGATGGCTGCAGGGTTTTGAGGGGGTAGAAGCTGGCTGGGGAAGAGGAGGGAGCCCGGATTTGGGGTCTTATCTCCCTGCCCCCCAGAAGGGCCTGACTAAGGGGTCCTGTTTGTACTGACAAGCTCTGAGTTGGATTGTGTTCCTGGCATCTCAGATAAACGTTTTGATCTACTGGCTGGCTAAGAATCACTGTGAATCCCAGGAAGTGGGGGGTGTAGGAACTGGACTCCCCCACCCCCTGTGACATCTAAATCATCCGAGGTTACTCACCATACGCTCTAAAACTGTCCATATCGAGAGTTAGCGTGAATTAGCTAGTGTGCTTTCAGTTCACATCCTCGCTTACTGCGCACTAACTTCCCAGTGTAGACAAGCCCTTACACTGTATCTCTGTGGTGCAGAAGATCTTTCTCTTGTATGTAGGCTGGGCCCAAATGAATCAACAGACAGAAGAAAATAAGAGAACTGAAATTACCACAACTATGTGGGGCTGCTCTTCAATTAAAAAAATGAAATTTCATAACTTTTATTGCCAACAATCCATCAAACTTACTTTCATGCACACCTTGTCCGGAAGGGAAAGGAAGCACCAGAAAGTGTTTTATGTTGTTGCTAGCCTGCTGCAGAAGGCTGGATCACTAGATAAAATACTAAAATATGGAACGTGAAAGTGCTCCATGGGGAAAAGTTGGGACGAAGGCTCCAGGGATGGAGATAAGGGAGTTGATTTGTGTAAATAAGGGAAGATTAACGCCGACTCCTGGGAACTGGGCTGTCAGTCAGGGGATCCAGCCAGAGCAGCAGGCACAGCTTCCATCTGACTGACTGCTGGAGAGGCCTAGGCAGTAGGAGAAAGGGGAAAGCTGAAGATCAGGCTCCCGGCACTCTCTTTTCACAGAGATAAGCTTGTCACAGGAACCGACACGGTAAGTTCAAGTAGGATCTCTGCCGCCTTTGCACACCTTGCATCCCAGGGTGGATTTGCTCCTGGGGTGAGCTAGAGGAGCCTCAGAGGTGCCCTAACATATGCTCAGCTGCCTACAGCATGCCATTACGACAACCAGAAATAACTGGCATGCACCAGTAGCCTCGCCAAGTGCATTCCCTCTGGTCTCCCCATCCCCTGTGACCCTGTCATA
The DNA here is from genome assembly GCA_007922305.1 of Dermatemys mawii. Classification (NCBI taxonomy): domain Eukaryota; kingdom Metazoa; phylum Chordata; order Testudines; family Dermatemydidae; genus Dermatemys; species Dermatemys mawii. Next base: position 16,857,896 of record ML677358.1, on the reverse strand, counting down.
GGGCTGCCCCACCCTTCCTACAGCAGGTTGCGTCACAACAGGCATGTCTGCCTCAGTTTTCCCCCTTCAGCATCCCCAGAAATAGTCCAACCCATCTTCCCAAGTATAAACATAGCCCTTGTGGGAGTTCACTGATTGTCAAAATTCCATAACAAAACCAGTTCCAAGTGTCCATCCACAACCAGCCCCAGTCTCTCTCACCCCACCTTATCCCCAGCCTTTGGGCCTCTTTGGGCCTCCGGTGTCAGCTCTCTGGCTCCAAAAGCCAGGAGCAGGTATCTCCCTTTGCTGCTCTTAGCCTTCAGCTCTCCCGGCTTCTCTGGCCATGGCTTTCTGGCTGAGGAAGGTCAGCAGGCTAGACCCTTCTGCTGGCTTCCTGATAATCACCTCTCTCCTTCCAGGGAGGGCCTGCCGAGAGCGTTCTGCAGCTTTTCCCCAGAGCCCTCCTCCAGTCTCCTGAGTCCCAGGCAGCTCTTACCTGCCCTTTCCTCAATGATCCAGGCAGCTCCAACTCCCCAGATCTCTCTTTCCTCCAGGGCCCTGCTGCCCTCTTTTAAGCCCACTTGATGAGTTACTCATGTTCCCACTTAAAGTGCCAGTGGCAACCTGATATTTGTCGTCCTCTCAATGCTGTTGAAAGCAGCAGGACACGAAGGGGAGAGAAGCATCCTTTGAAAACACCTCCGTTATTATCAGAAAGAGGGATGGGCAATGCACATTGGATGAAACAAGAAGTGACTCAGACTTTTGCCTAAAAGGTGAACCAAACCAACATTAACCCTGCGTGGCAGTTACACAAATCTGCACCTTCTTTGGATATGGGTAGCACCAAAACAGGGCAGTCCCCAGAGATGAGCAGTCAGACTGGAACTAAGAAATCCTGCAAATCTTAAAGAAAACATTACCAAGATGTGCCCAGACCCAGTGAGACACACCTGTAGTGGTGTGGGACTCACCCACGTGGCGCCTCCTTCTGCTTCTCCAGGGAATTAGCGCACCAGCTTTCGGAGCGCCCTCTGCTGTTCACCGTCCCACTTGCTGCTGGCCGCCATGTCCCTCCCGGCCCCTTTATCCCGGGGGTCTGCCCCAGCAGTATCCCCACAGTCTCTGGATCTCCCCTCCCTGGGGAATCCCCAACCCACTATCCCCCACCTTGCTTCAGTGGCTACTGCCAGTCAGCTTCTAGCCCTCACTCCCTGTGGCAGACTGCAGTTTGTAAACCACTCATCATTGGCACGGGGGAGTTTTGGACCAGCTGCCTCTGTCTAACCCCAGTACCTTCCTTAGGCCTTGCTTCAGGCCCGCAGCTTGGGGGTGGGGATGCTAGGCTGGAGCTCCCCAGCTCCCTTGCTTATTCTCCAGCACTGCTCTACCTCAGATACCCTATTCCTCAGGCAGCCAGGTCCTGCTCCTTCCCAATCAGCTTTTGCTTCTAGGCTCTCCAGGGGCAGCCCTGTCCCAGGCTGGTTTTAACCCTTTTATGGCTGGAGTAGGTAACCACCCCGCTACACACCCAATTCAATTTAAAAATATGAAAAACCTTCAGATAAGTAGATGAACTTTTGGATGCCTATCCAAATGGAACCTGAGACACTTCAGTGTCTCAGCCACCTTTAATAAGCAACTCTATAAACTTCATGAAAGATGTACGGTCTGTACTGATTGCAGCTCAGAGTATGACAGGTTTCACAGTTGTTCAGCCATCAGTTACCAGCTGGATTACCGTCCACTAACACTATTAGATTTTTATGAGACAGAAGGCTGCTTTCTAGCCATTTGTTATTTTAATGATGAGGAATTGCCCCCAAAAGCCTTGTTAAAACTTCATTTAATCTATTACAAAATTTAAAAAAACCTTTAACAATGAATATAGAAGAATCTCACTCCATCAGAGCAGAAATTATATAGAGTGTTTGAGAAACTTTAAAGGACCATCATTAGTTAAGGCATGACTTGATTACAGATTAGAAGTATCTACATGGGGAGCAAATATTTAATAACAGACTCTTCAGTCTAGCAGAGAAAGGTCTAGCAAAAGCTGGAAGTTGAAGCTAGGCAAATTCACACAGGAAATAAGGCATACATTTTTAGCAGAGAGTGTAATTAACCACTGGAACAATTTACACAGGGTCATGGTGGATTCTCCATCACTGACCATTTTTAAATCATGATTGGCTGTTTTTCCAAATGGTCTGTTCTAGGAATCATTTTGGGGAAGTTCTCTGGCCTGTGTTATACAAGAGATCAGATTAGATGATCACAACAGTCCCTTCTGGCCTTGAAATCTATGAATAAAATGACTATCCTGCTAATTAAGTAACTGCATCTCCTTAGTTTGTTTGTAGTGGTGTTGTTAGGCCACGTTGATGAGACACACCAATACCGTGTAGCTCCAAAGCTTGACTTTCACCAACGCAAGTTTGTCCAATAAAAGATATTATCTCACCCACCTTGTCTCTCTTCTCAGACTGACCATTTAGGACTCTCTTGACAACAATGGCTGCAATACTCTGAGTGTGCACCTTTTTCACTGGACACTGCTTGATTAATTCATTTAAGCTGCTTTGCAAATCCATTAAGACTTTACAAGTGATAAGTATGGGGGAGAGGCGGAAGGAGAATCCTTTTTCTTCTTAGGAAGCAGAAGGAGCTGATCTACAAGTAATTTTTTTTTAATCCCTTTGCTCTAGCGATATGAAAGATCAACTATAACTTTCTCTCTGGTTCTAAGATCCAAATACCATCAATCAATAAAATTATGAATGAATAAAAAACATTTTTGTTGGAGTGGATATAGCACATTAAATGTTAAATACCCTAGCTCCATGTATAAAAAAGAAACAGTGTAGCTTGGGGTTGCCTTGATATGTTTGATGTAAAAATAAGTTCTCTAGCCTCTGAAATCTTATTTGTGAAATACAAAGTCTACCAACCAACTGATTATTTTGAACCCTTCCACTTACGGTGTTTCTTCTCCCCTTCCTCTCCAGGCATGTAACATTGTAAAATATTTAAAAGTGTTTTACGAGGTTTCTCTCCTGCAAGAGAATGTCAAGGTTGAAAACTGGATGCCAGCTATTGATGGTCAAAAAATTTCACCAAAAAGTGATTTTGAACCAAACAACCCAATGAAAATTGGTTCAAATGAGCATTAAAAATGGAATGATAAAAACACCTACATGAAAATTATGAAAATTCTGTTAAGGAAAATTGTGCATCTCTAACCAATAGAATTCCCTGACAGAGTCAGCAAAACAGTGCAAACATAAGAATCAGATATCACTTATCTGGATTTTCAAAAAGGCTCTGATTCATGATGTCTTGGAAAATACTTTAAGAAACTAAACAATCTGAGGAGTGAAGTTCTGTTGTGGATTAGAAATTTGCTAAGGGACAAAAGACAAATAGAGAACAATTGTCTGTTTTCACCACCATAAAAGTTGCCCCATAACAAAACTGGTTCAAGCCTGTCTCTGAAATGCAGGAGATTATGGGCCAAATTTTTACTTTCAGTTTTACCAAATTAATGGGCAGTCATTCCACTGAATTACCAAGAGTTACTCTAAAATTTCACAGCACAACCTAAGGCAAAATTTCTCCCTAGGACATCAGAAACAAATGAGGAAGGAAGGAAGCTTGACAGCGTTACATGTCCATATGAAAACACAAATACATTCAATAGCAGCAAAGAAAGCTCAGAATAGTTGCAATGTGATTCTTTGTGTGTGAACTTCTCTTTTTTTAAGCTGTTAAAGTCCATCTGAAAAGCAGGTAATGTTAGTTATGTATTGCCAGCCTCTCTTCCCCAAAATTATATATTGTATTATTAAACAACCCAGTCATTAACATAAATTAAGTACACTGTGTCCAGAGACAAAGTGCCCACCTGGATAGACTGCTTGTTGGTGATTAGAAATAAATTATGCATCTCATCTCAGATACTTAACTTATCCACAAGTCAGATCAAGCCCTTTCCCATTCAACTGATAGCATGAACATGGTTCAAACTCATTTTCATTTACATTGCTTATGCATTGCATAAACTGTTGTCACATCCTGACACTTTGTCATGGTGCTTTACAACATGATGCTTTGTAACATGATATGATGTGAAGATATTTCATTTAGATAAGCTTCCTAATGCCATTAGACTCCTAAGCAGCAGACAGGTTGGGGAGGGAGAAGAGCTTAGCACCTGATCTAAATTTATTAGAACAGGTGGAATCAGAGCAAAAAACCCCTGAGCCTGTGTTGTTTCCAAACTGTTCTGGGAAATGTTCCCCATTCACCTTCCACTAAAGTTGTATGAGGGTAGTTTGTGCAGCTCTGCTCTTTTTATATTAAGGACTTTTGCCAAAGCACTTCACATGGCTACTGCAAAACACAAGAGGGCGTATTCCCCGTCTCATGGTCATGCACAACCTCACAAATCCTAGAGTTGCTTAACTCTCTTAAGGTTTTGTCCCCACACCCATCACTGTAGTATCTGATCAGGTGCTGGGTGCCAGAGATCTCAAACCCAGGGCTGCAGGGCTGCTAAACAACAGCCTCACACTCTGTGCCATTGCACTGCAAGACTGGACATGGGAATTGAAGTGGGATCAGATGACTAGCAGCAGACTGTTGAATGGACACCACCTGTTTTAAAGTTTCCTGCTCCTGCCTACCCTTCATCTGAGCAACTAGTCTTTTAGACCTGTTGTTATCTAGATCACCTCCCAACACCAAACTCCTGCTATCCATGCCAGCCTTCTGACCTACAGTACAAGGTTGGGCACCTACCAAAGAGAAACTATATCAAGAACAGGAAGTTAGTTCACATTGACCAGTGAAAAGATGTCAGCTGGCAATGATTTTTGGTCACTAGCATCATGGAGTGGATTCCAGACAGTCACTATATGCAGAATTGAAAGAGCCTGTGTCTTGTTACCAAGCCCTTGAGTCATCTAAATCCCAAAGTAATACTCACACATTTGCTAGTCCCCCAAAAGACCTTTTTGGAAGAGGCAGTGCCATTCCTACAGTACCTGAAAGCCATAAGCAACAGGACCAAGACCACTGACATGAAAACATAACACAGATGTGCAATCTCCAGCTAAGGCCAATAGAATACACATGCTTTGTCAGCATGTTCTGCCGACTCTAGAGAGCTGTGGGGATCACCAGCTGGAATTTCATTTCTTAGAATCATAGAATCTCAGAGTTGGAAGGGACCTCAGGAAGTCATCTAGTCCAAACCCCTACTCAAAGCAGGATCAATCCCATTTTTGCCCCATATCCCTAAATGGCCCACTCAAGGATTAAACTCACAACCCATTTATTCTTGAGGCGTTTTGCAACTTCTGTGATTCAATAACCGAGTTTGCCTCTCATGTAAGAAACAAAGCTCTTGTATATTGAGAGAGGTTCCTTGCTCTGGCACAACTAATATCTGAGACTCATCAATGGGCTTCTTAAAGTTGACAGGATTTATGTAAAAGTGAGCGAAATATCCAGGGCTTATTTACTGCAGCTTTGACTAGGATCTGAGGCAATTGGCAGCGCTGGGAATACTATTTACATTAAAACACAACACTCCTGCCTTTTTGGTTAATGAGATAATGGGGTTCCACTGTGAATGATCCAGAGAATCCTTAAACGTTTAATGTTACTTCACTGACAAGGGCAATGACTTTGGGATGGATGACGGAGAATCTGTTTGAGCTATCTGTAATCACTACAGACTAGAGCCCTCCTTTAACAGGCATGCAAATCAATTAGTGAAAAGCCCTTTGAGTACTTCATTGTTATTATTTATTGGTACTAAGCTTGCACAAAGACCCCCATTGTGGTAGGCACCATATAAAGAAACATGGAAAGATAGCCCTCTGCCCCAAAGTGCTTACAGTCTGATTTGAATAAGTCAGTGCTGTGTAATAAATAATCGGAGGGCTGTGGGGTGAAGGGAGAAGTTACAAGATCACATGGTTAAGTAGGTTGACCACAGCCCTGACTCAGACAAGTACTGAAGCACGTGCAGAACTTCTAGAACATGAGCAGTCTCATTGATTTCACTTGGGCTAGTCACATTCTTAATGTTACACACATGCGCAAACACCGAGATGAATCCATCCCCACATGTATAATTTGATGGCTCCAAATCATTTGAAAGTAATTTTTAAAATTATATATGTTTTAAAAAACTCAGCTACCACTGCAACTCACCATTGTTAGTCAGCTGGTTCTTTCAGGGCATCGTGGCACTGGTCAGAGAGGTTAGCACCCTTACGAATTAGTTCAGGAAGGCAGCTCTGTGCACAAGGGCCACACAGAGGAAAACATGGAGATATTTGTGGGAGAAGTAGTCAAATGTGAATTCAAAGCCAGCACCCCTTTCAGAGTAGAGACAAGACTCCTTCAATTCAAAGTAACCTTATTTCAGCAGCACAGATAATTTCACTGTGGGTTTGGGTGAGCTTGCAAAAGTATACCATGCTCCATAAGAGTCCTCTTACCTACCCACTATGCACCTTATTTCTGGGATTCGACTTCCATTATCTGTTATGTTGTACACCTGCAGATGTTACTGAACTAGAACAGCTGAATCCCTAAATTACTAGGGGCTACCTGAGAGGTAATAATGTAATATAACTCGATGAGTTCTCTCTAACTCCAGGCCAGGGGAAAAGAATAACTCACATTTTGCCTAGGCTGCACTCTTATTCAGTTGTCCCTTCCTATCCAGAAAGGCAGATTTTTTAGCTGAGTGCTCTTGACAGTGTTCCCAGCTTTGACCACCATGCAGGCAATCGGCTTGATGACATATTCTCACCATCACCTGCAGAAATACTCAGAGTTCCCAGTAGCGGTTGTGGGAGTTGATTGTAGTGGACAGTAGACTGTAACATTATATTGACTTGTGTAAAGTTTTCTAACACATAAGGAATTTTGTCATGTGTCAGTGCTACTTATGTTAAGAGATCTATTATGAGTGCAATGATCTAAAGAAAGGTCAGCTGTCACAGTTAATGCCAGACATGTCACCTTCATTTAAAGTGATATGGCACCAAACTCCCCAACTTACGGGGAGGGGAAAAGGGAGGAAAATAGGTCAGTATTGACTTCAATATTTTAAAAGCCGATGGTACACAATTTGGTTGGCATGTGTGTAAAAATATAATCAGATGATTCACTGGAAGATGGTTGCTGTTGCAACATGAACAATGAATATCATAGCTAAGGTTGTTGAAGGGCCAAAATCCATGTACTGCGGCATAACATTTTGGTGCATGGGTTTGTGTCAGCTTTCAGAGGCCCAAAGTACAGAGTTTGGCCCAGAGGCCAGAGGCCTAGCAAACAGTAATTAGCTAAAAGACAGCAGAATAACAGACAATAACCTTGCTTTGTTTGTTAAATCATAGTCAGCAAAATGCCAGATGTTGGAGCATAACTAAATAAGTGTATCTTATTCAAAGTTGCAAATAAAACAAAGATGTCCTGTTCTTGTTGCATTAGTTCTCCTGTAAGGAAGAGTTCTCCCCATAGGACCAACCTTGAGTTTATGAAAGGTTGGCATGTCAATATAAGATATGGCTTCCTCCCAAATTCACTTTCCCAGGGACCAGCACCTGCCTTAAACACAAAGGGGCAACTTGAAAGACAATTCTTATTGCCATATACTTTAAACTGTTTCTTTGCTTAACTCCTAGGAATGTACCTGCTAAATGATCAGAGGAGCTACTTCATTCCTGTGGACTCCATCTTCAATTCAACATATATATATATATTTTATACTAATACAGTACTAATTACGTGTGAACTTGTTAAATTGAAACCATGGACGGAGACCTTGTGTGACCTTTTGAGTATTGGCTACTGTGCTATCTTGTCTTGCTGTGCTAGACCTATCCGGGGCTCTGGAATTGCCTACCCTGCCACTTTTCCACACCCATGGTAAATCTATATAATTCATTGCAATCAATTAATTAACAGTGTCTCTGAGCCTAATAAGCGAGGTGACACTCCGTCAGCGCTGTACGTAATAAACTCCTATGCTTGACTCCTACACGGTATGGATTTATGTCCTTCAGTTGTAATGTATGATTCTAACTGAAGGAGGATGACAAAGAGCTCTACAAGTGAGACTACAAAGTATGGGCAATGCTTTGCAAATTTCTAGGCATAATGCTACAAGCACAATCTAAACTGTGTTAGTTTCTATTGCTGATCTATGCCATCACAAACATTTTGCCATTAGTGGGGACATAGGACATGGGTGTGATCTCACAACAAATTAAATTGGGAGTCTCTGTATTGAAGTTGGTAGAGTTACACCAATGTGAACAGGATCGGAATCAGGCACCTACTCTATGCTGTGCTGCATCTGTGACCCCAACAGAAGAACATTTACACCTACGGTAATCAGATAAGCCCTGAAACTTACTTCCTTTGATGCAGTTACATGATTGATATAAATTTTGAGACCTCGAAAGGGTTAATGTATGGCTGAATCACTGATTTATTCCTGGCCTACTAATACTTGATGATGTTGGTTCATGCTACTAATTAGCTATAATGTTAAATTTCTAGGGAGACATCCCGGTTCCACCGAAATGAATGGCAAAGCTCCCATTGACTTCAGTAGAGCCTATATGATGTAAGCAGTATCCATAATACTTTGCTAGTTGAACATTATGGCTGTATTACTAGTGCATAGTCACCAGAACTTAATTATCTGTTATTCTAAAAAGCTGGTATTTCTCCAGTTCACACTTTAGCTGCACCACATTAATAAGCCCCAGGAGGGTAAAAATCTTTGTACAGAGACTGTATCATTTGGAACAAACCAGGAGGAAGATCTGCATAACCACTAATGCTGTGTGTTCATAAAGCTATGCCAATGTTTGAGCAATTGTGAAACTGATGCTTGAATCAAACCATTCAATGCTGCATGGGCTTGCAGCAATGAAGTATCATTTTTAGTTCTGAAGACTGAACAGTACATTTCTGCAAATTGCAAAATTCCATACAGAAGATGGAAGCTGTTGCAGAGTGGGTGAGGTCTGTCTCGCCAGGGAGCACATTTAAGCAAAGGAGCAGCTCTGGAGATTTGAGGCACTGTTTCGGGGGACTACGGCGTCAGAACTAACAGTGTCTAACATGCTGACGAAGAGCCCAGACAAGAGGTCTGAGTCTGGGTATATGCCCTGAAGACAAAGAGCTACAAAGTGTGACTAGACATTACCCAGACCTGCTGGCTTAGATCCAGTGATCCACTTGCAATAGCCTCGTGTCCCTGCAGTGTGTACCTGGCCAGGTCGACTGGTGCAGAGCAAAACTCTGTATCCAAACCCTGCAAACTTGGGGACAGGGGCTTGGCATGAGCCTCTGTCAGAATGCTACAACTGCCCAGTAATGGGCCAGGCCAAAACCCCAGATTAAAGCTTTCCTGGCCTCCAGGGTGCTGCACTCAATACTATACAAATAAAAAGGATACCTGACAAACAACATCTGTCTAAATTAACAAACATTCAGCACAGCACGAATACTATATTGAAAGAGTTACCTCTAGGGCTCTGAATGTCAGGAAATGAATCCATGCTATTATTGGTAGAAGCAGATGCTCTCTTAAATGTAACCTCAAAAGAACAAGGAAGAACGTACTCACCTTTATGCAACTGAGAGAAGTCTTAGTTCAGCAATGTGATTTTGATGACAGCTGTTATTAAAGGCTTGATAATCCAGTCAAACTTGAGTGTCTGCTCCCATTGAAATCAAAGGCAAAGGTCCAACTGATTTCAGAGAGAAAGTTCTGGTCCTAAATCTGTGCAAAAGAATGCAAAAAAAAAAAAATCTAATAAAATGAAATGAACTTTATGGGCAGAGGCAACAGATGGGTAGCTGTGTTAATCTGTGTCCCTAAAAACAATAAGGAGTTGGGTGGCATCTTAAAGACTAACAGATTTATTTGGGCATAAGCTTTTGTGGGTAAAAACACCCCACGTCAGACATCTTTAAGGTGCCACTGGACTCCTCATTTTTATGGGCAGAAAATTTTGGGGTTCTTACATTTTGCCATTTTTCCTCACCAGAAAAAAGATGCATTTCTCTATGCTTTTATGTAGCCATCTTTCTTCACCACCTCATCCATAAGGTACCACCATCTTTCCCTGATACATCCATCACCCCCGCCTCCCCAAAAATATGAAAATATACTTGCTTAGGAGAAGGCTGTGTCTGATTATTTCTGAATCATATTGTATTGGAATGTAAAAGACAGGATTCTAGAGAAATATAGTTTGAATGGTAGTCTAAAGAATCACATGGAAAATGCTAATCCTTCTATAGGTTCTTTGAACCATGCTATACTGCTATAGAATGTTGCATATAAATTTATAGAAAGTTTTGTATTTTCTATTCAGTTCTGTAGTATTTTTCCAAGAAGGGAAGCTTAGTGGCAGAATTGCATAAATCTGCTAGTAGACAATTAAGAATCGTAAAATTCTATAAGAGGAGTAAAATAGTATGCTCTAAAAATATAACATGAATGGCCTGATATTCAGAGAAGTCAGGAACCCCATTTTCAAGTCAATGGGAGAAACTGGTGCTTAGAACTTCTTGAAAAAAAAATAACCCATAGGTTCTTCATTTCTCCTGACATCTTAAAACAAACGTGTATGTTTTCAGCCCATCGGATACATAAATTCACATATGTCTGAGGTTACTGGAAGTGGAAAACCACATTTCATTCTTGATTGATTTTTTTCAGTAGATGGAAATGCTCATTTAATTGTTTTTTGGTATTTGACCTTTCTGTTCCATTTGGTTAATCTCCATGATTATTAAATGGCATTCATAATATTCACACTGGGTAACTACTGATGGCTGGAGGATGAATGCTGATATTTCTAGGATGCTCTGCTGCTGCAGACCCCCTAGGAAAGAGAGGAAAGACACAAACAAAGGAACTTGTCCCTGGACTTTGATGTTTCTAAAGGATGAATTAAGAACAGATTTCCCACTGCTAATGATGGGAGGGGGCGGCATGTGCCAACATGTGCAACAGCACTATACAAATCGAACCGTCTTTAGCTGACCTATTTCAAGGGATGGAATGCTGGGTTGTTTCTCTGATCTCTGGACCACCCTTGGTGTGGGAGAACAGTAATCTGGAAACTCTTTTCATTAGTATAAGGATGTCATTCTCTGTTTGTACCGAGCTAGAGCTCTGCTGCAATGGGAGTTGCTGAAACTATGAACATGAGAAAAAGCAGAAATATATTTTTTTTGCTGGCAAGGTTTAACAAATCTACCAGCTTAAGCAAAGACTACCAATTATTTTCCAACTGTGTGATGGTTGTACTAATGTTCTTGCAGGCTATGGTAGGAAGAAGGGCAAAAAACCAGCATGGAGAGGCACAGCGATATTTGTGGCACCAGCTGGTTGTTGTTAAATGACTGGACTGCCATTAAAAATACTAGTTGATGATAACGGGTGTCCAGATTGGTTTAGTTCCACATAATTTAGTTGGGGATTGGCCCTGCTTTGAGCAGGGGGTTGGACTAGATGACCTCCTGAAGTCCCTTCCAACCTGATATTCTATGATTCTATGGTTTAACTGAAAAAAACATCTGAAGGTATTCTCATGTGGGATGAAGTTCTGGACTGTACAGGGGGCCAGCAGGAGGCATGGAACCACTTAAGTCCTCATACAAAGGTTTAAATGGGAATTAAATAGCACAGAGGCCCCTGCTGGTTCTCAACCCAGTGGTGAATTTCTCATTGATGAAGCCTCATTGAGGATCTAGTATTTCGCTTTCACTGTTTGCCGTCAGTCCCAATGTTACAACACAATGGGTTTTTTCCTGCCCTCACTGAATGAGAGATTCTACTGATTCATGAAAATGAGAGGCAGTCACTGGAATTAAGAGCACGGATGGGAAAAAGAGAACTTTTCACCTTTAAACTACAGATGGCTGTCTAGTGGATAGGCACTGCACTAGGACTTCTGGAGATTTGGGTTCTCTTTCTGGCTCTGAGAATGATCTGCTGTGTAACCTTGAACATCTTACTTCACTCCTCTGTGCCTCAGTTTCCCCTTCACCCATTTACAGTAAGTTCTTTGGGGCTTAGACTGTCTCTTACTGTTGTTTATACAATACTTAGCTTAATGAGGCCCTCATCTCAGCTGGGACTTCTGGAAACTATTGTAGTAATTATATTATCAAAAAGCCTCCATCAAACGATTACTTGTACTGCAGGAGCAGGCTTGAGCTCAGGATGAAGGACTATTAATTACCAGGCACATCTTAATAAATCTTAAATTGGGTACAGGAGTCCAAATTACAAAGTGGAGGGTCTGCAAGATATGCTAATTAGGAAACTTAACATGGGAATTGCATTAGGTTCTGTGGATCAGGACTACACAGTTAGGGCCATATACTGTTGTGCCTTTGATCCAGAGCACAACCTTCCCAGTGTTGGGAGTGGCTGCTTATTTCTCTTCTTTCTCACTTTTCCTCCTTCCACGGGAAAGGGCTAAGGCAGAGGCGGAGACAGACACAGAAAGGATGGTATTGCAGGAGAATGGCTACTCCTAACCCCACCCCACCTCCCTCTTGCAACAAGGTACATTTTTTACTAAGATGATTAGCAGGGAAACAGTTACAATTTCCTGGCCATTCTGAGCTCACAGACTGCAGAGAGGAGAGAGTTCGCTGGTGAATGCTGTCAGGAGATAGATGGCCAAAAATAAGCCAAACACAGCATCCCAGTATGCAGCTCTGCACTGAGACATCACGCCACGCTTTGAATGAGCCAATTTGACAGACTGGCTGTTTCTTATCCATCCCAATCCCGTCTAACTGGATGGAAGAAGCATCCAATTAGATGCTTGTGGATGGGCAGAGTGTGATGCCCAAGCACGACGTGCTCACGGAGGACTCAGGTGGTATACGGGTTCAATGAAACCGCAGTCGATCAAGAAGTTACCATGTTTCAGGTCTGAGCTGGCAGCACTTCAGCGAGGGTGAAGCCATCTGCCATAAAGGGTTCACCCTGTCATAAAGGAACTGTGATGTGGGCATGGTCCTTGACCCCAGGGCATAATACCTGAACTTCTCCGGTGCACCACAGACCCCCCTCGGTGTAGTAAGATGACAACTTTTTGTTTGGGCATGGGCTACTGGGAAGGTATCAGCAGAGAGGAAGGAAAGGATCATCACCCCGCTGTCAAAGGGGAAAGGCCCACAGACTGAATGCAGCAGATACTGGCCAATAACTCTGTTTTCTGTCCCAGAAAAGTGTCCTACCTGCCCGGCTCCAGCTTCTTGTGAAACACTGACACTCTGAGCAATTGGCTTTACCGCTGGGCAATTTACAACCTGCACTATATTTGCTCTTCATCTTTTATCTGTGATCCACCTTGGATGCAATCATCCTTTGACAGCAGCATATGTAGATCTAATTGCAGGCTTGGCTTCAGTCAACAGAGCTTCCCTGGGGAATGCCTTATGAGGCACTGGCGTTCCTGATATCCTCTTGATGTTAATTCAAATCTATGTAACGACTTAGGGGCACAGATGGGATGTGGAACCCATACATCTGACAGGTTTTACACTACATCTGAGGTGAAGCAATGATGTGCCATGGCCCCGGTCGGATTGGCTCCTTGAACAGATCTCTGCAAATACCAGTATTAACTGTTGGTTCAACTTCTTTTACCGACCTGGATTATGTGGATGCCAGGATGCTTAATGACCTTAAGATGTGCTAGAGAGCTTCTGGCATGAGGCAGATGCTTTTGGGTTAGGGGTTTCTTGAGGAAAAACAAAAATCCAGAGTGAACAAAAATAGTGATACAAGAAATCTGTGCTGCCAGACAACCACGGGAGTAGTGGATGATTTCATCTATCTAGGCAGTAAATTGTCCTCAAATAGGGGCAGCCAGCAGTGACAACTGGGCATAAGATGGTTTGATTTTTAGCAGTAATAGGGATGTAATATTGAGAACTAGGCTCAAAAGGACTGAAGTCATCACTAGTCTCTGCCAGATGGTCCTTTCTGGTCATATAGCCCGTCTCAGAGATTGAGTCACTACACATCAAGCCCTGAAGATCAGACTTGAGCTCTGGGACAGGAGGAGACGTTGCCAGGATATGGACTTGTGGTGGCCACACAGTTGATGGGATTTAACCTGGCTGTGCCAGATCCGTAATAACCCTGTGGAGCTTTTAGATGCCCGGAATAAAGCTACACAGTGTGGTCATGGATGTTCGACACTACAGACTCTTGCTGTTTACGCGTATTGTTGTTGTTCAAGCAATATCCGTGCATTGGTTGAATAGCATTGGAAGAATGCAGAGTGCTTTGAGATGAAGGGGTGATAGGTTGTCTAGATGCAGTACCATTGGGCAGACCTTGGCTTTGATGTATCTGCACTGACTTGCACCAAGTTCCATCAAGGATGAATTCAGCCTCGTGTGTCTATTGGTTCATATAGGGATTGGTTTGCTAGACAAATGGACCTAGGTTTTTTTTGTGTTTTTTTTTAAGTGGCCAGTGATTTGGGAATTCCTCAATTTGTAAAGAATTTTGACTTTCAGAATGCCGTTGCTCTGTACTTTCTGAAGTTCAAGCTTTTTAAAAGCTATCTCGAATTTGGGCATCCCGAAACCGAAACAGCCCAAATCAGTAGTCACTTTACTGCTGCGTGTTCAGAAGTGAAGAACCCTACAGCTTCAGATCAAGTCAGCAGGAGTTGCCTTGGTTCAGCATCTCAGGAGGTCAGGCCCATGCTCCATGTTTACATAGCATTAAACCCATACTGATTCCAAAACATGTGTTTGGAGTGGGTGGGTCTTGATTCTCTTAGAGCCTTTCACTTAGTTCCTTTTATACCTGATGTGCTTTCACATGCAGGAGTGAGGGAGCAATTTTGTATTATGTGAATAAAGGCACTGGCTGGAATTCAATGCAATAATATGACAGGCTGACTGCCATGTTATTTACTGTCTTTCCACTTATAAGCTCAATTTTAAAAAAATCAATAGTGAAAAGAACATTAAATCTACACACAAATGGAGAGTTTGGAAAAATGTTTGCTTTAGCAACAATTCACTTCTGCCTCTAAAGTGAGTCAGAAAGCCACCAGCTGTTCCCCAGGTACCACAGCAGCTGTATATTCTGCTGCTTTTGAAAGCTTTCTGTCACACAGGCACAATGCTTTTCCAACATCAAATATATATGTGCCCACTCTAGACAAAGTCATTGTTATGCTTTTCGCTTGGTGTCTTATTTTCTTTTCTGATTTGTTTATTGTATTAGACCACTCTGTGTCCCCGAAACAAAAAAGTGATGCTTTTGAAAGCAACATGGCACATGCTTGCTAACATCTGAAAGACACAACAAGGATGAGTGCTGTGAGCAGCAGGACACTTCTTTTAACCTGGACTAGGAGAGATTTCTGCAGCGAAAATGGTAAATATTATGTTTGAAATAGAAGGGCTGTTAGCCAGGAACTAGATGCATGAGGAGCAAGAGTCAGTTTTAAGGAACAAGCATGCATCTGTTAGAAAAGACTGAGATTCTCTCTATTGTGAACAAAGGATCAAAGATCTTCTAATCAAAGAAGGTTTGGCAGAGGATATATAAATAACTGCTTGTGAGAGTAGTCCTAAAGGCTGTTCTGAAATTAGCATTCTGCATCCCCATACGTCGCCTCCTAGCTTAAACCTACCACTCTAATTACAAATTCCACCTCCATTATTTTAAAGATGGGGTGGAATTTGAGCGGACCAGGCCAGGGGAACTAGTATACACTCAGACTCTGCCCAGAAACCAGTCCCCAGATGAGATGGATGCCAAAATGAGATGCCACACACAGTGGTTTGTGCAGTTCTTCATAAGGAGTCTCTCTTTCCTGCAAGCAGTGCTGTCATCCCTGGGGTTATCTTCATTAGGATTCACAGAAAGGGCACATAGCAAGTAGACTAGAGAAATATCGTTTCAGGCTGTCTGCAGATTCAGGCAGAGAGCGCTGCACTGATTTAGATTCAGTCTCCACGTAAAGGTTTTCTTCGCCCCCCTCAAGACTAGAGACTCGACGTCTTTCAATGGAAGCTTAGTGTGTGAAGCATCACTCAGCTGCCTCCCACAAAAGCCAGTGAGCCCAATTCAACCCATTTTAAAGACAGTTTCTTTATAGGGTGTTTGCCAAGTTTCATGTTGCAGGAGTCCTAAGCTTTTAAAGCTCTGGCCCATATTTTTTTGGGGGGGGGGTCCCTCAACTTTTGTGTAAATGTAACCCTTCTGCCCATCAGAGTTGGCAGCAACAAGGGCCGGGTTCAGTATCCAGGGGTTCCATTCCAATAGCGCAATACAAAAACCGGCTCGAGCCCCCACCCAGTGACCTGGGACAACCACATACCACTCCTCTGGGCGTCTGTAAGAGACAATACTTCCCCTCTCGCAAGCACAGAGTCTGAGTGTACCAAAGCCTTTTAATAACAGGGAGAAACAATGTGGCATTATATTGGGGAAACACCACAAACAAGGTTAATAAACCAAACCATGAACCAGAAGCCCCCCTCCCAGCAAATAGGCCGTGGCCTTCCCTTTGGCTCTTGAGTTCCACAAC
Organism: Dermatemys mawii; assembly: GCA_007922305.1. Taxonomy (NCBI): domain Eukaryota; kingdom Metazoa; phylum Chordata; order Testudines; family Dermatemydidae; genus Dermatemys; species Dermatemys mawii. The sequence goes on along the minus strand of ML677358.1, from coordinate 16,841,280 downwards.
CCCAAAAAGTCACTCAATAGTCCCAAAAGTCCAACAGCCCAAGAGTCTCTGTTCTGGGTCAGTGCAGAGTTCAAAAGTCAATTGGCAGAGTCTTACCTCCCAGCCTGGGTGGAAATGGAGGGTAGGGCAAGGGGCACCTTTACGTGGTCCGAGGTCGACTGCGCCGCCTCTTTGTGGGGTTCCGCTGCAGCCCTCACCACAATCCGCTCTGCTCTGCTGGCCATCCCACAAACTGCTCTGCTCGCCGATACTCGATCTGCTCTGCAGCGCCAGTCACTCCGCTAGCCGTCCTGCTAGCCGACACATGGACAGCTCTGCGGTGCCAGTCACTCTGCCAGCAGCACAAACAGCTCCACTAGTTGACACACAGACTGCTCTGCTGCACCAGCCACTCCGCCAGCAGCACCAACTACTCCGCTAGCCGTCCTGCCAGCCAACACACGGACTGCTCTGCTGCACCAGCCACTCTGAACTATTTTCAGGCCCTCCTGACTTAAGACAGTGCTCAGTGATTTCTTTAGCTCTTAGGTGATTTCAGCTCTTACGTGAGCTCAGCATATAGCAGGGGAGCCTTAGTGCAGGTGCACTAGTGAGCCTAAAGTGATTTCAGCTCAGCAGCCTGAACCCAGGCTCCTAACGGAAGCAAAATTTAACTCTGACATTCCACAGTGGAGAGACGCAGGGTGCAATAGGCCTAGGGGGCCCCTCACACAAAGCCCTCACCAAAAGGTATAGATGCTTATCCCCAGCCTCTCTCAATCTCACAGTGTTCTGAAACGCCTGGCCCTTGCCCAGTGAGTGCTACCTAGATGATGGCGAGTCCCTCCATCATAACAAGGGCCAAGTACATGTCCATAGTCCTTCATTCACATACTCACAGTAACATCACTTTATATTCCCTGACCCAATAACATAGAAACTGGGGCTCCCACATCAGCCAAAGTGGCCATGTGGGCTGCTGTGGGCTCAGGCTAGGCGCAGTGGGTGTGTCTACGCAAATTGATCAGCCCCAAAGTTATTTTCCATAACTCACTGCAATTCCCATAGTTCGCCACCAGATGTCAGAATATATCTCATTCCTGACACTGCTTACATCAAGAAGACAGGATCTAGGAAGGAGGCAACACCTTGTGCTCTGCCTATCACAGGGGAGAGAGAATGACTTACAGAGACCTGACCCTTCCATAGCACCTTTCAGCCAAATGTCAAAAAGTGCTGCAAAACCATTAATCAGCTGAGCCTGCCTCCCAGCTGGAGACACGGTCACTGTCATTGAGAGAGGGACAGAGATGAAATGACTTTCCCACCATTGCTCAGTGAAAAAAAGAGGCAGAACAGGGAAAGAACGCAAGTGTCCTGAGTGCCTTCCCTTGCTTTAAACACCAGATAATACTTTCTCCCATCCACTCAGTGGGCTGATTACTTCAGATGTTTATTCTTTTCCATGATACCATATGGGATCTGAACATAAAAATAAAAGCCTTCTTCAAGCGAAGCTAACTGGCATGAGGCCAGAGGGAAAGACTCCAGCTTTGCTCTCATTGCAGAGTACAGCTCTCTAAAATGCAGCCCTGTCCTGCCTGCAGCCTCAGGCACGTTACTCAGTGGTGTGCAGAAGAAGAAACATTCACACATGCAGCAGCTTTTCCACAGTGGGCAATCTACCACCCATTTACTTCTGTTGCTGCCGCTGCTTGTTCAGACAGGGACTGAGGTAGGACAGGGACACATGCATGCTGGTGGTGAATGAGTGGCTGCACAGATTGTGTCAACAGGAGAGTTTGGCTTCCCTGACTATGGGATGCTGTTCCAAGGAGGATGACTGTTGGGAAGAGATGGGGTCCACTTGACCGAGACAGGTAGGAAAACAATGGGAGGATGTGTTGCATTACACATCAAGAAAACAAACTTACAACTTGTTCTGAGGTTTAGGAGGAGGTGAGAGGCCGACCAGTTGAAAGACTATGAGTGAACACAAATGAGGGGAGGGGAGGGAACAGGGCAATGTTGGGGTAGGGGACTACTACAGACAGGGGTGAAAGTAGAAATCATTTCTTGCCAGTACTGCACTCATGGGAGGGACACACGGGAGGCACATGACTGCCCCATGTGACCCTCCATGTGACTCCTCCTTGCCCCCAGTCTTGGGCCCCCATGCTCTCCCTGTCCCCTCTGACATCCCCCTTACCTATCTCAAATTTTACAACTGCATCTGTTAAACAGATGTACTTCCAGGTGTCATGGAGGATCCTGCAACACCCCAAACTGAAAACTTCTTAAATGAAAGGATAGGAAGGACAATCACCCCACTTTCCCTTAACACATGATCATGTTCAAACTATGCTTCTGCCAGCTTGCCTTTATCGCCAGCCTCTAGGAAAACAAAGATGCTGCACCATCTGGGTATGATGGAAAAGAGGCATAAAGCTGTGTGTGCTATGTACATCTTTATAGAACTAAAGCCCACGTTGTTTTATTATTTTCCTCAACATGACATATAAGAGTGGCAACTGATATCAGCCTGGCAGAACATGCATGAGACCGGTCTCTGGACTGATAAGCAATTGATCAAAATCACATTCTTTGATCTTTTGGGGCCAAATCATGTTCCCATTGAAATCCAAAGGAGTGTTGCTATTGAGTTCAGTAGAAACTGGCTTTGACATTTGAAGAGGAAAGAACAAAACCACACAAGCAAGGGCTGTGTTGCTCATACCACAGGTATCAAAGGCTGCTGATTCAGGTGAGAAAGTCAGCAGACATCTGATCTTAGTCCATTGCAAAGGAAAAATCAGCAATCAATGAGGCTAGAACAGCCTGTACCATGTCCATCTCATAAGTCCATCTGCAAAGGATCAAGGGAATACGAAGGCTCCAGATTACCTTAAAGCCCTCAGTCCTTTGGTTAGAACGCTCCCATTAGTATATGTTTATAGTACAGAGGCTGGAACAGGAAAGAGGCCAGAGCAGGAAAGAGGCAAAATGGAGATATTTCCAGGCCAGGACCTTTTAGTTTCTGCCAAGTGAAAGGAATTCTGTTCTCACTGTGAAAGATGGTGTTTGGAATCACATGGACAAGTTACATGTCCATCCCTCCACCCATATTCTAGTTAGAACGTTCACAAAAATCCATTAAGTGTAGACAAGCATTTCCCAGGGTCATTGTGAGCTAAGTGTTCCTTAATGGGCCATTCAACTTGACTTGTCCCTTCATGTGCTGGCTAAATATCTTGTGGGCGTTACCACAGGAGCAAACAAAGCTAATACTAATAACTTCAGATACCAAGATGAATACGCGTGCATAGAAATAGCATAATCAAAAGCACCAGCTATTTCACCTACGTCACTATTCCCAAAAGAGAGTCTAAAAAAATCACACCATGTACCTGAGTACCTATGTGCCAGCACCATGCCCCACTGGAGTCTTATCATCCGTTCTGTAACAGAGATGGAGCCAGTAACATGATGCTCTTTAGCCTAAAGGGGCAAGGTTAATTTTTAGCTGTTCAGGTGTGCCTGTGCCTTTAGTCAGTCAGGGCATACTGGCTGGCACACATTCAGGTTAATGGGCTTCAGGGTTCCTTTGCAGTTAACTTTTAAATGTTCATAAACCTGGTAGGTGTTGAGGTGGTTTAAAGCATAACACAGGTTTTTAGGTTTGCAAATCTGTGAATCTCTGCCATTGAGGTTGTATTATTTATTTCTTTCTGCTGGTCAAAATGTGGGGATATCCTTTATGCCCTCTGCTCATGAGGTTATGTATGTGTCTTGTAAGCACTCTTCTGAACACCAATAGAAAGGATTTTTTTTTTCAGTAAGTGTGGACTGATTCTTCTCTCTTAGAAGGCATGTAATTTTTTCAGGTACACGCTGATTAACACAGAAAACAATCGGGGCTGTTAATTTTCTATGGAATTTGAACAAAGTGTAAGTTCAGCTATATTTTCCAGTACAGTGATGAAATGGGTGTTTGTATACAAACATCAACATGCTTAACTACTCATTTTCCCCTCATATATGTAGTATTTCAATCTGTTTATATGGAATATGGGAGTTTGGTGAGCAGCTATTCCAGCATATGTCTGACTTATTAAAAGACAAGTTTTAAATAGAATGTATCCTACACTGCATTATGGTATTTTACATAAACATTGCATTTCAATTAGATATTCAACTTCCTTTATAGGAACAGAAGAGACTCCTGAAACTATTACCACAAAAGTGGTCCTAAGTCATGCAAACAGTCCCATTGTCTTCAATAGGATTGATCAAATGATTAAGGCTTTACACGATTAGGTTCCAAGTTTGTAAATTGTTCTGGATGAAACTGACAGTGCCTGAGCTATCAGATCAGAAGGAGCTTCATTTGAATAAAGGTGGGCAGATGTGTGATAAGTCTTAGCTCTGTTGCTAAGATGAGAAACATATTTTCAGCAAAGTTCTTGGCAGATTCCTGAGGCAGCTGGTTTAAGGCTATCAGTGTCCGGCATTATAATCTTCACTTATAGTTTTTTCACCCACAAAACTGAAAAATGAGGCATTTGTTTTCTTTGTTTTGCTGCTCTGGTTCCAGTTAACAGACTGCATGTTAAACTAGTTTGGCTGCAAAGAAGAATTCTGTGTACACTGGAGAACAACACCTGATTCCTGTCAGGCTGCAGAACTGGGCTGACATCTGGTCAGTGCAAGCAGAGGCATTCCTCTAATGATATGGACCTAATGTGATGCAGTATGGATGTCATGGATACTACAGACCAATGGAGAGAAACAGAATCAAAAACACTGTTTAAACAACTTCCATTCCCCCCACTCTCCCCGCCTTGAGGACTTCTGACCAACGTAACAGCACAATACATATGCTAAGAAACTTAACCAAAGTCTTTATTTAAGTTTGTTAGCGTATGTGTTGTGCTGCTGAAGTCATATAAAGAATGAATGTCCTCCCTAGCCACATTCTCCTCCTTTAAGGAGGAGAGTGTAGCTTCACCCACCCTCTCTTTCCAGTACCCTGTACCCGCTAAAAATCTCATGCTGGTGCTGCACACTAGAAGGTACCGCCCCACTTGTCCTACTGACTACAGACCAACAAATCAGTACGAGGAAGCGGAGGAGGCATTTCAGGAACAAATAGCAAATATCCAAAACACAAACGTTTGGTAGTAATGAAGAGATTTTAACCACCCAGACATCTGTTGGAACAGTAGTACAACAAAACACAAAATGTCCAGTAAGTTCTTGGAACGTACTAGGGACTATGTTTTGTTTGGGAAGGTGGAAAAAAATAGCTAGGGGAGCTGGCATTTTAGACTTGATCCTGATTAAGAGGAACGAATTGAATACAAACTTGAAGGCCATTTGGGTGGTAGTGATTGTGAAATGATAGATTTAATGCTTCTAAGGAAAGAAAGCAGTCAGAGCAGCAGAATAGGAAAATGGGCTTAAAAAAACAGACCACCAAATGCAGAAAATGAGTAGGTTTTCTTCCCGGGGGGAGAAAAGCTAAAGAAAAAAACGTTCAGGAGAGCTGGCAATTTCTTAAAGAGACAATATTAAAGGCACAACTGTCCCAATGTGAAGGAAAATTGGGAAAAATAGTAAAGTGCCAATATGGCTCCATCCGGAACTCTTTAATTACCTGAAAATCGAAAAGGAATCCTGTACAAAGTGGAAACATGGACAAATTGCTAAAGAAGAGTACAAAAGCATAACACAAGAATGAAGGGACAAAATCAGAAATGCAGAGGAAAAAAATAAGTTACACCTAGCAAGGGTTATAAAAGTCAATAAGAAGAGGTTCTATAAATATATTGCGGTCAAGAAAAAGATAAGGAAAGTATAGATTTTCTACATAGCAGGAAAAGAGAGCTAATAACAGATATCAAGAAGATTGAGGTGTTTAATGACTATTTTGCTTAAGTATTCACTACAAAGACTGATTGTGACCAGGTACTTAACACAATCAATATCAGCAAGAAGAGGGAAGGAACATAAGCCAGAATAGGGAAAGCGCTGGTTAAACAATATTTAGATAAGATAGATGTATTCAAGTTGGCAGGGCCTGATGAAATTCACCCTAGGATACTTAAGGAACAAGCTGAAGCAATCTCAGAACTGTTAGCAATTAACTTCAAGAATTCATGGAGGATGGGTGAGGTCCCAGAGGACCGGAGAAGGGCAAACATAGCACCTGTCTTTAAAAGGGGGAACAATGAGGACCCAGGGAATTATACACCAGTCAGCCAAACTTTGATACTTGGAAAGATAGTGGAACAAATTATTAAATAATCAATTTATAAGCACCTAGAGGATAATAGGGTTATATGTAATAGGCAACATAGATTTGTCAAGATCATCCCAAACTAACCTAGTTTCCTTCTTTGACAGGGTTATTGGCCTACTGGATGAGGGAAGTAATAGATGTGATACATCTTGGTTTTACTAAGGCTTTTGATATAGTCCCACATGACATTTTCATAAGCAAATTAGGGAAATGTGGTCTAGATGAAATTTGCATAAGGTGGTACACAACTGGTTGAAAAAAGTACTAATACAGAATGTATCAATGGTTTACTGTCAAGTTCAGAACATCTATCTATTGGGATCCTGGAAGGGTCTGTTCTGGGTTCAGTACTATTCAATATGTTCATTAATGACTTGAATAAGGGAATGGAGAGTATGCTTATATAATACATGGATGGCACTAAGCTGAAAGGGGTTGCAAGAATTTTGGAGGACAGGGAGGGATTTAAGTTAGATATTGGGAAAAACTTTCTAACTCTGAGGCTAGTTAAACTCTGCAATAGTCTTTGGAGGGCGGTTGTGGGATCCCCATCATTGGAAGTTTTTTAAGAACTGGGGAGACAAATCTTGTCAGAGATGGTCTAGGTTTATTGGTCCTACGCCAAGGAAATGGACTGTGTGATCTCTAGAGGTCCCTGCCAACCCTATGCTTCTGTGATTCTATGCTTCTCTGAACTCAGTATGAGACAAAAGCAAGTGTTCTGCTGTGCATGGAAGGTAAGATAAAAAGTAATAGGGGCAGGCAAAGAGATCTATAATGGCTTTATGATCTTTGTGGCAAAAGCAGTGTCCCTCGGCCCCACCCATGCCAGTCAAGCCCTGAATTTGCAGTGAACTGTTACAGTACAAAGTATCATTGCTTTACAGATGGGATATCGACCATGCCCAGAGCAATGTTCTATTATACTCCAAGACCGAGAAAGGTAAACTCATTATTAATTATTTGTATTGCAGTAGTGCCTAAAGATCCACTCAGGATCGGAGTCCCATTATGCCAAGCACTGAACAGAGTCTTTCCATGGTGTGTGTGCACGCGAGATAATATTTATAAAGAGAACAATGAAATGGTGGCATTATTCCTCAGTACTCACAACTGGGGACAAAATTTCGATAGCGCTGAAAACTCACACCACTTCAAATAGGTACTCATGTGGCAGGGCTGAGCTATTTTGAAAAATCTAGTCCCCAGTCCCCAAAATGAGTCATATGAGATGGGGAAAAAAGAACAGATGAAACCCACCTGGACAGTCAGGTTGAGTGTCCAGAGGTGGTCTCAGGCTTGTCAGTTGCTGTGGTTAAACAGATCTGTTATTGCCACTGTTGTTACCTGCTCTAAAATGGAAGAGTAAAACTTCCTTAAAATCCAAACCAGCACCTGTTGCTTTTCACAGTGAATTTCTATATGCTCATCACACCCTTCATTTTCACAGTCATTCTCCCACTTCTTAGACTATTCCTAGGGCCAAATGAGCTACTTAGGATAACACTTGTTCTATGATCCTTTCAAAGCATTCCCAAACCAAGTGAGCTGTGGGCTCTCAAAAAAGTTCTTAAGTCACAAGCATTTAGCTTTATAAATTTACTCACAGGCATATTTTGTGTTTCACAGAAAAAAACGCTATCATGGGAACAAACAATTACTAAATGTTTTCATTGAACACGCAAGTAAATCAACCATTAGAATTTGCTAGCAGCTGGTTCCAAAGCTGTCCCAAGCTCTTTAGCGCACCAATGAAAAATAGCCCTACGGTACTTCACACACATCATCAAGGTTAAGCTTCCCGACCACCTTCTCAGCTAGCCATTTCTTTCTGAAAGACCACAGCTCTGCAAGCAAGGAGAACCCATTATATGGAGCAGTGGTTTGATAGAATTGAAATCAGGCATAATTTAAGCAACAAACTGCATACTGCCCTTTTAAAGGGCCAAAAAATAAAGAAGGAAATCCAGCAGAAAATGGTCGCTTTTGAGGAATCAGGTCCAGTCAGAAAATACATCAATCTGTTCCACACAAGTAAAGCAGCCAACAAACAGCCTTAACCAAAAGGCTGATGAAAGGAGAAGGATAACCTTGGGGGCAAAATGCCCTTTTTGCTTTGTTCTTCAGCAGAAAATGTGAAGCTAAGTTAAAAAGGATGGATCGTTTTAAGAACAGTGGGTGATATAATTGCGGCAACGCTTTTGTCCTTTCTGTAGTCACTGTGGTGATTAATCCTGCAATGAATTCTATGAAGGCAGATCCCCAGGCCTGCACAGACATTAATGCAGAGTCAGTGCCTTGGTGGAATTCTTCTGGTACTTAGCAGAGGATCTGCAAATCAGCATAGGTGGACACAGAATTCCATCCAAACTCCTTTGGATGCGGCATGTGGAAACTGCTAGACACTAGGGTCAGATGGGTGTGGTCCTCTTGGTCTCCTAATACAACAGGAGTAAGTAAGAGGATAATTTGTATCGCACCTGGGTTAAATACCTCTCTGCTTAAGGAGGGGAGCTCCAGTGTCTGTACGGATTTATGCTAATGAACTGAATTTCTCTTTACTAGCACCTGGGAGGCCACCCTGAAAACCATGGGGATGACAGTGTCTGCTCTCATAAGAGCATAAGAACATAAGAAAGGCCATACTTGGTCAGACCAAAGGTCCATCTAGCCCAGTATCCTGTCTACCGACTGGCCAATGCCAGGTGCCCCGGAGTGAGTGAACCTAACAGGTAAAGATCAAGTGATCTCTCTCCTGCCATCCATCACCCCCCTCTGACAAACAGAGGCTAGGGACACCATTCCTTACCCTGCCTGGCTAATAGCCATTTATGGACTTAACCTCCATGAATTTATCCAGTTCTCTTTTAGACCCTGTTATAGTCCTAGCCTTCACAGCCTCCTCAGGCAAGGAGTTCCACAGGTTGACTGTGTGCTGTGTGAAGAAGAACGTCCTTTTATTTGTTTTAAACCTGCTGCCCACTAATTTCATTGGGTGGCCCCTAGTTCTTCTATTATGGGAACAAATAAATAACTTTTCCTTATTCACTTTCTCCACACCACTCATAATTTTATATACCTCTCAGTTACTCTATATTCACACCAGGTATAGCCACACTGAAGTCAGCAGAGTCATTCCATATTTACACAGGTGCCACAGACTAGGCCTGGACCCAAACTGCCCACAGGTTGAGAACATTGCTCCTGGGCAGAGGAGCAGCTAAACCAGACACACAGTCTGGCGCCCTCGAGTTTCCCTTGGACTACGATCATGATGGTCGGGATTCTGGGGTCAGATGCAGCTCACCTGGCAGAGCAAAGCAGTCAGAAAGCTGCACTGAAGAGGCAGCTAGAGATTCCCCCCACCATTTGGGAATCCTGGGATAATGGAATGCCACCTGCTCCCCCTGCTTTGGTGCATGGGATTAGCCAGACTATGGTTGGTGGCAGGAAGTATTATGGTTGGAGCAGGCTGTCTTGTAGCAACCTCCAGCCAGCAGAACAGTCCCTAGGGGACTGTTTCAGCTGGCATACAGAGTTGCTCTCAGTTACAATGGGCAGGATCAGCGAGTACCTCTCACAGTGTTGGCTCCTGTGTTAAGCACAGTTTCACTGGATCTGCAGAATCACCAGGGCAGGAATTTAATGGGATTTTTTTTAAAAAAACCTCACAGTATAGATGAGTTGTTACATGCCAGGGCTACCTAGCCATGGCTCTTTAGCTAAACTATTGCAGCTCATGCTTTTAGCTTCTTTGCCAAAAGGACAGTCATCACAGTCTCACATTCTGTCCTTTCTAATTTGAAGAGGAAATAATGAAGACAGGGAGCTATTTCACATATGTGAATGGCATTAGTGTTCCAATCCTCTTAGCACCATTACCTATACTTATCCAGTGCTCAGAAAGACAATTTGCAAAGGACACAAAATCTGGTGGAGGAATGGTAACTAATGAAGAGGACAGAGGTCTGATTTAGAGCAATCCGGATCATTTGGTAAAATGAGTGCAAGCAAACAATGTGTGTTTGAATATGGCTAAATGTAAATGTATACATCTAGGAACAAGGGATGTAGGCCATGCTTTCAGGAGGAGGAACTTGATCGTAGCAAGCAGTGACTCTGAAAAAGATTTGGGGGTCGTGGTGGATAATCAGCGGATCATGGGCTCCCAGTTCAATGCTGTGGCCAAAAGAGCCAGTGCAATCCTGTGATGCATAAACAGGGGGATGTTGAGTAGGACTTGAAGCAGAGAGGTTGTTTGACCTCTGTATTTGGCATTGGTGTGACCGCTGCTGGAATATTGTCCCCAATTTTGGTGCCCACAGTTCAAGAAGAATGGCTATAAATTGGAAAGGGGTCAGAGAAGAGCCCTGGGAATGATTAAGGGAGCAGAAAACATTCCTTGTAGCAACAGACTCAACAAGTTCTATCCATTTAGCTAAACAAAGAGAAGGTTAAGAGATTACTTGGTTACAGTCTATAAGTATTTACAAGGGAAACAAATATTTAATAATGGGCTGGTCAGTCTAGTAGAGAAAGATCTAACATGATCCAATGGCTGCATGTTGTGGCTAGAGAAAGTCAGAGGGGAAACAAGGAATTTTTTTTAACAGTGAGAGTAATTAACCACTGGAACAATTTACCAAGGGTTATGGTGGATTCTCCATCACAGACAATTTCAAAATCAAGCCTGGATATTTTTCTAAAAGCTCTGCTCTAGGGGAAGTTCTCTGGCTGGGAGGCCAGTCTGGAGGATCACAGTGCTCCCTTTTTGCCTTGAAATCTATTAATCAATCCAGCACTGAATGGAAAGGCAGGGCACTATTAGGAGTGAAATTACTGGGTTGGTTGTCTTAAACAAAAATCATTTTCTGTTTTTTTGCACATATTCACAAAGTGATCAGATAAGAAACACAGAATCAGATAAGATGATACAGAAAGCAGGTTCTGATCAGTGTCCACTCTGCTAGAAAACCAACTAACAAAGGTTTCAAGAGCAATGAATGGTTGCCATCTCCTACCAGTTGTCGATCTGTCTTATCCTCTACTGTATCCATCACCTCTCTCTAGAGTGCATATCTAATCAATCCAGAGTGGTCACTCTACGGTAGGTAATTTTGTCTCCTTCTGAATGTATCTGTATCAAGGAGACACAATGGACTTTAAATATATTGAAAATAATAAGTCTTGAATGATGTCTATCTTTCTAGCTTCTGTACTCAATGGAAGTTAAGAATAACTTCTGATTTGTACTACTGTAAGTCACTTCAAATTTTAAAACACCAAAAAGCTTGTGAAGCTAAAATACACAAAATAAAAATAGTAAAAACATCAGAAATCAACTATGATGAGTTTGAGTCATCTGTTTATTTTAATTGAATGATACATAACTTCAGGCAATTTCATTATTCTCCCAGGAACAGAAATGCTGAATGAAGGAGCAAACCTCATTAACCTCTGAATGTCAAAAATCAATATTTTTTAATAATTTTAAGCTAATATGTTTCCAATACATCTCAAACATGCTTGGCTTTAATGTTATATGCTCTGAAGCTATTCAGCTGTGGGATACTGTAGAAACTTTTGCTAATTACTTTTAGCAGTTTATTTGCAATACCTTGCATTTTATCTACACTATAAGAATCATTACACAGGTATTAAAGATGTTTGCACCACAAAATGTCAAACCTAAAGGGTATCAGTTTTTCCTCTAAGTTTATATTTGCTTTAGAGCAGTAATCCAAAGAGATCCCTTCAAGAGTTCTCCTCTTATTTTTAGCTCTGTTTAGGGTCATTGAATCCTCCTCAACCATAGAACTGACTTCTACAAGTTCATGTTACAAATACCACATCTTCTCTCTTTAAATTCTGCAGCCATATCATGCAAAAATGCCGACCTGTTTTGAATACAAATGTCTAGCTTTCCAAAACAAGAACTGACCCCTCCCCCAAAATAACTCACCGGTGAATGTGGGCATGGTGAAATGGGGGCCAAACAACATTTATAGTTTCTCCTTTCCCAATGTTAAGTAATCAGTGACAAATAGCTAATGAAGTGCTGGTGCCATTTGATTCTTCCCACTGCCAGCCCGAGCATCTGTGCATTAAGCATTGTTACACTCCAAAAGGAAATCCATTCCATAACTCACTGAAGCACAAAATGGACACACTGCAGGACTAGTTTGGGATTTCTGCCGAGTGAAGATTGCTGCACCTCAAATATTGGTTTCATGATGAATATCGATAAGGAAAAAAGAAAATACAGTGAAAACAAAAGGTAACAATTTCTCCAATGGGCCAGATCCTCATCTGGTATAGATCAGCATAGCTCCATTGACTTCAGGGGAGCAAGGCCAGTTTACAACAGATGAAGATCTGGCCCGTCAAGGCTGCAATACCAAAATAGGTTCTCTTTTGGGATCACATGGGGCTAGGTTCTCAGAAGCTTATAGCCTGATGTCTAAGACAATGTTTGCTATGGAAAACCAAGGCAAACAGAAGCGCTTCCACCTGTTGGAAAGCAACAAGGCCCCAAAATGGCTCTGTTTAGGAAAAGGGGGTCTTGGACATATCTGAGGCATGGAATGAGAAAGTGAGGGAGGAGATCCAACAGACAAGACAGTTTTGATGGTATTCAATGTCATTCAGTCAGGAGTACACAGTCACTGTACAGAGCTGGCCTAATGGGTCAGTGGGTGGAGCACTGAAAACTCCATCCATGTTTGGGAGCAAGCTAAGACTCCTTTGGGCTTGTGGGATCTGGGGGCAGCCAGCCCCAGCTGTCAGATCCAGAGATATGATGGCAAAGTCTCAGGTGGAACATCTCTGTTGGTCAGGGGGGCCAAAATTCAAAACGTACTGCAGCTGGCTTTGAAATGTTTGCCTCTTGTTACCCATTTACTAGCTGGTTAAAGGGTATTTTTAAGCGTGTATTTAGCGTTGGTGTTAGGTGCTGATTTGGTGGCCCTGGAAACCAGACACCTCTTTTTATCCACAGAATTCGCATGGCACAGGCCATGGCCGTGCGAGCTACCCAGATGCGGTTGTATCAACATGCCTCAAGCCTAACCAGCAGGGGATGCCTCTTTTGGCAAAAGAGAGTTCAGTCTTTGGCCATTTGGTCCTTGGCTTATCTGCTCAGAGTGACAACAAGGATGCCAAGTAGTGCTACCTGTAGTGGTGATGGTGGTAGGGCGGCATGGGGGTGGGAAGTTATTTGTGATATGGATATCTGCCCACTTGGAACCTTAACTCATTCCACATAGGCCATCTCTTATAATACTTGCCTGTGTGAAGGTCATAGAAATGCCAGTGTTCTTCCAAGGGAAAGAAGAATAAAACCATCTGGGAAATCCCACTTATTTAACTTCTTCTTTGGTACAGATTTCTCAGGTTAATCAGTCCACTAATAAGCATCCTGCCCTTTGACTGAACTTGCTGCATCCAGGAGAAGAAAAAATAAACAGAATTAAATAAAAAGGTCAGAAAAGTTGCAGTCACCTTGCAATAATTTTTTAAAACAACTGAGCTTTTGCAGCAGAGCCTTAGTGAGAAACAATCAGCTCAGTATTACACCATCCTGTCAGAATAACGGAGAGCAACGAACACCATGCAGTGCAGTACCGTGGACAGCAAGAGTTACAGCATGAGGGCCTGCTTGTAGTGACTCAGCAAAATATATCCAGGCAACGTACACAGCTTGCAAGTGGGGAAAAAATAACACACTGCTGCTGATCAACAACCAAGAGGGGCAAAAAGGAAGCATGAAATTTTCTGACACCAAGCAGATCCCTGCTCCCAGTCCCCTTTTCAAGCGAGAGGGAGTGTTCAAATTAGACAGCCATTATATACACCACATGTTCAGCCTGCATGAAAAGCCAGTGCTCTGGAACAGCAAAGAGTAAATATTTACCCTGAGGCAGGAAAAAGTAGTGAACTCTCAGGGCTGATGCCAAACAAAATTGCCACCTTCTTATAACAGGTTCCAGAGGAGGAGCCATGTTAGTCTGTATCTGTGAAAAACAAGGAGTCCTTGTGGCACCTTAGAGACTAACACATTTATTTGGGCATAAACGTTCGCTGGCTAAAACCCACTTGATCAGATGTATTGAGTGGAAAATACAATAGGAATATATATATATATATACACACACTCACACACACCCAGAGGGAACATGAAAAGAGGGGGGTTGCCATACCAAGTCTAACGAGACAAATCAATTAAGGTGGGCTATTATCAGCAAGAGAAAAAACCTTTTGTCGTGATAATCAGGATGGCCCATTTCAAACAGTTGACAAGAAGGTGTGAGTAACAGTAGAGGGGAAAATTAGTACTGGGAAATAGTTTTTAGTCTGTGAAATGACCCATCCTCCTCTTTTCATGTTCTCTGTATATATCTTCCTACTGCATTTTCCACTCCATGAATCTGACGAAGTGGGTTTTAGCCCATGAAAGCTTATGCCCAAATAAATGTTAGTCTTCTTATAATAGGCATCATAAAGTAAAATTGGCAAAAAAGAGCATGCTTAGGATTTACCAGTGGGATCCAGTTTCCAGAGATAGAAATGAAAGGAGTGGATTTTTTCAAGCAGGTGGCAAGATGGTTTATTTTTTTCTTTTAAAAAAAGAACTTACGACAAAAATAGAAGGGCATTTTGGCTATTAGTCTTTCCAAATACACACTGTCTTTCCATACAGTGAGCCCTTTGCAAAAATTACCAGCACTGGGTATCTCTGAAAATGAGGCACTTTGGCTGTGGACTTCATCCACCCCAGTTCTTTTACCAAGGATATGTGGCACATGAATATACTCATCTGAAGGCTGCCATGCTCTTTTGTATGCTTTTAGGTGCTGCATATGCTGTTAGCTTAAATTTTCATTCAACAAATCTATCATCTCCCCATGGCTCTCCATTTTTCCTGTGTGGAGTTGAAGAGATCTCTCTCAGTGCCTGTCGAGGCAGCTAATAGAGTACATCAGAACACAACACCAGGTCAGACCAAACTAACAGACTCTCTATAATTTCCCAAAGATTTTTTTCAGCTCACTTTCCCCCACAGTCACAGGATTTCTACTGAAAGATGCACAACAGCTGACTGAAATCCTTGACTTTACAACACTGATTGCAGGGCAATTACCCAAGAGTATTATCCATAAATGTTTTCTAATACAGGAAGCATTTCACTTAAGCTTTGGTTGACAAACAAAGGGAATATGGAATAATTTTCCCCACTGACAGATAAATCTCCTGATTAGCAGCAAACAGCTTTGAACCTAGAAAATGGAAGCACTTGCCTATCTCAGCATCATAAATTCAAGTCAGACTTTGGTTTAGGTCCCTTTCTGAAGGGAGTTTATGGAGGTAGAAAGAGTTATTGAGAGGAAGTGTGTCTGTGAGTTAGAGCAGGGACTTGGTAGTCAGGTGTGACCATCTGTTCCTTATTTTAAGGGACCATGCCTAAATTTCGTTGATTTGTCACTTAGCGTGACCACCTATCCCTTATTTTAAGACGTATCAAAATATAGTAAAATGGATAATAAGTACCATTTTAAACATTAAATTGAAACTTATGATCATTGCATTATGTACTTGAGGGCATTAGACATACACTTGAGAGAAAAAAATACATGATATGCTAAGGAAACACCATCTTCCTTAAAACATCCCTTCATGTGTTGTCCCTTGGTTTTCATGTGACTTTCCCTTATTTCCACCCAACACATGTGGTCACCCTACTCCTGGTTTCTATTTCCAGCTGCATGGTGAGTGGAGCAAAGGGGAGGCTTAATTAGCAAATGCTTGAAAAGCACTTTGATGAATTACAGTGTAAGTGTTGTTATTGCTACAGTCACATCTGGAGATCGGGTTCAAACCTCGGTTTAGGTAAAAATGAGTACATCAAGCTCAGTCTAATTCTCTTTCATACATGTCACCCAACTGCTTTAAAAGGGGACTCCATTGGGATAGCCAGGGGATGTCAGGTTATGTTTAAACTGAATTGGCAATGCTGAATACGGGAAGGTTGAGCAGGCTCTGTCTATACTGCTCATCTCAAGACAATACTATGGTTCCCCCAAAACGATATTTGTTTCCCCTCATCTTTGTGCTTTCCCTTCTCCATCCTCTGCACCAATCAACTGTTGCCACTATGTGTTGCGTTGTCTACTTTGGTTGTGTTCTGAACTAATTCATAATCATTTTAAGGGGGGAAAAAAGAAAAAGCTTTTATAAAGTAATTTCTCTAGACCTTACTTTAGAATAAATCAATACACATCTTGTTCATATGAACCATGCTCGTGTCTACCAACGGTACTGGCCAGAATGCCATTCAGGAGTCACTACCTTGGCTAATGATGCAACTTTTCTTTCAGGCAGCTGGCGCTTATAAAGGCATTTTTTCCTAACATTGCAATATACAAATCAAGTCTGAACTTCAGGAAACAGTTCTAGCCGCCAGCACCAAAATGTTACCAAGTTTGGTACCGTAAAAGAGAGTTCCTCAAAACTAAAAAGCACTTTAAAGATGAATTTTGCTCTCAGTTACACCCATGGAAGTCAGATTTGCTCCCAACTTCTACAGAGCAGATTTTGGACCAGAAAAATGGTTCATGGAGTGTCATAAGTGTGAAGTAGCCTAGATTTAGTGTTTACCTGTAAGGGGTTAAGCTAAAGGTAACCTGAGAGGTGGACAACTGACCAATGAGAAATTCCTCAGGAGACAAAGGATTTTAAGTTTCAGTTTCTCTCTGGGTCTCTCTCTGTTCACCTCGGCTATGGGGGGAACACAGCTATGTCTTTCACTGTAACTATAAGATTCTAGTAAGTATTGTAGTCAGTAAGTTTACCTTCTCTTTATCACTTGGAGAGTTCTCAGTGGTGAGTGTTGGCTGGGTGCTTCTTGATATTGTAAGCTTCAGCAGAGATATCAACTGTGGGAGAAAATTGCCTTGGGGGAGAGGTTTGGTTTTTGAATCCTTTTGTTGATTATGGTAGATGCTGGTCTATTGATGGTTATAAGGGATTTATTCCTTTTTTTTTCTTTTATTAAAATCTTTCTTTTAAGAAGCTGACTGCTTGTTTTTCATTGTGTAAGATCCTGGGTTTGGATCGGGCACGTCTCGCAGGATCAGGTGAGGTTTGTTTTTTTTTTTCTCTCAAGCTTCCCAGGGAAGGAAGAAGTTTGGGGGGTTAGTGGAAAGGGAAAGAAGGGTCCCCAAACTACCCTAGACCTAGTTTGGGTGGTGGCAGCGTACCAGGTCCAGATACAAAAGAATTTGTGTTCTGGGGAAAAACATTTTAACCCAAGCTGGTAAAATAAGCTTGTGGGGGTTATTTCTTTTTTTCATGCGGGTCCCCACATCTGTACCCTAGAGTTCAGAGTGGGGAGGCAATCCTGACATGGAGCCTCATTCAAATTATGGAGCCCAATCCTTCATGCCAAAGACTTCCATTAAAAAGAGAGAGAGTGGGATGTGTCAAATATGCCCAAGCTGAGCAGGATACCAGCATGAGCCCTGAGGTTCTGCTTAAAAACAAAGTACAATCAGCCTTCCACTGAAACAACCAGCACTTTTTTCAGTGGTGGAAACTGATTTCTCATCAACTCTTTTGAAGTTTAAAAATTACTTCCTAAATTGTATGTATTTTTTTAAAGGTTGTGCTGAGCGGCTGGTGGAAGGGAAGTTTCCATATGCCACGAGTGTTTGTTTATGTTAGGGAGGCTGTCAAAAGTAATACTTTTAAAATATAATTGTAAAGCATTATGGTAATTCTATGCAACTGTACTAATGGGGGCGGGGATTGCAGTGGCAATGATGTGTTTGTCTCATGTCATACTGAAAAGCTGGCTGTTAAGCACACTCTTGATACTATTATTATGGCAATTGTGAAGATGACTTACGCAGCCAAGTATGCATCTGAGGCTGTGTTGCACAGTACAGCAGACTTATCCATCAGTGTCAGTACAGCTCAGTTAATAGCCCTTCCAGTATTGTGTTCATTTAATTTGAAAGGCTGAAACCTGGGTGCTGCTTTTCCTTAGCTCGAGTTTCATTCTATGGGACCACCAGTCAGTCCTTCCCAGCTCTGAAAAGGGCAATTTCTTTTTTAATTGAAAATCAAGTGCAGCATATTGTGACCTTAGATATTTTTTTAAGTGACCTTAGATATTTTTCATTTGCATGAAAAATATCTAAGGTCACTTTTGCCATCTTTAAAAATTCTTAAAATACAAAATGATTATTGCCAAAGGAAGGCTCCAATTCAGCAAAGAATTAAACACGTGCTTCAAGTCTATTCCTAATCAGCACTCTTAAGCAGGTGCTTAAGCGATTTGTTGAACAGGGATGGACTGTGGAACTGGGGCCAGAGTGAACTTCAGTTAAGAGAGAAAAGCAGAGTGGGGGTTTTTCCTCCAAAATTTACATAAAAAATACAAGTTTATTATATCTCGTTTAAAGTTATTGAAGGCTATCAAAATAATTTTGTTCCAGCAGAGATTCAAAACCATGGGGTGCACTATCAGCATAATTAAAATGAAGGGATCTCA
Source organism: Dermatemys mawii (assembly GCA_007922305.1). Classification (NCBI taxonomy): domain Eukaryota; kingdom Metazoa; phylum Chordata; order Testudines; family Dermatemydidae; genus Dermatemys; species Dermatemys mawii. The sequence goes on along the minus strand of ML677358.1, from coordinate 16,822,450 downwards.
AGCTATTTTCCTATCTTGCTTTCATATTATTGTCTAATTGTTCAGAACGTCTGTTTGTTACAGACACAAAGCAATTAAGCACAGCACGTTGCAAGAATAGGGATCATAAAGCCAGAGTTGGCTACATTAGCAACACGGGTATCAGCATAAGAAAACATTAAAGGAAGGATCGTAATTGTAATTGAAAATAATTGGATGACACACTTGGTTTAGCGAACATCAAAATCCTTTGTGCACTTCAATGCTTTTCAGCACTGGAAGCTACCTCTTCACCTGTGCTCTTAAAATGGATCTTAATCTGGTGTAATATTAAAGATATCATTGTACAATCTATGGCTTGATATTCAGAGATGAAGTCATACCAACTTCGATGTGAATGGTAAGAGCTCTGAAAGTCAGGTCATTAATTACAGAGAAGTGTAAATAACCAAGCTTGGGCATGTATGTGACCATGCACGCCAGATTTCACCTCCAACATCTGCAGGCTTGGCTCCACTCAGCTGAGCCAAGAAGGGATCCACTTGCACAGTCTCTGTATAAGAAACAATGTGCTACTGCAAGCTTTTCCCCTCCCAGGGGTAAGCAACGGAGTTGTGGATTCCCTTCCTGGGATCTTTAGAGACCAGCATGAGTGGTCAGTCAAGAAAGACATTCTTCTCCTGATAGTCGACCAGTGTGCTGTAAACAAGTTTAGTGGGAAGCCCAACCTGAATAGCAAAATGCAGGAGGCTTTTCCTTCAGACCAGACTGCCACTGATGTTTCATGATGGATGTCTTCCATCTTTCCTGGTTGAACCAGTTGCTTTAAGAGGTATTCAATCCGGATGAGCTCTCTCCAGTTACCACTTCTTTGCACAGAGATTAGACATATACTAAACTATTTGCTACATCTGAATTTGGGCCTGTCCATTAGTTCAGTGAGAGTCCACTTGGCTTCAGCCTCTGCAGTGCTCCTGCCAGTGGATGACTTTTCTATCTTCTTTCACTCAGCTTGTCAGATTTCTAAAGGTTCCACTCAACATCTTTCTTATTGTGTCCAGTCTAGAGCCTTTATGGGATGTCAGTCTTGTCCTATCCGGGTTAATACGTTTCCCCTTCAAACCTAGGGCAATAGCTTTTCTACCATTACTGTCTACAACATTTTTGGTGGCAATCGCCTTTGCAAAGAGAGTTTCCAAACTGCAGGCTCTTCTAGATGACCTTCCTTTTACTGTCTTCCATAAAAGACAACATTTTTATTAGGCTACACTCTAAATTCATGCCAAAGGTAGTGTCAACTTTCCATATGATTCCACAATCCATCTGAGCAATATTAGTTGAAACACTCACTAAATGGAGGCAAGGCATACAAGTCAGTCTTAAAGTACCAAGTGCCACCAAACCAAAAAATCCATTATTTGCAATTAGTTCTAGTTGAGAGGTACGTTGATTTTTGCTTTGAAGGATAATTATTCTTACTTTCGGTGGGAAAAAAAATGAACTTTGGGGGGGAAGTGGAGGTCACATGTTTTAATTTAAGGAAGGATGATCTCATAATCAGGACACTTGTGTTCTATTCCCAGTTCTGCACCAGACTTCATATGTGACCTCGGGTTTACAAAATATACAGTCTTGGCTGTCTAAGCCAGACTCTTATTAGAGAGAAGGAAAACGGAGAGTGATAGGAAAGAGAAGAAATAAGATAAGGAAGGAAACTATTACACGGAGGGAGTGCGAGAGAAGTCTCATATATCCCATGTTGTGTTTGGGTTTCAACCAAAATCACTGGAGGTGGCAATGTCATCTGGATCCCAATCTCTGACCCAATCTGGTCAGGACATCTCTCAGGATTAGGATGAAGAAGTTACAGGGTCCTAGAAGACTGCGGGGTGGGGGGGTAGCCATAATGGTGAAGCTCGTTCCTTCCCCCATTTTTAACTGGCCAATGTTGCAGAAGCCTCTTTTTTTAAAAAAATAGAAAAAGACCCATAACAGGACTGCTAGGTAGAATAGTATGCCTTCCCCTCTTTATATTGTCTGCCAATTGGCCCTAATTTTCAACACACCAATTTTGGCTCACTGATTTCTGGTCTCATGCTTTTCTGTTTTACCAGGCAACCCTTAACATTGCCCTCGAGGTATACCAAGAGGCCTTTTTGTTTGAGTTCATTCATCCTTCCTGTCTTCCTCGTGCACCCTTCTCCATCAACATTTATGGTGATTGGTCATTGTGGCATTTTATGAATGGTCACTCACTCCTTACAGTTAGGGTAGCTCACAGCTAGGGTAAATTTGTTGGCCCAATTACAACAGCACCGTAGCTTGCTTATGTGAAGTCAGACACAAAGGAAAGAATGAGAGGCAGCTAAACTTTGGAGGGAAAGACTCTTCTGAGCTTCATTTATGAACAAAGACCTCTGTGGAAGATGAGAGGAAGTGATTGGACACCACTATGCAGTGGCATTTTAAACCTGCCCGTAGATTACTGCCTGCATTCTTGTGGAGACTACTGGTCACGTTGCTATACCATTTAGTTCTGTTTAAGGAAACTAGTACACGATTATATTTTCTTGATGGAAACTATGACTCCTGGATAGAATCAGACCACTAGAAGAGTCAACTTGTTTATTTGGCCATTGAGCAATTGCAACCAATACATTTATCATTAGCAATTCAGCCTGCAGGGAGTTGGGAGGTGCATGACGACTTCGTTTGTTTGAATCAACCAGAGCCTAGATAGGCTTGGAGGTTGGAAGTGTGTGTGACTTTGGGTCCCCTAGAGGGTGACTAACAGAAGGTGATGAATCCAACCCTATACAACTAGGCACAACATGAATGAATTCCTGTTGATGTTGTCATGCCTATGTCTCCCAGGCACTCCTATTGCTGCTCATAAGTCACATTGGCTGTATCAGGACTACTTACTGAAAAGCACTTACTGCTTCCACATGCTATTTTAGCAGATCATTGGTGTGGCTCTTGCCTAATTAGTCAAGTCCTGGCAGTAGGCCTCTTTGAAGTCCACTTATCAATTTGCAGCACACTCAAGACTGTAAGTACCTTTCTATTGCTAAATAATTGAAGCCCTTTCCCAACAAGCTGTCTACACAGTTTATATTTATTAACTGAATTCTCCCATGCAGACAGTTTTAGTGACCCTCTGGGACCTCGTCAAGCTAGCAGCCTTGTGCGGCCATGCAAAGGTTAATCGGAGCATTTATATTAAATGAAATAAATGCTAAGTTGATTCAGATGCTCTTTCCTGAAGCTATTATGTTTCGCTGTTAAGAGTGTCAGCCTGGCCTAGAGGGTGTAGCAATGGGCTGGGACCCAAAGGCTTCCGCATTCTAACTCCGGCTCTTCCATGACTTACCTGGCCTTGCCTACCCCAAGAATTTTCAACTTCTTTCCTCAGTTGTCTAGCACCGGTGCAGCTCTGACTGGGGTGGTAAAAACACCTGCTCCTGAACTACACTAGTGTTCCCGGTGTTAACACTAGGGGAGCTCCACTAGTGTTAGAATCTCAAAAGCCTTAGTGCCGCCACCGTCCAGGCCTCAGCCATCTAACTTTTGAAAAATGGGGGATAAGTACTTGCAAATTGTTTAAGTACTGGGCTTATTGTGAGGTCAGAATAATGTTTGTGCAGTGATCTGAATGTATAACACAGTACCATGCAAAGTTCTACTCTGTGTATACCGCTAGACGCTACACAAAAACACACAGGAATATTCTGCCCTGGAGAGCTACCAGCCTGAATAAACAGCAAGGTGATGGGGGAGAAAGAGGGTGACAAGCCGAGTGAGGAGGGTGATGATTGGCACATGTCTTCTAAGTGCCACATGATGGGTTACAGCTGCTGGTTTGAGGGGTGGTGTTAGAGAGAGGGCCGTCCACTCGGCTGACACTCTGGGGATTGAACTGGTGAGCTCCAGAGCTAAAAGCACAAGCTACTAAAGAGCTAAGGCACTACAGCTGGGGAATGTAACAAAGGTATATCCTCAGCTGATTAGCACCAAAAGGGGACTGTAACACATGCTCACCAATGGTTACACAGCATTTAATTTATATTACAACAACAATTAGGGTATTTCGGATGGGGCACCAGGGGTTGAAGTAGGGGAGGAGACAGGATTACTGGTGTAAGAGAAGGGCGTGGCAAAGTGAGGTAGATATTGGAGAGAAGGCATGCTGAAGGGGTGGGAATACAATGGCCAGGAAAGAGAAGCTGGGCAGCTATCAGGTTATAGAGCCCAGAGCAGGTGGGATGAAGGAGGCCACCACCAGTAAGCAACAAACTTAATGAGAAAAGAAATATCCAGAGCCCAAGCTGCAAAACAGAGTCAAGGCTGTCACCAGGAACCTGCCACGGGACCTCAGCATCAAGGGGAGCTGGAATGCTCCAGTTTATAATCTGTGCCCTCAGGTGCAGCCTGGTCCTGGCCCTACCAAATTGATGGCCATGAAAAATGTGTCATGGACTGTGAAATCCAGTTGCCCCCCAACACAATCAGGTTTTTTTGTGAACTTTTACCCTATACTATACAGAATCCAAGGGGGAGACCAGTGTTTCTCAAACTGGGGGGTCCTGACCCAAAAAGGAATTGCAGGGGTCACAGTATTGCCACCCTTACTTCTCTAGCTGCCCAGCTCTGAAGGCAGCGCCCCGCCAACAGCAGCACAGAAATAAGGGTAGCAGTACCGCAACCCGCCTACAATAACCTTGTGTCCTCCCACCCTGAACTCCTTTTTGGGTCAGGAGCCCTACAATTACAACCCCATGACATTTCAGATTTAAATAGCTGAAATCATGACATTTACAATTTTTTAAAATCCTATGACTGTGAAATTGATCAAGATGTACGTGAATTTGGTAGGGCCTTACTTATGTACTAAATTCTCATGAGACACTGAATGCTATTTAGCCAGAGAAGTGCTGCACTGGTGGTAATGCAACTAGAAAGGGTGCCAGTTCTGCAGTAACCCTGGTGGGATTGAGAACTCCTCAGGATAATGGCTTCAGCCCCAACCAATACATAAGGCACCTAGTTTGTGTCATTCTGAAGGCATTAAAGATATTTTCTATTAACTTCCAGCTTAAAGGAAGAGTCTGATTTAGAGGCTAGTACGAAGAGCTAAGATGATCCTAGGATATATACTCAGTGTGACCTTGGGCAAGTCAGTCACCCAGCTGGAACATTAGTAAATTAGCAGGAACTTGCTGGAAATCAGGTGCTGCTTCTAGCAAAGTTGTCCTGGAGGCAGGAAATGACATAGGCAGTGAAGTTGCAGAGTTTTGGCCAACACCTGGGATGCTACAGACTCCTATTCTTATTCCATAGCTAGGGGCAACTTGTCAACTGTGGACAATGGGTACTCTGGCCTTAGAGACTATTTCTGTCAGTCGAGAACTCAAACCAGCTATTTTCTCAGAGATGACAACTTAGTCTGAGTGAGAATGTGTTTGACACTTACTTATTACAGAAAGAACTGACCCAAATCCACGAAGGGGTTAGTTTACCAATAGTCCAGAAAAGCACTTAAGTATCTGTTTCACTTTAAGTATATGAGCAGTTCCAATGCAGTAAAGGACACAGCTCATATCCTCTGTTTTGCTGGATCAGGACCTAACCCAGGGACAGCCAAGATTTCACATTTTTGAAAGCTTGATATTTGGTTGGAAATTCAGACCATGCTACTGCTTGGCATTTTTCTCTTTGCTGCTTTAGAGAAGTAAATTCTAGTCCACTTTATAGACTGCTCAAACATCTCTAAGCTATGGCTGTATTATCGATCAGGCAATACAGTTCATTTTGCGAGTTTCCCTCCAGTTTATGCAAGCTTTTCAGTTCTAAGAAGAACCGGGATATGAAATACTCTATCTTCCCCACCACTCCTTACCCCTTTTTATTTTGGAGGCAGGAAAACTCCGACCAAAATGTCGACTCCAATTTTATTTTTTTAATGCTACAATAAAAATGTTAAGTGTCTTTCCTGGAATTCTCACTTTTTTCCCCTGCCACATAAGCCAAGACACAGTTACTAAAGATAGCACATTATCAAACCTTTAGCATTTCAGAGACATTTAGAAGAAAGTCTTTGTTTTACGAATGCTGTGTATCAGAATCTTCTCCCAGTACCTTGAACTGAGAAAGGACTCTTAGGGTACTTACACCAGAGCTGGGAGCGTGTTTTCCAGCTCAGGTAGAAAAACACATGCTAGGTCTGGGGCTAGCTACCTGGGTAGATACCTTCCTGGAGCCCCTACGTACGTACTTGGGAAGCTAGCTGCGCTACCTCCAGCGACACTGTTATTTTTAACATGCTAACTTGGGCAAACCTGGGATGTGTGTGTCCTACTCAAGCTGGGAATCACACTCTCAGTTGCAATGTAGACACACCCTTCAGAAGATGGGCAGAATGACCTGCCACCATGGGATTGTTCCCTATTGTACATTTAATAGTGTTTTGTCCAGATTCGTTTTAAGGGTGCCAAACACCAGGGCTTCTGCCACTTGTCCTGCGAAGCCCGTTTCATAACGTAAGATCTCACCATTAGGAAGGGTTGTTTTTTTGTTTCATCACATTACTCCCAGCTTTATTCCCACCGTTACATGAAATAATCCCTCTCCCTCCTTGATATTTATAGTCAGATATTTAGAGACACATTTCTCCTCTGCCTCCACCTCTCAGCCATTTTTTACCCAGGTGCCACATGATCATCATGATGGCAAGTCCGAGATGGAAGCAATCCGGCTGATGATCCAGATGCTACAAAGAATGGTTTTAATCAGTCTTCATAAATCAGTCCCTCTGGCCCCATAACCTCGGTTGCTCTTCTGTGATCTCCCTCCCATCTGGTTCATATCGTTCTGATAGCGAGATGGCAAGAATTAGATAGAGTCTCCATGTATCTGTGCCCAGTAGTGGAGAGGGGTAGAGAATCAGGCAGCAATAGAGTGACTTGGAGAAGGGGTGGTGAGACAGTGGGAACAAAGTGAGCTATCCCTGTGCTCAGGAAAGAGCAAGTACTACAGTGAGCCCAGCTACTGTACCAAGATGTAAGGACAACTGCACTTGTGGAGCAGCTGGGCAAGGTCTGGCCCTTAGGCAACCTCTTTAACAAAATGCGGATTTTTCTGCAGAACATGCACATCAACTGTTTTACGTGGGTTACTACAGCGTCTTGAGGGCTGAGGGTAGTGGATAATTTTTTCCTTTCTTGCTGTTGTTTGAGAGGTGAGAAGTCATATCATTCAAGACTATTTAGGTACTAGAGAAGAACTTTGTTTCACCAGGTCACCAACAGGTTTATCCACCCCAAGCTCATCCATGTATAAAAAGGAACAGTGGGTGGTTACAGAAAGCAGAGACTCAGAATGAGACTGGCTGAAGGAGTATGCAGAGTGGTGCTTTGATTTTGTATTATGGTGTTCATGGGTTTCTGGAAATAAGTCAGAAACTCCTGAAATATGAACGCTGCCTCTTCCCTTGCACGCTCTGATGAGTACATGCATATTTTTCCACACTGCCTGAAATAACACTAAGAAAACACAAACATACACACTGGAAAAGAAACAACTCATCTGGCTGAATGTTCTAGGTCCGGGCACATGCAACTCTTACCATTTAAAGAAAACTACCCTTGACCGAAGTCTTATCTCCATGCAAGTGACTTCACATTTTACAACACGTGCTCCCTAATATGTCCTTGTTCTTTTTCCACAGCTGTATTTATGCATTGGGTAGGCAGGCAAGCAGAGCGGGCACATGGAAGCTGTGCCAGGAGTAAAATGAGGTGACTACAGCTGTGATGGACAATTGTTATACTAGGGATGAGAATGGCTGAAAGGCCCAGTGAAACATGCCAGTCTCCCCCTCCCTATCTCCTCCCACAAGAGCCTTTGATTAGTACTAAAAATTGAAGACTGCTCTTCTCTCTGCCTTACTGAAGATTCTGTCTCATCCTGCTCTGCAAAGAAAAACCTCCATGTCTGAACACTAAGGGCCAGATACAAAGGTTCAATGAAGTCAAACGAAAGACTCGTCAACTTCGGATCAGGCCCTAAATGTGCTAAGATTGAAATCCCCTCCCCGCCAAATTCCAACTCCATGGACTTGGTGCAGGAAAATAAATGAGAACAAGAGACACAATTCGCCTCCTAAAAATCCTGAATTGAAGTTTCAGGTGCGATCTTGGCCACTATTCAAGCCTATAAAGTCAATCAGCAACGACAGACTTTCCCTGCAAGGGACTGCAGGGCGGAGCAATACAGGACAGCTCTGCATGGCTTTTACCACTGAGGAATCTCTTTCACACTTACTCAGTGGAGAGACCGAGTTGTGTTCCAACCCCTTTCGGGTGCGAGAGTAGTGTAAATGAGATACATCCCAAGAACAAATCAGGGTCACTTCGGTGGTCCCACAGACCTGAGTCTCTCACCTATGGCAAGAAAGTTGCCCTGGGTTAACAAACCAGGCTTTCATTCGATTTAGTTAATCTGGTGCAAATCCCTATGTGGCCCTTCATGACTTCTCACCTCTCATTCAGTATTAAATGGTTGACTCCTGCCTCCAATCGGCTTGTGATGTCAGCCTCTATCTCCACTTACTACATTTTCAAACAAGCACCTCTGTCCTTTCTCCCATGCAGCCCCTTGTGCTTGGGAGGAGCTCCCTCTTAACAGCCACAAAACTACACCATTATCCTCCTTAAAATTCTCCTTTGCCATAAAGCCTACAAAAATATTGACAACATTTAGGCTGCTGGTGTGTGGAGACCACAGCCTTTCACACTGACCATACTGTTTCACTGTTTCCTTGTACTCCCCCCATCTGTCTGTATCCATCTGTTCTCTCGACTTATCTGTAGTTTGCAAGCTCTTTTAGTTCTGTGTCTGTACAGCCCCTAGCGCAATAGGATCCTGGACCGTGACTAGGGGTCCTAGGTGCTCCAAGTAAATAATAATCATTTTAGCTTCATTAAGAACAGATTTTAAACCTTTGCAACTTTTGTTCTTTGACAAGGTCGGTTTGTTTTTGTCATCTCCTATCCCGCCTTCCCGGGCCAGGCTGCTTCGAAGGGTCTGATTCTCCCACGCCTGAAACCTGTATGGAGTGAGTGATCTAAACTAGCAACGTTTTACACTCTGTTCAGGTGTAAGTGACTAAAGTGCAAGACAGTGGAGGACCAGCACACATATGTGACAGGGACCTTGCTGATGGCTGCACTTGAAATTTTTTGCTAATAAATGACATTTATGAAAAATCCTCTTATCTGTGAGGGCAGTCAGGGGACTCACCTGAACTTCACATGCAAACACAAATGTCATAAAATACCCCCTCTTTTCAAGGGGCGGTTGTGCCTGAAAGCCACTGGAGTCATACAGCATGATTTGTAGAGATTAGCAGTAACAGTAGATATTTTTGGTAATAGCAGAAGCAAGTTCAGTTGACTGTTCTTTATGGGGTTGTGATTGTTTTTGATTGTGAGGATTCATGAAACAAGTTGTGAATGTTTCACTGATTTTAGCATGCATGATTAGTTGTCTAAGTATTCACAATTAAAAGTGGATTATTCACTATTTGTGATTCTCCTGCTTTAAAGATTCAGTCACCTGATCAAGGTGCAGAAATACTCTCATGTTACTTAGCTGAGTAATCACCACAAATAGCAAGTAATCAAAATGTACCTTCCATAGGCTGACATTCATTTGCAGAAGCCAAACACTTAGGAAAACTAATCCCAGAGCAATCAGGCTTGTTTTGTGATAAACCCGCTAACAATAAAAATGGATAAATTCACAATGAATAATTCAACTGGCTCTAGTTTCTATCCTAAATCTTGCATCCCATTGTGAACTTAACACGATTTATTAAGAATGCAGCAGAACACAATACATTTTTCCTTAGCATTTTCTTCACTTGTTTGACTTGAATACAGGCGGTAGCCTGCCGAGCCTCAGCTATTTCAAGCACGTTATCTCACTTGTGTTATGTCATGTTACTGGAAAGTGGTGAGATACAACATGACATGACATAATACTGCATGTACTGCTGAATGCAGTGCAACATGTCAAAGGCATCATAGTACCAGATTTGAAAGGGAACAAGAACATCATCATTCTGGATACTGCTAGAGAAGACCAAGCTTAAGAGTTTCAGAAGTTTATTTTGGATAACTACCAGGAGTCTGAATTCATCTGAAACCTGTAGAGCTCCACAGACCATCTCCCATACGTCTTTTCTCTGCCTAACCTAACTATATTTTCCTTACTTTCAGAGGCAGATTTACAGCGAAACACAAAGTGCGCTAGCATGGGGCCCCCCCAACAACAGGGGGGCCCAGGGCCGGGCAGCTATGGGAGCAGAAATTTGGTCCTGCCAGCTCCTAGGGCTCCTGCTTCAAGCTCCGCACCCACTGGCAACCAAGCTCCTCCCTCCCTTGCCTCCTCTCCTCAGTGTGCCTTGTTTACACAACTCCCCCACTCCCAGCACTGTCACTGAACAGCTGTTTGCTGGCGCTCTGAGCACTCTGGGAGGGACGGGGAGGAGCGGGGCCTCAGCACACTCAGGGGAGGAAGCAAAGAGATGGGGCAGGGCCTTGGGGAAGGGGGTGGAATCGGGGCAGGGCAGAGAAAAGATACCCCCATGACCCCAGCCCCCTCTCCTGACTCCTGCACGCCCCCCCCCCACATCCCCACCTGCACCCCTCGCACCAAATGGGAGTTATCCCAGGTAACCTGCCCCAGCCCTGAGCCCCCTCCCTCACTCTAACTCCTGGCCAGACCCTGCACCCCAACCCCCAGCCTGCTCCTGCACCCTAACTTCCTCCCACACCCTGCACCTCCAGTCCTGAACCCCCTCCAGCACCCTACGTCCTGGCCAGACCCCGCACCCCGATGTTTTTTACATTATTTTTATAAAGCGCTTATTTTCATTTACTTCCTATTACTTATAGGAGGAGGATGAAGAAAACAAAGAACGAAAAACGGGTGGGGGGAGGAGTTGAGAGAATATCCTTTTTTTTTTAAACTGAGTCCCATGGAGGGGCCCCAGAAATGAAGGTGAGCACTGGGACCCACTAACTCTAAATCCCCCACTGCCTACTTTCCCCCCATGTCCATTCCCTGGCACAGAAAATTCTACCTCCTCTCTCACTACTGAAGGTTCAAATGAAACAGGAGTGCTTTACTCACAAAGGGTTTGATCCTGCAAGAATGTCACATGTAGATCCCTAGCGGCTCTCAACAGCAGTACCTTCGAAGGAGGACTTTCCAGGATATGGCCTGGAGGTTCTCACTCTTGTCTTGCCACTGGCAATCACAGCCTGCAGCAATCAATGCACCAAGCGACTAAGTACAAAGTCTGCCACTCTTGCTCAAGGCGAGTAGTACCTCGCTCACTAAGCAGCTCCATTCATTTCACCGGGCCTGCGTTAGGAGCAAAGTATCACTCAAAGGGTGAAAATCATCACTCTGCAGAAGTCTAGCACATGGCTTAAATCCTACTTCATTCCTATCTCAAGGTCTTAAGCAGTGTAGGATCTTCCTGCTGGTCCTGTGCAGAAGGGTGAATTTCACCCAGGAGGAATAATTGTGGCAGAATCTGGCCCTAGATAAATATAGAAGATGGAGACATTGTGTTGTTAGACAGTAGGCTGTACCTGAGAGATCAATGCATTGATTTTCAGTCCATTACAATAGATGCATTAAGAGAGCCAGCTTGTCAGCTCTTCCAGCAAACGTTCAGCTAAGGCACTTATGCAAAGTGTAGCTAGTCCATGTACACTGGCTGCTCTGCAATGGAAAGACAGAAAATACACCTGCCTGCTCCCCTTCCTGGGGCACTAGAACATTTCAGAATGAGGCTCACATAACAAGGGTCTGAGCATGGGATGCTCAAACAACATTGAGGAAGTAGCTAGTCAGTTTAGGTACATTCCATAGAGTGGATTATATAGATTTGTTTTGAAAAATGTCTGAATGACAGCCTTTGAGAATACTGTATCACCCTGACCTCAGATAGGTTTTGCATCGGAACGGAGCTAAAGCTTTTACTGTTAGCTTCGGTTTTGTCTTTTTTGCAAAGGATACAGTCTCAATGGGCCCAATCCTGCCTTCCATTATATCTGTACAAACCAATGGAGTTACTCCAGATTTACACCAGATAAGTGGAAGTAGGTGTTGGCCCACAATACCACCACAACCACACACCCCTACGTTTCACTTTGCTTCAGAGGGTTGGGTTTATCAGTCTGAGAAATCTCCAGCTAGCAGTCCTGCTTCCAACTTCTTATCTTGACACTGACCTCTTGACACAACTTCTGTGACCTTGGGCAAGTCATTTATCATTTGTGCCTCGGTTTGCAGATCTGCAAAATGGGAATAGCAGAGTTTAAACACCTGCCCCCCCAAAGAAACAGCTTTGAGCTGGAAAAGCATTCTGGGTACTGAAATACAAGTAATACACTACACATTCTGATGCACTGCCAAGCTTCTGTATTTGGTACCGACACATGGTGACCCCACTCTGCATTTGTTGCCCCAAAACTGTCATTACTGAGAAAGGGAATTATACATGCATAACAGCTGCAGGATTGGGCTCTCACAGGATAGCTTTTAAACTGCATAAATGTCTTAGAGCAGTGGCCATTAGGACACCAGGATACCTCCCATTTTATGCTAGCTGAGTGGCAGCCAACAGTGGCGCTTGCCTTGGATCATTCCTGCCCCTCTGTGGCATTTATGATTCACACTGATGCTATCAATGGTGAAGAGGTTCATTCACCCTAAGTAATCAATGAATGCTACTGACTTTGGAAGAGAGGAGTGATTATTATACATTACTGCTCCTGCTAATGACATCAGAGTGGCTGATGACTACTCTCAACATTATATAATCAGGAATTTAAATGAAGAAGTTCTGCTCTCGATGATTAAGGCACTACTAACTGAAACATTACATTCCCTAATTCTTCCATAGTCTCATTCCATAACCCAGGGGCCAGTGCTTTTAACACTGATAACATGCTCAGTTGAAACAGCACAGATGCCAAGAATTTAAATTTCCGAAGACACTCCTTATTTCCTGTGAAAGCATGGCATTGTTAGCAAGTATCAGACGCAACAGGCGACCTCTCCTGTCCTGGCTGGCACGGATCTGGAACTGGGGTATCCCACTGGCTTTGAATGTTACTGCAGAGACATCCCACTGTAACAGACTGCAGATGTCAGCAGTCATCCCACAGAGACATGCTAGAGTCAATTTTTAAAGGATTTTTACATTGCTAAAAACTATAGCCCAAATACTAGACTAGACTGCAGAACCTTCACACTGGTATACTCCTATTCGTACAGGCAGGGCCCTGTTTAATAGTTCTACAACCCTACTGGGAATGGTTAAGGTTTTCCCTGTGATTAGCGACTTTAGATACCTAATTCGTGACATCTTAGGCAGCAGAACTGGGTGGAAAATGGCTTTCCCAACCTGTGAAAATCTGTCATTTCAAAAAATTACCTGTTTTGCAGCAGGATGAAACCAAGACCCTGCAAAATATTTTGCAAGAACCAAAGAGAGAGACCCAAACTCTAGGGCAGTCAGTAGCCAAGCATTTAAGGCACTCACCTGGCAGGTGGGAGACCCAGGTTCAAGTCAATCACTCCCTCTCCCTCTCATTTGTACCCTGAACCTGAGAAATCTCTCTCAGTGAAATTTGTGTCAAAACAAAAACGTTTCTGGCAAAAGTTCTGGCTTTGATGAATTGATGTTTTCCAAAATAAAACCATTATGTCAAAAACTTCCCGACCAATTGTACTTAAAGTCCCCAGACATTCACAAAAGGCTGAGCTGCCCACCCCCTCCGAAAATTGGTCTCCTTCAAAGCATTTCCAGCTGGGCATCCAAGAAAGAACCCACCACCTTTGAAAATTTTGACCTCTTATCTGTATTAAATTCTAACCAAGTTGTTTCCATAAGGGAGCAAAAAAAAAAAAAATAATAGTCCCAGAGACATGTAAATATCGACAGTAAATCTGGTTCTGGGATTTTTTGTTTTTCAAACTCAGACAGCTCTCCTACTACAACCGATTGCTCTGTGTGGGGCTGCAAAAAACTATCATTTTCTCTTATAGTCGTTTTGACTTACAGCGTGTCTCAAAAACTGCACACTCCTCATATCCATCCAGCTGTGTGCAGCAATAAACATGATAATTATGCAGCTACATCTCCAATTTTGTACGCATAAGGGTAGCTGAATACATTGTTAGCAAAATAACGATTAACCCTCAACAGGGCTCAACCTACACTGACCTCTGAAGCTTCCCCAGATGGGCAAACTGTGGCGGGGGCTTTGTATGTTATAGGTCCAGACACTTGCTGTTCTTCAGAGAAAGCAATTTCATTTTTTTGTGCATCCAAAAGAGGCCAAGAACAACACAGTCAGCCAGGCTCTGTGTCCTGACACTAGGGCTTGAGGGTATTTCAAAACAAATGCCAAAGGCATTACAGGAGGTAGAACAAAGGTGCAGAGGATATACTGCTAGAGAACAAGAGGGAGCACACTCCAGAAAAGCTTGACATGGTATAAAAATTCAGGTGTGTGCTTTAGTGACAAGATGTGTGAAAAAGGAGGCCGGTAAACGTGATGGGGCAGATATCAGGAATGAAGGGAAGAACAGTCAACAGAATTATTTTTTAATGAAAACGTAAGTCTGATGCTATATAAAAGAACAGTGACTGTGTTTACACTAATGTGTCACCACTGTATTATCATGTTTAAATATTCTGAAGTTCAGATTATATGCTGTGTGTTTGTATCTCAGTTTTGTTGTGTTTTTAGGTGACACCCACAAGGCAGATTTACATCTAAACTGGTCAGCTATGTGTTTGTTGATGGCCCGTTAAGGAGAATCAATTCTTCCAGTGGACCCAGGGCTGACCTTATCATGAGGTGAACTAAGGTGGCCGCCTCAGGTGCCAGACTGTGGGCTGGGGAAGGGAGGCACCACTAGGACCCAGAATGTAGAAAATGCATCTGCAGCTGGGGATCAGGACATCATCTGAGCTCCCCGCCTCAGGTGCCAAAATGCTGTGGGCCATCCTTGAGTAGACCCCTCCCGAAGACTCCTCAGGGAGCACTAGCCAGTGAACAGTGCATGACTCAGCAAGGCTCAGGTGACCAAGACTCCATGTTTATGCCAGTAATTTTCCATGCTCCTAGACTAAGAGAGAGAAATTGCAGACTGCAACATCATCTCCTCTTTATTCCTGCTCCAATTCTCCAGACTGTGATTTTCTAACGAGAAGGAAGCTTTGAAAGGACTCATGATCCTTCCACCAATCTTTTTGGGTGACCCAGAGGGACTTATTGGAAGCCATCACTGATATTATTCTGACCTACTGATTCTGAAATCAATTGCAATACATATGATTTCTTTAAACTTTTAATAACTCTTGTTTTCTTTTTAAATAAATCTTTACTTAGTTTACTAAAAATTGGCTGCAGCGTGGTATTTGATCCTGAAAGCACATGTTGACCTGGGGTGACTGTCTAATCCTTTGGGATTGGAAGAACCTAATGTGTGGTGAATTTTGGTCCATCACTTAGTCCAGTTGTCTGGGTTGTAATTGGGGCTGGAGTGCAGCTCTCTGTGAACTAGTGTCATGCTACATGAGCTCACTTTTGTTACTGGCTTAGTAAAATCTTAAGCTAGATTCTACCACCCGTTTGGGGTACATGCCCTGTATTTTAGCAGTCTGACCCAAGATTGGTGCTCTTAGCTATGGTCCATACCAGGTAGCGTGACTGTAGGATTGTAACAACCCTCATTCTACTTGGTGAGTGCCTTCTCGCACTTGTTGAACTTACTGGGGCAATCTGTGTTCATCAATGTGAAGAAGGGTTACACCATTTAGCCTTTCACTGATAACAAATGAAGTTCAAGGGAACTTTTTTCTTCTAAAACTGCTCAGATTTAAATATACCTCCAAAGATTAAAGGCGAGCAATGAAAACCTCATTGTGATGCTAAACCAACCTTCCACACCTGTTCCACCTTATCTAGGAGAATTTTATGTTTTCTGAATCAGAAGTTCATTTGCTTTTTCTTCATATCTAGGTACCTATAAGCCAACTCTCTAAATATTGCATCAATAAAACATTCAGCAGTGACGGTGTTTCAGTCCCTTTTCTTCACAGTGGGTTAACTGTCTCTCCAAATCAAGACAGTTTCATTTACATCTCACAGGCAAACAAGGGTCTGCTCCCATGGTGGGTTTCTCCAAACTTTAGGCCTCCCAACTGGAGTTGTATGAATGACAGATTTTTCCATTCTCTGTTTCATTATCTCCATCACTGGAATGCATCTGTCAGTGGAAGCTGCCATATAACGACTGAGGGCTCTGGTCTGAAGATACAAAAAAGAGGAGCGAGAACCCCTTTAAAAATGGGAAAACGAGATCTCAAACTCGTGATGAAGTGTGCTCTTGTCCTTTTGTTTGTATGTGTGTTTTGCTTCTGGGATGCTAATTTGAAAATGATTAATTTTAATCAGACCCAGTAATTCTTTAAAGTTTCTGCAGTCTCAGACGTACAAACACATTCTAAGTCCTAATCTCTGCCAGGCTATCAGAATGGTCTCATCATATTTGATTGTTAATTATTGGGTTTTGTTACATTTAAGACAACACTTGATTCATTTATTTTCTTAGTGATTTATTTTTCTTTGTAATTAGGTGCAGCAATGGGAATTGTTTTTATAGTACACTGGCATTTTGCACTGAGGGTCTCCTGAGTCTACTCTCAATCTTATAGCCACATGCAGAACGGCTTTGGGAGCCCCTGGTAATCGGTTCGTTATACATTTTAAAATAACGTCTGCTCCCTAAAGTAGAAGTCTGACTCTGCTGTAACTTAGCAACATGACAAAATGCCCACAGTGGCAAAAGAAACCCCTAAGACTCATCTGGTCCTTTGTCGTTTTTATTTATTTGCAACAACTATGTTACTGACTGATAAGCGAAGCAAACAATGAAATACCATGACATGTATGTTCCACATTTACTCATCAGTTTTACTGTTGTTAGAGAGATTCATAAGTAAGCAAGGAACTAATAAAGCCCTGTATACACATATGGAAGTTGACAACATCAGTAATATTTCCGTCAACTGAGTTAATATAATCTAATTACATAAGAAATACTGTGAAATAGAAATAAGTCGTTTGCTTTAAAGAAACTTAATTCCCCATACTGAAATGTGAGTACACACAAAACTGGCTAAATATTCTTTTATATTGTCAGTACCTAATATCTGTTTCCTGTGGAGTATTTGATCTATAAAAATATAAAATGAAATTGACTGGTTGGCAGTGGAGTGTAAAGTCTGTACCATAAGGGAGTGGGTGGGCGGAAGGGGTTTGAGAAGAGAGAAAGACAAGACTTTCTGGCTTTTAGCAGATGCCAAGATTATCCCATCACCACAATAATTCTTTGTTTTTGTTTCTTTTATTCATGATTGAATTTTTTTGTCCTGTTGAAAAGGGCCAGATTCAGGCCACTGAAAAACCTGTAACTTCTCTTGTCAGGCTCAGATTTTCAAAGAGAGAACCCCACAGGTAAGCTCCTAAACCTATATTTAAGCACCTGCCTGATTTTCAAATGGGAACAGTTGAGTGTTCAGCACTTCTGACAATCAGGCAAGCGTTTAAAGGTAGACATAGGTGCTTAATTTAAGGCTTCGCTTTTTGAAAATCTTGGACTTAAAGAAAATTCAAACTCAGTGGAAGTGCATCCCACCGACAAACCTGTCTTAACCCGAAGGGGCCAGCCCAGGGCTGGCAGAGTAGCTAGCAGTTTTGGTGAAGTGAAAAGCTGTCGCCTGCAGTAGGAATTGGGCTGGAGGCAGCACCAACTCCTTTCGCATAAGACCACACCAAAGAGTTTCCAGATGACAAAGATGTCCAGATAAGAGCTCAAGGGGTAAAAGGCTCCATAGCCCTGATCCGTTCTCTGACGCACCCACTTGCAATAGTACATAATCCTGCATGATGACTATTGTGGTGCTGCCTGAAGATGCCCTGTTCCCTAAAGCCTCACACAACAAGGCAGATCCTTGGCTCCAGTCTGCCCCTATAGAGCATAGGCTCTAAGGACACAGGTGCAAATGCCACCAGAGGGTGAAATCCACAGATGACAGAGCTGGCAAAGCTAGTCCTAATGCACCTCCTTCTGACACCCTGACATGGGGGCACAGCCAAGAAAGACGTGTCAGAGGGCAGCTGCACTCTGCCAATCTCCACGTAATATAACTGCCCCCCGTTGGCATAAGTTAGAGCAGCGTCAAGTCAGCTCCTAGGAGGCCCAGGGATCGGAGAAGGACAGAGGTGGCATACAGACAACATTGCCTTTCCCTTCCTCCCCAGGTCCTGGGCTGAGCACCGCTCAGCCAGACTCAGGGAAGTGGGAATGTCTGTAAATCAAATCAATCATGCATGCATTTAGATGTGGTGCCATCCAGAAGTGCTTTGCTTTACTGAATTATATAAAACAATGCAAATCTACGCAAGGCTGCGCTAATGTCCTGTGTCACACTGGATCCTGTCCAGGTTTTGTGCTGCATACAGTCTCCTCTTGGAGCACGGCTCAGGGGACGCCCGAGTGGGGCTGTTGTCTGTCTTAGCACAGGAGCAGACATGTTTTCGCATCCCATCCTACAACATGAAGGTGGGGAGGCACAATCCAGTTGTTTTATTAGCAGGTGTGCTAATCTCAGACCTGTTAAAGTGGCTTTGACAGTGATCTCTGCCAGGACGTTTGAAAATCTCCCAACACTGCCCCCAGGGCCCTGATATCTTTCCATTATCAGGCCATTTCACAGCCTCTAGGGCAGTTCTCTGAGGACAGAAGGAAGAGTAAATGGTTATAGTCACAATTCACTCATCTCACGGTTAGCCATGAGGACCTTGAGTTCTTCCAGTTGGGACACACTCTCTCTCTCGTTGACCTCAGGCAAATCACCCAGACGTCCTCGTGCCTTAGCCAACAGCCAGTATACTGGATACACTTCTGAAAACGAGCTGCAGCAGTGGAGATGAACTTTCTTGGGTTTATCAATTATCTTCCCTTCGTGTCCCCTCGTGGCCACTCCCTTGGTGATTTTCAGTCTCTCCCCCACAGCTACAAAACTCACTGGTCGTCTCTTTAAAACGAGCGGGTGTCCTTGATTTCAGAGACACAAGACTATAGAAGGAGTGGAGATCAATTTTCAGGAAGGTGCTCTCAGTTGAGCATCTTTCCAGGGGCCAATATCACCCCAACAACCCCCCTTTCATAAACTTGTTAGGTGTTTGTAAGAGGTGGGTTTGTGAGGATGACATAACAGAACTTTGTCCTGCACTGTCATCCAGTCCCAGAGCAATTCATGCCAACAGGGGGCAAATTGTCTCCGTAGTTCATAGCCCAAATAACCAGGCTGAGAGTTGGGACATTCTAGGAGGGCTGACTGGAAAGCATCCTCTGCTCCAGGTTGTATTGCTTAGCTGCTCCCATGCCCGTGATACTTCAGAGAACCCAGAGCTCCAGCGTCCCCACTCTGCATGGACAATAGTCAATAGATTTTCGTAGTCCTAGGTCCTCCACCCTTGTCCTCACACCCAAATCCCAGTCCTCACACCATATAACAATGCACAGGCTCCATAACATACAGAGAGTGAATATCCCTCCCACCCCGAGCAGACCTTGCAAATCAATCACCGCCCCTACGCAGCAGCATCTCACCAGTTTGCTGTCTTTGGACCTCTGTGCCCGCAGAAGGGAGAGGAGAAAGATCTGGCAAGATTTCCATATACTTAAGCCTCACAACATGCCTGTTCAGTATAACAGGTTAACACCTGATACCGACAGGTTAACACCTGATACCGAGAGAGGAGCTGAAACAAAGGGCAGTAAATGACTTGCCTGTGCTACGCAGCAACTATCAGTAGCAGAGGGGAGAAACCCAGGAGCCCTGTCTCCAGGACCCAGCTTTAGCAACTAGAACATGCTCTGCCCCCCACCCCCACCTTCCTTTCTTACTCCACATCCCTCTCCCCACACCCCCAGTAAGAGAACATATAGTCTATTCTTTGCTCAGTTTCCTCTCTGATTGTCACTGATCTAGAATCAGACTTCCACTGAGTGATACAGGGACTTAAAGGATTAGGGATGGGTGGTAAAGTTTGTATGCAGGGGAGGGGGAAGGAATTGGCTCTTCAGCGGAAGTCAAGCTGGGGACCCTACAGGGAATGACAATATTACAAAACCGCCTTTTTTTAATTGTTTGAAATGGCTTTAAGATACCGAACCCTGCCCTGGCATAAGGGGGTGCAGGTCCCACTGAAGGAGCTGAACCTGCTTATGCATAACATTTAAAAATTCACTGTATCTTATATTTGAAACAGCGCAGAAATGGACCGATTTTTAGGCCTTACAATATGAAAATATATTTTGTCTATCTTCCAGTACATAACTTACAGTAACTAGGAGCAATCTATTCAACCAAATAAATCACTTACATTTTATTTATGCACACACACATGCATACACACACACACACAGTATACAGAGAGAAAGACACACACACACATAAATATACACACAGATTATACAGCAATTTTCCACTGTTTTTTATTTGACTGGAAACCATAAAGCTGTGAAGCAAGAAGGAACCTGAAAGCTCCCACAGAGGGGCTGCCTGCACATCGTCTTGAAATGTGCTGTCTGTATCAGGAAGGCGTTTTAAAGATTTAGACTAGGAGATATAAATGGAATCTCTCTGGAGTTAAATTATGCTACCTCTGGGCCTAATGTTCCTCTGGTTTGCCTGAGGAAGACAAATGTTTCGTCCTTATCTGTGGATTTCTTTGCTAATTAAAATGCATGAAATACTTTAAGCTGTATTTACCCGAGGGGCACTTCAACACTGTTCTTTTACCATTAAAAAAAAAACCTGATAGAAGTTTTTAAAGATGTCATGCCCAGAGCTGTTCATTAATATTCCTTAAAAATAATATCAACAGAGCAGGATATTAACATTGCAGGTCTATCTATGCAAAACAATTGTGAATCTAAACAGATGGCAAGGAGTGAAATCAGAAGCAACCAGGAACAGGCGCAGCGATTGAGCTTAGATGTTGTCAATTGCCTTAAAGAGCTAAATACTTTTGTTAGAATTTGCATTGTTCCCTGGGTAGTCCCAGTATCGTATAGAGAGAATTTGGCAAACACTGGGGCAAAGTTAACTAAGGCAAAACTGGGAAGATTTTAAGTATAGCTACTGACAATTACATCATTTACTACATTCAATGAGAAAGGCAGGAAGACACAAAGGCCACCTCTTGTTGATGGGGTAAATCTTCGTTCTCAGGCTGAAGGACGGAGCAGTGTTTCTGAAGTCTATTCACACAGGAGACTTCACAAAGCACTGTACAAAAGACCATGCCTAAGACTAACAAGACACAATAGAGAAGAGTCTCCTTTCCTAGCACTTTGCCTGAGCCCCAGTGACTACACTGGGATTTTATAGCCCTGCAGACCGAGACAGCTGACATGGGCCAGACACGGATGTTTAACTGCTGTAGACATACATGGAGGACCTCAAAGCATTTCAGTAATACAAAGCCTAATCATTGCAAGACAGTTACAGTGACTGGCATTAAAAAGTCAGCATTTCCTTCAAGCTACCCCAGTGTGGCAAGCACTTTTAATCCTATTATGCCTGCTTTTCTGAAGGGGGGGAAAGATAAAGAGAGGTTAATCTGATGAAGGCCACCCAGCCAGTTAGTAGAAGGAAGAAGAGAATCCATGAGTCCTGACTCCTGCTCACATAAGCCAATTTCAGAAGCTGAGATGTTTAAAATAATCTTCCAGGGATATATATTTGAGCCAGTCTAGAAACAGACAAGAATCCTCTGGGTAAATGGCCAGAGAGGACAAGATGCTCTTTGGGCAGATGCCCATCTTCTTATGTGTCTGCAAAGCACCATGCATAGCTATATTAAGCTGTATCGAGGTAGTGCCTAGAGGTCACAGCCGTCTTATGCTACAAATATGTAACTAAAAAATGGTCCTTGCCCCAAAGAACTTACCTTACCAGGGTAAAACAAGAGACAACATGTGGATACAACAAATAGGGAGGGAGCAAACCTGGAAACTTAAAGTTCCAATTGTCCTGTGGTGCACAGAACAACACTGAATTCCTGTAAGCACAAACAGGTGAACAAAAATGCAACCTCTTCCAGCAGCATGGGAAATGTAAGATGCTAGGACTGCAAACAATAAAGGACGGGGCCTAAAACTGCAGGGCCTGATCTTTTATTGCTTGTTAATTGGGCTCTGTTTTTGAATCCACAATTAATTGACAGCACACATGCTACCAATCTGATGCCTACCAACTAGATTAGGCATGCAAATAAGGTAGCTCGATGTCTAAATGCTAACATCTGCACCCACAATTAATTGCAGGCACAAATTTGCACCCATAGAAACTGGAGGACCGGTTGGGGTTCCTTTAAAACTTTTGGCCCATAATGTCTTAACAGATGTAACTAAGTAAAAGGAGGGAGCAAGGCCATAGGAATATCCTGAAAGCTTCTATGAAGCTGTGTAACTACAATTAAAAAGTTCAATGGAATTCTAGTGTCTAAAACTCTAGGGATTGCTTTAACTGCTTATTCTTGTGGATTCCAGCAGCGTTTGGGCATACCAACTGAGATCAGGGCCTTATGTGCTAGGCATTTTATCCACGCTCATTAAGACACAGTTCCTACCTTGAAAATAATCAAAGGTCTTATCTGTACAGGAAAATGACATCGTATGAGAATATATTAATGACTATGGTAAATATGATTCAGCACTCAGTGTTGGCAAGGAAGGTCATAGATAACATCATGTCAATTTGCTGTATTAATTTTAGGGTGGATCTAGGATTAACCATGACCAGCACAACACTCCAGGGCCTGATTCTCATTTACATTAAGGCCCCTTTACCATTATGGCAACTTAAAGCAATGTAAAGGGGCCTTAGTGTAAAGGGGAACCAGGCCCTAGCCATTTTGTATGGTACTAATTACTTTGCTTTGACATGGTGTAATTTTTCAGTGTGGACAAGCCCTACATGGACAGTTTACAATTGAAGCACCAAGAGGTTAAATAACTTGCCAAAGGTCCCACAGGGAGTCTGTGGCAGAGCTGGGAATTAAACTCAGCTCTCCAGAGCTCTAACCAGAAGCCATGCATCTGACCTTGCCTGAAATCAACCAGGAGAAGAATGAAGACGAGAAGAGAGGAGGATAGGAGGTGTGTAACATTCCTAGGTGCTGGAGTAATGCATGAATTTCCAACTGCTGCACTGACAGTCGCTTCATGAAGCATAGGAATAGAAATGCACAGGAGAATAAATATCTTCTGTCTGCTGGTATTTCCTCCACAGAGCTTCCATAGGGAAGCTAACTATTAGTCCAGAGTTAGAGTGGCTGGGAATGACATCTGGAGGGGGAGAAATTGAGAGTTCCTGTTGAGATGGACAGTCAACCCACACACACAGGCAGCATTTTAAGCCAGCTCTCACTTGTGGAATTGCTTAGATGAAATCCTTGCACACTCTGATATGATTGGTTATGTTGTCTGCTGGGGCTGAAGGGAATTTGCAGAGACCAAATGTTGTCGATTATTCCCTTCTTGCCTCTCGAGTGAATAGAAGTGTCAGAAGAGATTACTACTGTGTGCGATGCTACACGTACAACGCACATTTCGCTCCTCCGGTCTCATGAGAAATGGCTAAGAGTCATGGTGGAAAAAGAAAAGTGATGGGAAACTTTACCGTAGATATTGGATTTAGCACCAGCAGTGAAGGAAACCAATCCCGGTGTATTTAAATAGTACCTGGAACATCTCCATACATATTACAGGCTCCAAATGGGTGCGGGGGAGGGTGGAAGGGTTTCAGGATCCTCCCCCGCCCCGACCCATCCCACACGAGGGCCAGCTACAAAGCAGTCCATGCTTGGGCATACCCAATATCCTAAATGGGGCAGAGATGAACAGGGAAGAGGATCAAAACTGCTCTAGCCGACACTAGTGACCAGGCTGTAAATACAAAGCTGAAATCCACTTTTCCCTCCCCCGCAAAAAATCAGGCCAAGCACAGGAACCGAGGAATGGCGAGTCAGGGCCAATGGGCTGCCAGCTGCAGTCTATGCAGACACTGGCTTCCCAAAGGTCCCCTGACGTGGAGTTTGTTGTGTTGGTGTGAGCTCAACGTTACTGAGGTCTGGCTGTGGGGCTTGCTTCCAAAAGCAGATAAGTAGACCTGCTTAAAATACAAGACAACATTTTCACCTCCAGATGCAAAAATTTATTTTAAAAGTCCATCAAAATGATGAATTTCACATTTTTGACCGGTTGCTCTCACATCCTTCTGGGGAAAAATCTGCTCCCAGCTGCAGCTGCCTTGCAACCTGCCAGAGGCAGCCTAGAACTTAACAGAACTCTAAAGCTGTGAGCCTGCCTAACAAAGAGATGACACCCTCCCTCAGCCAGGGATCTTCGCCCAAGTTTACCCAGGAGGTGTCAGCTGTTCTTTAACGGCTGTTCTCCACACTTCAGTAATGTACACAAAGAGCAGCAGCTGACATTACAAGCTACAGCATCAATTGACTAGCCAACCTCTGAAATGGCTGGAGCATTTTTCAGGCACATCAACAACAACAACACAAGCGATTGTGTGCTGGGAAGGAATTTCAACTGTGGCACCATATTGGGTAAGTAGACAGTAAGTCCAAATTCAGTCTCTGCATTGGATTGGATAGGCAAAATATGGATTAAAAGACAGACTTACATCTGCAAAAGATAACCTGGTTCTTCATCTTTTTTCTCTGAAGACATCAACTCTATCTCAGAAGGTAACCATTCATGCATAAAATTACTAAAAGGGACCATCTATCTGACAAATGTCTGTTCCCTAATAATTTATACCACTTGATCTATTTTGAAAGGTTAGCCTTACATTTAAATTACAGTTCTGAATAAGGTCAGTCTGCTACTTAAAGATAAATTTACTCCACCTCCTCATGTTGCACTGTTGTGTTTGGATAATGACATGCTTTTCATTCCCATGTTCTCGCCCCTTTCAGTAATGATGTCCCAAACTGCCATCCGTGACCTAACCCGCCTGCACCATACTGCAATCTCCTCTTCTTTTAGAATCCCTGTCACTCAAATAGCATTAATGTCTCTGAGTTACAATTTTTTCCATGCTTTTAGTGGATGATGAGGTAACACCCAGAGCCCCCAGAAAATGGATGAAATAAATTATGCATACCAAGGCCAGAAAGACCTCTGAGTTTTGTTTCGCTAGGTGAGATAACACATTGCATAACCAACACCATTAAGTCCATTTAATTAAAGAATAATTTTTTTTCTGCTTTAGATGGGTAAAGCAATAAAATGCCACTGTTTAAAGCAGAAATGCTAGTGCAACATTCAAGCATTTAAAAGCTACCCAGGAGACGCTAATTGTATACCTGGTGACAGAAAGTTCACAATGTTTATGCATGGAGGCATTTTTCTGGTGGTATTCTCAAACTGAAATTGTTTGGAAAATTACTGGATGGCAGAAAACTTTTTGAAAATTACTACTGTGGGTATTTTTCCCAACTCTGAAGAGCTGTCACCAGTTATAACTTGGTGTTCTGCATCTTTTTTCATTTGCCTAGGGAGCACCTTTGTATTTTAAGGGAGGAAAGAGTTATGCACATAGGTTAATGCACTAGTCCTTCACCTCTGAAGTTTGAGGCACAGGTGCAAACAAGCTTGGTGATTTTGTCCTATAGTCCCTTTGTACACATTACAAATGCACACAGTTCTGCATGACTGGCAGTTTCTGCTTTGAGATAAGGTGGAGTCTGAGAGACAGGATTTAGTTTGTGTCCCTGTTGCAATAGTTGGCATAGAATAACCAGCCTGCACCAAAGAGGTGCCCCCTCTCAGACAGATACAGTATCAAAACCTGGATATACTATTAAAAAATAGCATCCAGAGGCCCGTCATGAAGGATTCTCCATCACTGACCACTGGCTGTTTTTCTAAAAGCTCTGCCCTTGGAATTATTTTGGAGGAGTCCCAGGGCCTGTGGTCTACTGAAGGTCAAACTAAACTATCACAATGGTCCCTTCTGGCCCTGGAATCCATCAATTCTATGGCCTGTCTCTCTTCCACACAAGTGTTTGGCCCCCGCTTTGTTACCCTCCCTTGCAGTTTTGGGTTGTGGGCATTGCTCAGGCTAATGACTGTGCTGCTCCATTCCTTCAACAGCCCTGTGTCGATGCAGACAGGTACGAATAAAAATATTCCCCCAAGGGATAATTTGGGTGAATTGAAGCAACTAATATGATGCCTTTTGCTGTTATCATTACTTGCATAATTCCTCAAATGGAGGGTGCGCGATGGCTAGACAGATGTTTAACAGCTTGTAGCTGGCTGGTTTCTTTAGTGTCCAGAAGCCTATTTACACTGGTTCATTTGATAAAAATCACGTTTATGCTGTTGGACTGTGGACAGTTCGTTATGCATCGGCCATCACGAGTGACTAAGTAGCTTGGTGCTATTCTTCTCTATACAATAACTGAGAAAACTCCCCTGCTGCCCACGTAAAGCATTCTCCTGTAGGGTTTTCCAAACAGCTGTGCTGAATGTCCCAGCACGCACAAACCTTTCTGAAACAGATCCAGTTTAGAATTTGGCCAACAACTGCGGCCAGAGTTGCTGGTTGGCTGAACTGATTCCCATTCAGGGCTGTAACTAGCCAGTGGATGAAATGGGTACCATCACAACAAACCTGTTCATTATCAGGAATCAATGGAACTTAACAGTGTTTGCAATGGTGACCAGGGCAAACCAGAGATTCTGCCAAATCATCCAGAGGAAGTTCAGGCACTAACAACTCATGGAAGGGAAGGAGAGGGGGATGGGTTGCTTGAAAATACAAAGACTAATGGTATGAAATTGAGAATGGAGACATTTAGTTTGTATATCAGGATGCACTGTCTGGCAGTGAGATCTAGTAGACTGAGAAATAGTCTCCTTCAGAAAGTGGTAGAAGCTGTGCAAGGGGAAGTCCTTAATCCCACCTGGAGATCCTCCTGAAGGGATGAATTAAAGAAACAACTGTGGGAAACAGGAAAAGAAAAGTTCTCAGGAGGTCAGTTTGAGGCAAGCAGCTAAATATACACCCACATAAATGAGTTTTGTATCAAATCGCATACTGATCTGTTGTCTTGTACAGTATTTTTTGCAAGCTGTAATCATCTCTGATGGTTTTTCAGTGCCCTGGACATGCAGACAATGGAGGTTTGATTATAAGCATCCACACAAACTATGCGAGCCCATCTGAGCATCGTAAGCAATAAGCATCGTATCTGAAAATTCCAGTCTCTGCGCACCAGAGGCATCCTACAAAAGCATGACAATGTCTCTCAAGATGAACCTTCTGCCTCAGTTGGCGTCTGTTCACATTAACGCTGTCAGCATTAGCGCTCTTGATGAGGAAAGGAGGGGTGGGGACACAAGCCGCAGAAGAGCGGGACTACTCTAAAGACAAGCCTTGAATCTTGATGTTGCTCTGTGCCTTCATCTAGAACCAGGGAGTGCAACCAGTGAGCCGGAAAGAAAGAGCATCGATGCAGGAAGGATGCTCCTCTCCCTGGCCTCGGCCATGAAGGAAACCATCCTTCAGCATAGATTTATCTAAATCTGCAGCCAGGTGTCTCATCCACAGCAAATGATGGATTCTGGCCAGAAGAATCTGCCCTCCCTCCTCGTTATAACTGGCTTTGTGCTAACCAAGGATACTGCTAGAGTCCCTTTTGGGGGCAATGGGAAGGAAAATTGAATTAGACTTTTTAAAGGGTTTGCTAATGAATTATTCATACAACATTTTAAAGAGCTGAGTTTTCGATCAAACATCAGCCCAGGCTTCATTAACCAACACTCACCTGTGACTTACAGAAGAAAAGTCAAAATGCTACTTTACCGTTCTTAACCACCGTTTTCCCTGTCTCTCTGCCTGAGAGTTTTGATCTGCATCCAGGCATGGCATCCAAACAGATCTTCCCCATTAATGACATTGGCAATAGCAAAGTCCTTAGCAGACTTCCAAGAGAGGCTTGTTTTTCTCCCTTCGAGATGGATGCTTCATTGTACATTAAGTGGGATGCAAAAGATCTGATGTGTTTCAGCCCATCTCAGTATTCAAGAATACCCCGAGTTATAAAAGTTAATGTTAACAAGTTTTGGAAGAGATATTAAACCTCATACTCCAGGGCTCTAACTACTAGGGATGAAAAGGCATCTTGCACCTTCCCCTGAAGCACCTCATGCCAACCACTGTCAGAGACAGGATACTAGAGCAGGTGAACCAAAGGCCTGATCCAATCTGGGAATTCCTATGTTTGCGTGTGAGCAGTGATGACTGTTTGGTAATACAGTGCCTAGCAGATTGGTGGCTCTTAAATAATAATCATGGGTGAGCTCAGTTAACTGCGGGTCCACCTCCCACTGGGAACTGGTGCAAATCCCGTACCTGGGGACACTGAAGTTTAGGAGTCAGCAAAGCTCATGGGTATAGTTGACTGTAATGCCAGTGTTTCACAAGACCCCTCAGGAGACAACAAGAGAAAGAGTGTTTCTATGAGATCAGGTTGCTGGGCCTACAGGTTGCAGAGTCCTAGAAAGTAGAGATGGGGAAAACCCACTTGTAGAGCTGGTTGGGATTTTTTGTAATGGTTTTTCAGTGGAAAATACCAATTTGTTGAAACAGCAACTTTTCACAGAAAAGGGCCACATTCCAGGTGAGCGCTATAACTACCTGGACAGTCTGAGACACAGGTGTCTCTTTTGCTCTTGTTTTTCACAAAACAAATTCAAAGAGGTCTCGGTTTCATCCCAGTGTGGAATGGAAAAGTTTCTGAAATCATGGAAATGTTCATTGAAGGGGGGAAACTTTCCCTTCCACTTGAGGTATTAGGTCCCCGCTAGTCCATCCCACTAGCAGCTCCTGCTGCTGGGGCCAGTGGACCACTGCTGAATCTCTGCAGGTGAGACCGCAGCACAGGCATCCCCAGCTCTTGGGGGAAATTGCCCAGCCAGACTCTTAGTGGCCATTCAGGCATTGAAGTGGCCACTGTTTAAGACACTTCGTGAATGCTCCACACAAAGATGCGTAAGCAGTAGAAAAATAAGAAAAGCTGCTGGAGCTGAAGGAAATCTTGCTTCCTGGGATGCTGCAGAAAGGAGAGGTGGGTACATCTGTACAAGCTAAAGCTCAGATTGGACTCCTGGCTACAACCACTCAACCACACTCCCCTGCCAGAGTTGGAATTGAATCCCCGCTCTGCTGATTCCCAATCCTACCTCCTCTAACTACTTGAAAATACTCCCTTCCAGTCTCAGGAGTAGAACCCAGGAGTCAGAGCTCCTAGGACCCGTCTGAGAGCAAAGAAATTCACAAAAGCGCTTGTAAAAGGAGACTGAGAAAGACAGGAGAGAGGCTGCAACTGAGATCACGAGAGCAAAGAATGGATGGGGACAAAGGGAAGGGAAGCCATGTTCTCAACACCAACACAGAGACTTAGCCACATGACTCCCATTAAAATTAGCAGGGTAGCAAGGATCTCAATCTGGGGATTTCTGTGTTCAAAAGGACAGAGATTCCCAGGGCTCTTGAGCTAGTGTTCCTGTTTCTTAGGGGTTCTGTTTTATACCCACAGCGCCAGACCAGCCTTTTCCCTGGCTGGGAGCTCTGGCTCCCAAGTCTGTCCTCTGGCTCCCCAGCCTTCCCTGCTAATAAGGGGAAGAAGGACCTGGGAGCCTCTGGCAGATTGCAGCTGCTGAGCAAGGAGCCCAGTCCAACTGTGTGTGGGGGTGGGGAGGAGGGAAGAGGAACCTGAGGACTTGGGAGAGGACTGACGAAAGGTCTCCAAGCAGGGGAAGGAAGGTTTGGAGATAGGAAGAGGACTGCGAGGCTGGAGGTGATCTGTGCACTATGAGAGAAGTGATCTGGGATCTGATCTTTCCACAAGTGGGAGGATGGAGAATGCTACAGTCAATATACGAAGTCTCCAGAAACAGCATATGAGGCCAACGCAGGAGCCATAAGCACATGGGCTGGACTCAGCCCTGGGGACGCAATCCCTCTTCCCAGCCATACTGCTCAGAAGGAGATGGTATTATTTGTTTTCAGTAAATGCCGGCAGCGTTCGTCACTCTACAAGACAAAGGCAGTGGTGGCCACTGCTCAAAGCAGCTTATATTCCCAATTAGATACATAGGGTACTGGGTGATTAGACAAAAGGCCAATTTCAAAGCAGTCGGATTTAAATAAACAGAACAAAACCAGAACACCAGTCTCTGGCCAGTGGATTAGCATTGGAAGATTCTGCGGCAGAAGTGTCTTTGATGGGGGGATTTGTCTCACTTCAAGTCCTCTGCATCTTACTGGAGATGAGTTTAAGAGTCGACAAGGATTCCACCGTGCGGAGATTTCCTCAATTCAACAGAAGATTGCATTTACTAGTCTGGTTTTCACCCCACTGTCGCATGTGTTCACTTTAAAGTTTGTGAAGTTCCTTTGATGGCCATGAGCAATGGAAGACTTCATACCCAGGGCTGCAGAACAGAACAGGAGGCGGCAGAGGGCAGAAAGCAGAATCTCCCTTGGCCCTGTTTAAAAAGGCAATGGGCGAGACTTGCCGAGCGTGTTTGATCTCTGTACGTTTTACTGCTGCAGAAACTGAGCTCAGCTACAAAGTAAGCAGTGGCAGCAACAGGTAACGTCTCTTGTGAGCTCTTAGCTGGTTTAGCATATGGTTTTAGATATTTGAGAATTTAGCATCTTGCTCCCTCCCCACTCCTGGAGAGCATTCACGGAGCAGACAGGACACCTTAACACTGCCGTAAATACCAAAGGAAGCTGAAGACAGTAACTAAAATGGAAACTATTTTTCCCTCCCCACAACCAAAAGGTTAAAAAAAAGACACTACAGAAAACTGTCTGCAACCGAAGAGGCAAAGTGTCTGCTAGCTGGACACAGGATCTGATATCAGGCCTGCTGGGTAATATGCCCTCCTGTGCCACTGATTTACTGTTTGACCAAAATCAACACCCAGGTGTCTAATGGGTAGACAGCACCTAAGAAAATGGCTGATTTTCATAGGTGCTGAGTCCCTGCAGCTCCCACGGAGTCCTCAGCATCTCTGATAATCAGCCCACTTATCACAGAACCTGTGGCTTATGTTTCCATCATCAAGTGCATCTGTTGCCTCAGTTTCCCTTGCTCTCTGGGTAGTTTAGCCCTTTGGCCAAACGTGTCAGGGTAACGACAGTCCCAGTAGAATATTCTTCACTAAGCTCTCGGGGCCACTGCATTCTCTCAAGGATCTGTCAGGCCATTGCTTTCTTCCAGGTTCTCACAGACACACCCCTCAGGGATCCCTAAGAGATGCCAGGAAGCTCACACCCTCCTTCCTCGGTGAATTCCAGCCCCAGGGCCTAAGTAACAGAGAGATTATCTGGCCTGTTCCCAAACTGTGCCTCCTTCCCCTGCTTGCAGGACTGCCTTAAACTCTGCCCTACCCCTGGATACCCCAGGAAACTCTCATTACCAGCCTCCTAGGAGAGACCTTGGCCTCCTGCTATCTCCCCACAGCCAACTCCTGGTTGCGGGGGGAAAGCCAACTTCTCAAAATACCAACTCCAGTCCCAGGTAAGTGACAGAAACCCCAAATGTTCTCCTCCTCTATTCACATCTTTAATCCCCAAAGTCACCTTGGGGTCATACCCCCCTGCCCAAGGCTACAACTGGGAAGGGATTAGATCAGTCTGCACATAATAATCAGATGCCATGCAGAGGAGTGTGGTATGATGCACAGGCAGGCAGATGCAGCAGGTAATTTATAATAGTTCTCTGCTTCTCGTAAGAGCCCAGTGCAAACTACACTAGTTATGCTACCCACTCTATCTAGGTCTATCAGGTCAAGGCAGAGGTCAGGAACTGGAGCAAGCAGAGTAGCAGGCCGGGGGAGGGGTGTGTGTGTGCAAGGCAGAAGCAACAGGAACAAGGTCAGGTAGGAGCAATGAGCATCCAGAAGCCAAGGAGCTGCTGCTGGCTTAAGAGCTGGGTGCCAGCCTGCTGGCTTCTGCAGCCAGTCAGGTGGGGGTGGCCAATCAGGCAGCCTGCAGCAGGCCAGCTGTACTGACGAGGCTGTTTGGAGATTAGTGCTCGGATACATAGGCCCACCCCTTTTTGCACCCATCAGGAGAAACGGCTGAACATGGAAGTGGCAATACGGTGCGGCAGGTGAGTTAACATTCACTGCCTGGGAGACCGTGGGAGGAATTCTGTCTGCCTCAACCACATCTCTTCCTGGGGACTCTGGCTACAGAGCCCACCGTCATGGCTCCCGAGGCCAGGGAAGGCAGCAACTAGCTAGGAGTGAGGAGCCCAGCACAGTGTCTTTGCTTTTAATGATCTCCTTTTGACTCCCATATAATCTTTAATGTCACTGTGATAATAGAGGGACCATCCAGCCTTGTCATCCTCCAAGCCAGAGAGAGGCTGAATGCGACACAGGGGCTCATCTTATATACAGCTGCTGTGCAAGATGTAGAAAGTCAAATCCCGAAGCTCTGGCAAGCTACCCTCCATCAGTCAGAAACAGGCATTGGCATCTGTATCTGCTCAAGCATTACCTAGTGAATAATTGATGCACTTCCTGGTGTTACTTTATTCAAATGCATCTTTGGCATTTCTGATCCCTCGTGGCAGTGGTATGAAATTTTTTTTTGGCATTTCCTGGTGTTCTTGAGGATCAAGAGTTGATATCAGCAACTTTAATCAAAAAAGAGTGCACGACAACGAACAACAAAAGGAAGAGTGAAAATAAAAACAAAGGTGACTCAGAGCCGCTGTGGGTGCTAGACAGACACTTCCTTTACACTGATCTGTCAGAAAGCAAATTGTGGTAGGCTGTAGTTTACTTATGTACAAGCGCAATCATCTGGGGCTCGGAGGGACTAATTATGAAAATATGATTATAATGGATTAGTAATCCTGTCAATCAGAGACGTGCATCTGGTAACAAAAAAGCAACAGGCGAAAATGCCACAGGACAGGAGAATTCAGTGCTGTGGGTTATACCAAATGCCTGTCTCTTGAGGAAAGGGAGGGAGTTGAGTTGTGGCTGGGGAGGGTGGTGCAGGGATTATATTATAATGAGAAAACATGCATCAGTTGTGGAGCTCAGGAAAGGATTAAAATCCAGCTGTGAACCCATAGATAGTTCCCTGGACCACATGGAAAAGAGTTTTCACACAGCACTAAAAGTCTCCAGGCTTTTGGAGTAAATCAGTATTGGAGATGGGTAAGTCAAAGGCAGGAAAAGGGGAAGTTTCTTGTAACAGTCAAGGAAATTTTGTGACAATTTAAACTTCACATTCCAGAACCAAAGTGCAAGAAATGCTGGGAAACACAGGGTGATTTGAGACATTAAAAGCACAGACTCAGAGGAGTTTTTTAACAACATAAATTGTTAAATTCTTTCCTAAGGTGGTTTACAATAATCTCTTGCAATCTTAAAATTGAAATCTGTTTCCTTAGTGAACGTGATTTTCCTCCCTTTCAAACACACCACTGGTTTTATTGAAGGGTTGCCCCGGAGTGCAGGGCCATCCACGCGTTGTAGTTACAGTAGGGTTGTTGGGAAGGAGAGTTTGGGGACTGCCCCTTACTTTCTTTTTAATGTTAAAAGACCACTATTTATTCTGAAGAAGAGACACATGTAAAGAATTGCAAGTATTTTGAGCTACATTCCCTTGCTTTGTAGAACTCTGCCCTACTAACTTTGCAAGTCTCTTGCTGGTTGATGGGCTGGTTCATTTTATTGCACCTTTCCTGATTTGCTTGGTAACAGGGACAATGCATACATTTATGGGTGATCTTGGAAAGCAAATATTCCTCGCTAGGTATCAGCGATGGAGTGATGGAGAGGGTCTCTCATGACAGCCTCACTGTGAAGCAGTGAGGTTAGGAGAAAGCACTTCATCAGCAGCACCACAGAGGTGAGACAGAGACCTGCTCACAAAGGAGACGGAGCTGACTAGGGTCTGGACCCCAAACAAACTGCATTATCACTGCAGTGGATAAATGCCACCACGTTGTGGTGCTGATCTAAAGAGATACCTGAGCAGCTGGGGATTCTGAATGTCTGCATGAATGGTCAGCTGAGAATTCTGACTAGCTCCTCCTGGGTTGAAGAATGAACACTATGGATTTTCAAAACAAACTCATCCCCCACAACTGGGCACAAGTTTTCAAGAGCTCAGCTCCCAATGAAGCTCCAAAGTAAATGTCACCATGAAAGTTGCTAGGTGTGGAGCGTTTTTGAAAATCTGGCCAAATAGTATCTTCTACCCCACAAGCTATTTCCTCCTGGATCTTATATCTGGCCTGCAGCTTGACCCCAATGTTACGATAATCTGGGTTTATCTTGAACAGTGGCTTCTGAGTAGTGGAGTCATACACGGGAACAGCTCAATAGAAACGGGATGCCCCTTAAAAGTGTAGAGGCGTCCCAGGAAGCAAGAAAAATCAGCTCCTTTGGTGACATCATTCCTCCTTAGAGGTGGGAGATGATAGAGGAACCATGTGCGGAGACCAAGTGACAAAGCAGGTATGTAGTGGCAGCAGCAACCAGAATCGATCATTTGAGGGTCTAAGAGGACACCCCAAACAGACAGACATTCCTGACAGTTCTTACATTAGGGGCCAGACTGTGCATTGTGCACTCTGCCTGTTCTAAATTACACCAGAAACACAAAGCTTCAAGAATTCTCCTTAGGCTTGCGGGATAATTTCCCCCAGTGTTTGCCATTAAGGAACACACGCGAGAGATGTGCCCAGATACATGATCAATAATTTACACTGCATTCAGATTGCCAGTGAGTTGGAACCCAGCTCCAACCACGCATTGATTTTTAGGGTTGCGCATTTCACTGTGAAGGACTTTAATAGGTTCAATGAAGTCATTTAGAATTAGATACCTCATTTTTTACGTGATTGCACCTGCAGTAACTGCCAATGAGTTATAAACAACAACTTTGCATTTCGTTTTATTAGGCCGTATCATTTCTGATGCTCTGGCATAAGTGCTACAGGACAGAACTGTTATGGGTTCCTACTTGACATGATGCCAGGTGGAAGCGGATCCAGACACTTCCGATACGGGGCTCCAGGAAGAAGGGGATGGGGAACTCAGAGCATCACAGAACTCCCCACCCACCACTATTGCCACTTAAATAGGCCAACTGAACCCTCCCTACAATGCCGCAAGCCATGATATAGGAACATATGCTTTGCCACAAGGGACCGTTCAGTCTAGTATCTTGTTTCTGACAGTGACTGACACTAGATATATCAGAGAATGGTGTAAGAAACCCCTAGGTGGACAACTATGGAATAACCAGGCCCCTGAGATTAAGGTGCCTCGCTAAGAATATAAGGGATCTAACTTTAGGCAACCAAGTTTGAAGTGTTGATCTACGTGATTTCCTCAGGGTTACAAAAGCCAGTGGCAGAGGTAGTACTAGAAGAGAGGAATCTTAACTCCCAGTCCCTTTCTCCACTGACAATACGCTTCATGCTGAATAGGTGTAGAATTTCTTTAGCAAATCCCAGATCACAGAAATGATGCAGCAGCAAGATGTGCAGTGGAATTGCTTCTGCCTCCTGAAGATTTTGGAGGAGGATAGAGAAGTGGTTAGTAGAAGTGATGCTGGTCGCAGGCACATAACCACTTACATGGGCCTGCTGAATGGATACTTCAACATACTGCAGGCAGGGGCTAAAGAGATTGTTTCCATGTATTGAGTAGCAGTGGCAGGATAGTTGTGATGAAAGAGGACTATTTTTGGAAGAACATAAAGCAACCATTAGTGAATATTCTTACTGTACTAAGGCACCCAAAGACTTCAGCCACTTAATATGAGAAAGACACCTAGAACGTGACAGAAAAATTCCTCCTGCTATAAGTTCACAAATACCAGCCCGTGAGTATATTAGTAAGATAGATAGTAGAGTGCAATGGATTTTGGTTTAAACACCACATTTCATATTCAAGGCAGAGATAGCTAATACGGTGCTTTGTAGAGTAATTAGGTAGACACTGGAAATTCACTGTGTAGGCAAACCCGGTAACCACTAGGTAGCCTTGGATATAAGAACTTGTGCTAGAGAGGGACAGAATGCTCTCTTTTACTCTTCAAATCCTACCTGGACATCCATAAGAGATGAAAGGTCGCCAGTTTAATGCTGCAGCTAAATGTTGGTGCCTACATCAGTGTTGCACTCCAGGATCTAGAATGCTATATAGTGTCTTCAGGATATGGCCCAGTAACAACAGTAATCACACATGGCTTTTTCTGTCTTTAAAGCCGATTGAAATCAATGGGAGTCTTGACTTCAAAGGGCTTTGGATCAGACCCAGAATGATTATACTCATTCTATTGTGTCTACTCATGCGGTACAATGGGAACTATTCGCAGGTTTGACATTTATTTAGATTCAGCATGCACAGTGAAGGCCTCCCCAATTAATAGCAGATAAGGAAATAAACCTAACAGCAAGGCAGCTGAGTACCAGGCCTACAGGAGGGCTCAAATGCAGCAATGATAGGATTATTAATAATGGCATTAAAGGGGTAATTACTTAAATGTTTCTAGGAAAAGCCAGTCTTAAAAACATCTGATCTTTGAATTTCTTAAAGGAAAACTGCAATGTAACATAAAAGATATTCTAATTGCTGCATTGAATTACAGAGTAAAGTAAACCACAGAAAATTATGTATTATGTATTATAAAAGGAAAATAATTAAAAATCAAAGGCTACATCCTAACTAACTGCCTTGCTTTCTTGTACCTTAACTGTTTATATCCTACCCATCATATTTGTCTTCCAAACTGTCGCTGGTTTGATTATATAACCAGTACATTTATCATTTTTTAAACACTTCCCCACAATTAAGGGTCTCTGCTACCACCCTTTCAAAAGCTGGGTGCTGCTGGTAATTGAAAAGAACAAGTGTAACAACAGTTTATTACTACAGTGAAATGTAATAGGGCTGTTACATACTGGAATTCGGATTTTGTTGTCCAAATGCATGTTGAGCCATACTTTGCAAGTGGGACTCTTCATGGAGTAAAGTACTACTCACTGTGAGCACATGCAGCAGATTTCGGCTCACCATTGGGCAAGGGCAGAGTAACAAAAGATTTTACTGGAAACATTTTATTTCTGGTTAGAAGCTCCAGAAAAATCAGTCTTTGTGAAGCTCAGGTAGCTAATGTCTTACAGTCTATGGCAGTGAGTGGGCATAGCTTGGAACAGATAGCTGTAAAAAAATAGCTGCAAGTTGGACTGCCTGGGAAGATTATACTCTGAATCATATGACTGTAAACCAGCAAAGGCAAATGTGAAAATGAGGAGTCCATGTTTAAAACATGGGCTACAAATACAGTAGGATCAGAGAGACTGACAACGTGCCATTGAAAAACAGGAGGGTTGGTTTGCCCCATGAAATGGTTACAATTTTTTAATAATTTTATTTGTATCCAAATATAGCCTAAGCCCAAGATTACATAAACAATGCATGCACATACAACTCACCAAAACAGTGCATACAAATTAGGCACACACAGAAATATTTTCTCCATGAGTCTGGGCTTTTGAAGTTTTGGAGAATCAGGCTCTCTAAAGTCTCCAGGTACAATCTATTCTGTGTCCTGAGAAATCATTCTCTCCATTTAGAATGGGCTCTAATCCTCTTGCTTGCTTTCTAGATGTGGAAAAGGGTTTGGGTCTAGCTAGCACAAGTATCATCAGCACATCATTCCAGCTACGGCGGCGTCAGTATAGGGGGTCGTCAATTATTTTTGGTCAAGATCTAAATTTCTTGGTCAAGGTATAGTCTAGGTCCAGACTCCAGAGAAACATTTTACACACCGCAATAGTGATAATGATAGTAAATAAATAAAAAGATTTTGCAGTCCATTCAAAAGCATCTGGTGGGCTGGATTTGGCCCGTGGTCTGCCTATTGACTACCCTGGTATTGTTACCTGGGGACCCCCTACCCACATTGGGCAGGCGCCCCTTTCTCAGGCAAAACAGGCTCGGATAGCTGGAGGAGGTTGCAATGTCTTTATTCAATGCGACGTCGCATGACGCAGCCCTGTGCTTCTCAGCCAAAAGCAGGGTGCGCGCCGATCAATGGCCGGGTCGTTCTTTTTATAGCTTGATTACATCTCTGGGCGTCAACATTCCGCCACGTACTTATTCGCACAAGGATACAAAGTAAAAAAGTTTTAAAATGTCCACATGCGTACTGAGCATGCTAGCTTGAAAAAACCCCTCTTGCAAAATGTTATGCAAAGCCAAATACAGAAGCTCAAGCAGACAGTGGAAAAACCGCAGACAGTTGAAAAGCCCCTCTTGCAAAATGTTTCAAAACCAAAATACAGAAGTAGACAGGCTCAATCAGTGCTACTTCAAATTGCAGGTATTGAATCAGTCATATTACATTTCATATTACATTAATCAGTCATATTACATTTCATATTACAGTATAAAGTGTTGATAGCTCACCCTTTCCTTCGTAACATAAAATACAATGCTCAGTCAGGGCCTCTGGGCTGTTTAATGGATTTGGTCTTATTTTAGTGACTGCCTAGAGCAGGCCCGATGATCAGAGGGGGGTGGGGGAGTGCAAGAGGGGCATCTGCCCAAGGCCCGAGTGATTTAAAAGGGTCTGGGGGGGGGGG
>ML677358.1:16688451-16783561 GCA_007922305.1 Dermatemys mawii | reverse complement strand
ATCACTTCTACCCCAGGCCCCGCACTCCTCTAGAGACAGCCCTGGACTCAGAATTGTTGTCAGCGGGCCTGGCCTAGAGCATAAACAAGAGGGCAAAAATCTCAAAGAGGTGCTTTGCTAACTCTAATTGTATCTATAGCTCAAGTAACTCACTTTTATGAGCCCTTTGGGATGAGGGAAAAGACAAACAGCAGCGTGAAAATGCAGCCACATGACAGTGACATTGGCGTTAGTCTTGCTATTGCTAATCGGTGTCACTCATTTGACACCATACCCAAGATCCTTTGGCTTCCCTATTTTCCTCATCCTCTATCAATCATTGAGATCATGACATTCTTCTCAATTATTAAGTCTTTATTGCTTGATCAGAATTAGGTGGAGGAAGGTGATGGGTCAAGTCTTGCATTTTCAAATCAGTTCTTATTCAGGCAAAACTCATCAACTTCAATGGGAGCTTTGCCTGAGTAAAAGCTGAGGAAGGATGTCAGGATTCAATCCTATATATTAGCCAAAATACAATGATTGATTCCCCAGGATGTGTTACTGGTATTTAGGAAGGAAGGAGGCTATGAGAAGCCATCTTGTACATCTACTTATAGCTACTGGGCTAATGGTGGGGATGCTTGTGATGCTGGCAAACCAGGTGCCAGCTCTTGCCAAGTCTTTACGCCTCGGGCGAGCACTGACAAATTCATTGCTGAAAATCAGTCTGTTTTACCTGTGTGCTAGTATGGCTAACATGGGTATGGACTTATAACAATGTGATCAGTGTTTAGACTTCACAAAATGCCTGTAAATTGCTGCATGAGTTAATCTCACTGATAATTTCTTTATACCTCCTATAAAGTAACATTTATGCTTTTGCGCTATAACTATAATAAATGCTTTGCTCTGAAACTGTGAAGCCAATCAGGAGGGATCCTCTCTTGTCCATCAAGAAGGCCCATCAAATCTAAAAGGGGCCATTGTGGGACATCACAATAAAAAGACTGTGAATTGCCCCCTAACGCCCAGGCACAGGCTGTGTGCAAAAGGGCTCATCCCATCAGCTTGAATTCGGGAAGAAGGAAATAAAAATAGGTGAGAAGAAAATGTTTCATCTCTTTTGCTGCTTGGACTCTCACAGGGCTGGAGTTACAAAACAGAAGTGGAGAGCCCCCCAGGGACAACCTCTGGGTTAGCCTGAAAAGACATTCAGAACTGACGCATTATTACAACTCTGTCACCTTTTAAAATCATAGACTTTAATTCATTTGTGTGTGTGGGAGGGTCATGAGCCACTGCAAACAGCACAACAATGGTGAATTACATTTTCTTACTACTTCTAGTCCCACAATCCACATCTTTCCAGGAGCAGACTTGCAATCCTTATGTAGCCAACAGGCAGATGGCAGCATCAATCACTTTTGGACTTTGCCCTTGGGAGTCTGCTCCACTCATCCCTTAACCTTTATGCAAACTTATTTCTCTTAAACTTCCTTCATGTCTAGTGCTTTCTTAGTTGCCATGTGCACTTCCTTGCTTTTGAGTCTGTTGCTCTGTGAGACAGTTTGAGTGATATCTAATTTCTCTGGGCATTGCAGGCCTCTCTGCATCTCTTCTGTTCCAATTAAAGCAGCTTGTTTTTTCTAACTTTTCCAGACAGCTGTAACTTCTTAGTCTTTATCATCTTTATCAGCCTCTTGGGGGTGGGGGAGGGGCCTATTTCTTCAACATCCCTCCAATAATATGGCATTACAAACCATACCTCAGCCTTTTCTATGGTGCCATATTAATGTTCAATGTCTATCTTCCAGGAGATGATTTAAAATAAAAAAAACTGACTTAAAAATGGTTTGCAAATATATTTGATTTGATTTTTTTAAACC
Organism: Dermatemys mawii; assembly: GCA_007922305.1. Classification (NCBI taxonomy): domain Eukaryota; kingdom Metazoa; phylum Chordata; order Testudines; family Dermatemydidae; genus Dermatemys; species Dermatemys mawii. The sequence goes on along the minus strand of ML677358.1, from coordinate 16,781,693 downwards.
CTGGAAGCCTCCTTTTAAATTAGGAAATGCATCAAAAATAAAGTGACTAGTGTTTCCAGCAGGGTGATGCTGGCAAACACTCCCCCCACCCCACTTTTTGCATGCAATGGTGTTGGGAGAATGGATAATGACATTGTCTTTGCGTATAGAGCTGCACTAGTATTAACCCTAGACCACTACGGGCTAAATCCTCTTTTGCTGCATTTGCTAGGCAGCGACTCATATGTGTACTTGAATTAACTAACCAGTGAAGTTCTCCATTTACCAGGCTGGACATGCTAGGACAATATAGCTTAGAAAAACTGAACGACTAACACACCACACAGCACCTGACACTCAAATTAACATCTTTCTTGTCTACAGCCACACCTACTTCCCCATTTAAAATAAAGAAAAGCATCCCGCTGGCTGAGCCTGCAAAAACTATGCTAAGCTTTTTCTGAGCTGGGAAAAAGGGTTGCAACAGCACATACATCACACAATCTCTTAACAAAAGTAAAAGCCTCCCATGAACCCTAGATCCTTTTCGGACTTCTGTTGCCATTAATAAGATAAGTTCAAATGTTGTGATTACTTAATTGACCAGGACAGCTTGGATTTAAAAGAAAACATGGATACTATGACAAACCCTGTGATAGCCATTTGCTCTAAAGGTCGAAACAATTGAGTCTCTGTGGCTATTGAGAAGTTTTGAGTTTATCAGAGCATTTTCTTTCTGTTGCAACATTTAGCAGTATATTTTTTAATAGCGGAAAACTTTCCATACAAAGTGAATCTTTCCCTAATGACTTCCACTTGCTGAGGTGAGCAAGGAATAATCTTTTATGTTTAGGGTTTCAATGAGTCATTTAATAGGGCAAACCAGGCCTCTAATCTGTCTAATTCATATAGCGTGCCATTTCTAACAGATTTATAAGAAGTTCTCTCCGCAGGGAGATCTGCTGAGGCAACACCACAGGATATATCCCACTGGAGTTTACAAACAGTAGGAAGAGGTAGTTTGTCTAGTATCAAAATAAAAAAATATATTGAGAGGAAGAAACCTGAGAAAACTAACTATTGAATAAAACCAGACTCTTCTTATCTCCATAGATGGAATCTTTGCTACAACAGAGATTGTAAGTACATGATGGAACATGCTAGTCATAGTTGAAATGGACAAAAAAAAATGAGGTAAATGATGGCTGGAAGTCTAATACTTTGTGCTCAGGTAGGCAGTATCTTCTAATGGAGTTTTCCTCTGGGAATTTTTTGTCTGAGGGAGGAGGGGACAGAACATGTCTGTCTACCTTTAAGCGTTATTCATAACACACATAATTCAGAGGTCCCAGCATCTTCCATCAGTATTCCAATACAGTTCTAATACGCCTAGGTTACCACAATTATTTCTAAATGAAATGAACACATCGACCTTCAAGGATCACAAACAGAACAAAGCACTCAAGATTTCTCGTCAGTGTCAATGCGTGGGTACCAATTACAATAGATAAATAAAGTGCCTATTAGTGGATCTAGCCTAAAGAAATATCATTTCACTACCTAACATGACCTTCCTGCTTTAAACTAGTTCCAAAGAGTTCCAAAGAGCTGTGTCACATGCCTGGGTTAATTAAATCTGTGCAAATAATCCATGAGCAGACTAGTTTTATATGAGAATGATGTTGAGCAAGTTGTTGTGAACAAAAGCAGCCACATTCAGAGCTTTTTCATAATGAATACCTCAAAGTGAATAAACCCTTTCTAAAGCTAATCAATTAGCTAGTTTGCCTGGGTCCCTGCATCTCTTCATAAGGCTGCAATCAAATGAAGAAATTTGCTACCTTCACCTTTGTAGATTTCTTGGGAAGCAATGATTTGTGAATGTTTGTATTGTTGCAGTGACCAGAGGGCCCAGTCAGGATTTGGGTCCTACTCTGTACAAACACATAGGAAGAAACAGCCAATACCCTAAAGATCTTAGAACCTTCAGTGATCGACTGCCCTTTTTAATGGGAGGGAGGGAGGGAGGGAGGAAGGATGAGACATTGGAGGTGTAATATATAAGTAGCAATACTGTAAAATTTCTACCATTCTTAGTTCAGTTTCTAGCTGCATACTTAATAAAGGGTCAACTCAAGTCAAGTCAAGGATTTTGCTTGAGCTGTAGGGTAGAAAAAGATAAATTATGAAAACTCCTGAATTATTCATTTTCTACCTAAACTAACAGCCAGTTGGGAAACTCATTCCCTGCCAATATTAGGTCACCACTACTTTCCTCGGAAAATCCCAGATACTAGAGTGACTTTTGTTCATTTTTATTTTCAGTCAGTTATACTTGAATAAAGGGGGTTTTATTCTATTAAGCTCCATGTACTCAATCCACCCCGAGAAGGTATAATGTGTGACGATGTTTCAGGAGAAGAGGAGGTTTCTTGACATTATCCTGGATTCCTGGACCACAATGTTTCCTAAATTCTACACACTAACAGGTTGCAGGCCTTTCAGTGTGGGTTGTGGCTGGGTAAACTCTTATTTTATGTGCATAATATTCAATAGCTTGCTTCCAAAACGGCTCCTGCAAGCAGCCGGAGGAGAAGCAGGTACCCAGTTATGACATCGGCTCTGTTCACTGGCATTATACACTAAAGGCCCAGGCATGTAAATATAGCACCACTTAGTCTGAACAGTCCCTTCATTCATTGTACACAAGGTTTCCAAACCACAGTTGAAAGAATCAAACTCTGGTTCTTGGAATAGATAAGAGAATCAAATAGATGAATGAAAAACAAAGAAATAAATGACCTGGGGTGGTATTAGGCAGGTGACCCATCCAACCAATGTCCTTTTACCAAGAGAGAAGACCTCTTCGTAAAATTAATCCCCCTCTGGATTATTGTCTCCCAGAGCAATAACACAACTCCAGCTAACATTTAAACAAAGGGATATTCTATTTGACAAATCAACAGATAGCATGTTTGCCTCCTGCAGTTATAAGTCATCCATTTGAGACCCAGCTGAGGGACCACAGGTGTCACAGGGTAACTAAGAGGCTTAACCTTTGAGAAGCAAAAGATGATATCAAGAAACCATCGAGGTAGGAGCTACCCAGGAAGGAGTAAGCAGTTAGTTTGGTATCCATCCCCATTCTACCCTCTGCCTCTCAGCTGCCATTGCTGTCAAGCATCCCACTGAGCACTCACAGGGACAGTGTAGGTTTTTTTTAAATGTAGAGACCTGCTCATCAGAGGTAAGACAGTGAACACTGTTTTATGTCACCAAAATGTAGCCAGCTGGAAAAGACTTCTCATCACAACTGTACTCCAACTTGTGGCCTAGGTTTGAAAGCCTCTGCAATCCCTTTCCAAACCCTTTAAATAGCCATTCCCCCCACTTCTGTCAAGTACCTATCTTTACATGCCTATGGAAATGCAGATGCCAAATGTACGGACACAAGAGAACACTTGACGTGGAGCACGGTGGTGTTGCTGCTACTAGCTATCACCATTTATCTTACCATTATCAGATAGTGCCATTTTATGTTAAAGCCTCCATTAATATCTGGTTCAGGTTAACTGTGAAACCAGCCTAAGCCTCCTGAATTAATTAGAGCTTGAACCAGTACACATACCAATTCAATTCCATATATACTATCATGAGGCTTTACCTTTCTTTGGAGGAAGACTCGGGTTGTAATGTGGGGGTGGGATGCATTCTACTTCAATGTGTTCACTATGTTCCTCTTGACAAAAACGTCTCTCACCAGCTTTAGTGAAGCAAGTGGATATGCTGGTTGTCTCAGAGAAACAGTGAACACGGATAGAGCACAAGAGAATCCAGTGAATTATATTTTATTCAGTTAAACCTACTCTCTGTTTATTCAAGTCTTAATTTGCTTGGGCTAATGTACCATGTATGACTGTACATGCATTTGCTGATCCTCCAAAGTTAAAACTAATGTGGAGAAGCTCAGTTACCAGTGTGACACTGGACCCCATATTCTTCAGTGATATTATTATTATATGATTATGATATAATAATGATGTCTTTTATGCAAGATAAGTCATGTGAAATGTCATTGGAAAAATTATTTACTGAATATTATTATCCTATTTGTGTGCATGTATCATTTTTGTATCTGAAGTTATGAATATTGACTATGTATCTGTATTTAAAATGTTGTTACACCTGGGTAATGCCCACTAGACAAGATACTTTCAGTCTAGATAGTGGGTGGGGCAGGGCTTATCCAGGACAATGGGCCATTAGGAAAAAATGCTAGGCCTTAGGAGAAGCTTATCTTCCACCTGGGGAGCCTTCCAGAGAATGCTACAGACAGCTTCTGAGTAAAGGCTGCTATGACTCTACGAGGATATGTGATGGGACCACATGTCTCTAGAATCCATCTTGGGATGTCAGTATTTTTCTACAGACTGGTCTGGAGACCAAGCTTTGGTTCCCACCATTTGCAAAAGCCATATAAGGCAGGGAGTGACATCATCATCATCATTCATTCCCTACACAAGACGACTCCTGGAAATACCTGAGGAACAAAGACTGAACTGGGAAAAGTGCTGGATCCAGGCTAAAGGGATTTTTAGCCTGTAATTGAAATACCTGGGCTATAAAACCGTAAAGCAAGTGCAACTTGCCCCTTAAGAATCTGCAGCCTGCTTGTATATGTCTTAGGGTGAAAATCTGCTATTCAAATACAGTCTATTTAGTATATTAATCTTACTTTGCATTTTTATTTTCTAGGTAATCTGCTTTGATCTGTTTGCTATCACTTATAATCACTTAAAAATCTCTTGTAATTAATAAACTTGTTTTTGTTTTATCTAAACCATTAAGTTGGAGTGAAGGGTATGGGAATCTTAGCTCAGGGGCAAAAGGCTGTTGCATATTCCTCTCCACATTGAGGGAGGGGATGAATTTTATGGGCTTATGCTGTGCAGTTCCCTGTGCAGCATAAGACGGTATAATTTTGGGTTTATTCTCCAGAAGGTGTGCATGCCTGAAAAACTGGTCAGAAAGCCTGTATATAACTGCAGCTGGGTTTGTCTCTACTTGTATGTGTGTTGGTGAAAGTGCAGGCTGAAGGGCTTAGCGGTTTGTCACAGTACCACAGTGTGAGAGGAACCCAGGCTGGTGGATCAGGGGCCTCAGTGGTACCCGAGTTCCAGGTTGCACCCTGGAAGGAACCTGTCACAACTAGTTGCTGCAAGGACTAGCTACGTCACTTGGCTGACTCATTCTTTAATTAAACCGAAAGATTTTGCACAAAGATAGCTGACCTTTTGGAAAATAATAAACCAAGTATCAGCTCAGGACAGAGGAAAATCACTGAAGGATTTTCCTTACTTCACTTGTGCCTTGGCCTAGAACTGCCAATACGTGAGGTTCCCCAGCTACTAGCTGAAGCCCAGAGCAAACAACATATTACAAGAGTCTCCCTTCAAGCTGTCAGGCTTATTATATTTGGATATTCTTGCACATTATAGCAACTGAACCATGACTCGTGTGATTGAAAGGCAGCAGTTCTAAGAGGTAGGGAACCAAGCAAGCCAGTGAGAGCTCATCTTCACTGGAAGGCACTATCTTGCACTGCTGTGCAAGGTTATGTGCTTTGTACTCAGATATTGTACAGAGATAGCTCAGGATTGGCTCACGTCTGGACAGCCATTTCTTTCTGACTATGTTAGCTCCATTCATTCCTAGTCTATGCTGCAGAAGACACTATGGCTAGACAAGGACAGTGCTCAAGGTTTTTCTTAGGGAGCTCCATATATGGACAGGCCAATGTTTGGTACAGTAGGAGCTATGGCAGAGAGGTGAGAGGGCTGCAGAACAATGCATCATCATGGTACATCCCAAAAGGATGTGGCATCCTTGCGGATCAAGTGCCACCCAAAGGTTGTCTGGCTGGATATTCAGTTTCTCTCCATCACTGGTAGTCTTACTGTGCCACTGAAGCTTTTGGCACCTACATGATGCTGGCAATGTAGAAGTATACCTTGATAAAAACACTTCACAATTCATTGGTCTTCCATTATATTAGTATGTCCATACCAAGAAAGCTGACGCAACTGAACTAGCACTGATGGACACAGTTACTGGGTTTAGCTTTAACTAGCCTAATTTTTGATCTTGGCCTGCTACTAAATATGGAGTTGCTGACAAAGACAATGAAAATCAAAAATGTCAATCTGGTGTTCTTTGGCCTTCTGTGATCAGTAGGTTCATGTCGTAAGGATGTTCATACTGAAGTTGACCCAATCTGATCTCTGCCACTGAGGCAAAAATGACCAATGCAACCTTATGAAATAGCTAATCTGGTATCCTGCATGTAAGCGCCTAATGCATCATAAATAGAGCTCCTTATTTATGTCCTCTAAAAACTAAAACAAATTTGTTAGTCTGTGTGATCCCCCTAAAAGAATTTTTAGCTCAGTGGATTGCGGAAATCTGTGATATAATTCACTGTGCATGAAACACAAAGTGAAGTTTACATAGAGTATTTATTTTTCAATTTAAAATACTGATCTTATAAATAGTGTACGTGAATTGGTGTACAGTGAATGATGTTGTACATAGAATACTGACAGCAAATAAAGCCTGTTTTTTTAAAGGGAAACTGGATGTCATTTAACAGCAGCCACACAGTCTACTCCTTAAATGAGTGCAAGCCGGAGGTGCTTCAGTAATGGAATATAGCTTTTCAATTCAGTGTGTTGCTTTGTTTTCGAAAATGGAGTTCATGGTTTTATATTGTAGCGACATGTGACCCTGTGAACACACCATTGTAATGGCCTGTCAGCTCCTCCCAGCACTTGTAACCAGTGATAGGCAAACCTCAAAATGTTCAGAAGTTCCATTTGCACAAGCAGGGCCGCTTCCAAGCCTTAGGAAGCCTGCAGCATCAGCTGGAATAACACAAGAAGTAGCTCTCACATGGGACTGATTTACTCCAAGGACAGCCATCTTTGCCGTACATCTAAGTTTCTGATCAGTAATCGAAAACCCAAGCTCACAAGGGATAGGCACAGACACGGATCTACCATGGTGATGAGTGCACAGTTAGAACGTGAATAACGCAGACAGGTGTTGCACAGTTAAGTTGATTAGGCTGCATCCATTGGCCATATAAAAAGGTAGTAGAATTATTTTACCATAGACAAAATATTCACACTGGTTTCTCAAGTCACTACAGGAGAACAATCCCATATATAACCCCAGTGAGAGCACTAGTTCTCCACTACACCAAACCAGCAGCATGATTCTGCATCCTTTGGCTTTTTGGCCGCCTATGTAGAGTGTTAACAGCATTCACGACTCTTTCGAGTATCCGAAGAGTGCCAAAACATACCAGCAAGCACCTGCCCCAAGGAGCAAACAAAAAATCTAAAGACACAATGGGTACAACCAAGTGCAGGAAGATAATGGACACAGCCTGTCACATGGCATATGCTCTTCATCAGAGGAGCATAGCTTTCAGAATTCTATGTAGAGGGAGAAGGTTATGAGTGGAATATCACCACTGCAGGGAAGAGGACTTAGAAGTCCAGTCCAGGATTTCACTCTGTCACAAAGGAATGAATTAGCTAATAAAGCCCATACTTGGGACAGGCAGGGAGAGGGGCATAGTCCGACATTTACATTGTTTAATTCATTTCGAATAATTCATTAGCAAGCACTTTTCACCTCCGACAGTCACAGGTAAATTTCAGGCTGATGTTTTGTGCCTCTCTCTAGCAGCACCGGAGAGATTTAATCTGTTTATCAGTCACTAATTAAATCTTCCAGAGTGATTAATTTGTTGAGATTAGTTTGCATCTTTTTGGATGCAGATTCCCCTCTGGAGTATTGTATTGTTTTCTGCATTAATGGAGTATGTGGATACATCAAATATAGGTATTTAACCCTTTCCTGCTGTGTAGGTGTACTGCCAATGGCAGGTTCTCTCGATACAGTCTATGTCAGTGGTCTTCAAATAGGGGTGCGCGAGACCACTGCCGGGGGTGCGCAGCCCTGGTAGATGGAGGAGCCATACGGCTTCTCTGCAAGTGCCACGGCTGAGACCCGGCCCCGGGAGCCGGGCGCCGCAGGGGGACCGGCCCCAGGTGGGCAGTTAGAGGACAACGAAGGGTCTGTTGGAGAAGGGCAGTTCGGGGGGGAAGTGGGAGGGAGTGGATGGATGGGGGCGGGGCTAAGGCAGGGCTTCCCCTGTGGGGGTGCCTGCTCAAAAAAAGTTTCTACTAGGGGGTGCGTGGTCAAAAAAGTTTGGAGACTCCTGGTCTATGTGACCCAGGATAATGTGGGTGTATCTCATACAACCTGCTACCACTGCAGGTGATTCCTAGCAGCTGTAACAGCCATGCTCAGAAGCGTATTAATCTTTGAGCTCACACACTGAGAGCAATGTAAGGGACTCTGGCAGTGGCTTGAAACTGCCATTGTCAGAGGGCAGGTATTCTTGGCGCTCTAGAAACTGATTTCAACAGGCCTTTATGATGCATCATTAGCTACTGTGACAGGCCTTTGCCATGGTCTTCACCAGAAAAAGAAGTGTGCTCTTAACTCAAGTTAGCTAGTACAAGGAAAAGTCCTAGTGAAGCCAAGGCAGTTTGTAGTTTTCCGTGAGTTAACAGGTCAGGGTAAAATGCTTCCAACTTTAGATGACAGAATCTGTTTGTAAAGTGTGGAATAATGTTGCTTGTTTTAAATTATTTGGCCAAATTCTGTTCTGCAGCATACATGCACTCGGAGCCAGCATAGTATTAACGTGTATTTATAGTCTTGCTAGCTGTGGCCCCTTGCACAGGCCCCCACAAATTCCTGCTCTGATTGGAATCACCTTGCCATTGAGGAGCGGTTCACCAACCACGCTTCCTACTCTGATGTGTCTGCCCTACAAATGCTTCTCCACAGCTCCTGTCATTCAGGGTGTGCAAACCAACGTGACCCTCGTGATTCTGGGTGGAGACAAAAATCAGGGCAGATCACTTTGTGTGCACTCTCCTTTTGAAGCATGTGGTTTTATAGAAGGGTTGTCCCAGAATTTGACATTTGGAGTAGCTAGGTGAAAAAGAAGAGCCATGAATACAGCAAAAGATTTAATATAAACATTAAACTTTTTTTTTAAAAAAGTAAACCTTAGGTTACTTCATAATCTTTAACTTGACCTATTAATTCACATGAAAACTAGCAACTGCCTTGTCCTCACTAGGTCTTTACCTGTGCTAGCTAACTTAAATTAAGAACACACCTTGTTTCCTAGTGAAGAGACACCCTTTGGTGGTCCTGGCAAAGGGTGTCTGGAGGTCTCCTGTTAGAGGTACCCACACCAGACCAGAAGCGGAGTCAAAAATCTGGTCCTGGGTGTGTGACCTCCAGAGATCCACCCTCCCACGAGAAATTAGTTAGGGAACGAGCTGTCTGTTGCTCTTGCAGGAAGAGAGTTTTAAATAGGTGAGCATTGCATTCCTGAACAGATGGAGAAGAGAGAAACAGAAGAGTGATGTGGGTGTATGTCAAGTGAGAGGGGGATATGGTGGGAGGAGGGGCAGTAGAGATATGCATGTAGCCTGGGTGCCTGGTTTATATTGTTTGACCTACACATCTGCTGTCTCGTGCTGAAAGAAGTGGATTAAGCTTTTGTTTATTCTTTTTTTTTTTTTTGCATCTCATTACTGTTACATTTGCTAAAGCAAAATATTTATTTATAAAATGCATGGGGTATTTTCCCCACCACCACCTTCTCCATTCCAGTTCTAGAACATTCCTGGCCAGTCTCGGAGGAGCCGGTTTTAGGTTTATTAGTGCTCTGACTCCACTACTAAGGAATATGTGGATGTGTACAGGAGGGCCTTGTCTTTATGAGGGACAAACACGAAAATCTGCTTTTCCCCACTGAGTTCTGTAAGCCGTGAATGAAAATAAGCCAATTTTTTCCACTGCATTTATTTATGGTACATCAGGTCTAAGGAGTGAAAGTCACCTCCATCCACTAAAAACATGTTTGAGTGCTTATTTATTGCAATAAAAAAAAAAATACACAGCAGTCACATTGCAGTGACCTTTTGCTGGGCTCTGGTGGCCACTCCCAAATAAACAATAGTAAAAGCACTCAGCACATGGCATCTTCAAAGACATTAATTAAGCCCCACAATGTGCCCTGTCATACAGACAAGTAGCATTTTATAGATGGTTAAACTGAGGCAAGAAAGTGACTTACCTGCTCCTGCAGAGGGTGTCGGTTACAGGACCAGGACTGGAGCTCCAGGCTGCACAGGCCACAAACCCTTCTCTCATCTGTCTGCACAGAAAGATTGGAAGAGATGAGTGTCGTGACATTAGGAGTCACTCTGGAGTTAATCTTCTCTCGTAAAGGACACTATACCTAGCAAACAGGAGAAGACAGAAGATGGACAAGCAACTTAAGGATCCATTATGCCTGATTTTGGGCCTAACTGTACTTTTACACTCGACTTGCCAGAGTTTATGTTCCTCTCTATTTTCCTCAGAGTTTGATTTCAAATTTTTAAAAGATAGAGACAATCTGCCTCTTTTACTGTATTTTTGGCCACGATGGCTATTTATTTATTTTTGCATTCCTCTTGCTGTTTTTTTGCAGGGGGGCAGACAGAAAGAGAGTTTCACCCTCTATTACTTTTTTGTAAAGTTTTCACGCAGCTTGCAAGCCTTTCACTCATGACAGTTCCTTTTAAGTTTTGTTTAACTAGCTTCCTCATTTGTGGGTGGCTTCCCTTTTTGAAGTTAAATGCTACTGCAGCGTTGGTTTGTTCTTTTATTCCCCCTACCCTCCCAGGATGATAAATTTAATTACAGTATGGCCGCTATTCCAGAGTGGTTCAGCTATATTCACCTCATTGATTTTATTCCCTTTTTGTCGTGCTCCCTTTCCATTGTGTTGCCTGTCTTCATTTTTTATTTATTGCATTTCACCCCCATTACGATTTCTCTCTGAAAAGATTTTATCCAAGTGCAGCAATCTCACCTGTCTCCTGACCTGCTGCTAAGAATTGATGGACAGCAGTCCTCATTATTTCATAGTCACTCTTTACTCGGGGAGGCTTCATTGTCAGCGAGAGCACACATAAATATGCAATAAAAACAAAACTGTAATGCGTTCCCATTAGAGTGATGAGCAAAACATTGAGAGTGTGATCAAACGAGCCTTCCTCTGTGAAGAGTGTTGGGGGGCCATTTTAAGAGGGAGGGTATTGCAAATCAGCCTCTGGTCTATAAATAAATGTTCAGGTACTTGCAGATTAATTTTTCCTTCATCACCAGCCGTTCCTGCAGTGAAGTCACAATCTGTGTTTTTACCTTTGCAGCCTTTTGGAATGGCAATGGTAGGAATGCGACAACAGCATCACAGACTTACGCTGATGGCGGTCCTTGAGACGCAAACCTCTATGGACAAAGAGGTGAGTACCCCAATCAAAGCCCTGAAAAAAATCAATTATCTATGCTCCAGGGACACTGAAATGCTTGGTGCTGTCCCACTACAAACTGACAGAGAAACCTGCCTTAAGCAACAAAAACCTGCTGCTTACTAGAGATAGGTTTCCTAATAAAGGTGGAGGAGGATTATACTGAGAGGGTAGACCCACCTCATCTGTGTCTCCCTAAATATCTGCACTTGTAATTAGAGCAATTAGCAGTAGTAGTTAAACCTTATTATTCGATTTGCACAAGTACTTAGACATCTAACTACTATTTGCTGCCACAATTAATTGCCGGTTTAAAAAAATGCAGACAAAAAAAATTTATGGATGCAAAAATTTCTCCTGTTAGGTTCGTGAAATGTGTGACACAATATAATTACTCTTCAAAACTTCTCAGCCTCATGCAAGAGAGAATTTCCAAGGTTACCTGAACTTTTGTCTGCAGTCTTTTATTTTCCTTTTCAAAGTGTATTATATATACACACACACACACACACACACACACACACACACACACTATATCCACATTTTGCAGATGTAAAATATCATCCACAAAATGAAGGCCAGCCCTGAACAGCTGGCACAGTATGTCTGGGGATACTTTGGCATGGTCTCTTATGACCAGACTGTCTTGTGGTAAGTGGGGCCTCTTGCATTGATTTCACTGAATGGTCAGAGCTTCAATGACTTTGTTTCAGCTGTGTTCATCCCCACCCCGCATGTATTTCCACCATTGTTTAAAGGAACTGAGTTTCTCTCGCATAAATATTTCCCAGGAAGCAAATGTTAAGCTTTCACGCTCAAATATTTGATCATGATTCGTACAAGATAGGAGAGTGGTTGATACTGCACAGACACGGTTTCCAGAACTCCTTGCTTGGCAGAAACAAGTCAGATCAGGAGCTGAGCACCCTTCACGACTAGGACTATGCATACACACATGCAGTTCCTGTGACGGTGATGGGAGAAAAAGGTACAATTAAACCCTGCATCCAGCCAATAAGCCTGACATTAGCTTCATTTGGCTAGGAACAATGAATACCTTATGTGGCCCAGATATAAGCCTTTTCCTGTGTTCCTAAGATTCCCTAAATCTGCTGCCTCTCCCTGGCTATTGGCTTTTTTGGGAAGGGTCACTCTCAATCCCCCTTGCTGGAGTGATGCCACTTTGTATAAATAATTACATATTCTTTGAGGGGATGGAGAGACAGATAGATTATGACTCTGTTGCCTGGTGGCTAAGGTGCTCTCCTGGTGGGGGAAGGAAGGGATAGCTGAGTTCCAGTGCCTACTCCCATGACTATTCAATTATTAATACCCATCCTAGAGCAGCCAATAGAATAGAGGCTGCGGCACACACCGGTAGGAGGGATCTTTTTCGAATCTACACAAATTGACTCAATGTTTCAGTCAAGCCAAATCTGCATTTTTTGTTGGGGAAAAAAAAGTTTTGGTCAGAACATTTTAGCTGTACTTTATACGCGTTTGGCTACTCCCTTACAGAAAGGGGAACTATATAGTTAGAAGGATCTTTATGCTGATATAACTATATCCACATTAGGAGTTTTACTAGTATAACTATTTTGGTAAAAATCACACTCCTTACCGATGTAGTTTTTTATACAGTCCCAGTATAAAATGTGTGTGTAGACCAGGCCACTATAAAAATCTTGGCTTAAGACATTTCCTTACCTCTTCAAAGGAAGCGAAAGTAATGAAATTATTTAAATAAGAGCCAAGCTGCTAAAAAAAAAATTGTTAATGAACTAACGAAACTCGAATGACAAGAAATGACAGGCAGTGTTTAAGACCACTTTAAGAGAACGAAATGTTATTTTCAAGCTTCTTAAAAAGGTAACTAAAGGAAAGTAAAAAACAAACAAAAATCTAAAATAAATTATTTAGAGACTGTCATGTAACAGGGATGTTATCAAAGTTAGCTGGCAAAATATTATGTGCTACTTTATTGTGTGTCTGAGTGCAGGCAGGATGTAAAATTAGTGAAAATACGGCAGCAAATATCAAACATATAACAAGCTGAAAGACATCGTCCCTTGTATAACTCTCCACAGTCCCATTATCCTCACCAATCTGACAAGAAGATCAGAAATAATACAACAGTGACCTAAAGGGCCTTCTGCAGCCTGTCAAGGTAAATGTGTCTCACAGAATAGTGCATTTACCTTTAAATCACTTTAAAAAAAAAATCAACCAAGTCATTTTTGCTCTTCTCTGCTGAAGGAATCAGTTGTCCATGGATTATTTAAGTTCGCTGACAGTTTTATCAAAGCCTTCTTTCCAGGAAAAAGAAATAATGCATCTTTAAATGCCTCTAACTACAAGACAGTCCAAGATTTATGGTTTGCTCACTTATAAATACCATTCTTCATAACTGATCCGCAGGAGAGTTAAGGATGCTCAATTAGCTTTCTCCAGGGAATGCGAGTGAAACCATCAGTGCCATTAGAAATCCAGTTCACTCATCAAGCCAAGAATGCTAGGTCCAGAAACTGACATCAGTAATGTTGTTCTCTCTCTCCTGTATCTGCAAGTTTTAGTTGATGACTGGGGTATTGTGATGGTGCATTCTCACAGTCAATGCTGAACTGTAAAAGAACATTGAGAATTTTACAAGCCAAATGCCACTGAGCTGGCCTTGAGGACACAACAGGGAAGATCCAATGTGCACTTTGGGCTCTGAAGGATAACTACTGGAGAAGCTCTTTCACCTTGAGCTGAAAGAAATACTAAAAATGTGTACTGAAATGGGACAGTGGCAGGGAAGATGAGAGTGGAAACCACCTCTGCTATGAAATCAATGACAGATTTTGCAACATAAGCAGCAACATTACCAGAAGTCCCATGAGTAGGGCTCTCCAGGAGGAGGAAGAGCTCAGTGGTTTGAGCATTAGCTTGCTAAACCCAGGGTTGTGAGCTCAATCCTTGAGGGGACCATTTTGGGATACAAGGCAAAAATCTGATGGATGATTTCATTGGGGTTTGTCCTGCCTTGAGCTTGAGGGTTGGACTAATGATCTCCTCAGGTCCTTTCCAACTCCGGTATTCTGTAAGTCACAATTTTATAGACTGAGCAGAAATTGCAAAGTTAGAAAAATCATGGTATTGGGCTAACAGTGATTGGGCAGAAGCAGGCATCTCTGTGCACAAATCCAGTGCAGCTAGTAGCCCCACCTCCATGGCCAAAAAAATCTACTGCTCCAACATGATGCTGCCATGAATCATGAGCCACCCTAAGCATGAGACTGGTGCATGGCTTCTTCGCTGTTGGAAAAGTTGCAGCAGTTGGGAGACAACTCAGCTGCCAATTTTCTGCAAGGAATGCAGCAATGCCCTTTCGCTAACTGCATCCCGTACATATCCCACTGGAGCCTTTGATTAACTGAGGTTGCAAAAATGCCCATGTCACTAATACCAGGTTCTTTCCCTCAGGCAGCTACTTGAGATTTGTTATAGGGAATGAGATGGGCGAGTCACATACAGAGAGACATGAAGATTGTATTTTGTTAGTAAATAAAGTCACCATGTCTCTATGCACATTACTCACCAAATGAGACCATAGAAAAGATAGATAAATAAAGCAAAACGGCCTCCTTCATGCCTCATACTCAAAACTTAATGGAGACCATCAGAAGAGAAGATGCAAAGAGTATGAAGTGGAGAAGCACCATAAGTGGGAATTATGATTAGGTTTCCTCTCTCCTGCCATCCCAACGTCCCAACTAGGGGTTGGTCTGACAATCTTGTATTAAAACCCTTTTCCTTACGTTCCCACATCCCTAGGACCATATCTATTTAGGTTCCTGGGGGAAGGCCAATACAGGTACTGGGGTTGCAGAGGTGCAGCCCAGGAATAGGCAGAAGCAGCAGGTCCTACTCCCTTGCCAGTGATAAGTGGCCTTTACACACTAGTCTTCTCCAGTGAGTGGGGGCTAGATGATGACTAGCAGCGGCCACTGAGGCAAGGTGGGATTAGAGAGTTGGGGGCTCTCCTGGGAGGGGAGACCCAGAGTGAGGGGGTACTTCTGGGGCAGAACCGCAGGGTAAGGGGCACTGGGGTCCAGGAGGAACACGGGGCCAGCAGCAGGCGAGCCACGAGCTAGCAGAGAGTGCTCTGCATGCTGAAAAGAGCTAATTCCCAGGACAACCAGCAGGAGGCACCATGTTGGTGAGTCTTCACCTCCCTATTCAAACTCTCTCAAAGAGGTCCTGACCCAGGATTACAGTTCATAGTACTGCTCTTAGACGGGAACTTTCTGAGTCAGGCACACCTAAGACAGATGCATATAACTCCACAGCTATAAGGTCTCAGATCCGAAGTTCCAATTTCCAAACCATCTCTAACTTATAGTAACATTAAATCCTGCCTGTAAGCATCCATCTGTTATTTTTAGTCACCCAGCACTGAGTAGAATATTTACAGGGTGATTTATGATTCTGTTTATTTTACATACCTCAGAATAGAATGTGCAAATAGCTAAATATTTTTAAACTAACAGTTCCCATGTGCCTGCCAACATCTGCATCCCTCTCACCCACACAGAAGAAAGGCTCCAGGTTTTTAAGGAAATTAAGTTTTAAATAATCAGGTTTCCAAGGAAATTTCTTGGGGGAAGAGGACTCGCCCTTTAACAAAAACAAAACCACCCCCCCTTAAGGATAATGCGATGAAGGGCTGAAAACAAATTCTTAAACTTCAAAAATGAGAAATAAATAAATCTATAAATAAAGGTCAAAGATGTTTGACGTTTACCCAAGTGTAAATACCATCTGCAATAAATGATGTTCAAGGGAACTGGGGATACCAGTGACCTTTCACCACACAAGAGGCAATAAATGATGCCTAAAACCCAGGGAGGCAAAGGTCTTGGAGCATGAAAAAGGATGCACATACACTAATCTGCCTCTCCAGTTGCACATGCTTGTTTATTTCCACTCATCTCCCTGCCACAGAAGAACTGCAAAACTGAAGCGTGGGTGAGGGCAAGTCCCTGGTGCTGATAATGTTGAGATTCATGAACTGAATAAGGCAAACCTACACTATCAAATCACTACATTGTCACAGCAGTAATTAAATCACTTCGGCATGTCCACACTATGCTCCCTCTGTCAGCGGTGCAGGAGTGCTTGCACCGATTTAACTGTCAGTGTGGGGCATTGTGGGATGGCCTCTGAAAGGTAGCAAAAGTCAAAGTCTATCAACCTAAGCACTACACCTCTCACAGAGGTGGAGTTAAATCGGTGCAGTGAGTGAGTTACATTTTAGTGTGGACACTTACTGAGTTTTATGGCAACCTAACTCTTCAGTGCAGACTAGGTCAAAGTCAATCTAGATTGGCTAGTTACCTTAGGTGCCTGTTCATGAATGCAAGAAGCCTGGGAAACAAGCAGGAAGAATTGGAAGTCCTGGTATAGTCAAGGAACTATGATGTGATTAGAACAACAGAGACTTGGTGGGAAAACTCACATGATTAGAACATTGTCATGGATGAGTATAAACTGTTCAGGAAGAACAGGAAGGGGAGAAAAGGTGGAGAAGTTGCACTGTATGTAAGGAAGAAGTAGTGCTCAGAGCTCCAGCATGAAAGTGGAGAAAAACCTGCTGAGTCTGGGTTAAGTTTAGAAGTGACAGCAACAAGGGTGATGTTGTGGTGGGCTTCTGCTATAGACCACCAGACTAGGAGGATGAGGCTTTCTTCAGACAACGAACAGAAGTCTCCAGATCACAGGCCCTGGTTCTCATGGGAGCCTTCAATCACCCTGATATCTGCTGGGCAGCAATGCAGCAGTGCACAGACAATCCAGGAAGTTTTTGGAGCATGTTTGGGTCACCTTCGTGGTGAAAGTGCTGGAAGAACTAAGTAGGGGCTGTGTTCCTCTTCACCTGCTGCTCACAAACAGGGAAGAATTGGTAGGGGAAGGAGAAGTGTGTGGCAACCTGACTAGCAGTGACCATGAGATGGTAAAGTTCAGGATCCTGGCAAAAAGAAGGAAGGAGAGCAGCATAATATTGACCCTGGATTTCAGAAAAGCAGACTTTGACTCCCTCAGAGAACTGATGGGCAGGATCCCCTGGGAGGCTAATATGAGGGGGAAAGGAGTCCAGGAGAGCTGGCTGTATTTTAAAGAAGCCATATTGAGGGCGCAGGAACAAACCATCCCGATGTGCAGAAAGAATAGTAAATATAGCAGGCGACCAGCTTGGCTTAAGAGAGAAATCTTTGGTGAGCTTAAACACAAAAAGGAAGCTGACAAGAAGTGGAAACTTGGACAGACGACTAGGGAGGAGTGTAAAAATATTGCACAAGCATGCAGGGGTGTAATCAGAAAGGCCAAACCACAACTGGAGTTGCAGCTAGCAAGGGGTGTGAAGGGTAACAAGAAGGGTTTCTACATGTATGTTATCAACAAGAAGGTTGTCAGGGAAAGTGTGGGACCTTTACTGAATGGGGGAGGCAACCTAGTGACAGACGATGTGGAAAAAGCTGAAGTACTCAATGCCTTTTTTGGCTTGGTCTTCACAGACAAGATCAACTCCCAGACTGCTGCATTGGGCAGCACAGTATGGGGAGGAGGTGAACAGCCGTCAGCAGTGAAAGAACATGTTAAGGACTATTTAGAAAATCTGGACATGCACAACTCCATGGGTCCGGATCTAATGCATCCAAGGTTGCTGAGGGAGTTGGTTGATGCGATTACAGAGCCATTGGCCGTTATCTTTGAAAACTAGTGGCCATCGGGGGAGGTCCCAGATGTTTGAAAAAAAGCAAATTTAGTGCCCATCTTTAAAAAAGGGAAGGAGAATCTGGGGAACTACAGATTAGTCAGCCTCACCTCAGTCCCTGGAAAAATCATGGAGCAGGTCCTCAAGGAATCCATTTTGAAGCACTTGGAGGAGAGGAAGGTGATCAGGAACAGTCAACATGAATGCACCAAGGGCAAGTCATGCCTGACCACCTGGATTGCCTTCTAATATGACATAACTGGCTCTGTGGATATGAGGAAAGCAGTGGACGTGATATAACTTCAGTAAAGCTTTGGATATGGTCTCCTACAGCATTCTTGATTGAAACTGAGCCACAAATTTCTATCATACCTTGCTTCTTTCTAATTGTTGCAGTCAGTGTTGAATAGGAAATTGGGTCTGGGTCAGATTCCCTGGATAATCATATGTAACATACATCTAGATAGAACTTAATGACATTGTAATCATTCCTTCCTCAAGTAACGGATGAAAGCACAAAGCAGTTGGCTTTTCAGGAAGGCAAATGAACCATAGAGAAGGGTTCAGGAAATGTGGCACAGAGTTGATAAGATTTTTTCCCCCATGCATGAAAATTGTCAGAACAAATTATTCATCAGATGATACACCATGGTACTAAATTCCCAAAATCTTCCTGTTTGTTGCTTTGCTGAGAACAGATTTTCTGTGAAAAGTCTCCCAGAAGCTTTTCCTTTAGCTTAATTACAGAGTATGAAATGGCACCTGTAGCCTCAGCTGATGCTTGGTGGAGCAGACATCCCATAATCCCAAACACGAGAGACTTCAGTTTACACCATGGACATTCCAGTAAACCAGCTACTGTTGATCTAAATGAGCAGCCAAGCTCATACAGCAATAATGCTTAGCACGTGCATTGGACTTTCCATTCAAAGATCTCAAAGAGCCTTATAGATCTTTGAACCTCACATCTCTGGGAGGGAAGCATTAGCAGCCTTATTTTACAGAGGGCCAAACTGAAGCACAGAGTTTAAGTGGCTTACCCAAGGTCACATTGCAAGTCAGATGCAGAAGCAGAGCCAGAACCCACGTGTCTTGATTCTTGGCCCACGGCTCTAACCAGAAGCCTCTGCTCATCCACACTGCATGCTTACAAGAGGTCAGAAAGGTAGACTGGGTGTATCTTAGCACATCTATGTGTTGCCATCTCCTTACCCTGTTTCTCTGCCATTGGCATCTCTCTCAGAGGATGCCATTTTCACCTCTGCAGATACCCCAAAGGAAAGAATTTATATTCCCCATTTCCTGCATGGCAAGCCAGCTCTCCAAGAGTTTCACTCATGCCTTATATTTGCTCTCGGTCATGAATCCAAAGGAAGGGGGAAAAGATGGATGACACTATCTTGAAACATGAAAAGGTCGGTTAGGTCTACACTTCATCCTGGTATAAGCAAAGACCTGAAAAACTGCAGCTCCAAGGAATTACTGGTTTGTTGACCTTTTAGCTGGAGCAGTAAATGATTCCACTTGAGGGGGGGGAAAACTGGTGCCTTGGGAGAGTCCATATTTTAAACGAAAATAAACTGCTGCTTTAACTAGACTGCTGGTCCAACATTGACACAAAACCACTAGTAGACATGGATAGAATGTTAAAACAGAGGCAGCTGCCAGGAAGTCTGACTTTTCAAAAGAGAACATGCTCTAAAAGCACATAAGAATCAGACCAAAGAGGTCCATGCCAATATAGCTCGCCGAGTAGAAATTAAAAATCCACCCAGGGGAATTCAGGGATTGGCAATACAATGAGAACCTTCTTCTTCACTGATTCAAATCTGACCTGGCTTGATAGTGTTTGGATTATTTCTGGTTTCTTAGTGGACAGTTGTCCCCATCACTGAAAAAAACCCAGCCACTCATCAGCACAACTGGCATTAAATAAGCAACCCTAAGGCCCTGTCTACATTACTGCAGTAAGTCAACCTCAGTTATGCTACTCCAGTTATATAAATAACTGTAACTAGAGTCGACATAGCTTAGGTCAACTTACTGTGGTGTCTACACTGCACTGCGTCAATGAGACACTCTCCTATCGACTTACTCTTCTTGTTCTGGTGGCCAGAGTCGACCAGAGAGCACTTTGCTGTCAATTTAGTGGGTTTTCTCTAAACACACTAAATTGACACCCGGTTTACTGATAACAGAGCTATTGCCCACATCCACTATTAAGAAACAATGGGCTTGGGGGAAAAGGTGTCTTTTCCGAAGGGCTGGGAAGGTCACTCTGTCTTAGTCTTTTGTATTAGACAAAACCCAAGACATTTCCAAACAAACATTTCCCTGACCCTGCAACGAGCTTTGTGCAAAACACTTGTTGACATGAAGGGGGCTTCATGCTAGGACAAGGCATGCCCAGAGCTCATTGCAGGATGATGGTCTTAAATCTGATCTTAGAAACATGTTTTAACACATTCAACAAAGATGCCTAGGCTCTGTCACGACAATCCACACTGCAAAGCCACCATGTGGGGCAGACTCACTCCAAAAGGACACAACCAGAGATGTGACAACAAGGGGAAAGTCAGGATTCAAAGGCAGAGACAGAAGTGTTTGGGGACCTAGAGCCGGCTATGTGGGGGTGCATTGTCTGAGCAGGACCGGCTCTAGATTGAGGTGTATGTGTAGGGGACACTTGCAACATCACCTATCCGCACAGCCAGCCCCTCACTTTCACAAGCACTAAATTCACACAGACGTTTAAAGATCTCGTTAGAAAGGGGATTGTGAAGTTTAGATCCAACCCACTCAAAAAGAAACTGAATCAAAACGGCGGGCTGAACTTCATTCCCAAAATTTGTACCACGGAACTACATGGATCACCCCATCTTCACATCGTTGCAGCGTGTATTCATTAGAAGTCTGTGCCAGTCTAAGTGCAGCAATATGGTTAGGCTGATGCAAAGTTTGCAGCTCTTCTTGTGGGGGAGGAAAGCCAAGAGTTTGGACTATCAAGAGGCTGATTCCTGAGCTCATATTGTAAAGAGGCACAAAACATTGAACCAGGGATGCTGATATTATCAGATGTACCTTGACTGGGGCTGTGTCTCTTTCACGCCCCATTCTTCTGACAAACCAGATCTTGGAGAGGAGAGGAGGGGAGAAAAAATCATCTCTGACTGCTCTTCTTCAGAGCATAACCGGATATTAAAAAAATGGCATTAGAAGAGCTTTCAATCCAAGTGCTTATTACCCCTCAGTCTAATGACCACAACACACAGCGTATTCCAGCCTGCGGCCATGATCTGCAGAGAGCCCGCATGATGAAATGATGAGAGAGAAAGCATGCATTATCAAAACATTTTATCAGGCCAATGCCTCTGAAGAAGTCCTAGCTCATTTTCAGAGGTCAGCAGATTAAGGCATTAACTCAGAGCCTCAGTATGCCCACGCAGTAACTCGTTTCAAATTGAAATCTTGGGATTTGTTACCTGGATGGACTTTTCTTGTTTCTTAGTTCCCAGAAGAAATTATCAGGCGTATCAGCTGACGTCAAATCAAACACAGTTTGATGGAGAAAAGGGTCAACTTCTATTTGGGGCTGCATATGCAAATCCTTCCCTCCAATTATATCTAAAGGTGCTTTTCTCCCCAGTTTCTTAGCAAATGGGAGTAAAAGAAGGAAAATCATTCTCTCAAGTGACCTCAACTCTGGTCAATCCACTTTCTCATAGTCCACTCAAACATCTGATGGTGCAAAGTCCAATGTATGACCAGAGAGCCCGCATATTCAAAGGAACGTCTTTGTAAATACTTTACTTTGTGATAGTGGTAGAAGAAGAACTACAGCAGGTCAGCCCTTTTGCCCCGCTACCCGCTAGGCGCTGTAAGTGCATGAAAAAAGAGAGACGGTCTCTTCCTGGCAGAGGTTAGAATGTGCCAAGACAGACAAATGAGTGGGAGAAAGGAAGTACAGTTATCCCCGTTTCACAAAGGGGAAACTGAGGCTCGGAGAGATTAATGTCAGATTTTCAAGACAGCTCAGCTCCTATTTAAGCTCTTTTCCAAATGTGCTCTCAGGTGTCAGGTGCTTTTGAAAAAATCTAACTACACCTCTACCCCGATATAACACGGTCCTTGGGAGCCAAAAAAATCTCACCACGTTATAGGTGAAACCGCGGGGTAAGGGGAGGCTGTGTCTTTCCAAACAGCCAGGCCCCACCCGCATCTGACCACTACCTACTTCCTGCCCCCAGCCAACCCCTCAGAACTCCCACCCATCCAATGGGGCGGGGGGGGCACAGAGGAACCACTCCCTGCCCCAGCTTACCTCCATTCCGCCTCCTCCCCTGACCGTGCCGCTGCTCTGCTTCTCCCCCCTCCCAGGCTTGCTGTGCCAAACAGCTGATTGGCACAGCAAGCCTGGGAGGGAGGGAGGAAGGGGGGAGAAGCAGAGTGGTGGCACGGTCAGGGGAGGAGGCGGAATGGAGGTGAGCTGGAGGGGGCACAGGGAGGGCTGCAGGAAGTAACAGGGTTGCCGGGGGGGGGGGGGGAAGGGTGCAGAGGAACTGGCTTGCAGTAACATGAATTCAGATATAACACAGTAAAGCAGCCCAGCCTCCCAGAGCACTGCTTTACTGTGTTATATCCGAATTCGCATTATATCGGATTGTGTTATATCTGGGTAGAGGTGTACTTCATTAGCTGTGTAAATGTGAGCAGAGTTCTTCTGAAAACCTGGCTCTAAGTAATTTGCCCAGGGTCATACACGGTGTCTATGGCAGAGAAAAGAATTAAACCCAGAGTTCCCCAGTTCCAGTCCTCCTACCCACAAGGGCATCTTTCCCTCTTCCTTCCTAAACTGTACTCTCTTTCAAAGGAGTTTCCTAAGGCATCTAGCACTATTACAGCCCTACATACATAATACATTGTTAATAAAAAAGTATTTATATTGTAATGTGTTTAATAAATAATAGCCATCAGCGATCAAGAATGAATAATAAGCATTGCTCACCATACTTACCCATGCATGTATTTTCTTGAAAAATCCTTCCACATGGACATGCAGAACTGATGAATTTTCAAGTTTGGGGGGTGGATGATAAGGGGCTCCTTCGAAAGCAAGGCCCTTGCTTCAGAAACTAGTCACCAAGCCAGTGCTGACGTTTATCTTGCACGTACAAAAGAATAATGTATCTGAATGTAGGTGGTTTGAGCTCAGTTGGTCTGTGAGAGCCCAGTAGATTAATAATGTGATGGCTGATGCCACAGAAAGATCTGCCAGCAGCTCATAGGGGAGGGACCTTTGGAAGAAAGTACGACTTCTCCTGCCAAACAGTCTGACCAGGCCTCAACACACCTCAGTGTTTTAGGATACCTCATGTAAAATATATCTGCAGCCGTGCGGCAACTCACCCTGCTGGCGCCTCCTGCTGGTCGTCCAGGGAATCAGCTCACCAGCCTCCGGAGAGCCCTCTGCAGCCTGTAGTCCCGCATACCCTCGGCCCCGTGTCCCTCCCGGACCCCCTCACCCGGGGTGCTGCACCCCTGCAGTACCCCCACAGGTCTCTGGGTCTCCCCTCCTCAGGGGAACCCCCACCCCCTATCCCCACCTTGCCTCAGTCTAGGCAACTGCCAGTCACCACCTACCCCCGTTCACTGGGGCAGACTGCAGTATCATCGCTAGTCATCACTGGCAAGGGGGGTTGGACCTGCTGCCTCTGCCTACCCTTGGGGCTGCCCTCTGCACCCCCAGTACCTTGTTGGCCATAGACTAGGCCCCGCAGCCTGGGAGGTTTCCAGGTCAGAGCTCCTCTATCCTTCACCCTGCCCTGCCCTGCCCTGCCCTGCCCTGCCCTGCCCTGCCCTGCCCTGTTCCCGGCTTAGCTCCAGCAGCCAGGTCCTCCCTCTCCAAAAGCTAGAGAGAGACTGCCTGCCTCTAGCCCACTGCCCCCTTATAAGGGCCAGCTGGGCCCTAACTGCCTTGGCCACAGCTGTGCTCAGCTACCCAGTCAGCTGCTCCCAGCTGTCTTTAATCTCTTCCCCTGTTTCAGCCTTCTCAGGTCAGGTTTTCTAAATCTTAAATCATTTTTTGTTGCCTTTCTCTGGACTTTCTCCAATTTATCCACATTTTTCTTAAACTATGGCTCCCAGAATTGGACACAAAACTACAGCTGAGACCTCACCAGTGCCGAACAGAGCAGGACAATTACCTCCCATGCCTTACATACAACACTTCAGTTAATACATCCAAGAATGATATTAGCCTTTTTTGCAACTGCTTCCATTGTTTGCTCATAATCCCCAAATCCTTTTCTGCAGCATTACTGTCTATTCAGTTATTCCCCATTTTGTAGTTGTGCATTTGATTTTTCCTTCTTCAGTATAGAACTTTGCACTTGTCATTATTGAATTTCATCTTGTTGAGTTCAGACCAAATCTTCAATTTATGAAGGCCACCTTGAATTCTAATACGGTCTTCCAAAAGTGTTTGCAAACACTCCCAGTTTGGTGTCATCCATGAATTTTATATACATACTCTCCACTCCAAAAACCAAGTCATTAATGAAAATACTGATTGGTACTGGACTGAGGACTGACCCTTGCACATACCCACTAGATACACCCTCCCAGTTTGACAGCAAGCCACAGATAACCACTCTTTGACTACAATCTTTCAACCAGTTGTGCATCCACCTTATTGTGATTTAATCTAAACCACATTTCCCAAGTTTGCTTACGAGAATGTCATGTGGGACTACGTCAAAAACTTTACTAAAATCCACATAAATCACATCACTGCTTCCCCACAATCCACTAGGCCAGTAACTCTGTCAAGACAAAGATTGGGTTGGTTTGATGATTTGTTCTTGACAAATCCACGCTGGCTATGCATAATTGTCCTATTATCTTCCAGGCGCTTACAAATTGATTGTTTAAGAATTTGTCCCAGGATCTTTCCAGATACTGAAGTTAGACTGACCGGTATATAATTCACCAGGTCTTCTTTGTTCCCCATCTTAAAGACAGGTACTATGTTTGCCCTTCTCCAGTCCATTGGGACCTAACCCATCCTCCATGAGTTCTCAAAGATAACTGCTAATGTTTCCAAGATTGCTTCAGCTAGTTCATTAAGTAACCTAGGGTGAATTTAATCAGCTCTTGCTGACTTAAGTACATCTGAATTATTTACATATTCTTTAACTTATTCTTTCTCTATTCTGGCTTATGCTGCTTCCCCTTTTGTGTTTAATATTAATTGTGTTAAGCATTCAGTCACAATTAACATTTTTAGAGAAGACTGAAGCAAAATAAACAAGAAGCATTTCACCTTCTTGATGTCATCCATTATTAGCTCTCCTTCCCCATTAAGGCTTGGTCTGCACCACTGCTTATGTCAATGTAAGTTACATCCCTCAGGGGCGTGAAAAAAAACTTCAGAGCAACAGGGCTTACATGGACCTAACATGGTGTCTACACCGTGCTATGTCGGTAGGAGACACTCGCTCTTCGACATAGCTTCTGCCACTTGAGAAGGTGGAGTACTGCAGTCAATGGCAGAGCACTCTGCCATCAATTTATTGCATCCTCACCAGACCCACTAAATTGATGCTGCTGCATTGATTGCAGTTTCACCAATTTAATGGGCCAGTGTAGACAAGGCCTAAGTATGGAACCTACACTTTCCTTCAGCTTTCTTATGATTCTCATGTATTTACAAAATCTTTTCTTATTGCCTTTTAGATCACTTGCTAGGTGTAACTCATTCTGTGCCTTTGCCTTTCTCATTTTTGTCCCTACATGCTAATTTATGTAACCCTTCTGCCCGTCAGAGTTGGCAGCAACAAGGGCCGGGTTCAGTATCCAGGGGTTCCATTCCAATAGCACAATACAAAAACCGGCTCGAGCCCCCACCCAGTGACCTGGGACAACCATATACCACCCCTCTGGGCGTCTGTAAGAGACAATACTTCCCCTCTCGCAAGCACAGAGTCTGAGTGTACCAAAGCCTTTTAATAACAGGGAGAAACAATGTGGCATTATATTGGGGAAACACCACAAACAAGGTTAATAAACCAAACCATGAACCAGAAGCCCCCCTCCCAGCAAATAGGCCGTGGCCTTCCCTTTGGCTCTTGAGTTCCACAACCCCAAAAAGTCACTCAATAGTCCCAAAAGTCCAACAGCCCAAGAGTCTCTGTCCTTGGTCCGTGCAGAGTTCAAAAGTCAATTGGCAGAGTCTTACCTCCAGCCTGGGTGGAGATGGAGGGTAGGGCACGGGGCACCTTACGTGGTCCGAGGCCGACAGCGCCGCCTCTCCATGAGGTTCCGCTGCAGCTCTCACCGCAATCGGCTCTGCTCCGCTCCGCTGGCTGTCCTACGAACCGCTCTGCCCGTTGATCCGCTAGCTGCTCTGCTAGCCGACAGACAGACAGCTCTGCCGCGCCGGTCACTCTGCCCACAGCACCCACGCCTCTGCTAGGTGACAGACAGACAGCTCTGCCGCGCCGGTCACTCTGCCCGCAGCACCCACGCCTCCGCTAGTCGACAGACAGCTCTGCTGCACCAGTCACTCCGCTAGCCATCCTGCTAGCCGACACACAGACTGCTCGGCTGCACCAGCCACTCTGCACTTTTTCCAGGTCCCCCCTACTTAAAACAGCGCTCAGTGATTTCTTTAGCTCTTAGGTGATTTCAGCTCTTAAGTGATTTCAACTCACAGTAGGGGAGCCTTAGTACAGGTGCACCAGTGAGCCCAAAACAATTGTCAGCTCAGCAACCTGGAACCAGGCTCCTAATGGAAACAAAATTCAATTCTGACATTCCACAGTGAATAGAGGCAATAGTGCAATAGGCCTGGGAGACCCCTCAGACACAGCCCTCACCAAAAGGTATAGGTGCTTGTCCATCACCTCTCTCAATCTCACAGTGTTCTGAAAACGCATGGCCCTTGCCCAGTGAGTGCTACCTAGATGATGGCGAGTCCCTCCATCATAACAAGGGCCAAGTACATGTCCATAGTCCTTCATTCACATACTCACAGTAACATCACTTTATCATTCCTGCCCCAATAACATAGAAACTGGGGCTCCCTCATCAGCCGAAGTGGCCATGTGGGCTGCTGTGGGCTCAGGCTAGGCGCAGTGGGTGTGTCTATGCAAATTGATCAGCCCCAGACTTATTTTGCAAGGCTCACTGCAATTCCCATAGTTCACCAGCAGATGTCAGAATATATCTCATTCCTGACACTGCTTACATTTACATTATTCTTTCAAACTCATCCTTAGCAATTTGACTAGATTTCCACTTTTTGTAGGAATACTTTCTGATTTTCAGGTCATTAGAGTGTTCCTGATGCAGCCATATTGACCTATTACTATTCTTCCTATCTTTCTTTAGCATTGGGATAGTTTGCTGTTGTGCCTTTAATATTGTCTCTTTGAGAAACTGCAAGATCACTGAACTCCTTTATCCCTTAGATATTTTTCCCATGGGACATTATCTACTAGTTCTTGGAGTTTGCTGAAGTGTACTTTATTGAACTCCGTTGTCCTTATTATTGCTGTCACTTCTTCCTTGCCTTAGAACCATGAAACTATCATTTCATGATCAGTTTCCCTCAATTTGCCTTCCACTTTCAAATTTGCAACAGTTCTTCTTGTTATTCAGGATCATGGCTGCCCTCAGGTTACTTTCTCCACCATCTGAAACAAGGAGTTGTCCCCAGTATGTTCCAAGGTTTACTGGTCATTTTGTGTTTTGCTGGATTACTTTTTCAACAGGTGTCTGGGTAGTGAAAGTCCCCCATCCCCATTACTACCAGGTCTTATATTTTGGATACTCTGTTATTTATTCTTGAAATACCTCATCCACCTCCTCCTTCTCCTGATTTAGTGGTCTATAGTAGACCCAGACCATGATATCACACCTGTTTCCTCCCCACATTTTATCTTTACCCTGAGACATTCAAATGGTCTGCCTCTCATCTCCTTGACCTCAGAACAAAAGGAAAATGCCCTGAAATCATAACAAAATCTTCTCTCCCTCGCCCTCCTTCACTATACCCTTATTTATCTGGAAAAGCTTGAATTTCAGTCTCATTACTATTAACTGTTTGACTGCTGGCATTTTACCCAAGACACTTGGCTCCAGCTAGCAGATGAAGGAAGATCATGGTAATTTGAGCAACTCCACAGTGATGAATGAGTAAAGGCCAATTCAATTAAGGGCTGCTTTCTGGATAAAGGAATGCATTCCACAATCTTAACTCTGTTTCTGCCTGTGTATCCTCTTTCTAACCCATGAAATCCTGAAACAAACAAGAGCAGGAGGGAAGAGAGAGTACTGAAGCACAGGAAGGCATAAACTGCTAGGTTTTTTAAATTTTTTCAGATTCCCCCACCCCCAAATATGTTAGCTCATGGGATCTGATTCACTCCTGTAGGAATAGGGGGACTAATCATCTCTGTTCCCACAGAAGCAGTTACCTTTGTTGGGAGATAACCCTATTCCCCACTCTTGTTGGCCCATCAGCTCCCAGGCCAGGTCCCAATCTCCAGCGAAACACATTTCTGAAGCTCTCCAGACACCTGGTAGAGCAGGGCCTACAGATAAGTTGGGAAGAGTGAAAGCACAGCAATGCAAGAGGACTCAGAAGTATTTGAGCATCATGAAAATATGGCCATATCAGCAAGATAAGGAAAGAGCGCAGGAAGGGACAGACGCATCCTGAAGATGAATGTATATCTGCATAGATGGTGTCAACAGGAAGGCATTGGCTTCCTCGACCATGGGATGCTGTTCAAAGGAGGAGGATTGCTGTGGATGGGATCCACCAAGAGCATCTTGGAACGTTGACTCACTGATCTAGTGAAAAGGGGCTTCCTACTGTTCAACAGGGACAGTAGCTCACAGATAAGTATGAAAAAGGTGACCCTCCTAGCGAGCTGATGGTTGGGGGAAATTACAGTAGGGTCACAGGTGTAACAAGAGGGAAAACTGTAAGGGAATTGGCTCAACATCTTAGATGGCCATACACAAATTCAAAGTATATGGGGAAATAATGGGCAGAACTGGAAATCTTTGTACACAAGCAAAAGTGACATAACTGGCATCACAGATTAGTGGGATAAATCTCATGACTGGAAGATAGGCATGGAGGGGTAGAGAACTTACTCAGGAAAGATAGCCAGGGAAAAAAGGGAGGAGGAGGTGTATTGTACGTCACTAACAATGCCAGCATCCTCACATTTCCTCGTCAAGGTAACCACTCACAGGGATTGGAAAGAAATTCATTGCATGAGCAGGGCTATAGTTCATAACCTGATCTTCTGACCATTTTTAGAAAATAATTTATATTGAAACTAAACTTTAAAATGAATCTCTGTGGGTCCTAGAATAATAACTGACTACTCTAAATGAAGCATTTACGCTGTTGTAGGCATAAGAAACTAGTTTTGTTGCTTTCCTGATTTCAAAGCCATCACTGCATTCGGTAACTGTTGAGAACATTTCTTTCTGCATTCTCCACAAAAAGATTTATAAGGCAAGTTTCTCATTTTCCTACAGCTGGTAAATTCTGAAGTGAAATTTATTTTTAAAACATTTTTCATCTTTACTGTTAAACTTGAGGTAAAGTCAGAATAGCATTTTGGAACATATGCCATTTTTAAAGCTCAAGGTGTATGAATGCAAATTGAGTGCTGAGTTTAAAACAAGTTCTGAGCTGTGTAGTTATAAATGTTGTACAGCAACAAGTCAATCAAACGTCTTCTTTCACTCATTCCCAGCTGATTTTTTTGAAGTCTACAGCATATTACCTCATGAACTTCCATGTTCGTTATTTGTTATGGCAACTTTCATATACAATGAGGACACAATTCATTTATATTTCATTGCATTAATAGGGATATTATAATTGTGACACTATAAATGGCAAGTTTAACAGCATTTAGCTTTTTCTTGCACAATGAATTAACAGGAACTGAAATGATCAGAAGGTGCAGGTCAATGAACAACTTTTATTAATTAAGAAGAATTTGTAACATGGTAAAGACTCAATGAGCTAGACAAAGCAAAGAGGATCGGAAAGAAAGAACGTGAATCAAGAACATGAAATCTATTTGACGATCAATCTGCAGACTATTTTGTTAAAAATGTAATTGCAAACAAATCCCTGTTTGCATAACTCCAGTGTTGCCAACTCATGATTTTGTCAAAAGTTTCATGATTATCATTGTTTCATTAAAGCCCCAGCTCCTGGAGTCTGGTGGATATATGATGATTTCAGCCTTCAATCTTAAAGAAAAAATAAGTTTCTAGCCCTTGTGGTGGTGTAGAAAGCTTCAAAATCACCCTAAAAGGCTCAAAAAGCAGAAAGCAAATTAAAAAGAACTCTACATCTATTGTTTTCACATCATCTCATGATTTCTGGTGAGCCCAATTCCTGACTTTTGAACATTTGGGGCTGGTAATACTATATTCTGAAATCTGATCATGCAGAAAGTGCACCAAATACATGCTTGAGACACTGACGGCCTTACCTTGACTTGACAGTCAATCAAACAGAATTCTCCTCCACCTTATTAAACCAGTAAAAGAAAGAAGTCACCAAACTGGTGGGATGATTTTGAGGCGTATACAATTTATGGATTCTGATGGTTACAAAATTATGATGAAACTGTTGCTATGAAAATTGCTGTATCATGCATGTCCCTTTACTTGTGTACCCAGCTAACATGAGTTGTGTCACATTCTTCAAGGCCAGGGTCAATGGAGGGCCATTAGAACTCGATGATCGCCCATTGAGGTGAAAACATCATGGAACAATAGTTGAGTTCAGGTCTAGGGGAAAAACGAAATAACTCCCACCCCCACAGTTTCCCCTTCTCCCTCAGAGAGGTAGGGGGAAAGTGGGGAGTTGAAATTTATCAGGAGCAGAACCAAGGAATTCAGGGTACCAATCAGGGTTTAAATAAGAATCCACAGCTGGAAAGACCCCTAGGAAGTTTGGGCAGGAAAGGGAAAAGGGACAGATAGCCAAGAGACAGGTGGGCTTAGGAGAGAAGAGTCCATGTTCCACATACTCAGCTGTACTGTAATAGGATGCTGGATGGACCCTGACCCCAGCCCAATGAATGCTCTGAAATGTTAGGGAAACTGAGGCAAGGAAAGGCATGTAGGGTTTATTATTTTTGTGTAGATCTGTGTATTTCTTGTGGGATTAAGTCAAGAGCAACAGCTCTGTAGAACTCTGTGCAAAGTGTCAGTGCGTGTTATATGCTACACCTACCGCGTGTTCCCTGAGAGTGTTAAATTGTAACCCAGAAGGCTCACACCTACAGTGAGAATCTGGGAACGGGTGTGTTTAAGGGAGAGGTGGAGTCAGCACCGGTTCCAGGGGCTGGTCAGCTCGGCTGCATGGTCCAAGCTTCCAGAATGCGGGTGTGAGTCAGAGAGTCTATGTTCAGAGTGTGCCATGGGACCTGGGACTGGATCAGGGCCTGGACTCCATTCAGATTCCAGAGGATTAAAACACCCTGGGAGCCAGAGGCTGGATTCCCCTGCACAGCAGACTGGTCAGCTGCTGGTAGGGGGAACCCAACCAGATATGTGACAATAGCTGTTATGGCAGGGTCTTCAGGGGTCAATGTGAGGTTAGGAGTCATGAAGGTCTGGAATTTTAATCCCAGCTTTGCCACTGACTTTCTATGTCACTGCCTCAGTTTCTTCATTTGTAAACTAGAGATAATAATGCTCACCCATCTACTTCACAAGGGTTTTGGAAGGACTAATTCTTTAATATCTGTACAGCGCTTTGCAGGAAAAAGGGTGTGAACGAGAAATTTACTTCTTGGCAAAGAAACAGCTGGTGGTTCCCATCCCCACAGACTTGGTCTCCTGAACCCCAAAAAGAGATGATTCTGAAAGAAGAGGAAAAAGTATAAGAAGAGGGAATAGATGCCCCAAGTGTTCCCTCCTTGTCTCTCTACACATAGCAGCCACAACACCTGAGGCACAAAGAAACAGCCTTGGACTGAGGAAGGGATTCTGGCAGAGAGGAATTCAGCCAGTAAGTCTGCTAAAGCCTGTGATGAGAGAGACTTTTGCTTTGAATTCAATTAGCTTGTTAAGTTAGATATTAGTTGCATTTACTTTTATTTTCTTGCAACCAATTCTGACTTTTATGCCTCATTACTTGTAATCACTTAAAAACTCTCTTTCCGTAGTTAATAAACTTGTTTTATTGTTTTATCTAAATCAGTGTGCTTGGATTGCAGTGTTTGGGAAACTCCACTGCAGATAACAGCATCTGGGCATATCATTTTCTATTAATGAAATGATGGAGTTTATATGAGCTTCCGTTGTCCAGGACGGGCTGGGTAGTACAAGACACACATTTCTGGGGGGAAAGACTGAGACTGGGAATTTGCTGGTGATGCTCGACAGTATAATTCAAGAGTAGCTGGCCATAGCACTCATGAGGTACAACTGGGTGTAATTTACATACTGGAGGCTGTGTCAGAGCAGACCAGGAGTGGTTGCTTTCAGAGTGAAGAAGTATAAAAGGCATCCCAGGTTGGAAAATTCAGGGGACACAGCTGTTCAGCAGTCCAGAACATACCTGGGTAATGTCACAGAACCTCAAACTAGGGCTGGGCTTCATGGATCCTAGGTCAGCAGTTGTCAGCAGGCAGCCAGGAGGAGAGTTGCAGCATGGCTGCTCATGTAAACCCTGTGTACCCAGGCTCAAGGCCTGTGGGTCACAACACTCCTGTTAAAGTCAACAGATCTTATCTCCAGTGCTGGTAATCTCTCTGTTTTTTAAAAAAAGATTCATTTTATATAGAGAGGTGGCTATTTGTGGTCTTCATAAAAGACAGCCAGGACGCCTACCTTTTCTCCCTAGCTCCCGCCCTTGACTCACCTCTCAGGAAAAATTACCTAACTTCCCTGTGTCCTTATTTACCCATCTGTAATATGGGTGCAATAACAACTCACATGGGTGTTTTCATTTCAGTGGAAATTGTAAAGTGATCACCAAATGCACTGAGCTGAAGCCTCTGTTCTTATCTGTATTGCGGAAGTGCTCTATTGTGCCAGCTAGCACACAAATACACAGAAAGACAGACTTTCTCCCAAGAACTTATAATTTAAATAGACAAAGAGTGGGAGGGGAAACATAGGCACAGAGAGCGGAGGTGACTTGCCCAAGGTCATCTAGCTGGTCATTGGCAGAGCCAAGACCAGAACCCATATCTCCTTACTCCCAGTCCTATTCACTAGGCCCGTTGGAGCTTCAAGGAAATCAAATGGAATTTGATTGAATCTAGCCCTGCAAAAGTGGCTATAAATTAAACACAAAATTATTCAGAGTAGTGTTTTGTTTCAGAATACATACACATCTAGAGAAGGAAAGCTTCTTTATTTTAAACCCATTTGTAGGTCTTGTTTGCTATTTGAATTGTTGCTTTTTTACCACAGAGCAAGCACGGAGCAGTTGCAAACTGGAGGTGCTTACAGGACTGACCACAACAACAAAATAATTAGACTATACTAAGAAGAAATCACAGGACTGCAGAGTTCTCATAGAAACATTTACTGCAGCAACCATTCCTGAAATCTGGATCTCAGAAAAAAATTTACACTGACTTTCCTTTAAGATGACATTTAAGGGATCAAAATGCAAAAAATAAAAGGTTTGGCCCTTGGAAGCTCTTATTTTTTTTACATGTATGTTCAAACCATGAAGGAAATGGGGAAATAATATTTCACTTTGCCTCTTTCGTTTGACCAATATATTTTTGGCTACCCTGAAGATTACATCCCTGCAAAGCAATCAGAACTGCTGGAGAGAGAATCACAGGACCAGGGAAAGGATTCAAAACCTAATGTCATCCTCCAGGTTCAGGTCTTCCTCTACACTACAAGGAGGTCTATTTTGGGCGGTGAATTTGCAACATAGTTGACCCTCAAGACAGTGAACACACAATTTGGGGTTGTAGCCAGAAACGGCTCTCAGTGCCCACAAAGTCCCAGAGCCTAGAATTGTTGCAGATAAAAACACATCTAGCCCTTTCCCTTGCAGTGGTTTGCTTTGAAACGACTAAAAGGTGCCAACCAAAGTACAGCTGAAAGTTTGTCGCCGCAATTTTTCCCTAAAGATCCAGCATTGTCAACCCCAAGTGTTCAAAAGCCATCAGTCAGGCTCAAAATAATCAGGAGATTGGCTTAAAAATCATAAAGCTGTTTAAGAAAACACATACTTGGAGGTTTTTTTACTCACCTCTGGTTTTGGAGCCTTTAGGGGTCATATATGGAAGCTTTTTTCCTGTAAACATGAGGCTAGACACTCTCTTTCAAAATGAAAGTAGAGATTCTTATACAATTGAAAAGTTCCATGGGCTGCATGCCAAGAAAATGACCAAATATCTCAAGACTTGTTAGAAAACCAAGAGAGCCGGCAACACTGCAATTATTGCAGGTTATTCACTGGCTCTCCTCAAGTTATCCTGGGTGCCTGCACATTCAGCACTGGTGCTGGTCAATTTAGATGTCTACTTTCATAATGCCCATAGACAGTTTCTTGTGTGGAAGAAATCCAAGTGATTCTGACACTGCTTTCTTGCAGCCACAGACTCTTCCTGCTGTCTCTAGCACCACCTTCTGATTGCAGATCCTCGTCAATAGACGAGCTGTACTCAATGCAACTCAGAGGGATGGGAGTGGCAGAATAGGTGGCAGAAAAGACATTGTTGTACTGGCCTGATCCTGCTG
Source organism: Dermatemys mawii (assembly GCA_007922305.1). NCBI lineage: Eukaryota > Metazoa > Chordata > Testudines > Dermatemydidae > Dermatemys > Dermatemys mawii. The sequence goes on along the minus strand of ML677358.1, from coordinate 16,746,737 downwards.
CTGTTAATAGGACCGGTGCCTTTGAACTGAAGTGGCGCAGCCTGAGAACGGTTCCCTAATTTATGTCAGACCGCAAATGGCCACAAAAGCCTGAAAATGCAGCCAGGCATTAGCGCGGTGTTAGTTACCCAGCCCAGTGGTTCTCAAACTTTAACAACCTGTGAACCCCTTTCACTAAAATGTCAAGTCTCGTGAACCCCGTCCTAAAAATGAATATTTCCAGGGATTTTCTCTTTTACTGGAGTATAAATTATAAAAGTCATGATCTTGGAAATATAAAATTTGTTTTTATGACATGCTTATTATTTGTTATTCATCCTTACAGTATTTTTATTACATTACGAAAATGGCAACAGTCTTCTGAGATCTCACTTTCCTAGCTTGTATCACTTTGAATAAGCCTGTTAGAAGACAAGACTCCTGTGTTTCATCAAGGAGTATCAGATGTGAAACAGTGTCAAGGTATTTAAGAAGCCAACTCAGAATTTCTCCTGCACAAGCAGCAGTCCAGGCAAACAATGCACATTACAAAAAAAGCTGAAACTTGTTCTTCACAATCATTTTTAAAACAATACTAGCTGCCCATTTAATTTTAAAAACAGCAAAATATATCCACCTCCCTTTCCATTTCTTATGAGGAGTCTTGACGTTTAAATCTCCTCAGTGTGATAGAGATGCTTGTTTTGATCTGCTTAGCTCTTGGAAGTCCAGGGGCTCTGGGCTGCTGGCCCTGTGCTCCCTGGGGACAGCTCTGTCCACCATTAGGGAATTTTCTCCTGAGAACCCCCTGTAACATTTCACGAACCCGCAGAGTTTGGGGACCACTGCTCCAGCCCCACGCCCTTCCAATGGCCACACCATTTTTTGCCTGATTCATCAGCAGGAGGAAGAGTATCTCTAAGGAGCTGCATGTCTGCAGTCCTTGCACTGTGTGATACTCCAGGGGCTGCTTTCACCAATGTTTGGGCCAGATTACATCTGCAATGGAGATAAAAAGCCATGTCACGTGGCTCTTTGTATGCAACTACGGCTACGAGCATATAAACATCTGTATAATATAATAATTATAGCAGAGATTTTCCAAGTCACCTGCTGGTATCTTAAAACACTAAATAAAATCAGTAATTTCCCAGTTCCTTGCCATTCCGCTCTGCAACACAAGCTCCCAAAAACATGACACTGATCTCAGGCTCACGAAGACACTCTGTCAGAATACCGCTTGTGACAGCACATTGCTTTTCAAACCCAGCTTCCTTGTAGGGTACTTTGCTACTTCAGAGCACTGATACTCATGGGTGAGCAATTACAGCTCTGTTCTACTGCCCAGGTCTTCCAAAACAAGCCGGTTGGTACGCACACCCCATGCAGTCAGCAAGAAGAACTCAAAGAACACATGGCCAATGAACCTTTGGTGTCATCTCTCAAGAGCCATCATCCTATTCTGGAGCGACAGTAAATCCTGCAGGACAGAGCAGACCTGAGCTTTACAGATAAGCTGTTGTGCATGCATGTGCAATAATTTCTGAAATCTGCCCAATTGCAGTCTAGGTATTTAAGTTAATTTCAGAATCCAGTACTATCATTTAAGAGGGGGAGGAAAGCCCTGGTTGTTCTTTCATCTGTGAAACACACTGCAGCAATCTCAAAACTATCATTAGGGTCATTACCTGGACTTCCCTAAAAACAGTGATGTACAGTGACTGTCTGTAAATTAATTCTGTGCCTGATGCCAAGTAAAATCCTGCTCCCAGCATCCTCCATTATTTCCCTTTTACTTTCCTGGTCCCTACAAACCCAGCACGCTCCTTCCACCCAAGGCAGGCATGGAAGTTTGTTGACACTAATTCATAGGTTAGACTGAGAGAAGGACCTCAAAAGCCATGTAGAGTTGGCAGAGGTTGAGACTATTGTCTCAAGTATTCCCAGCTACCGCCAGCCTACAGCGGGAGGGGTGAGATCAGAACCTGAGTTTGAATCCCTGATTTAGCATCACATCACACTGCCACGTTGCTAGGCCCCCTTTGTGCAGTTCTTTTAAAGCCACTTCTCTTCAGGACAGGCTGAACAGGAAATGTTAGAGGGATATTAATATTTTCACCACATCACTCAGCTAGTTAGTGGTACCTAATTCCATATCATTCCTTTGGTGACCAGAATGAAGCGTTTGGAGTCTCAGATGTGGTTGTGACGAGTCTTTCAGAGCCCCCTACATTCTCAGCACAACGCCCATCACTCAACTTCACAAGTGGCATCCTCTGTTAGGTGTCACCTCTGGAAGTGCAAATGGTGTCCCTGCAGAAAGAATATTAACTGACAATGTATCTAATAGCCCGATCCTTTTACTCCATTCAGCAGCCTGTGGGATCTAGACCAAAAAACTGCTGGAGCTTAGTGAATTCTTTTTCTTGCCTGCTAACCTGACATCGACTTTTGCTCTCCGTCGGCTTTGATAACATTGCTCGTTAATGGGATGACCTTGCAGCTACTCCTGTGGCTTGTTATTGCTGGCAGGGGCTGGCTGTGACCCTTTACTAGGCAAAAAATGGACCCAATTTATACCAACATAGAGAGCATAGATTTGCCTTGCTGTCATATTTTCCACTAGTTACGCCAAAAGTGAGAATAAGGTAACAGGGGAAACAGAAGACATGCAAAGGAGGCCAAGCTATAAATAATTTTCAGTGATTTACTGGAAAATCCATGAGCCAAATTCACCATGTGATAAAAAGCACCTTCTAACTCAGTGTAACTATAAAGCACTTAAGTGGTACAAAGCAACGAGTCTTGCCTCTCGTATGGAAAGTGATGTTAAGAGACAGTAACCACCAAGTAATTCTCTTATTCTGCTTTTACTTGTACCAAAGCACAGATCCCATGACCTGTCAGTGACATTCAGCCCAAAATTCAAACAAATAACCTGTTGAGAAGTCAGTCATTCAGGGGATTTTTGGTTCTCAGGATACCCACAGGCAGTATTGGCCAGTGTGTGTAATGGCATAACCAATAGTCACTGCAAGCAGCCATTATGATGGATGCAGCAGAGAGTACAGGAAAGAAGAAACCAACATGACTCTTCTGTAGATTTCCAGAGAATAGTCCCATTTTGGGGTTCTTCTGTCAGAAACCTTGTCTGCGGCATGATCCCTCGTTGTTTTGCCCCTTGAGGAATGATGTATACCATGCCAAGTGAGTACGAAACACTGCCAAGTCAGACTGGGAGCATTTTAAGCCCTCTTTGCCCATGAGTGAATGATGACCCAAGGTGAAAGGCAGTGGAAAAATCAGGCTCTGTGTCCTCCTTCAATGCATTAAGAATTCACCGTAGAGGGAAGGGTTTAAATTTTAAGCACAGGACTCCTGGGAATGTAGGTGTTTTGTCTAAAGAAGAACTGAGCTGTCAGAAGCTAATACATTTTCAATTTGTGAAAATCCATGAGATTGGAGCAATCCTCACTGGGAAAGCTTTATTTACTTCTTTTCCAGCAAAGTCCAATTACTGAGATGCTCCATGAGTGATGCTCCCAGCCATCACAGGTGACAGCCAGCTCTGCTGGAGAAAGAAGAGGCTTTTCTGACTTTTGTGGAGGGATCCATTTTATCCTTCGGCAGCTGGCAACAACAACGACGACGAAAAGCTAACCATCTTGGGAGGAACGGCACTTAAGGCTAGTTTTCCATGTATGGAAACTGCAACAGAACTATTGCTTGGTAACATTTCATTAACCATACAACTGCAAACAGCATTTGATATAGCTGGTTTACATGCCACAGGATGGCTTGTGCTAAGATGCAGTGGTTTTCAGGGTGATCCCTGCCTGCTTACTGACACAAGAGAAGTGACATGGCTTGCTGAAAATCACGCAGTGTATTAGCAACTAAGCCTTTGAAGATTTCACTGTCTCCTAAACCGTTTTCTGTAATCACCGGATCATAGGGTCTCTACCTTTGGCCTTATCCGCTTGATTACATAATCAGAGTTAGAAAGATGACTCAGAAGATATCAGGTACACCAGGGAGCTATTCCCATATTCCTTCCCCTTATCTCCCCATTGCCTATCCCCCCAAAAAACAGGCATGTCCAGAAACAAAGGCAACAGTTATAAAATGAGCAATATCAGTCGCTTGCATTAGTGCTTGTCCCAGCGTGACCCATTTCAATTTTACAAAATTAGGTTCCAGTTCTTTTCCTTGAATTAGGGCTCCACTGATGCAAAGATGCCCTTCAGCCAGCCTAGCTGACCATAGGTGAATCGCCCCAGCTCACGGGATCCTTGCAAGGCATAAGAAGAGAGAGGGAGAACAAAAAAACTACAGAAGAGGCATCCTCCATTCCTCTACCCTTATATTGCCGAAGTGGCAGAGAGGCAAAAGCACTGTTACCTCTGGGAAGGGACGGCCTTAGCATTCGGGAGGTAGACGCCAGCAATCCTTGTTAGAAGAGCAAGCCATGTGAGCAAGCCTGGGCGTCCTGCGAATGAAGAGCCTCCCGCAGTTGGATGGGGGAAAACAGCAGCAAGACTAATGCTTTGATTTGTTCTTTGTTTCATGGTGGCTGGGGTTGGCAGTCCCTTACTTTCTGGGCAGAGGAAACTTCATCCCCCAGCAGAGGTTAGGGCAGCCGCGAGCACTGGCCTCAGTTTGTGCACAGCTGCCCATAGTCCCCGTGGGCCTCGTGACTGCTGGGGAACATCCAGGGCACGGGCCTGCCCCAGCTACACCTTCTCCTGCCCCTGGGATGCCCATTCTCCAACACAAACTACAAAGGCCCCCAGTGCTGGGATGTGGGAAGGGCTGGCTGAGCATTATTATTATTTCCTCTTCGTAGGCAGTGGCTATAGAAATCTGCACTCCGGTGAGAGACACACTGCCCAGAGCAGGTCTAAACCTATCCCAAGGAAACCGTTGCTAGGCAACCAGAGATAGAAAGTGCACTCCCACCTAACACCCCACACCTTACAACAAGAATGACTGTCCAGAGCGAATGCAAGAGATGCCCTGATTACACTGGTATTTTATAGCGCTATAAAGCCTCCAGGAGCGCTATAACCTCCTACCCGTCCACGCTGACGAGGCACGTAGAGCGCTATAACCTCGGAGTTATAGTGCTCCTGGTAATCCACCTCCGCACGAGGAATAAGGGCTGTAGCGCTCCCGCTGTAGCGCTACAGCGAGAATGTGGACACCCACTGCGCTACAAGTGATCTCTTGAGATGCCTGGAGCCATTTAAGGCAATTGATGTAAAGCTATCCCAAGGAAACCGTGGGAATGTGGACACCCACTGCGCATTAATTGGCCTCCAGCCCGTCCCATAATTCCCGTTTGAGCCACTCTGGTCATCACTTGCAAACTCTTTTGTCCTGTCCTCAGGTGACCACACGTCCGACCCATCCTTTAAATTTCCAGGGAAATTTGAATATCCCCTTCCTGTTTGCTCCAGCCAAGCGTGGCGTGCTCTCAGGTAATCCTTGCAGGTGATCGTTCTGCTTGATCATGACTCCACGTGCCATGCCTCCTCACAACAGGCGATCCCCAGCATGGAGCAATAGCGAGGTGCTGGACCTCATCAGTTGTTGGGGGGAAGAGGCTGTTCAGTCTCAGCTGTGATCTAGCTGCAGGAATTATACCTATGGGCAGATATCACGGGCCTTGGCGGAAAGAGGCCATGAGAGGGACACTCTGCAGTGCCGTGTTAAGGTAAAGGAGCTTAGGAATGCGTATCGCAAAGCCCACGAGGCAAATGGCCGCTCCAGGAGAGCCCCGGTGACTTGCAGATTTTATAAGGAGCTGCATGCGATACTTGGTGGTGATCCTACGTGCACTCCATCGACTACCATGGACACTTCCCAGCCCACCAGTAAAGGGGGCGGGGAAGAAGAGGACGAAGAGGAGGAGGAGGCGACGGCAGTGACCCAGGCCACGGAGGAGTCCCAGACACATGCAGCCAGAAGCTCTTCTCAAGCCAGGAGGAGGGCAGCCAGCCGTAGTGTCCGGCGGTTGCGGGAAGCAGTGCAGCAGCGGATTGCGGAGGTAAAGCTGCTTATCTATTGGGAAGGCAGGCAGCTTGGGGTGGAAAGGGATGCTTGCATGCTTGCCTACATGTGGAATAGTGCATTGATGTAGTCTATCACATCGCGGTAATCGTCATCGGTAATCTCTTTAAAGGTCTCAATGAGAGCGCTTGCAATGCACCTGCGCAGGTTTCTCGGGAGAGCCAGCGTGGCCCCTGCCCCGGTCACGGTCACTAGTCCCCGCCACTGTGCTACGAGGGGTGGGGGGAGCATTGCTGCACAGAGGCAAGTTGCATATGGCCCTGGGCAGAAGCTGCATCTCGTTAGAATCCCCTCCCTTTCTTCCTCAGTCACCCGCAGCAGCGAGATCTCTTCCAGGACGAACACCTATGGAGAATGTTGGGACAGTGTTCAGAGTAGGTCTCCCACCACTTCTCTGCACTCCCCGCCAGCCACAACACAGCATGGCAGAGAAATAATCATTCCCCCTGCATCTGGAGAGGACTCACCATGGCAGGGGCTCCGTTGTTGTCTGTGTGCTCTCTGTGGGACAGGCAAATGGGGAATGCGGGGGAATCATCAGCATGTCTGCTGTTTAAAAGGGAGCCACTGTTACATGTTTCATTTTCCCTGTGTAGGATCGACCTTGAGCCCTGTGCCATCACTGTTATCAACAGCTGACAGGCTGAGGTGACTGAGGAAGAGGCCACGAAAGAGCAAAGAGGATCTAGTACAGCAAGTAATGCAACAGTCTGTATTGGAGAATCGAATTGCACAGAAGTGGAGGGAGAACGAGAGCAAGTTGAGGGAGAAGGCGTGGCAGGAGAACGCGATTCACCGGTGGGAAACCACCGATAAGCTGTTCTCATTATTGCAGCTTCAATTAGAGACTATGCAGCGGATTGCTGCCATTCAGGAGGAGAAGCACCGCGCTCTCTGCCCCCTTTATCATTTGCCCCCAAACCCTTCCCCTTCTGGCCCTCTGTCCCCTCCGGGCCACTATCATCAGCTATCTGGTTATTACCACCCACAGCTGCCTCTAACCCCCATCTTCACCGACCAACTCCCAAACCCAGGACTCTTATCCACTGCACTCAACCCCTTATAACATGCCTTATTGCCCTCTGCAAATGGGGTTCGGAGGACACGGCAACTCAGAGGGCATTGGAGAGTCTGAGATCCAGACATATTCCAATCTCTGACTGACCCCATCCCACCCCAATTGCACCTCCCCCTGCTTCACCCACACACTTATCATAACTTTTACTTTCAGCAACTGAAGCAGCTATTGAATAAATGGATTGTCTTTTTAATAAATGAGTTTCTTTATTCAGTGTACATAGATTATTAATGGCTACAGAAAACCAGATGCCTTTTCCTATTAAAAGAATGCACCCTCCCTCCCTCTGCATTTCCCATTAGAACTGGCTTTCAGCCTCAAAATGCTCCCTCAAGGCATCCCTGATCCTAACAGCTTCGCGCTGGGCCCCTCTAAGAGCCTTGCTCTCTGGCTGTGCATATGTGGCCTCCAGGTGTTGAACCTCTGAGGACCATGCCTGAGTGAAGCCTTCGCCCTTCTGCTCACAAAGATTATGTAGGGCACAGCATGCGGAAATAACCGCAAAGATACTTCCCTCAGCCAAGTCTAGCTTCCCATAAAGACAGCGCCAGCGCACTTTGAGACGCCCAAAAGCACACTCCACAGTCATTTGGCACTGGCTAAGCCTGTAGTTGAACCTTTCCTGGCTGCTGTTCAGGCTCCCTGTGTAGCGTTTCATGAGCCAGGGCATTAAAGGGTAAGCGGGATCGCCAAGAATCACGATGGGCATTTCAATTTCCCCCACGGGGATCCTCTGGTCTGGGAAAAAAGTCCCGGGTTGCAGGTTTTTGAATAGGAGAGTGTTGTGGAAGATGCGTGCGTCATGCACCTTTCCAGACCAGCCTGCGTTAATGTCAGTAAAACGCCCACGGTGATCCACAAGCACCATGAGAGAACCATGGAGAAATACCCCTTTCGGTTAACGTACTCGTCTGCTAGGTGGTCGGGCACCAGAATAGGTATATGGGTCCCATCTATCACCCCTCCACAGTTAGGGAAACCCATTTCTTCAAAGCCAGCCACGATGTCTTGCACATTACCAAGAGACACAATTTTTCATAGCAGGATGCGATTAATGGTCCTGCACACTTGCATCAACACAACTCCAACGGTCGACTTTCCCACCCCAAAGTGGTTGGTCACCCATCGGTAGCTGTCTGGGGTGGCCAGCTTCCAGATTGCAATAGCCACAAGCTTCTCCACCGGGAGGGCAGCTCTCAATCTGGTGTCCTTGCACCGCAGGGCGGGGGCGAGTTCAGCACACAGTCCCATGAAAGTGGCTTTTCTCATGCGAAAGTTTTGCAGCCACTGCTCGTCGTCCCAGACTTGCATGACGATGCGATCCCACCACTCAGTGCTCGTTTCCTGTGCCCAGAAGCGGCATTCCACAGCCGTGAGCATGTCCGTTAATGAGACAAGAAGCTTCATGTCAAATGCGTTCACCGCTTCGATCTCGTCTTCAGACCCATCACGGTCATTCTGAATGTCAAGGATTAACTCCACTGCACACTGAGATGTGCTGGCGACAGTCGTTAGCATGTTCCTCAGCAGCTGGGGATTCATTGCGGCACATGACAATGGACAACGGAGCGCGCCTTGCTGAAACTGTTGAAAGATGGAGCCTGAGGTGGACGGAAACACAGGGATTGCTGGGATATGACACGAAGCACCATGGGTAGTTGGAACAGGATGCAGAATACCCCGCAAGCGACGCCCCCTTACCACAAGGCATTGCGCCAGATCGGGAAGAGGAGCTCTGTGGGATACCTGCCCTAATGTGCTGCTCTTAATGCCGCCTGAAGTGCCGCAAATGTGGCCATGCTATACCACTGGCGCGTCTCAGATTCAGTGTGGACACGCAATAGCGCTATACCTATAAATATTGTAAGTGTAACCATGGCCTAAATGTTACAGTCATGCACAAATGGTTTTGTCAGTAAATTCAGAAACTGACAGTATATACCTGGGGGTTGGCAAATGCCTGTTAAATGGCTTCATTAGCACTTGAATGGCTCTTTAATAGTTTCAGTGTTGTGCTAATAGGTCTGGCAGGCCGGAACACTTTCACTTTTAAGTACTAGATCCCCTTTGGAGGAAGATTCACCAGGGTGCAGCAGCCAGTTGCAGTGCGAGCCTGCAGAAAGGGTCAGAACAGGGACAGGAAGAGGCGGGAGGGTGGATGCCAAGACACAGGGATGTCACAAATTTTCCTGTGCCCTACACAGTCACATATGCTGCATATGCCTAACAGCAGCCCTGTCCATGGTCTACAAACCACAGTTTCTCTGACCCACAGGTCAACCACCTGAAAATCTCTCTCCCCCGTACAAGGAGTAGTGTAATAAAGAGAAGTGTTTGGTTTCTGCTTAGCTCTTCCCCTCCATCTGCCTCTCCCCACTCCCCACAAGACAGACGTTCTTATCATTCCACTGACTTCTTGGGTTGGAATAAAGAACACACACAACAACTGCTCTGTTTTCTAAGCACTAACACTTCACAAGAAGAAGGCTGTTTGTGAGGAAAACAATGCTGGCATCATTCCCAGCTGATATATTTTTATCCCCTTTTTGCATACGCACAATTTTTTCATCTTTAAACACAGAAAGAGTTGCTCACCACAGGGACTGACAAGACACGTGTGTGAAAAAAATAAATGTTCCTGAAAGGAAAGAAACAGGGACCTCCAACATACCTTGCAGGTTTGGAGATGAACTGTGGTTGAACCCAAACATTTGGTTTTCAGTGGCCATGTTGATTTTCAATGGCCTCCAGAAGCCACAGTTCATCCAGCATGTTACTCTGCTTATGTAAATACAGTTCAGCTCCTGAAAGATCCTCTCTAAAATTCACAGGACAAGAATCAGGGAATGTACAGAGTGTTGTAGCCACGTTGGTACCAGGATATTAGAAAAACAAAATGAGTGAGATAATTTTATATATATATATATATATATATATATATATAGTGTATTGAAAAGTTATGGGATCTTAAATGCATAAAACTTTGATAAACATTAAAATCATGGACTGAATAGAGGCACTGGATTTATGTCTTATTACAACAATCTATAACCCACTAAACCTGTCTCCCAGCCCCTGCCCAGCTTCCCACCTCCACCCTGCCAATGACCAGAGAGGTGTTAATAGGCCACTTCACCTTGAATGGTCGCTTGAAATATGTGACAGTGAGTGAGGCAATATCTTTTACTGGTCCAACTTCCACTGGTGAGAGAGACAAGCTTTCGAGGTACTTCCAGTCCCAGGCCCGCAAAGGAACTCTGTCTAGTTTGAAAGCTTGCCTTTCTCAAAAACAGATGTCCAATAAAAGATATTGCCTCAGCCACCTTGTCTCTCTAAGACTATGTCTACACTAGCACATTTGTCGGTATAACTTATGTTGCTTCGGGGTGTGAAAAAACCACCCCACTGAGCATCATCCAAGTCACACCGATACAAACGCCGGTGCGGACAGTGCCATGTTGGCGAGAAAGCTTCTCCTACTGACATAGCTACTGCAGCTCGCTGGGGGAGAGCTTTCCCATCAGCACAGAGCGGCTACAAGAGAGAGCTTACAGCAGTGCATTTGCACCGGTACAGCTGTGCTGCTGTAAGCTCTCTAGTGTAGACATGGCTTAAAAGTCATAGCGAGCAGAGATGGAAATGACCGATCATGTGCTGTCTAATCCATTTCCCCTCACAACTACCAGCCCCACCTTGTCCAATCAGGATTATTCTCTACACTCCCCTTCTCGCTTACTCTAGGGATAAGGATCCCCCGGTTTCTCTGAGAAGGCTGTCACGCAGCATAAAATGCTGTGGTCCCAATCCTGCAAGTTACAATGCATGGGTGGACCCCACTGACTTCCCTGGAGCTACACACGGGGAAGGAGGCCACCTTTGCAGTTCTACTTGCAGTATGAGAGCCTATTTGTGGAAAATGTACAGAAACACATTTTCAGATAACATTAGCGATTATTCAGAGTGGGAATTTTGAATGTGTACAGTGGTATTCTCACTGGAAATCTAATGATGAGAGTTATATTCATCCAATCAGGGAACAGAAGAGTACCATGGGACCTATACGTCGAGTCCATGCAAATCAGCACAACTCAAATTCTGACTACGTACAAAGAACTGCCCGCAAACCATCCAACAATGGAACAGGACTGGTAGAAATTATCTGAGGCAGGATTTTTCCACTTATTCATGCTGAGAACTACCTGACTGATAATAAAAAAGTGTCACTCACCGGACAAAGGACTACGCAATATTTTGCCCCAAAGTCCTCAGTTTTAAAAAATATACATTTGTTTTAAAAATGCATTGAATTTAGCTCACCAAAGGATGCCAGCAGAACTGCCCACAACCTGCATACCATGAGCAGCAGCAATGCAATCCTCCTCACCCTGGCCCGCTCATGTCACTTGAGACTATTCAGAGGGATCCATCTGTTGTATATATATTAATTACAATTGGACATATAGGTCATATAACATTGCACAGCCTCATCCCTAGAGAGTTCTTGCCAATAAAGAGCATTGTTATTTATGTTACAATTGCATCTATAAGCCCCAGCTGAGTTCAGGGTCCTCTGATGCTAAGCACTGTACAAACAGACAATCCCAGCCCAGAAGAGCGAGCAGTCTAAGCCAACAAAAGGTGGAAGAGGAAACAGTCACAGGGAGGGGAAATGACTTGCACAAGGTCATATAACGGGTCAGTGGCAGAGCCAAGAACACAAGTCTTGTCTTCTGATCAGTGCCCTAACACTAGATCACCCACCAGTGCAGCTAGCAGTGGTAGGTGTGATGATGTCGATATCTATTACCTAGAAACTAGACAGAGTTCAACAACTCACTTGACGTAAGCCTCCAAACTACTATTCGGACTTTAGTTTGCTTTCCAGTTAGCTGGAGTAGAACTGCTGACCTTGAGGTTAAATGCTTTATCCAGCACTATCAGTCATGAGCAACACAGTTTATATTTCAATTTAAAGATGAAATTTATATGGTCTACACACAAAAAAATCCATTTATTGGCGGGGAGGGGGCAAATAGGTTTTTCATGGTGCTTAAAACTTACAATAAAAAGAACAGGATAATTATTAGGTGTTTGGAATGTCTGGAAGTATTGGGAACACTCCAGTGATTTACACCTAGAAACGCTGTAGTCTTTAAGATTTATATTTCCCTATTGTATCCCATGGGCTGATTAACAAATTCTGCATACACTGTATTAGAAAGGCTGCCCATACCCAGGCTCAGCTGGTGCATAACCTGACAAAGAGGCTTAAAACCATAAATGCTTGTTTGTGTTTGGGAAGTTCTTGGGGCTTAGCCATACAATCAAGGCGTTGAGGAAATACCGAGAGACAAGGGCCTGCTTTTAAAGCAATCCTTGTCTGCAGGTCAGTATTATCCAGAGTGACGTTGTCAAAATAACAACATCCCCAAAATAACAACAGTAACAACACAGGGTCCTGCCTGCTGCGGAACGCACAAAGCCAGATTTTAAGGCTCGTTGGCAGCGCTTGTGCTTTTAAGGGTGTCTGGACTGTGATGGGTCTCTGGACTCACCGCTGGATGATGCCACCTCCTGGCAGTTCTAGGGATTAGTTCAGTTGGTCCGACGCCCCGTCCAGTGGTTAGACCCTGTCAGTATCTCCTTTGCAGCCCCTCTCTCGCTCTCAGGAGCCACAGCATCCTCTTTGTGATTGTGCCCTCCTCCCGGGTCACGGTTGTGGTTTCCCCTTCTGCGGGGGAGTGTACCAAGGTTCCTTCTCTCTAGCAGTCTTGTGCTTCACTGCCCCACAGTGCCATTCCTGGGCTTATTTAGTCTACAAAGAGAAGAATGAGGGGGGATTTGATAGCAGCCTTCAACTACCTGAAAGGGGGTTCCAAAGAGGATGGATCTAGACTGTTCTCAGTGGTACCAGACAACAGAACAAGGAGCAATGGTCTCAAGTTGCAGCGGGGGAGGTCTAGGTTGGATGTTAGGAAAAAAAATTTCACTAGGAGGGTGGTGAAGCACTGGAATGGGTTACCTAGTGGGGGCGGTGGAATCTCCTTCCTTAGAGGTTTTTAAGGCCTGGCTTGACAAAGCCCTGGCATGGATGATTTAGTTGGTGTTGGTCCTGCTTTGAGCAGAGGGTTGGACTAGAACCTCCTGAGGTCTGTTCCAAACCTAATCTTCTATGATTCTAGGTCTTGTCTCTTGCTAGCCCCTTTCAGTCACCTTCCTGTCTGCATGAGGGGGAGACAGGAGGGTGGTGTATTTGTGATCTTCAGAGAGCAGTGGCTGATATTGTGTCTCTCCAGGAGTAGCAGCACCAGGAGGTGGGGGCAGCTTCTCACGCACCTCTTGTCCCATGCACGTGTAAGTGCATGTCATGGACAATCTGGCCATACCGTGACAGGCAGACGGAGAGGTCACAACTGTTCCAAGTGAGTTCACTTTTACATAACTTCCTATATCATTCTGAGTGCACAAAGGTGTTTCAGGCCTTTTTCCATGCTCAGTAAAATGTTAGTCACAAGAATTACTCATCAGCACAAATTTAATTTTCTGTACCGTCTGTCTCTTGTGTACCTTCATTCCAGAGACAAGGGACAATACACCAAGAGGAAACTGGCCAGAATTAACTCACTTTAGTCTCTTGACAATCCACAAAAATAACAAAAGTGAAAGATGGCAGAGAATTAAACTGCTCCTGACAAAAGTATAATGACCTCCAAGAACACCTCAAAAGTAAGCTGTCCTGGTCATATAACGGGTCAGTTCTGGTAAGGGGTTCCAGATTGTAATCTGAGGGATATTCTTTGCCTACTTTCACTGAGGGATTTCTAGATGGTAGTTAACAAGTCTTTAATAAGAATCAAATGAAAGAAAGAGGTTAGCAATAGTATAATTACCAAAGCAATAACCGGAAAACAATGTGGTCTGATTAAATATGAATATTCAGTAGAGTGAATCGGGCAAATTCTAAAATACAATAGAAGAGTAGCTTTAATCTGAAGTATTTGTAGCCCTGATTAAAAACAACTTGAAGAAGTTGTACAATGGGACTGCCCAGATCCACGTCAGAATTAAGATAGCTTTGCTTGTATTTTTAAAAAGGTTAACTGCTTTCAGATGGAAGAACAGCCTCAATTAGTCACTCCCCAAAATAAATAGATAGCATCAATCAAAGGCAGTACAGCATTAGAAGGAAGGGCAGACTCAGACAAGGTCAATCTCTGGATTAAGAGAATATCCAATATCAAAGTGCTTCCCCTGAACAAAAAAATCAGGGGCTTTATGTGCAGTCTCTTTTCTAAAGATGACCTTGAGGTACTCATTTTGCTAGGGAATAATTTTTTTTAAAAAAAAAAAGCACAAAACCCCCCATTACTGTCTCTGTAATAATGTCTCAGTCTTTGTCTGGGCTATTAAATGGCCTCATTGAGAATCAATATTTTGAAAAAGCGCAGCAGTCTCCATTATGATCAAAAAGAAATTAAAAGGGAAAGTCCTTAAATTAGAGAGCCCAAAATGTAGTCTTCAGATTAATGCTGTGTGGGAATGGCTGGAATCTCATGAATAATGAAGTATGAACCCCAATCCTGATGTACACACAATTAATCAAGATATAGGGTCAGTCTGAACATGGGTTATTCCCTAGAATGAAACAGTAATCTGAATCAGAGTCTAATAATTGGTATAGAATATACATCCTTAATCTGGTAGTCAATCTCCCCAAGAAGAGAAGGCATAACCTTTAATGTATTTCCATTATCTGAAAAACAGACTACAGTTTATAGCTCAAGGGTCTGGCTTGCTTCTTTGGAGTCGACGAGAAAACGCCCATTAATTTCAGTGGGACCAGAATTTGGCCCAGATGAAGACAAACGTATTGCTTATACGCTCTTCTATGGCACTCATCACATTGTATATTAGTTGAGCCCCTAACAAATATTAATGGATTTATTTTCAGAAATCTTATGAGCATGGGAAGTACTGTTACCTGTTATTTTATAGCTGGGGACCTGAAGCACAGAGAGATTAAATGATTTGTTTAAGGTCACCAAAGAGTCTGTAACTAAACAAGAAATTAAATACCAATCTCCTGCGTCCCAATCTGCTGCTTTAAGCACAAATCCATCCTTCCTGCTGGATGACCAGTCGCAGTAGATTTTCTGGATAAGAGATGGACTTCTCTGCAGGATTTCTTTTAACGAAAAATATGGAGAGAGCCTCAGAACCACTCTATATGAAACCAAGATTGTCAGAGCTAGTCATCAGGATAAATCACTCACAGTGAATCAAACTCTGCTTTCAGTGATACGGATGATACTCCCCCACTGACAGCTGCACACAAGCATGGAACACCACAAAACTGGGCACAATCTTTTCCACCTCCGTTGGATATGTCTCACTGAGAGTCAATCCCCTAAATGCTCTGTTAATGCCATTCATGGGAAGTAGGGCAAGAACTCTTGCTTATTCCATGAGCTAATTGCACTCATACCATGTGAAAACAGTAGGTACTTTTATGCTTCGACATCAGATCCCAGTTCTTTTCTTTACATTACATCTCTTTTGATAAGAGTTGGTTTTGATGCAAAAAAAGCAGCCTGCCCTAGAGACAGTGGAGTTCTGGAAAGTACTTGGATCCCTGTATTGTAATCCCAGGACGAACCATTAGACAAAGAATCACAGAGGTAGCCGTGTTAGTCTGGAATTGCAGAAGTGACAGAATCCTGTGGCACCTTAAAGACTAACTAAAGTATTGAAGCATAAGCTTTTGTCCGATGAAGTGGTTATTAGCCCACAAAAGCTTATGCTCTAATACTTTAGTTAGTCCTTAAGGTGCCACAGGACTCTTTGTCATTAGACAAAGAAAGATCAGAAAAGGTAGTAAAATAGAGGAAAAGGTTGGGTGCAAAATGCAGTTAAGACTTGAAAGTCATTTAACATATCAGAAGCCAAGTCCAGTATCTGCTGCCATTCTCTACCCAATTTTTTAAAACTGATTTTGCAACAAGCGTAATGGAGAAAAGCCCAGTAATTTCAATAGCTCTTTCTGAGTGTCAGTTAGATTGATTACAGTTTTTTGCAAACAATACATTTTAAATAGTTCTTTGTATGATTTGTTTTATGCTCAACATTTTTCTCTATTACAAAAACCTCCTAACAAGTGCAATCACATTTCTATTCATTGACTCTCGAAAGTCTCCCTCCACTCTTTGTCTCTGGCCACCTGTTAGCTCTTCCTTCTCTGTATTTAGCTCCCTTTGCTTTGTTCTGTAACCTCTCCTTTCTGCCCTCCTGCCCTCATTATCTTAATTCTACTCCTGCTGCAGTAAAACTGTGCGTGTTTTTTCCATTAGTCAATAAGATTTATTTATGGAAGTCATCTTCTGTCATCAGATTACTTTCTCCCTACCTGTGATGTCCTGCCTTTTACTAGGAATTCACAATGGAACTATAATGCAGTATAATGGAATTATATTATGATGCTCCAAAAACTGTGCCTGGCCTGATTGTCCACTAACCTGCACCTTGAGTAGTCATTTATACCAGTGCAAGGTAAGTGTAAAAACACTGCCATTCTGCTTTGCTAGTATTTTATACCCACTTTGTACTTGTGTAAATGACTGCATTAGGTACAGGACAATGGAGATTCTGCTTTGCATTTAACTATCCCACAGCAAAATCTATGGAAATATCTTAGGAAATACATTAGCAGGAGGACTACAAAGAGCTTCAGGGTTCCAGCTGAGACACTCTTACTGAAGCCTCTAATAGCTCAGCCAGATAGCAGCTCTCTTTTGGCTCTCCTGCAGCCTACAAGTTAAAGGGCCCTGGTTCAATTCTTGGCTGTGGTGGTATACAGCACACATACTTAGCAAACTGAATTGCCGGTTAGCAGCTCTGCTAATTGGTGATGTCGGCTCTGGTGTCTGGCTGCCAGTTGGCAGACGTAAACGTTAGGAAGAAGAGCAGATTAGAGAATAAATGTATTGTTCAGGGAAATGAAGGAAAGAGAATTTAGAGTGAGCAGAGTCGTGGAAAAATGGCTCTGAGCTGAGAATAGGGCAGTTCTAACAAGAGCTGTGTCAGCTGTCATTTCCCATCAAGGATAATAAATGGAGTAAATTCATGTCACTGAATGAATATGTTGCTCTAAATATTTCATTTTATTTGTCATAATCTCTTTTCCCTCCTGGCATCTCCATCTGACATATACTCTATGCATTGGAGCTTCTTCCTCAGAGCCTAGAAATAATGACTCCCAGGCTATTTCTAGACTTGGCAGAATTTGATCTTTTTTTATATCATCTCGACACCTATGTTTATTTTTAAGCATTTTTTTCATTTTTTAACTATTTCAATTTTCTTATTTGTGCCAAATGAAGGGGTTTATACATTTTTTACGTTTATTGATCTTCATTTTCACAGTTGTAGGAAATTCTGGGGGCAGACAATAGGGGAGCTCAGACAATGATTTGAGGACCGTTGGCATTGAGGTTCAAAACATTAAAGCTTTTTGATCGTTAAAATACAAATGGTCAATGTTACATGTCAAAATATGCAAAGTAAATATCCTTAAACAAACTGTAATAAGTTCTCAAGCAGAACTTCTCTTAGTTTGCCTGTCTGTAAATTTCACTTATTGATGGGAATATGTTTTTGTTGTTTTTTTTGTGTGTGGTGAAATCAACATTTACCAGGACAAATCTAACCCTTCCAAGCCTAGCTATTTCACTGTTCACTATAGATACACTCTGGGCCTGAGCAGTCACTGTGACCAGTGTAACTCCATCAATTTCAGTGGAGTTACTCCAATAAAAACTGGAGTAGCACAGTGGGCGATCAGAGCTTTTGCTGGATAAAGAGATCACAGGCCCTTGTTTTCCTGGGCCAGGACTGTGTTGGTGATGTCGCTGGAGTGTTTGTTTTTTTCCATTTCATCACTCAGATTCCCTTTATATAGTTTACCACTACCTGTCTAATCAGGTCATATTGCAGCACAGATCAAATGTCTTGTACCTCCCTTTTCCCCTCTCATCCTGGGGCCAGTGTGTGTGTTTCACAGCAGGCTTTGCTCCAAGCCCAGGCTGGTCAGAAC
The DNA here is from genome assembly GCA_007922305.1 of Dermatemys mawii. NCBI lineage: Eukaryota > Metazoa > Chordata > Testudines > Dermatemydidae > Dermatemys > Dermatemys mawii. Next base: position 16,728,519 of record ML677358.1, on the reverse strand, counting down.
TTGTCAAGTGACAACATTGCAATACAAGTCCAGAGAGTCAGTGACCCAGGCTAGTCCCTGCAAAACCTCTGCTCTGGCCCCTTAAGAGAAGGATGGAAAGGGACGGGGTGAGTACTTGGAAGTCCCTCTGTAACTCACTTCTTCTCTCTGGTGGCTAGAGCCAAGGAAAAAGAGGTGAGTGAAGGCCTGAGGAGGAAGAGGCAGAGCTCAGCTTTTCTTTATTTATTATTCCGGAATAGTTATTTCCAAGTGTGGACAAGACCTAGCCTAGGTGGAGCAGACCAAAGAAAGGAGCCAGAATGCTAAGTGCTTGAGTATTCTGTGACCATAAATAACCTTACCACAAAAGCGTCCCATAAAGAAACTCAAAATAGTACACCTTCAAGCACATTCTGAAGCAATACTGAAGCACACGCAAACTACACCCAGCAGCAGATAGATATCCATTCAGCTCTCCCTTTTTACCTGTTGAAGGAGCTAGAAAGATTAGTATGCAAATTAACCTGGCTGCAAGTGGGAATATACCCTTTATGTTCCTGTTGCACCCACAGAAGGTCCTAGAGAACTTTTGTTCCCCACCCCGCCGAGTGCAGCCTGCAGTGATTTTAAACATAGGGCCCTCTCTATCGGTACACAGAACCAGCTCCAGCACCCCCAGCTCAGTCCCACAAGAAGAGCTACCTTTGTTGGTGTCTTCCCAAAGGCCACAGAACCTCCTCTCTTGCTGGAGAGGAGCAGCCATTACCCTTAGCAGACCCATCACATTGCCCTCTGCCGACTCTGGCCAATTTGTTACTCTATCATAAAATGCTAAGCTGCCCCTTCACCAGCGCACGATGAGACAGTGTCACAGGGTGACTGGCCCTTTAAGAGGTAAGGGCTCTAGCCCCACTCGTGGCTCATTCAGCCCTTAGTGCCAGCTGGGGAACATTTGTGTAGCCACATTGTTAAATCAGCCCAGACCTAGAGATAAAAGGGAAGCCTCCGGCGATGCAAAAGCATGTGCGTGACCATGCCGTCTCCTGTGCAGTGCAGAGGGAAAGGACAGAGCCGAAAGGGATCAGCTAGGTCCTAGGTGCTAGGAGAAGCTGAATGAAGGCTAGATAATCAGCACAGACCCCACAAGGAGGGCGGTAGAACTCCGAACATCAGGAGGAAACCTATGGAAACTATCAGCCACAGCCCAAAAGGAGAGTGCAGGAACCCCTGACTCAAAGGGAACAAAAGTCAGACTTGAGGGGCAAAGGCTTTGACAGATAGACTGTAAGAGACCTAATAAAAGAGACCCCATAAAGGGGATCTTACTTTATGTTCTGGCTGGGAGTGAGTTCTTATACGACCCAGAAGGGGGAGCTGAAGGCACCACACCTGCAGGACTATGTCATGCTACAAGGGGGTGAACTGAGGTGGCTTGTTGCTTTTTTAAAATGAAAGCGGAGATCTTCACAGAATCACCGATCTCCAATAGTTGGGGCGTCCAGTAAAACGTGAAGTATGAGACTTGCGATAAAAGCATGAGAGTTGGCAACCCTGTGGGCTCCTTATGCAGATTTGCTTGATATACACCCAGGTGCAAAGAGACAGCACAAGGTCTGTGCAATATTTGTACCCCTGCTGGAATTCTGCACCATTACGCATTGCAAAATTTGGGAAGAATTAATGCTCCCCAGAGAATTTTATTTTTTCCAAGCAGAATTTGAGATTTCCACACAAATGCTTCCTTTTTGCAGTTTTGCGTGTTTCAAATGTGTTCATTACGTATACATGCAATGTCTTTGCTGCGTATGTGAGCCTGAATCCTCCCCCTCTGCTCCCACCTATCACTGCATGCCCCCAGCATTCCTGTCCATGCCTGGCTCCTATTCATCTGCTGCTGCTCTACAGATGCCCAGCTCTGAAAGCAGCGCTGTCGCCAGTAACAGTGCAGAAGTAAGGGTATCCATACTGCAATCCCTCACCCCTGTACAATACCTTGCAACCCCTGCCCCCATACACACACTCCTTTTTGGGTCAGGACTCCTACAATTACACCACCATGACATTTCAGATTTAAATGGCTGAAATAATTAAATTAGCGATTTTTAAAATCCTATGACTGTGAAATTGACCAAAGTGGACCATGAATTCGGTAGGGCCCTAAGAATAGGGAAAAGGAAAAGGAGCGGCATCAGGGAAGGAGGGACTTTGCCAGCCCTAGTGGAAATCTTAATGCTGTTTTTCAAGTAGAGATCACCTAACCAATAATCACTTTACTTATTGAACTCCTTGATTCAGCACCCTCAAGGATGATGGGATTAATTGCATTCTATTGATTTCCATGGAATGTGGTACTCTTCACAGCTCTACTTGCTGCCAACAGATTGGCGCATCTTGGAATGAAAGGAATGATGGACACCGTGCCTCAGTGGAAACACATGCTCTCCTGTCCACATTTACTGCCACTCTTCTGCCATATTATCAATGTGATTTTAAAAGAAAAGAAACAGGTTGCAACCAGGACATCAGAACTGCAAAATCCCAAAGGATTTGTGTTTGCCAAATCCAAGGCCCGTATGACTTTGCAGCTATGGAAGAGAATCACAGTGGATTCTATGGTAGGAGGAGGGAGATTTGCCAGAGGGGCTGGAGGGCATTGTTTCTCAAAGAGGCTCTCTCTTAACACATAACTGTTTGCAGTGCATGGCTGAAAATATTAGGTAATTGAAGATCAGGAAACTGTTGTTAAGGTGACAGCAGCAGAGACCTCTGTACTAGTTGTATTGTGATGAAGTGCCACAGTTAATCAATTGCCCTCTGCCTGTACTTTGCTAACTTAATTTTACTGGCTAATCTCCAAGGCTAAGAGGGAAAAAGCAGCATTCATAAAAAGCAGGAGATATACCTACCACCAAGATTCTTCTGAGGCCTGCTAATACAAGATAGAACATGTCCATTGGTGCATTGGGCTCATTCTTCTTTCTGTCTCTAGTATGAAGCAGAGTATCGATCCAGACTATTAGCCTTTCCTCCTGAGAGGATTACTGTATTCTAGATACGCAGTCAGAAGATACATTGCCCAGATATTTGATCTCTTGCTTTAAGTTAAACTAAGGGGTGTTTTGAGTGTGGCGGATGAGTGCCAATTAGCAGCCAATATCGTGACAGCAAGGTAGCAAGAGTAAGGAGGGGATGGAAATCTTATTATGAAGGGTTTTATTTCCAGGATAATCATTTACTGTCTGCCTGGGGCACCTATTTGATCAAGTCCGATATTCTGCAGAGTGTGGGGATGGGGGCTTTACTCCAGATGCAGCATCCGGGTACTGCAGAAAACACTTCTGAAATAGGCCCCGACCCTGAGGGTGGATGGGCAGAACTCCAGCCCTGACTCCCCCAATATCAAACTGATAACAGTCTTGCTTTGACCACAGCCACGAGGCAGCGCTTCTCCCTCCTGCACGTTCTGTGATCCGGGAGAGGCTGGATGGGAGATTATTGAATCTGGCATGTAGTGGTCTGTGCAGCATTCATCCACTTACCAATCAATCATTCATAACCTAGTTTGCGCCGAGATGTTCTCGGGGCTCTTACGCTTATTACTAGGAGCTGGAATGTGTTGTAACTGTCACATTTGGTTTGATGGCACCATCTGTCTGATCTGCCCTATTGTAACTGTCACATTTGCTTTAAGAACCTGCCACCGTTGGTGCCATCATTTGATTTCAGCTGCACTTAGTGATGCATTTGCTTTCGGGAATAGAAACTGTGGACTTGTTGCGTCCACAGCGTGGGCTGAGGAGGTTGGTTGGCAAAAGGAAAGAGAGGAAGAAAAAGAAAGATGGAAATGCTCTCATGTCACACTGCATACACAGGCTGGCCGTGGGAAACTTGGTTTAGTTTTACAGTGTTGCCTTTTAACAGCGGTTCTAGCCACCCTGCTAGAAAGAAGAGAAGGAAGAACTGTTCCCTTTTGGAAGATACCTTGAGGAACATTCACTTCTGCGAACAAACGTTTGAACACATACAATTCGGAGCCACAGGCCACGTGAAGCAGCTGTCTCAGGTCTTTAGTGCCAGGCAGGCCTTCCATGTGGGGGATGGAAGTTCCAGCCTTCGAGATGCTACAGATACTGCTTGCTCAGAACTTGTGATATTTTACTCATCACCAGGGAAACCTATTCTGGTTTGAAAAGATGTAATGTGCTTGAATTCACCCTTGTGTAACTTACAATAAAAGTTTTGTTACACAACATGCCACTAGATAAGGCTGCTGCTTGAGGGACTGGGCACAACCAGGAGGTGGGCTGTCTGACCTAGTGGTCAGAGCTGGAGTCAGGCCACGCCTGATACCAGGAGATCAGAGACTGAGGCCAGAGGGAAAACCAGGAGGCAAGCAGGGTCAGGTTAACAGGAGAGCGAGAGTAGGAGCAGATATTGCTAGGAAAGCAGTCCTAAGCAGGGCAGGGGTTACCCAATTACACAGACAACTTCCTGTGCTTGTGCTTGGTTTAAATAGAATCTGGAACACAGTCAGAATCTCCTGCTTTCTGCCAGTCAGATCCCAAGACTGGAGTCTTCTATCAAAGTTCAGCTTGTATTGCAGGGGTGGCCAATCTGAGCCTGAGAAGGAGCCAGAATTTCCCAATGTACGTTACTAAAGAGTCACAATAATACATCAGCAGCCCCCCGTCATCAGCTCCCCACCCTGTTTCCAGCACCTCCCATCCACCAGCAGCCCCACCAGTCAATGCCTCTCCCGCCCCACACCTCCTGATCAGCTGTTTTGTGGCATGTAAGAGACTCTAGGGGGAGAGGGGACGAGCGAGGGCACAGCAGACTCAGGGGAGGGGGCGGGAAGGAGTGGAGTGGGGACAGGGCCTGAGGCAGAGCCAGGGGTTGAGCAGTGAGCACCCCCCGGCCCATTGGAAAGTTGGCGCCTTTAGCTTTAGGCTGGCCACCCCTGTTCTGTTGTGAACCAAATTCTTGGCAGGTAACTGGGTAGCAGGTTGGAACATACTAGCACCTCAGTGTTCTATAAACCAGAGTTCAAGACCCACCATCCGTGACCGTGCTTGTAACAACCGCAATTTCTAAGTAGCTGAAGGCTTGGGCAAGATGGCTGCAAGTAACTTAAATAGGATAGTAATGAGGCAACATGGAGTTTTCTGCTCATACTTGATGGGCGTGCACTCAGGAGAGGGCAATCATGATGACTGACAATTATGATCCAATGGCAGTTTGGTGGTCCTTATGGAATGAATTAGGGGTCTCAGTTCAGTTCCTATTATCCACATCTCAGTCATACCCAACACCGAGTAGGCCAGGGAAACCAAGACTGAGCAAGGTGCCCCTCCAGGTCATGACTGAAGCTTGATGGGGCAGTAGAGAATCTTGTTTAACTGCTGCTGCCCATGCTGTGGGAGTATCATCACCTGGATTGGCACCGCTCCCTTCAATGTGGGGGCCATATTGTCTGCATTTCTGTTCTCTCATTCTTTAGCACTAAGGATGCTTCCCCTGGTTCTTTAAAAATTCATCTTCTACTACAATTTATTACTCAAAGTGGGTTCACAACCATCAATATGTGGCTTCATGGTCATTTTCTTAGCAGCCACTGGTGAATCAAACCCATGACCCAGAGGTGCGAAGTTCCAGATCCTTTTATAGTGCCCATCTTTTAAAAAGGGAAGAAGGAGAATCTGGGGAACCACAGACTGGTCAGCCTCTATCCCTGCAAAAATCATGGAGCAGATCCTCAGGGAATCCATTTTGAAGCACTTGGAGGAGAGGAAGGTGATCAGGAACAATCAACATGGATTCACCAAGGGCAAGTCATGCCTGACCAACCAGATTGCCTTCTATGACGAGATAAGTGGCTCTGTGGATAGGAGGAAAGCAGTGGATGAGATATATCTTGACTTTAGAGATAGATATGCTGGAGGGTAGGGATAGAGTCCAGAGTGACATAGACAAATTGGAGCATTCGGCCAAAAGAAATCTGATGAGGTTCAACAAGGACAAGTGCAGAGTCCTGTACTTAGGATGGAAGAATCCCATGCACTGCTACAGGCTGGGGACCGACTGGCTAAGCGGCAGTTCTGAACATAAGGACCTGGAGATTACAGTGGACAAAAAGCTGGATATGAGTCAGCAGTGTGCCCTTGTTTCCAAGAAGGCTAACGGCATATTGGGCTGTATTAGTAGGAGCACTGCCAGCAGATTGAGGGAAGTGATTATTCCCCTCTCTTCGGCACTGATAAGGCCACACCTGGAGTATAGGAGTCAGTGGAGGGCAACGAAAATAATTAAGGGCCTGGGGCACATAAATTATGAGGAAAAGCTGAGGGAACTGGGGTTATTTAGTCTGCAGAAGAGAAGAATGAGGGGGGATTTGATAGCAGCCTTCAGCTACCTGAAGGGGGGTTTCAAAGAGGATGGAGGTCGGCTGTTCTCAGCGATGCCAGAAAAAGGAGCAACAGTCTCAAGTTGCAGCAGGAGAAGTCTAGGTTGTATATTAGGAAACACTATTTCACTAGGATGGTGAAGCACTGGAATGGGTTACCTAGGGAGGTGATGGAATCTCCATCCGTAGAGGTTTTTAAGGCCTGGCTTGACAAAGCCCTGGCTGGGGAATGGTAGGTGCATGTCCGGGGAGGGAGTATTTTTCTAAAAGTTCACCAGAGCCAAGATGAAAGGCAGATTATAGTAGACTATGACAGGATTCACTTGTCACAGGTGGTGCCTCCTTGTGGCTGCTCTGGGGAATCAGCTCTCACCCTGTCTGGTGCCCTCTTCTCTCAGTTATTCAAGCCGTGACCCCTCTCTCCCTCTCTCTCTTCACAACTTTGGGTGCTCCTTCTTCAGGACTCTACCTCCTGGCCAGGTCATTGTATAGGCCTTCTCTTCCATGGTAACAGAGCCTCTTGGGACTTGTGTCTGGCTGGCATCTTCAACGCTCCTGTACCACTTCCCAGTAGCTGGTAGGGGAACTGAGGAGGAAATTAAATGGAAGAAATTAAGCTCTGTAGACCAACGCTAAATGGGAACGCATCTCTCTGTATAACTTACTGACTTTTGCTCTTATTCCATCTGTAGAAAACCCTGCTGTGCAAAGTCCTGTCAGGGAAAAGAGCATTCCTAAAGAAACAGACATGTCATCTCCTCTGTCAGACACCCAGGCCTTCCCCCTCGATAACCACTTAAAATTAACAGGTGACAAACGCTCTGGTGCCAAACTTGACAAAAGGCCCATGAGATTCATCTTCTGACACCTCTGCAAGTAAATGAAAGTGTGACATAATGGCATGACAAGGCATTAAGAAAATCAAATCATGCCAGGAGTTCCCTGGAGGTGCTTCTGCTATGAGACACAGGCAGGCAGTGCCGCTGCTCGCAAGATGCCATGGCCCCAGATTTCCTTGTTTTACAAGAAATGGATTTCTCTGGTTCTTGAATCTTTAATGTGACAGGAGGAAGAGACTCCAACTCCACTGCTTTACCAGTGATATGTGCAGAGGATTGGGTTGTGGGTATACAAGGTGCTTGCCACATCGCTCTTGGGCCTGCCCCCTGCATAGGAACCAACCACAATCTAGGTAGGGTGGGCAACTGCTCTCAAAAAGCTAGCTAGCTGAGAGGAGAGCGGCCAATGGACTGTAAGGGTGGGAGAGCAGAAGGAGCCAGGTTTTTTCTAGAGGGACTCTCACTGGTATCTAACGCCTCTTAACTCCTTCCAGCACAGTAGGCAGCTTAAAGCTATACTGTCTCCTGGAATGTATGACGTCCCTTTGTGCCCTCATCATCTTACATCCAAGGCCAGAGAGCATATTTTAGCCTCCGACAACTGAAGCCGGGTTGCAAATGGCTGTCTTCTCGCTTCCTCTACCTGTCACTGTAAATCATCCCCCAGAGCGACGCTTAAGAGAAGGCATCTACATCACAAAACAAAACAGGTCAAAGTTGCAATTATGATCAGTGAAGCAGGCATTGGTATGTTGTGCATAATTAAAATGACTGTAGGACTTCTCCATAAATATCAGCTGGAAGAGCGTCTCTTTATGCGTGGGCATAAAAATGAGGTGAAGGCACCAGCCTGTCCCTGATGTGACATGACCTGGGAACAACTTCGTTGCCTCCACACCAGAGTAAATTCCTGTTTGTTCATTCATTTGTGTCCTTCTTGCTGTTAGCCACACGCCAGTCCTTGCAGCAATAGAGACATAACCACTAACTGTTCAAGAAAAATCCAGAGTTGCCCATTTTGTAAAGTTTGTTCACTGGAGTTTTCCAAAGCTGCTGCCACAAAAATTGTGGTTTGTCCCTTTAAAATTCCCAGCCTGCCTCGGACATGGAACGTGCTCAAGATGATAAATGGATCCCACACAAAGCTGGTCTCTCACATGTTTTTAAATGTTCTACTTGATGCCCATCAGTCCTCCCCATAAATCCAAGTGTCCAACTGTTTAGCAGTAACAGAGCAAAATCTTTCATGCCATTTCCCCAGGCTGCTTTCTGGGAAAGCAAATTCATTCACACTCCTTCTGAATATGCAAAGAAGATGGGAAAGGAACTGTTTAATAGGCACCCTTTTCTTAATCCCACTTTTGACTTAATGCTATTTTTAAAATTGCAAAATCATTGATTTGCAAATGTCTCAGCTGGGGATAACTAAACAGACCTACAGAGTCACTCCGGCTCTCCCTTTGCATTTGCCAGACAATACAATTCCCCTCTGTTATACTGCCTGTGGAGTGCCCAAGAGGGTCCCATAAATCTAGTCATTTCTATGTCAGTGTTGCCTCTCAAGGTTGTAAATACCACATTTGGCTTGAGTTTAAACGAGGCTAAGCAGGCAATTGAGCTAGAAAATGGTTTAGACACATTCAAAGAGTTGCATGGGAGATAATTATCCAATTCTGATTTTAATGGGAGCTGCACAGCTAAGAATCTTTTTACAGTGCATCCTTAGCTCAATTTAAGCCCAGCTAACACAGTTGTTATAAACAGGTAGAAACTATTTTAGCTGTAACCACACTTTTTTTTCAAGTGTATTTGATGGCAGGGATTTGTTGCAGCTTTGTTTCACCTGGTGAGTATGTAACAAGCTGCAGACGTTGCATCTGTTGTAGGAAGGTGCAACAATGATTCTGAAGCTCAGCTAAAAGCCTAGCACTGAGGGGGCCATGCAACTCTCTGTAATGTTGGTGAGTTTCAAGGCAAGTGACTGTCACAGGGTGGCTGGCCCTTCCAAAGGGAGATAGGTCTTAACTGTCTCACAAGTGGGTGATATGCCTCCTATGGTGGAGAGAATGCAGCAAGTCATGTGGCAGACAGTCTTGGGACTAAACCAGGCCTCTGGGTGGAGATAGAAAAATCAGAGATCTGTGGACAGCCAAAAGCTGGGAACTGCAGTGTGAAGCTGCAGGGGGAGGTTCTCCTGAAGTGATCCTTGAAGAAGGTTGGTGAGGTTGGGTAGAGATCCAGCTGGAAGTTATGTTTCCTTTTCGGGAGAAGGCAAAGAAGGCTGGCCAGGTCTTATGTCCTCTCCAGTGGAGCAGAAGAGGAGACAGGGCCTTCTTGGCTATGCTCAGCTTTCAATTGGGTGGAAAACTTTTTCCCTGTGTGTTTTGAAATTTATCTTAATAAAACCCGATCCCAAGAAGGGCCACTATTGGACTTGTGCAAGCCTCTATTTGTGTTTACTGAGGAACCAAGAGGGGAAACTGACGCAGGTGATGGAAAACCAGCCCTGGCCACAAAGGATTGCGTAGGAGGTGGTTGAGAGTGACACATTTTGCATTCTTGATCTGCTGTTTATGCTGCACGGTTGGCCATCTATGTATGGTATTGTGCAAAAGAATGGGGAAGCAAAGGCCTCCAGGGAAAGGAAAGATGGGAGGTGTGCCAGTATGGTCTGGGAAGAGATGGCTCCTGCCCTGTCCTCATGGATGTGTATAATTAATTCATTTGGGTCCTGGTCCCCTGCCACCCAGCTCATATCAACAAATCAGTGGGATTTGTGCTTAATCCGCCACTGCTTGATGGCGTCTTAGGGGCTTCTTGGGAAGTTTCCCCTCCAACTGCATAGACCCATCCTAGCCTGCTGCTTCCTGACTGTGAGCACAGAACTTTCAGATGGATGCCGTAAATGTTCACGCACGTGTGTTCCTGTCACTTTCCAAAGGCATTTTTGCAAACAAGCTTCTTCATACAAATGGTCAAAGAAAGGGACTAAGATGAGCTGTGAGTTTGACCACTACATATGTTGGCAAGTAACTTTCTGCAGTGTGCTCCTAGATCTAGGTAGGGCACTGATTGATGGTAGAGGATACAGTCGAGACCCTCATTCAACACAGAGCCCACGCACATGTTTAGAATCATAGAATATCAGGGTTGGAAGGGACCTCAGGAGATCATCTACTCCAACCCCTGCTCAGAGCAGGGCAACATGAATCCTATTAACTTCAGAGGGCTAAGCTAAATACATGCTCAAGTTCTTTTCTGAATCAGGGCCTAAACGACTGGATAAACAATGAAAAAATAAGACTCTCAATGCAATGTTTATTTAAGTGTTTCACTGTTTCCCCATCTGTCTCCCTCCCTCAACCTGTTGACTCTTGTCTTATACTTAGATTGTAAACTTTTGGTTTAGTGTTTGTTCATATAAATAATTGATCTATCTTTGAGGAACAATGTTGATTTTTTGGCAAATTTATCAAGAGATCAGATCCACCATGGACTTCGTGGGCGTAACTCATTTCTTCCATCACCTGTGCACAACTGTGTCAGAAAGTGCTAGTTAAGAAGTGACTGATAATTCACACCCAAAAAGCCAAGGACAGGCTCCATTAGAAAACTCCAGAAGAGAAAAATGTCCTTATCAATAGACAACAACATTTGAAAAGCAGTATTGTAGATATCAGTGAGACAGGACAATGGGCAACATTCATAAGGAAAACATAATTCCTAGCCAGTCCAAAATACAGATAGAGACTTTAATTGATTGACTTGCTCATTTCCCATTCAATTAGCTAATTATCCCCTTTTTGTTCAGTATAATGGTGTTACAAATTTATATTGACCCAGTACTAGTCTCAAGGGACTTCTGATAATATGTCCATTAATTACGGGGTTCTAGACAAATACCTCTTGGACTGAAGGGAAATATGAGATTTACATGTATAATATAATATGGAATGGAAAGGAAAGACCTATGCATTGTTCTTGACAATGCAATGAAAATGTAGGGTGGATGCAGAAAAGTGGTCCAAAAAAAGCAAACAGTATTAATTTGCATTTTTTAAAAAAGATCTATTGAAAACATTGTAATGCCTCTACTCCCCTCCTCCTGCCTCTGCATACAACATCCTTCCCTGGAAAACTGTATTCAGTTCTGGACACCCCATCTCAAAAAATGGGATAACAAAAATAAATGTGGCCACAGAAGGATAAGAAAAATGATGAGATAATCAAATCCTTTATGCTCCTCTAGTCAAGGAACAGAAATATACCATGGGACATGAATGTCTCATCCAAACAGATTTACATTTTTAATATTAAACATTCACACTGAAATATTCACATCTAGTCCACAAACCAAGATTTATTTGCCAAAATTAAATAATTTAGAGCAATGAATGAATTCAAGAAAATTGTGATCCATTTGTGAGCCATTCACAAGCTGGGAGAGGCAAACTGTGCTAAATAAATGAATCAGTAGGAATTATTTGCTCATATGAAATATTAGTGCACTGGATAACTTTCAACAAGCTGTTAAACCATGAATAAAACACACAAAACAGTAAACTGCATCAAAAAAAAATCCCCAGACAGATATTATGCTTATTTTGTACAGATCAAGTATGCAAGTTCAGGATTTTTATTTTCCTGGATATAAAGAACAGTGGATCATCTGAAATGGCTATCCACTGGGAGCCAAGTGTATAAGGCACTAAAATCGAGACACCTATAACACACGATTTATTGATGCAGTATGGTCAGGTCAGTTTATTTTTTAAAAGGTGTTTTGTTGCTACAGCTTCTGCTGAGAATTCATCCTAATAAATACACTTTTTATGTTCTGTTTCGGCACTAGTATCAAGAAGATGTTATGAGAAGATTCACGCTGTTGCTGGAAGAGCCAAATGGAGCCCATAACCCCTAGCAGAAAGGGGCACAACAGTGTCTTGATTACTCAAACAACTTGTCAAATCCCGAACTTGACTAGACACCTGGGTGTTTATGGCAAGGGAATCCAGTAGCAGTGAGGGATACTGGCAGGTTTTTAGAGTGTGGAGCTCGGTATGTAGCTTCTAGGAAATCCACAGCACAGCACAGGGAGAATGCTACCAAGCCAACTGGGCTTAGGCAGGCAGCACTGAACAGGTACAGTGTGACCACAGAGAGGAAAAGGGAATCATGGGTAACTGGGACTTGTATTAACTAGTGTTTTGGTTAACTGGGATTGCATTGTATAGACAAAAGGACCCCTTTTCTAATTGGCTCCCATTCTCGAGTTCAGGACCAGAAAAATACCATCTTCTATACTTTGATTTCGTACTAGAAGAACTAATTAAAACTGTGACAATCGCTCTGCAAATGAGAAGAATGTGCCCTTCCCATTACCCCGTTTATAAAATTTTTTATTGGTTTCATTTAAGTCCAGCAGTATATATGAGAACAGCGGACAGCTCTCTCTGCTCTGGAAAACAGTGAAACTCTGCACCTGGAGGAACAAAGAACATATCACAGGGAGCAAAGCAAAGTGAGTTGGCAACATTCAGACGCCAATGCCACTGTAACCTAGTGCTGTGCTAAATAAAGTAGAAGAAATACTCTTAAATCTGTCTCTCCACAAGGTATTATTCCCAGTGATCCCCCTCACATAGTTCGCTCAGCAGGCTGGTTTTGCAGGAGCACTCTGTGTTTTACCAGGTCAGCTGTCGCTGGTTACTTGAACTCCCAGATAAATGAGCCCTACCTACAAATGCATTCCACTGAAAAAGCCTATTCACTCCCCATCTGCCCTTTTCCATCTTCCTCTCCCTCTAGCGTGAGGCAGACTCGGGTCAAGGCAAGCAACATGAAAACAAAGACAAGACACCAAAGCTCATTTCCTTTGAGCGTATTTACAAGTTTTACCATTAAACTTGCCCGCAGTATGCAAGCAGCTTGCAATCTTCCCCTAATTCTCTGACTTTAATGATGTAATTGAACAACCCAAAACCTCATTTTTTCCAGGAAACATTAAACATTACCATCTTAATGAAATGGTCCCCTCTGCATGCAAATGACTGGCAGTGGATTTGCCATTGTCTTATCCCACTGCTAGGCAAAAGGACAAACACCATTTCTTTTGTCGAACACTAGGAGCGACAACACACTTTGCTGACACTCCCTACTTGGATAGCGCAAAGAAACTCAGGAGGTGGCATGAAGACAGATACAAGGAAGTAACTGGGGAAGGGTCAAGAGGTGTGAATGAAATAAGAACTGCCCCCTATTCACATCAAACCTTCCAGAGGTTTAGAAAAGTTCAGGGAGACTCTGATTTAGCAAAGCATTTAAGCATGTGGGGAGCCTTACTGGAGTCAAGTGTTTGCTGGATCAGAGTTTGAATATCTCTTTGCTTCCTGGTTTCAGCATGACCCAGAAAGCACGGGCAGACACCATCGCCCCCATACACTCAGAATGGTCCCCCACTCAAATGAGCATCACTTCTATCTGGTCAGAAATGAGTATGGTTATCAGCTTGATCCCGTCTAAGCTCCTGTGCCAGCCAACTCCTGGGAAAGCGGAGACACTGTCCTGCCAGAGTGGATAAGCACTTTTCATTCTGAAGCATTGCAAAATGCTTTATAGACATATATAAATTACTGGGCCCCATGGTGGGGAATCCGTGAGAAACTGCAGAGGCATGTGAAAAAACTGCTCCTTTTCATGCTTCAACTGTCTCACCTGCTCTCTGCCCCCCACAGATCCATTATAATGGAGTCCTAGCTTTTTATTACATCAGTTGGTTGGTAGAAAAGCTTCTTGTCTCAACATTTTGTGCCTGTTTGGTCTGGTGTCATACTTTGGCATCTGCATGGGGGACCTTTGAGGAATCACAGGAAATCATCAGGATGAAAGATGATCCAGGAGCCATTACAAATATGATTCCTTGTGTTGAACTAGGATTTGAACCTCACAATACTGTTTTCCAAACACAAATCTCAATTTTTATTTTTGCTGTATTTGTGTTTTCATATCTGGATGTCTTCAGTTACTCAACTTCTTCTACTGTACTGCAATCCCCAGACAAAGAAATTCCGGCATGACTCTTTCAGGGTGTGACAATTCCTTAGCTTTAGTTCACCCTCCTAGTTTTTGGTTTTGATATCACCTCAAAGAACCTGGGAACATCTTTCATTTTTATTCCCCATCAGAAATGTGTAGAGCTCAAGGAGATGACCCTGGCATTTCTGCTTTTGCAAAGGATATAGTCCTCACTTGTGCACCTCTGAGTCAGCCTGCCTGCCCTTCTTTTGACTCTAAGGGTACGTCTATACTACCTGCTGGATCGGCAAGTAGCGTTCAATGTATCTGGGATCGATTTATCGTGAATCGACGCCTGTACTCCACCTCAGCAGGAGGAGTAAGTGGAGTCAACGGGGGAGCAGCTGTGGTCGACTCTCCGCTGTGAGGCCAGCCAAGTAAGTCGAACTAAGATATTTTGACTTCAGCTATGTGACTAGCGTAGCTGAAGTTGCATACCTTAGTTTGGAAACTGCCCCCACAGTGTAGCCCAGGCCTAATATTCTTTCCAGAGAAAGGAATTCTAATGCAGCATTCTATCTTCTGGAATTCACAGATAACCACTGGAGCCTTATGACTCTTTTCTCCCACGTGTCCATTAGCACCAATCATACAGTCCAGCATTCATTTGTTCTTCCTGATTATGAAAGTATATTTTCCATTTAGTGGCCCATCTACTCTGGGCCACAGCTCCTTCTCAGATCCACCACGATTAGTCTTCTTGTGGTCTCTCTACAATAAACTATACTCCCAGATCCTTTTCTGGATATACATTCTATCCTGAAACCCTACCACCTCAGACTGTGATCTTGTCAGAGCTTAAGCTAAAGAGAGCTAGACAGTGTCAGTCACTTCAAGGAAGATGTAAAAGGAAAACCTAGGAGCTGCCAGGAGTGGTGTTGGAACTTCAGTACATCAACATAGCTGTGAGACAATTACCAGCCAATGTCCTGGCACTAACGTAGTGTAGATGGCATATGAAGCCCCATGGTGAGCATTACAAAGAGTGGCATGAGATTTTTAAGAGTAAGCAGGTTAACCCCAGGGTCCCAGTCAAATTCTAGTTTGGTAATTACATTCTACCAGCCTAAATTCTTCCTATGATTTTAATTTCCTATCCTGTGCTCTAGCATGCAGCTGATGTGTGTTAATCAGATACCACATTACACCAGAAGTGGCAGCACTTTGGTAGGCAGAGAGCGCACTATATTTTGTGCCAGACTCAGATGCCCTTATTCCCAATTAGTTGTACCTTACTGCTCTCAGAAGTCCCACTGAAATCAATGGGACCACTCCCCGAATGGAGTAAGCTACTTCTCAGTATGAACAAGGGGATCAGAATCTGACCCTTATGGCCCAATCCAACTCTCAAGTCAGTGGAAAAAATCCCAGCTATAGTGGGAGTTCCATTACACCCATGGTTTAAACAAGAATTTTCAAAGAATGCCTTCAATCCAGAACACTCTTCAGGGGGAAAAAAGCATCATTATCCTCTAGAACCCCAGAGCAGTCTGTTGCTCTGGTCTATGTTTTTCACTGTCTCTCAGTATATTCCCTGGTCATGTATTTTTGTCCTTGGCACCATTTCTGTCCTCTACAGTCCTTTGCAGTGATTTGCACAAGCCACTCATCTACCCCTTGACTCCTGCTTTCCAAGTCTTTCTGAACACAGTTGTCCCCAGCTATGTACTGAGTGCCCACTCCAGCTGAAGTGTATCACCTGGTCTCCCTTCTGTTCAGAGAATACAGATCTGATCTGCACAGGTCTTGCTCCTCTCCAACGGATGATGTTCCTCCCCACCTTGAGATATCTGCATTTTGTCACCAGTCCAGCTTTTCCTCCACCAAAGGGGGAAATGCACTAACCAGGGTTACTGAGACCCTCTCAAGCTATGCAAGGTTCTCCAGTCTAGTGTGAGACTGAAATCCTCCCTTCCTGTCATTTAAACTGATGCCTTTTCCCCCCTTTAATTTGAAAAAAACAATATGTTATTCTTACACGTGTTAATGTTGCATAGAGATGTGGTCTTCTCATCTTAGAAAGGATATACTGGCATTAGAAAAGTTTCAGAGACAGGCAACTAAAATGATTAAGGGTTTGAAACAGGTCCCATGTGAGGAGAGATTAAAGAGGCTCAGACTTTTCAGCTTGGAAAAGAGGAGACTAAGAGGGGATATGATAGAGGTCTATAAAATCATGAGTCATGTAGAGAAAGTGAATAAGGAAAAGTTATTTACTTGTCCCCATAAGATAAGAACTAGCGGCCACCAAATGAAATTAATGGGCAGCAGGTTTAAAACAAATAAAAGGAAGTTCTTCTTCACAAAAGCACACAGTCAGCTGGTGGAACTTCTTGCCTGAGGAGGTTATGAAGGCTAGGAATATAACAGGGTTTAAAAGAGAACTGGATAAATTCATGGAGGTTAAGTCCATTAATGGCTATTGGGTAAGGAATGGTGTCCCTAGCCTCTGTTTGTCAGAGGGGGGTGATGGATGGCAAGAGAGAGATCACTTGATCTTTACCTGTTAGGTTCACTCACTCCAGGGCACCTGGCATTGGCCACTGTTGACAGACAGGATACTGGGCTGGATGGACCTTTGGTCTGACCCAGTACGGCCCTTCTTATATGTTCTTATGTTAAGAAGCCATGAGTGCCAGGTATTTCAAATACAATGACCCCAAAGTCAGGCATATGCCATTGTCCCATTTACTGTATGTATTGTACTTTGTTTCTTTCCTCCATTTGGTTCTTCTGCTCTGCCCACTTTCCACTGTTTTTCACCTGATTCTTTCAATATACTTTTTCCACTCTGCTTCTCTTACACATCCTCTCCTAATACAACACAACACATTAGCACTGATCTTTTGAACCCATGATGTTCTCCTTCAGTGTTGAACACAATGGAGCAAATTCACCCACTGCTATACCCAAATAACTTGCTCTCTTTGTCATAGATTTGCTGTCTCCCCTCTCCTCCGAAAAAGCAAACAACCTAGGTGCTACTCAATGCATTGCCTTTGTTTTTTAGTGGGAATCAAGACTGAAGTCCTACAAACTATTGGAGTTACAATGGAGTTTGACATCAGGCTTTTGGAGGCTTACATGGGATATTCATATATATCAGGTGGCAAATATATAACTGGAAAACTGATACTCACATATGGAAGCCTTAATCACTAGAATATACACTGTTGAGGACAAGTTTTCAGCCTCTAAGGCAGTATATATCCCAGGCTGGCGATGCCTACAGCTAAGGAGTAAATCCCCATGCTGGTGGAAACTCAACTGGCTGCACTAGATACTGTGCAGATGAAGGAATCCTTCCCTTGGGCTGCAGTGTGGCTCTGGGACCGCACTACAGGGACTACTTCAACCTACAACAAAATGAAGGATGCAAGCAGTCGTGGCTTTTCTTGGCCTGCCCCTTCCTGTACACGGCCTTGCAGGAAGCCCTCTCAGAGCAAACTTCCCTGGTATGCAGCGGGTGCACAGTTCTGTAACATGGCAAAGCCAGGGGCAGTCCCAACCCTCATCCTTCCTTACACAGCAGAAACACAACGTCTCTGCTGCCAGAGCAACACTGGTGGCAAAGGAAGCAGCGCCAAGGCTGGGCAAAAAGACACTCCAACATTTCAGAGGCCTGCTCAAGAACGCTGCGTGTAGCCCTAGTTCTACTATGACTTGTGTGAGGGACCCTCTTCTTGATGGGCAATGTAATTCTGGCTGAGAAAGAGGCCCTGTTTCACAAAGTCATCATGCTAACAGCTGCCTGTCCCCCTCTCCCTTCCCTCTGCGGAAAGGCCACTGTAAAAGTTTCCTCTTGCAACTCTCACATCTCATTTACATATTTGAGATGGTTTAGATTAGGCGAGAGGCAACAGTGTTATTTCAGCTAATGAGAACATAATCTTTTATTGTTGGCTTCCACAGCCACTTAAATACATCCCTATCTAATTAATTTTGGAAAACAGAAAGTGACTTGCCAAACAAATTCCACAACAGCCTGTCAGCCTGTAAAATTAAACGAGTGAATGTTAGCTGGGAAAACAGACAGAGTGTGTGTGTGGGAAATGAAAACTATTGCATAAATAATTGATTTCCAGAAGCACCAACACAAGGACAAAAGTGCGTAGAAGAAGCTAACAAGTTTCCCTTTTTCCTCCATCCCAACAGGCACTGCTTGGCAGGAAATTCGCAAAAAAAGTAACATCCCCTCTTTACCAGCCATCATGAGGGTTTGAACCCATGACCTCAGGCATGAGAGGACAGTCTTCAACTTGTGGACAAGCCACTAGAGAGACCCCCTATGCCTTTGTTAGAGAGTATTACACACATGAAACATGTGCACTGTTTTGCACACACTTGGCTAGTCCCCCTTGACAGCAGCGATGCCCACACATATGTAGACACAAGTGGAAATCAGGGTTTGCATGTATATTGGATCCAGCAAACCACTAAACAGGGCAAAACCAGGGCTGTTTGTTTATACTCAATTTGCTGCATGTTTTCTCATCTCAAAAGTGTCCTTTCCTATCTCACACCAATAAGCAAATGCCCCCATCTTATCCTCCATTCTAGAATCGTAGGACTGGAAGGGACTTTGAGAGATCATCTAGTCCAGTCCCCTGCACTCACAGCAGAGTAAGGTTTATCAGACCATCCCTGACAGGTGATGGTGTAACCCTCTCTCAGAAATCTCTAATGGTGGAGATTCCACAACCTCCCTGGGCAATTTATTCCAGTAGTTAACCAACCTGACAATTAGGAAGTTTTTCCTAATGTCCACCCTAACCCCCCCTTGTTGTAATTCCACCTCATTCACAGATCAGCAGCGTTTCTGAGAGGTCTCTGAACCCAGCAGAGTTACTGGAATTAAAGAAATTTGTTGAAGGGGTAACATCAGCTTAACAATCCTATTTAGGAAATCAAATATCCTTTTGGTGTAATTATATATTCCCAGTTACATAACCAAGAAAGAACCTGATTGATTAACTGACATGCTTTTGGGAACTCAGAAAGCGCATTTTTAAAAAAGTCATGTGCTAAGATCTATTATCTCACCCAGATAATGTAAGGAATAGCTATGGAAGAGCTATACAAGTCAGCTGTTAGATGCAGAAGTTTGCCATGTGTTATGTTGCTATATGGGTTGATTCTGCCCTGCAGTGCACATTCTGGAGTCATTTACATCTGTGCAAAGCAGGTGTGAAATGCTATCAGATCAGTACAGTCGTATTTTATGCTCACTTTAAACAGGTACAAGTAATGACAAGGTGTCAAGAGTTGCCAAGGTAATACAAAAAGAAAAGAACACGCACCACATTTGATTACTCAAACTGAAAAGTTTTTTTTAAAAAAATCCAATTTATGTTTCACTCTTTATGCAGTTTGTCTATGTTTGCATTTCTCTGGGTGGGATTGTAACTAGACTGATCAATTTTGCTTTTGTTTGTAATCAGGTTCCATTTCATCTCACTCAGAGTCCCATGCACTCTTCTGCAATGTTTGGCTTCTAACCACTGCAGGAGTTTGTTTGCTTGAAATGTTTCCATTTTCTTTCTGTATCATCACCACTGATCTGCAAATAGCTTTGATCTATTACCTAACAGCCAGTGCAGATCCAACTGAGTGTGCTCCAAGCCATGTTCAAGGTATGCACCAGGGGACAGTTAAGAAATCTAGAACTGTTATGCAAAATGGGATCATGCGCTAATTTGCGCATTGGTGAAGGACACATTGCCTTGTTTGCACTAGTGAGAGCAGATGTCTGCTCATCGGAACTTAAACCTGACTGCATGGAATGAGCTTCAGAATGCAGAAAGTGTTCTCCTGCTGGCTGCCTCTAGCATCTTCCTGGTCTGGTCTCCAAGGCTCTGTCTAGGGTTATTATTCCTTGTCCTAGGCTGAGTGGAGGGATGGTTTTGGGTGCTAGCTACTTGCCCTGTGCAGGGAGAGGGATCTCACTGTTTTTGGTCATCAGCTGAAGGATGCTGGGGCTGGGTTGCTAGCCTCTAGCTAAGGCCATCCTTGCTTCTTGCCCCCTGGCTTTAGAGAGTGCTGCCCCTCGCTTCCTGCTTTCTTGCTAGCCCGTTAGCCAATGTCACAGTCTAGAGAGATCCCAGCCTACGGCCATGGAGGAGTAAAGGACGAGACACTAAGCTACCTCTTTATGGTGGGATTCCTCTTGGTTGGTCTAGACACTTCCTAACCAGAGAAGCCACGACTAGAGCAGCCATAGTCATGGAGATGCCATCTAGCATCCCTCCAGCTCTTCCAGTCAGGGCCGTTTAAGCTCCCCAGCAGAAGCAACATATAAGGCAGTGCAGCCTAATGCAAAGGGCTCTGCCCAGGAGTCAGGAGATCTGGGTTCTGTTGCTGGCTCTGCTACTGGCTCTGGGTGACTTTATCCAATCTGCTCTTTCCCCTCCAACTTTGCATCTAGTTAGAGCTGGGGGCGGAGATTCTCACCCTGGCTACGTCTACGCTGGAGCTAGGATCAGGGGTTCCCGGCTTGCCCAGAGCTACGCACTTAAGCTCTGCTCCAGTTGGCACACTTAAAAACAGAAGGGTGGGTTAGCTGAACCTCCCCCCCCCAGCACAAACCTGCCCCAATCCCCCCTACGTAGGTAGGTGCCTGGCTTGCCTGAGGTGCTACCTCACCTAAACTGCTGTGCAAGCTGGGAAACACCTCCCAGCTCAAATCCTCAGGTTTCAGAGGGGTAGCCGTGTTAGCCTGTATCCGCAAAAACAACGATGAGGCCTTGTGGCACCTTAGAGACTAACAAATTTATTTGGGCATAAGCTTTTGGTGGCTATAACCCATTTCATCTGATGCATGGATTCTTTTTAGGGGAGTAAGAAATCAAGTGAAAAGGCCAGCGACCCTTGTTTACTCGCCCAGCAGGGAATCGTGTTGCTAGCCTGGCCGTAAGCGTAGCCATGCTGTGCATTTGTTCAGTATGGACAGACTGGTCAGCAGTAAAACGCGCAGTGCCTTTCGGGTGATGGCTCCGAGCGCAAGTGACCATTTTGTATCGGGGAGAGAAAAGAAAACATGGAGGATGAATCCTTCACTTCACCGGATACCACAAGTGCAGCAGAGTTCACATAGTGGCATCATGCAAAATTAACGACAAGGAGGGAAAGAAAGTTTGAGACAGAAAGGGGAACTTCCACTGGAACAGAACCTCAGGAACTACTATAGGTTTGGAGGGAACATTACCGCCCAAGGCAGCAATTCAATCAAACAATACCCCAGCCAACCACTTAAAAATATATATATAGGGAAAAGAATTCCCTCCCCCATCTGTACAAGTTAGCTTCCCCCAGTGTAACGTTCAGCTGCATAGTCAGACCTTTTACTCCTGTTCTGGGTAAACACTCTCACTTAGATAATCTAAATTACAGTGACAGCTGCTTAAAATGTTTGCTGTCATCCTCTCCCCCTCACTCCCCATGCCAAGCTTGTACTCATCTTGCCTCTCTCTACAGCCAATTGCATCCCTCTTCTCCCGTCAGCTAGCACTAAAATGTACCTACGTTTTGCTTTAAACATCAAGAGCCAGATCATAATCTGAAATAAAGCAGCACAGTTTCAGTGATCTCAGCTGGAACAATGCTCATTTTAGTTTGGCTAAGAAGCTGGCCCCAGAACTTTTCGTGCTTGGCCATAAAACTTGGGCTGCGATGCAAAGTGGATCAGGTCAGGTCAATACATTCTCAGGCAATACGTTCTTGGGGAAACACCCGAGTGCTGCATAAAGATGGTGCTAGTGATTCAGTAGCTAGCGTTCTTCTCTCTGAGTCAGTCAGGAGACAGTGCTCAGCACAGTGTTAAGGATGGAGATAGGCAAAACTCGATGGGTTTCATGCACAGGGATCTGGTCCATCAAACCCTTTCCAGGGGAAAGAATAGTGGAGGGAGCCCAGTACAGATCATTTGAGGCTCACTCCAAGTTTGGATTTTGATTTGGCCATGTTGAGAGCCCAGAAGTTTTCAACCCCAAGGGGCTGAAGAGTCACAAGATTAGCTGTTCTTGCAACATTTC
Organism: Dermatemys mawii; assembly: GCA_007922305.1. Lineage (NCBI taxonomy): Eukaryota > Metazoa > Chordata > Testudines > Dermatemydidae > Dermatemys > Dermatemys mawii. Next base: position 16,706,194 of record ML677358.1, on the reverse strand, counting down.
AGAAACTTGAGAGTCATAAGAGGAAAACAGGGCTCTTTCTGGGTTAGGAGCTTGCCCGGAACCCAAGCGCTAGGGATGGGTTTGACTTTAGATAGTCAAATCTAAGCTCCTTGACAACTGAAGAGGGTGAGAAGAGAGGCTCTGGCCTCTCTCTGGTTGTGAGGCTACGTCTACACTTAAACCATTACACCAATGACACTGCAGTGTTTCAGCGGAGACATTCGCTATAGTCAAGAATCAGAGGGGTAGCCGTGTTAGTCTGGAATTGCAGAAGTGACAAAGAGTCCTGTGGCACCTTAAAGACTAACTAAAATTTGCTATAGTGTCACAACAGGTCCTCCCATCTCTACAGTTAATCCACCTCCTGGAGAGGCAGTAGCTTACTTGATGGAAGAATTCAGTCTTTGATCTAGAGCGGTCTACACTGGGGGTTAGATCATCTTAACTACGTCACTCCGGAGTATGGATTTTTCACACCCCTGAGAGAGATACTTTGGTTGACCCAACTTTTTAGCACAGACCTGGCCCTAGTTTAACAAACCCACTAAACTCAATGTGAAACTCAGACAAAACCACCATGTACCCCCTCGCAAAAAGGGAGAACTACTCCATACCTGAACGTTTGGGAAGCTCTTCCCCCCACCCTTCAAGTTTTTCTACATCTTGGATTTCACTATCAACATTTTTCATGGCACTCATTAGGCGGAACTGCGTTGCCAGAGGGCCTGTCTCAGAGGAGATGATGAAGCAAGGACCAGATCAACACCTAGTCAAGATGTGGACAATATGCCTTTGACAAGACTTAGGTCAGTTATCTCCCATGTCCTGGCAAAGTTTTATATTTACCATCTGAGCTGCCAAATGTAAGCTACACTTTTTTCTTCACTATCTGCTCTAAAGTCTTGTGCTGTGTTTCTGGAGCTGATAAACATGTTCTGCATTCTACCCCAAAGCAGCTGCATTTCACTATATGATACAGTACACACTCAACCTCAATCTACAGAAATCTGTAAAGCAACTTGGGGTTAGTCTTCTGAAGCAAGAGCACAACAGAGTATTACAGGGTTTGATTCTGCCTCCCCAGCCCTGATCATAGCCCCTCCTTTCAATGGTCAATATAGATACACACTATGTAACATGGATAAGAGTGATAGAATCCGGCCCATTATTATTCCATTAAGCAGTGGTCTTCATAAACCACATCATCATGAATCTCTTTAGAACCTCTGCTTTAAAAAGGCCTAATCCTGACATACATTAAAGTCAATGGGAGTTTTGTTATTGACTTCTGCTGGAGCAGCATTGGGTCCAGACTTTGAGGACTACATTAGCTAGTGAGGAACCATGTAGCTGAGAAATTTACCTACTTATTTCCCCTCTTTAAAAAATATGTATTTTTAGATAGTTTGCCATGACCAATATTTCTGCCTTCTTTCTTTAAATTGCATTGCAACCTTGTCTCTCTCTGCTGGCCTATAGTCATGAAATACCTTTCTTCTCTGAATAGAGCTGTGTGTCTATCTGTGTGTGTTTACCTATTGCTAGTAATGTCTCCTGACTTAACTAATTAAATTAAAGTTGTTTAACTGAAACATGTTAAGTGCTGTGACTGTGTCCATTGCATGGAGAGGAAGATATAAAAGAAGGAGTATTAGAATGATCTGGGTTTGTTATTTATTTTTACCCTAATTTTAAAAGTGATGCTTGGAGCAATATTATGTAGAAATTAGAATAATCTCCATAAGAGCAAGAGAGAAGATATTCCTTTGGTACAACAACAGTTCTGTAAATTTTGTTTAGCTTGCGTGGGATACAGTTAATTACAGTAATTTATCAAACTGGACAAGGTAGTATTCACACACAAGACATGTTTTCCTGTGGTCAGAATCCTTAGTTTTATGTGAGACTGGCTTGTGCTAATTGAATTTTCACTTGGGTAGATAAAAATCTTTAACAACTCTAGAATAACTAGATGCTCTTTGTTCAGTGATGTGGATCAGGATGATTTACAGCACCTTTCACATAATCATGCTAATTTTGCTTTCATATGATTAATTAAAGCAATATGTTCTTCCTTCATAAAATGGAATTAGCACATTCAAGGAACCAGGTTTCATTGCAAACTTCTCTTTCTGGTAATAAGCCATTTTCACACAGCATCTTTTTTGGCACAGATTCAACTCTGAGATTCTATGATAAATAAACATGCTTACGTGGATAAGAAAATGGCATTAGGGATCAAATTCATCTGTGGTGTAATAGTGGTGAATTCAGTGGCGTTACACCAAAGATAATTTTGCCTTCAGGCTCCAGAATGGGGCAGGTCTGTATTAAGCTAGTCTTGCAGGTCTGGAAAGCAGGAGGAGGTGCTTGCTATCACCATTTCCTCTAGAAAGAATGTCCCTATCATTTCTGAAGCAAAGCGCTATTAAGTGTCTACAGCAGAACCTGAAACTCATCTTTCAGCTTTTGGTCCACACTGGATTCAGCTCAGGTTTCCTGAAAGGCTTGAAAGATCCTCTGGTCTGTGATGGCTGCTGTGTGTCCCTTTGACAGCACAAAGCAGAATCAAGGCCAGTTTATAATGGCTCCTACAGCAAAACCACCTTCTTAGCTCCCAGCATAGGGGAGCATTTAGGGTAACAAAGAATCAGCCCCACCAGTTGCTGAGGTCTAGCTAGCTTTATGATTTGGCCTCCAGCTGGTAACTCTGGACTCTCACTGGAGCTATACAGATATCCACAACGGTAGCAGAGTCAGCACACCACCAGTGGCCTTAAAGGGACATATTTCAGGATATTGGAGTCCATTGATAGCACAGGGCAACATGGCAGAGAGACAAAAAAAGGAAAATTTGCCCAAAAGACTTAGAACATTTTATCCATAACCCATTGTCCTAAGTCTTTGTGCATCTCACAGGCTCAGAGGCTACCTGGGTGCTAAACTACATTGATCTTCACTGACACCTGAAGTGGCTGACTGCCGCTCACACCGACGTGATCAGCAATGAAAGGGGAGGTTACCTGTTGCCTCTCAGGCTGGATTTGGCAACGTTCTTTCTCTGCACAAGAATTACCCGCCAATGGTTCATTACAGCCCCTAGAGTTGGGGAGATGCAGCTCAGCAAGACGGCGAAGTAGGTTGCAGGTTCATAGTGGAGATAAGTGGCACTAAACACATGTAGGCCCTGGTTCTGCAATCAGATTCGTGAAGGAGGGACATCTTGTGCCCATGACAATTTCATTGCAGGTTCAGATGCAGGATGGTGCAATGGTTAGAGTGCTAGTCTGGAACTTGGGAAATGTGTTCAAGTCCCTGTTCCACCATAGAGTTCCTCTGTGAGTAAGTCACTTAACTTCTGTGCCTCAGTTTCTCCATCTGTACAACAGCACTGCCTACTCATATTCCCATCCATTTCTGGTACAGCTCACAGAGCTTCCTTATACACACTAGATGTGTTCATCATAAGATCCTTCAATGCTCTTCCACCTATGCCTAAGGTTAGCTTAAATATGTATTTTTACACACATTCAACCTAGGAGCTGAATCGTTTACTGGTCTGTTAAATCTCCCTCTTTAAATTCTACATTTCTACCATGCACAATATTCACACCATCACACTCACTTTGAAGTTCAGTATATATCAGTCTGTTAAGTGTCTCAGGATTGTACTGGTTTTCTAATTACATGACCTGAACTTGTAAGAATTTGGTCATCTGGCTCTCCATTAGTTGCGTGACCAGTTTGTGGTTGGTTCAGAAATCCAGAGTCCTCTTCACCTGCAGTGTTTGCTCTGTTGATTGTTCTTTCTGGAGGAACAAACTGTAGACACTGAATGTCTCTATTGAACTCTCCAATATCAATCTCTATCAAATATGATTTGAGAGTTGCCCATCCTTTTTCTCCATCTAATTTGCCATGAACAGTGACCAGGTTCTAGAGTGGGTAGTTCTGAGTGACGGCTGTTGTAGAAGCGTTCATAAGCTCTTTTAGCCTTTTCATCCATTTGGCTACTCTCCATGTCTGCCCACTTTGGAAACAGGTTCTGTTTCAACTTTGGAACAGTAGTTCTGAGCGGTCTTCCCATCAGGAGTTGTGCTGGATTATATCCAGTAGCCACTATTGGTGTTAATCTGTAACTCAGAAGAACAATGAATAGATCTTCCTGCTGTTGGATTTTCTTGGCTGTCTGTACAGCTCTCTCACCTCTCCATTCACTTTTGGGTAATGTGAGTAATTACTGCTAGTAATATGATTAAAATCATGCTATTTAGAATGATTTATTTTGCTGTAGTGAATTGCAATCTGTTGTCCATCACTAGTTGTTCTGGAAAACCAAAATGAGTAAGAGTATACTTCATTTTCTTGATAACACTAGGCTAGGTCTTTCAAGTACATTATTTCAACATACCTGAAAAATAGTCCATAGCAAGGTAATGATGTCCTCTAAATTTGCATAAATCTGTAGCTACTCTCTTCCCAGGTCTCTCTGGTAGAGGTGTTTGTGCACCATATGGTTCAGCATCATCTCTTAAATTGATTTGTAGTAGATCTCCTTTGAAAAGTCCAATATCATTAAAGCCTCTGTCAAGTATACCTCTCTTACTAGGCCCATCATGGCCACCATGCTACAGCTGAGAAGGTTGTTGGTCTTTGATCACATGCACAGCTTTTGTCTTTGTAAGCATCTGTGGCGAACTGGCCCGTGCAATTCAGAATATGTCCAAGACTAGTCAGAGCTGTGTCAACTGGCTTCAGCTCCTGAGGTCACAGGAACACTTAGGGTGAGCCTACCCAGCCAAGAAACCCCCATGATTGGCCCGTGCCAGCCAACCTGGGCTCACGGGTCTCGGGATGTGAGGCTGTTTAATTGCTGTGTAAACCAAGAGCTTGAGTTAGCTGGCACAGAACCCAGAGCTCAGAAATCTACACAGCAATGAAACAGCCCTGCAGCCCAAGCCTGAGCTGAAAGCTGCAACTTTTTCTTTGCCATGTAGACATATTCTAAGGGCTTCCAGGTGAAGTGGCCCATTAAGGGTATGTGCTAACTGCTTATGGCTAAATTATTTGTTCAGTCTTGTATTTAGTGGTGACAATCTGAGTACCCTTCCCAGACCCGAGGAAGAGCTCTGTGTAACTTGAAAGCTTGTCTCTCTCACCAACAGGAGTTGGCCAAATAAAAGATACCTCACCAACCCTGTCTCTCTAATCCACTCCTGAGTGAATTTTAAAGTCAGTAGTCTTGACACAGAACCTGTCTGGAGAGTTAAAGTGAGTATTCATTGCATCACAAGAAATTATGACTCCCGACTATGTGTAATACAAGTCAACTCCCTGACTGTTTTTGTGCAGCAAACAGCTGCAAAATGTCCATATATTACACCAGGTGTCTCCAGCTGGACATGCATCAACACTTGGGATAGGACTTTTCCCACACCATGCACGCACAGGCTGGAATTTGTCCCCCTTAGCCTGGGAGTATTCTCTCCTGGTCTCAGGGGTTTTATGGTAACGATTTTTAACACTCAGGTGTCAGCTTACTGTTTCTAAACTAATTTCAGATTTTCCAAGTTTCTCTAGGTTTTGCTGTTTAACCACAGCTATTCACATAGCAAAACAACCTGAACTTGTGAGAGTTAAATCTCTCTTCAGTTGTAGCTGCTGTGAAAGGTTTTTATTTGTTAAAACTATCAACCAGCCTGTCTGATATTCCCATGTTTTGCATTCCTTCCCGCAGCACAAAAATCAGTTTTCAACCAATGTATGCAGAGCACTTATGAAACATTCAATATTTTCCCCTTGTTCTGGAGTTCTCTGGTGAAAACATGCTGTTTTGTAAACCACTTCTCAAAGTATGATGTATGCAGCAGACACAGTAACTATGAAAGGGTTTTGGCTATCTGTCTTAGGATGTCTGAGACCTTAGCCTATTTTTCCTCAGACTCTTACAGCCTTTGCCCTGAACTCAGATGCAGCATCAGAACCGTGATGTTTCCCAATATCTAGCAGGGAAGTCTGAAGCTATTTTACCAACACTCCTTATTTGTCCCCCTCCGGTTTCAGCTGCTGTTGATTTGATTATTTACAGACTTTGACCGTAAATACCGACCAAATGCCACTTGATGGTGAAAGGTGGTTACAGGGGAGCAGCGGAGCAGATTTCCCAGGGGAGCAAGCTTTCTGATGGCAGAGAAGTTTGCAGGGAGACTCCAAGGAATCCCCAGTTGCCCCAAAGAGGTAATTTTGCAACATGGTGCATGAGGATTTAGCTGCACAACTATCATTAAATAGCAGCCATGTGGTTAACTCAATCCCCTACATTCTGCACTAAGTATTTATCTGCCAACTGCTTCCTTGTGTCTCATTTCACTTCAGGCATGGATGGAGGCGATAGGCAGCTAAGGTTACCTAATCAGAGTTTCAAAATCCACTGAGGTCATGGTGTCCCCTCTCTGTCTAGGGCAGGGGTCTCCAAACTTTTTTGACCATGCACCCCCTAGTAGAAAAAGTATTTTGAGCAGGCACCCCCATGGGGGAAGCCCCGCCCCAGCCATCCACTCCCTCTTCCCCCCGCAACTGACCCCTCAAACCTCCCCCTCCTTGTCCCCTAACTGCCCCCCGGGGCCAGTCCCCACTGCGGTGCCTGGTTCCTAGGGCCCATCTCTGCCGCGGCACCCGGCTCCCAGGGCCAGGTCTCAGCCGTGGCGCCCAGCTCCCAGGGCCGGGGCTGCTGCGGCTCTTGCAGAGGAGCTGCCGGGGCAGCCCAGCTCCTCCTGCCTTATTGGAAACCTCCCGGGTTTCCAACAAGACAGGAGGAGCCGGGCTGCCCGGGCAGCTCCTCTGCAAGCACTGTGGTGGCCCCGGGGGCAGGAGGAGCCACCCAGCTCCTCCTGGCACCAGGGCTGCCGCGGCTCTTACAGAGGAGCCGCCCGGCTCCTCTGGCTGCAGGGACCACGCACCCCCGAGAGTGGTCTCGCATACCCTACTTTGAAGACCACTGGTCTATGGAATAAGCCCTATTCCCAGATCTAACCTGTACATGGAATTGTGGAGGAAAGCTTGTGGTTTCCATAAAACACCAGTGAAGCAAAAATGGTTTCTTTGGTCAATCACTAAGGTTCACAAGCTGTTTTGTCTGCAGTGTTTGAATCTACAAAAAAGGGTTTTCTCAAGTGAAAATTGTACATGTCAAGTAATTGACACATCATGGTTAGAGAGGGAACAAAAATATGAAATTCACTCCTATATACAGAGAAATGGCCAAGGCCTGGGGCACAACTTAAATCCTACATAAGCCCCATTTTGAGGACTTAAGCAATGCATCCATTTTGGGTTTGCCCTCCACACAGAGGGAATTTCAACCAAGGGGAGTTTTCCAAATACTTCTACTCTGCAAGTAAACAAATTTAAAAAGCCTAACTGATTAAAATGAACCAGCTGTATTTATTTTAAAGGGAGCAACATATATAAACCCCAGTTCTGAGGTCTAAAAAATAAATGAACCTCAGAACCAGGAAAAATTTGCAAATTGCAATAATAAAGTGGCAGCTTCACGCATCTCAGTAAGCGGAGACAAATTCCAAAGGAGGACTGTGTAGGTCTTCCCTCACACATGTCGTGTAACCAGGGCTGACAAGAGGGAGGGGAGAAGGGGAACAATGTACCAGGGCCTCAAGCTTAGGGTCCCCAAAACATCTGTAAATGTCCAGTAAATACAGAAATAGGAAGGGGGTGGGAATCCAGGAAACATGATATTCCAGAGCCCCAAAAGTCTCCTAATGTGCCTGCTTGTAACTACATAAATAACGATGCAAACCCAATTACATTGATCTAGTGTTGAACCCCAAAGCACTTGTGAGCAAATTTGCCTCCCCTTATTGTTCTAATGAATGTGGAAAAAAATAGTGATATTGATCCAGTATAATCAGACAGTAACTTCACGTACGGTCTTGACGTGGGTCTTTTTTTGCTGCTGGGGTCACAAACACAGTAATTTTGCAGCAAGTGGGTGACACCAACTGAGACCCATGCACTGCCGCTGTTTGACATTTTAAAATTGTATCTGGAGACGCACTTCCCTCCAGATGTGCCTCCAAACTGCTCTAAGGAGAAAAAGTCCTGCTGCTGTCTTCCCATGACACCGAGGAGATATTTGGCAACCAGAAACAAAGATTTGGGCATCACTCTTGCAGAGTACCTCAGCCCATGTTTACCTCTTAAGCACCTGAGGAGACCCAGTGACATCAATAGAACAACTCTACTCACCGCTAGGATGATCCATTCTGGGGATTAGCTTCATGATGACATGTCCCACCATTTCTCTGCCCCTCTCTCTCAGTCTCTAGCTCCTCTCTCACACCACAAACTGCTGGTGCTGCTTCTTCATGACTCGGCCTTCTGGCCAGGTTACTATACATGTTTTCCTCTACAGGGGGTATCAAAGTCTTTCCTCAGCAATCTTAGGCAGTCTGCCCACACACTGCCTCATGACACCACATCCTCAGTCTTAGTCAGGACTTCCCACACACTGCCTCATGGTGTCCCATCTGCAGGGCTCACAGGCAAACCAGTCCCACCCTCTACACCAGGCTCAGGGATCCTCTACACAGCAGCCAAGACCCATTCCCTTCTAGACCTTACTTTCCCTGAACCCCTTTCCTTTCAATCTAGCACTCCCACATCACTGCAGCCTCCCAGGGAGTGAAGTGACTGCAGCCTTTCCAAACCCCTGTCTGCTCTAGATGCCTGGGCTTTACACAGGCCCCACCCCTTCCATCACAGGTAAGCTTCCTCCCCCCATTAAACCCCCTCAGTTGCTGCCTAATTGACTGATTGGGCCCACCTGGCCTAATTCAGCCCTCTTAAACCAGCATGGGGGAGCACAGTGTTCCAGGAGACATAAGTGCAAGTGCTTTGCAGGTCAGGGCCTTAGCCCAGTAACTACACCTCAACGTCTGCATAACGCTGACAAACCCCAGTTGTCAATGGGCGGAATTGAACCAGGGTAGCTCTGGAGCTAAATGCATGAGCTAAGAGCCATCTAGCTCTTAGCTAAGACTGTGGAGCAAACAATCTCTCTCTTTTAGTGATCTTGGTGCTACTAGTTGGGACAAAACACCACACCCAGAAGGTGAGTGGGTTACATTTGCAAACTGTCTGAAGACACCAACCCATACTCTAGAGTCAAATAAATGTTTTTCTGCCTCTTTGGAAGAATTGGCCTCCCTGGGAAGGAAAAACCTTGCAGCAACTAAGACAGGCTGAACTCAAATGATGAGGGGGGGAGGGAGAACAAATAAGGTAGACAATTTCTTCTCAGGTACGAGGAACTTTCTATTACAAGGTGAAAGCTCATTGGTGGAGGAGTTAGAGCTTTCTTGGGGGCTGGTCCCAGACAGCGGAACCAACTCTCCCAGGAACAAAGGGCCATCATAAACCTCACCAATCCCACCTCAGTCTGCCTTCTCTCCTATAAACACAGAGCTGGGTGGGCATTCAAAAAATAACAATAATCCCACCGAAACAAACCATTCCACTGAGGTGAAAGAACTGACCACACGTGACAGAGGTTAGCCGCATGGCTCAGGGCACTCCTGGGAGGTGTTCAGATACTATGGTGCTGAGGCTGGTATAAGAGAATCAAACAGAAAAGGGGAAATAAATATATTTATGGTGCTGGTGACTAAGACTTGTTGTGTAGATTGCATATGTCAACAATGCAAAATACAGACCCTCTTGCCAGTCCCCTCCGGGCTCCGGCCTCAGGGAATCCAAAGCATTTCACATACCACACATGTCAGCTCCTCCTCTAAATGTTTGCCATTTTCTGATGCTGTAAAATTAATTTGATGACTGAATTAAACTAATGATTACCTAATTTCCACAAACAGTCTCCTGGTGCACTCAGCTTGGAGCTAGCTTCTCTTGGGAGGAAGAGCAGGGGGACCCAGCTCTATTACTGATGGAATCTGAGGTAATTTAATTAATTTTTTGATGGAAAGTGCTCAATTTCACAGACAGCTGCTGCCTGTTCCCCCCACAGACGGGGCCACGCACAGTCACTGATTTCTCTCCACCTCCCTTTCTGATGTCTGAGACGATAAAGCCCAGATTAATAAAGTCACCGTGGCGGGGGATCCTTTTTGTTACTGGGAGCTACAGTTTTGGAGAATTCTGCTTTCCTTATTTTTGCCACGGCAAACAAGCTCCATTCACAACAGGACTCGGGAAAGCAACAAGGATAATCAGAGAAGCTAGATTTCTGCACCGGCCCTATAGAGCAAAGGGACAGTCACAAAAGTGAGCGTGGAATCATACTCTGTGTTTACAGGATTATCATTTCGCAGTGAGTGTTGCATCCAGTTTGGTCCATTTAGAAATCAGGTCAGAGTTCCCCTAAATGCCAAAGACACAAGAGCAACCAAAGAGTCTGAAAAGATTCTCTGTCGATATGCTGCCGCTCACTAACACCATCGAGAGTCAGGGATCTGAATGTAGCTGACTGCAGCACCAAGGGTGGGTGCAAGGGTGAGCTCCTGGTGCATGCCTAGTCTGTGCCGGTCAGTCAAGTACATCAGGTACCTGAAAAGAGGAAGAGAGAGCAGACTTGTTACTACGGCTCCGGACTGGCACTCAGCAGTTCTGGGTTCAGTTTCTGCTCTGCCCCAGACTTCTTGTGTGACCTTAGCAAACCACTGCAGGGCAGATTTTCACAAAAGAATTCAATACCCAGCAGACTGAGCTCTTTTAAAAAATCAGTCCCTCGATTTCTCTGTGCCTCAGCTTCCCCCCTTTCAAAGGGGGATAACAACCCTGTTCTCCCACCCTCTGTTTGTCTTGTATAGTTACATTGCAAGCTCTGCAGGCCAGAGATTGTTGCTCACTCTGTGTATGTACAGCACCTAGCACAATGGGGCCGATTTTGGTTGGGGCCTTGAGGCACTAGAGTAACTAGGGTTGCCACCTGTCCAGCTTTCACCCAGACCGTCCGGGTTTTGACTTGTGTGTCTGAGTGCCATTTGATGAGGCCTGGTGTCTTTTTTATTATTATTATTTTAAATCTGGTGCAAAGAGGCAAAGGAGGAGATGTGGCCTCAAGGAAGAGGTTGAGCAGGGGGCAGGGTCTTGGGATCCAGTTACCAGCCATTAGAAAGGTAGCAACCCTAAGTGTAACAGTAATGAAAACTGAGTGTATCATCCCCTAATACCTGGGGCCTTTTCAGTGTTTTGAAGCCAGATGAAAAATGTCACCTAATTCTTACTGGCCAGAAAAGCCCTGGCTGGCCCTTGAGTTCACAAGACATGAACCAAGGTAGTAAAGGTGCATCTCAAAGTCTCGGGTCCATGCTCAAGGGTCCAAGCAACTCAGAGCGACCAGAAATGATGAGAATTGACTGATCTCTAAACCATGACTAGTTAACATTGGTAAAGGGAGTATTTAGAATCTACGTCACAAAGGCAAGAGACCTTCTTCCTTCTCCCCTGGACTGCGGCACTAGATCTGGGTTGCATTATTTTATGTATGGAGAGAGGATGATCTAGCCAGGGAAGATTACAGACACATGCAAACTTAGGAAAGCCATATGGAACAGACCTTTGCAATATAATAAAGAGACTTCTTCTAGGTCCTTTGAGCCACCCTGTTGAATGCAACTCACTGAGAATTCTACACTACAGTGGGGGAAGGAGGGACAACCTAAGTCGCAGTACCTTAGGTTGACTTACTTGGCCATCCCCACGGCGACGAGTCAACCGCGGCCATTCCCCTGCCGACTCTGCTTACTCCTCCTGCCAAGGTGAAGTACAGGCGTCGATTCGGGGATCAATTTATCGCGTCTACATGAGACGCGATAAATCACTCCCCGATACATCGAGCGCTACCCGCCAATCCAGCAGGTAGCGTAGCCGTACCCTTTAGAATTCCATTGAATAGATTTTTAAAAAAACACCTATAGAATGGTTATTTTATATTAAATTCTGTAGAGTTTGTAGTTTCCATAGAAACCTATTCTATTGCTATTAAATCAGATAGGTTTCATCCCTATTACATTCTACGAGACTTTTCCATAAGGGAATTGTTGGGAACTGGAACGCCACATGCCGTTGTATTCTGGTGTGGGAACCAACAACCACTCCTTTTTGGAGACTTAGAGCCAGCTCCTCAGTTGGTGTAATAGAGTGTAGTTCCCTGGATGTGAATAGAATTGCACCCATTTACATGAGCAGAGAGTCTGGCCCACAAAATGCAATCACTGGTAAGTGTGTTATATGTCAGCAGAGGAAGCTTATGATATGCACATTAGACTTAGTGCTTTGCAGGGCATAATATCTCACTGTAAAGCTCCAGCTGTCATGGATGATTTTTGCTGTCAATTCTTTCCCAGTTCATACTGAAGGGGAAGTGTTCGTTGTGGACATTTGCTTTTTATTAATGAAGGCTCATACCAGAAAATATGAAACCTGAGGAAAGAGAAGCCCCCAGTCAGTGTCGGTGGGTAACAAATTGGTGGCATCATTGTACCTTACACAGAGCCATGTAGAATTCCCATTGGGATGTAAAGGAGAGCTTGAACAGAAGTTTGACTCTGCTGTGCTGACATTATAAAGCACCCAGTGTAAAATTAAATTAGAGGCTGGGCGCTCCCGCTAGGCACACACACTGTTATGTGTAATACAGTCGAACTGCACTTGAAACGAGGGCGTGTGAAAGGAATAGACTGCTATAAAAAGAATTAATTTTCTGTGCACTGGCTCACAGCCGTGGCAGGCAGGTGAGTTCTTGGGAAGTGAACAGCTGAGAAGGGATAAACCTATTAGAAGAATAAACTTTTACTGCACCACAAGGATAACATATTGGCCTGTGACATGACTGGTTCTGTTAAGCGAATATGTTTTCAATTTCACAAATGAAAAGCCCCTTTCCCTCTTTAACAAATGCCTCTTTTAGGAATAGCCTTGTTGGAAGTGGAGCTTGGCTTTACAGCTACACAATAAGCAGATTTTCACTGGAAAGAAGAAATTATGGGCAAAAAGAGGACGGTAAAAACAGCTATGCCTGAAATTCTGAAGGAGACTATTTTCCAGACAAGATATACTGGGGCAGTGGTGCCCAGTCATTGGTATGAGTAACGATACTGGTATTTAAAACAAAACACTGGGAGGTGATACGCAGGTGGGGGCACAGGCCAGGCAGGGGGATCAAAAACTTTTCTGTTAAGATGAAAGCAAGATTCTCATGGAGCTGGTGCTTTAACAAAACACACAAAACATTACAAAGCTTATAAAGTTTGTGGATGATACCAAGCTGGGCAGGGTTGCACGTGCTTTGGAGGAGAGGATTAAACTTCAAAATGTTCTGGACAAACTGGAGAAATAGTAAATAAAACGAGGAATACTTGTAGCACCTTAGAGACTAACCAGTTTATTTCAGCATAAGCTTTTGTGGGCTATAGCCCATTTCATCGGATGCATAGAATGAAGTGAAGAGGGCTATAGCCCACAAAAGCTTATGCTGAAATAAACTGGTTAGTCTCTATGGTGCTACAAGTATTCCTCGTTTTATTTACGGATACAGACTAAAACGGCTGCTAATCTTAAACCTGGAGAAATAGTGTGAAGTAAGTAGGATGAAATTCAATAAGGACAAATGCAGAGTACTCCACTTAGGAAGAAACAATCAGTTGCACACATACAAAATGGAAAATGACTGCCTAGGAAGGAGTACTGTGGAAAAGGAGTACGGGGGGTCCTAGTGGACCACAAGCAAACATCATTCTGGGATGTATTAGCAGGAGTGTTGTATGCAAGACACAAGTAGTAATGCAGCCAGAGCCACAGAATTCAGAGAGGGACATATATGTTTGGTGGACACAAGCTAGATAACCTATATAGTTTAGTTTCCTAGGAGTAGAGTGTTTGCTTGCAGTTGTTACATTCCTGCTCACCCAGGCTCTGGTGACCAGATGACTTGCAGGATGCTCTGATCCCCCACCTGGAGAAGGTGTCCTGGGTCAGGCATAGGAAAGAGGGAATTTTCAGTATGTTAAGGGATAGGAATAAAGGCCTGTTGAGACAAGTGCCTGAGATTCTAGCATTCAGTGCACAAGCTACACATTCACTGAACCCAGGAGCTCTGCTAACTTCACTAGCGTGTCACTATCCAGTTTAGGGGCTGGTGTGTACTTCCTCCTTGTGGATTTTCAGAAAGATCAAGAGGCTGGAATGGGGGAGTGATTGGGAACAACACCAAAGCAGGACCAGCGCCAAGAATATGAGTTACCTGTCAGCTCTGTGAAGGAGCGGTTAATTTATAGTGGAGAAATGGGTAAGTTCTTTCATCAGAGCCCTCTCGCCATGGTACTCAGCTTGCCTTTGTATTAGGGACCAAATTGGATTTCTCTGGTTCTGGGCAGCCGGTGGCAGAGTGCTGCACCTTGTGACTTATTGCTATAAGTGCTTAAAATGCCCCAGTCTAAATTCGTTGTGACCTTATCACACTATTAAAACCTGAAGCAAATAAGGGCACTGACTAAAGGTTAACAACGCACCAGATAAAACCAAGGCAAACCAAGGGGAGGGCCCCTCCGTCTCCCGTGGCTGCTGCATGGAGCCGGGAATGGCACTGCTGAGCTCTATGGCAGCACAGGGAAAGGGCCAGGACAGGGAGAATTAAGACGGGGATTTTAACCACAGAGGAACAGATCATGCCCCTGCACCCTACCAGCCAGCATCTGTGCATGTTACGCGGCCCACTTTGTGCCTTTGATGGGTAGCTCTGCTCACGGCTGGATGAAGCGGTTCTGGAGAGTCGCTCGGTCAGGCATCGCTCCCGCCAGCGGTTACACCCTGTCGAGTTTCTCCTCTTCAGCCCTTCTCTCGCTCCAGGAACCAAAGCGTCCTCTTCACACCTCAGCCCTCCGGCCGGGTCACTCCAATGGTTTCCCTTTCTGGGGACAGGGGATAATCAAAGTTCATGCTCTCCAGCTGTCTCAGGCAGCCTCCCACTTCACTGCCCCAGGTGCCACTCCCGCCGTGGCTGGCAGAGGAACCTGGGTTGCAGCTCGAGGACCCTCTGTGTCCCCAGCAGTTCTATCCCTGCTCCCCAAACATGTAGCCTGGGCTTCCCTTAAAGAAGAGGTTCCTCATCGCCAAGGATAGAGAATAATATGAATTCTGGGAGTATTAAATTGCCTGGGAAATATTCCCAATGTGCAAGACAAGACAATACGTAGCCCAACCCGGATGCTCCACCCACCTCTGCATGGTCCCCGGACTGGGGCAAGAACTCTACAGGGTCCAGAAGGAAGAGGAAGCAGCCATGGAGAAGTCTGAGCTTCCTACTTGAGGTTGACGGAGAGAGGACAGAGGAGGAGATGACCCTCCTGGATATGGGCCCCAGAGTTGACATCTTGACTCAGAATCCAAAGTTCTCCATTCTGCTCTCCTTATCTAGGAAAGCACCCACGGATCAGTGGGAGCTTTGCCTGAGTATGGAAGAGAAGACTGGGCTCCTAGAGAGGAGCAGAGAAGGGAGAACAGCAAACTGTTCAGCTGGGTTTATTACCTGAGCCTTGTCCATTCCTCATCCAGGAGAAGGCAGCACATGCTTCAGAACTGACATTCATTCCCACAAGGAACCCAAAACGGCACAGACACAAGGATGGAGAATTAACTGCACACCCTCCACACTCTGCTAACCTCCCATCCACCCACAACGGTAATTCCGAACAGCCTCCGTTAGTCCGGGTTTCCTGTCTCCACCTGTTCTCCAAAGAGAGGGCTCTGCTTCCCGGGTTCTGCAAAGGACAAGTTGTCCCTGCCCAAGTGGCACCTATTCCTTGCACTGGCCCTCTGCACAAGGGCAAATTTCACCCCATGTCACTTTCCAGTACCGATACTGAGGTCCGCTTGGGAAGGATGGTGACATCATAATTATTAGCCTTCATTAATACTTTGTTTGTTATTATTTCATTACTTCTTCTTTGCATTATTGTATTGCCTAGGAACCCTAGTCATGTACCGGGACCCCGTTGTGCTGTACAAACACACAGAACAAAGACATCCCTGCCCTATAGAGCCAACAATCGATTTTTGACCAGTATTAACTATTATTTAGTCTCACATTTCGCACCCGTAGAGCCACACCAGGTGTGACAAGGATGAATGGAAATCTATTTAACACCTCCATGTTTTGCTCTCAATTACAGCCAACTTCAGACTTGTTCTATTTTGGCTGTTCAGAACATCTGTTGATCACTTTGCTTAACTGCGTTTCCATCACCCTCAGGCTTCTAACCACCGAGGTGTGCAGTAACTTTTAGCAGAATTCATTTTGAAGAAATAAAACCCCAAGTGTCTTAAGAAGTCAAACTCCTCCATATTTCCACTGATACTGAGAGCTCATGGACACACTGAATAAAATAGGTTTTCCCATTTCTTTTCTCCTCCTTCAATGACTTGAAATCATATTTTTGCCCCAAGAGTCTTCATAAGAGCTGGAATATGCAGCTACTCCAAGGAAGACAGTATCATTTCCTTACATGCTCTCCACTGCTCACTATTGGCATTAAAGTAAAGAAAGAGTTCTCTTTCTAGCAGTAGTTTCAATACAATCACTATGGGTGTCCTGCTGTCAAAATAACAACCTAGCAGAACATGAGTGAGTCTTTCAGATTCAGTGGAAGTAGGATAGGTGGGTTGCAGAGGGGTTCTTCGGTGGCTACCAAGTTCTCCGGCTGATTCTGGTGAGACTGATCCATGGGACACTGGTCACTTCTATCTCTCTGAGTCCAGCGGTACCAGATACATTGCTGATGCCATGAGTAAAATGACCTATCCCTAAGGTAATTGAGAATGATCTGGACCTATTTTGCACAGTGCTGAATCTTTCCTTACTTACAAGGAGGCAAACAAGAAGCAAGAGAGATTTTTCCATGTCCCCCCACCTCCTGGTTCCTCAAACAGATGGGCCTGGATAGCTTTGTAAGAATTCAGGTACCTACCTCGCCCAGGTAAGATTCCTGAGTGTCTTGCTACACTTTCCCCCATCCATCTGGGGCAGATTGCAGGTGAGCAATCCCCACATCTACTCTCAACAGAGCCGTGAAGGAAGGAATGAGGTAGCAGCATCAGAAAATCGGAGTGACATTTCTACGAGTCCACTTATGGAGTCCAATCTTGCAGCCAACCAAGAATATGAAGGGACAATATTAAGCAGGACCTAAGAGAAAAATGTGCCTTTGACAGAAGTGAGGGTCTAGAGAGCCATGGAGTAGAACTGCCACTTGCAGAGGTATTTCTGAGTTGGTAGCACCACACAGTGCTTCAGCAAATCATCCAAACACGAGGGGCATTTCAGAGCCATGGATAGTATGGCATTTCAATTCAGCACATGGAGGATCGGGCCCCTTAACAACACTAGGTGGGGAATAAGTAGCTGGAGATAATGATCTCTAAAGGGCAGGGGCGCTGAAACAATTTTTATAGTGGGGGTGCTGAGAGCCATTGAACCAAACTGTTAACCACGTATATAATGGAAACCACTTCAAGATAGGGCGGGGTGGGCAAACTGCAGCCCACGGGCCATATGTGGCCCGCTGGCCATTTTTATCCGGCCCGTGAGCTCGGACTGAGGGCGCAGTGCTAGTGATCCCGTGCTCCCAGGCCAGGCTGAGCGCGGCGAGCTGCAGGGCCCCACGTTCCCAAGCTGGGGTGCCAGGCAGAGTGCAGCGAGCTGCTGGACCCC
>ML677358.1:16646099-16688351 GCA_007922305.1 Dermatemys mawii | reverse complement strand
TGGGATCCTGGGTGGGCAGTTAGAGTGGGGGATCTCCAGAGGGGGCGATCAAGGGACAAGGAGCCGGACAGGGGGTGGATGAGTCGGAGGTTCTGAGGGGGGCAGGAAGTGGGTGGGGATTAGACAGGGGGCAGGGCCAGGATGTTTGGGGAGGTACAGCCTTCCCTACCTGGCCCTCCGCACAATTTTGAATCCCAGTGTGGCCCTTGGGCCAAAAAGTTTGCCCACCCCTGAGATGGGGGTGCTGCATCTTCAGCTATGCTTAAGGGTAAAACATCCAGCTGCCAAAAATTTGGCCCTAGTTAGTACAGACTCAACAATGAGAAGTTCAGAAAATAGAAGAAAGCCAGTTCGCCTCTAAAAAAAAAAAATGTGCAAAATTCATCCGTGGACTAAACTGAACTCATCAGATGAGGAGCAAGGCACCAGTGTGGAAGTTATTATAGTTACCATTTTCAGCGCACCAGTAAGTACTCATTTCCAGATGAAATATGGAGCAGATGGATTTTTTCTTAAGAAACATTTTGGTTTCCTCAAAATGATTTTTTGAAAATGACTAATGTGACAGTTCCATGGTCTGAAGACAATGGAGTTACATTAAGAATGAATCTAGCTCAAAGGTTTTTATGAGGGGTCAGTGGTTCTTTGCAACTACATTTAATTTAAAG
Source organism: Dermatemys mawii (assembly GCA_007922305.1). NCBI lineage: Eukaryota > Metazoa > Chordata > Testudines > Dermatemydidae > Dermatemys > Dermatemys mawii. The sequence continues at coordinate 16,687,683 of ML677358.1, read as the reverse complement.
GTCGGTTTTTTGTTTGTTTTCTTTTGAAAATAAATACCCTTTAATGTCATTATTGTTCTATAAAATGCCATGTCTGGGACATGCTTCCTTCTATTGTTTTTCACTCTGATTTTCAAGTTATCAGACAAAAAAGTCTGCTGAAAGGAAATGGAGAAACTTCCTTTGAAGAGTGTGCAAACACACACACTCATCCAGTCACAGGTAACAACCCACAGCCAGTAAAGAGATTGTTAAAATAATGTTTTACAGCTGGTGCATTTGTGTGTTGCAGGGGATGAATTCTGAGCTCCTGGAGTTGGTCATTACAAACATTTCCTACATAAACGCAGCAGAAAGTACCACAATCAATGGCTCCAAGAAACGTTAGCACCAAAAATACAGATGGAGAGTGCACAAGAAACCAAACACTTTAATGAGACAGAAAAAAATAACTGCTCTTAATCAGACCATTTCACCTAGGCTTATTATTACCACTTTGAGAATGAAGATAAATAGCCTTGGCCTTCTTCTGACTCCAGGGTCCTTTCCAGACACCAGCGTTGCCCCTTTGCCAACTGGTAGCAGATATCCAAGGCCTTGCAGGGCAGCATCCCAAGGTAGGGGAAGCAGTGATGAAGATGGTCAAATAGCAAAGAGGGCAATCCCTTCTTCCTGAGTTCTCAGCCCAACACCAATGCCTAGCTCCCGGGGAACAGCTCTGCCTCAAGAATTGATTCTAATCAAAGCCCAAAGCAGAGAACAAACTTGTCTGCCGCTCACACACCTGCCTCTACACACAAAGCTTGTATAACCCTTAACAACCCAGCACATCTCCCAAAAAGAGTCAAAACTTGCTCACCTGCCAAGGAAAAGAACATGGACGACTATGTGCAATAGCGTCACCTGGTGACACCTACCATAACAATATTTTTCACTTACACTCTGTGGCACGGGTGGCCAAACTTACTGGCCCTCCGAGCCACATACGACAATCTTTGAGAGCCAGAGCTCAGGGCTTCAGCCCCACTCCTGCTGGAGCCCTGACAGGTGTGCCCCACAGGGCTGAAACCCCTTCCCCACCACCCCACTGCAAAGCAGAGGTCCTAACTCCTGAGCTCCTCCTTTCCAGTCTGGTAGGTGGAGAAGGGGGGCAGCGTGCTTCCATAAAACTGATCAGTTTCAGGAAAACTGAAACCCTGTTTATTTCAAAAGAGGATGCTAAGTATTTTGAGAGAGCTGGCTGAAATTTTCTGAATGAAATTTTGTTAATTGAAAATAGCCTTTTTTCAGAAACACAAATTTTCATTAAGAAATTAATTCATTTCAAAAGGTTCGATTTTTTCCAGTGATGAAACCCTAAAATGAAAAGCTTTTGGTTCAGTTTTTCCCTCCCTTCTCCTCCCCACACCTGGCAAAATGGCAAAAGGGGGCAAAAAGGCAAGAAAGAGGAGGAATTTAACCCTCCTCCATTTTGAATTATAAATTTTAAAATAAAATAAAATGAAAAATTACGCTGTTTCAAAACCTACAGACTGAAACAATATTTGGAACCTGCTCTCTGCCATTTTTCAACAGCTCTATTATTTTTACTTTCAGGTTTAACTTGTTTTGATAGGCCAATAAAGTTCTGTAACAGACGGAAAGTAGCCACTAGAGGTTAGAATTAGAACAAAGATCTGCTAGAGATCAGAGTGTCTCCCAAGTTTGAAAATATTTGGGTCTAGGGTTTTGCCTCAGCCCACCTTTAGTGCCAAGTACAAGCAGTTTTTCTGCTACAGATATATTAATAAAGGCTACAAAGAGTCAGCTCATTAGAGCTTGCTTCGATATTCATGCTACTAGCACTAGTAATAATAAATTCATTATTTCCATAATTGTTCCATTATAATTTAGTAATAGGTTCACACTATTTTCACAGAGCTTATGAGGCATGGTCCAAACAAAATAAGAAACAATGAGCATGGAATTCATTTAAAATTCTATTAAAATGGTGGGTTTTAAGGCAAAAAGTTTGATTTTATTTTGTGTCATAATTGCCTATTTTCTGTATTTGTAAAAGAAGATCACTTCTATCAAAAGCCGAGACACCATGGTGAATGTGCTAGACAGACAGATTTCTGTCTACATTTTAAAACAATAGGTGGGACAGAATACTGAAAGCATTGTAAGGGGAACTTAATTATTCAGTGTCACAGTTATGGGGCTAATTGCACGTCTGATCCCACCTGGTCTCAGTTAAGTGCACCCCACTCAAACTGTCACTTCCTCAGAGTGGAATCACCCAAATATCCTACAGACCTGCGCTGCAGTCCCCTGGAACTAACTGCGATTACCTCAACTCATCTGACTCAGGTTCAGTACAAGCAGTTCTCTTCCTTCTGGGAGCTGTGACCCTGTGGTACTCAGTCACCAGACAGTCTTAAGCAGCATATTGTTTATTTAGAACTGAAACATTGATGAGAAAAGGTCTGAAATCAATAAATCGTCTATACACATGTCTAGCTTACCAGGTGTCCATCCATCTTCCTTAAGCAGATTCTGTTAGGCCCAAACTTGTGACTAACATCTTAAGTCCTCTAGGGTCTGACTTGCATAATCTGCTCTCTTAACTCACACACCAGTTCCTGCTGCTTCAGGGAGTGTGTCCCTAACTCCTGCTTTGACCATCCCCATTCATAGAGTCCAAGCCACATTTCAGCTGTTTATCTTTGAACGGCAAAATCCGAGCACTGGCAAAATAAGACTTGCAGCTTCATTGGAGACAGAATGTAGGATCCTTGAGGCTAATAACTTTCCCTGAGGTATTTCAAGAATATGCTGGGATGTTCTTCTCTGGGAGCTTTTGTCTCCTTCTTGGAGACAGCCCAGATTGAATTAAAGCAAGATAGGTGTATGACAAATCTTCCACGTACCCGAATATAGTTACACTGTCTCTCTGAGTAACAACGTCATATATAGTATTTATAAAACTATGACATAGCTGCCCCACATCCGCCACACTCCAGTCGAGGATTTGTACCTAATGATACAATCTGAAAATCTGGGTGCCTCCATTTGGGTGCCTAGTTGTGTATTTCGGCACTCAGGCACTGCTCAGCAGCATACTTAAGCCCATGCCTAACTTGAAGCATGGGAGCAGTGCACTGAAGTCATCAGTTAGGCAGCTGATGGAGTACCTTGCGGAGCAGAGGCCGTAGATTGGAGATGAGGTGCTCAAATGCCCATTTCAAGTTTTTAATTGCTGATCTGAGCGCTAACTCATGGGACTTTGTGCTGAAATGTGGGCTGCCTCACTTGAAAATGGAGCTCACCATGTCAATCACCTAACAAAACAGTGCCAAGCAACTATCCTCTGATAATATGCACACGACAAAAATGACATCGACTCTGTCCCGCTCAGGTGAAGCGCTTCCTAGCAGCAAAATCTCATGTCAGAGTCTCGTGTACTTTCTGGTCATTGTAATTATTATTAAATATTATTGTTGTTATTCTTTACGAGTACTAAGAGGCAGGGCCAACTCTAGTCACTTGACTTATTATTTCAAGATGTCGGGAGGACTGGTGGCCAGAGGACTCCAGTTCACAGTGCTCATTGTCTGGTAACCTATGGACAGGGTTCCCATTCCCCACCCTGATTTGTCCCTCTCGGAGTAGGAGGGGACACACGCGTACATTCTAAAACATTCTGCAAAGCAGTCAGACCCGGTCTCTTCCCTCCTGAAATAACTCATTAGCTACATTTCATCCGTTCCAATTCCCAAATCCCCAAATTCAATTGAGAAAACAGAATCCCTTTGATCATTGGTTGCCTGCGAATGCATAATTGATAAGAATTATCAGACTGGAAGGGGGAAAAAAACCCCATCACCATTAGCCCTCGATTTAATATGTTCTGGTGCTTCAGTTATGCAAAAACCAAACTCTCAGGACCTGACCATATTCCAAAATGAGAGCCAACAGGGGAAAGAAAAAAACCCAGATTGAATTATTCCAGCTGTACATCTCTCTAAAAGCATAGATGTTGCAAGAATCATATTCAGCACTGAGCAATTCTGTTTGTTTTCTGTGCTGTTGCTTTGTAGAATTCCCAGTGTGTTTGTTAATGACTTCAGAGCAGATAAAAATAGACAGAAACATTCCCCTTTTTTGCAATTTTTGGCCAGGGAATTGTAGCAGTCAGTACAATGATGGTTTCTTTGTTTGGTTTTTTTGGCCCACTGCACTAAAAGCCTCATGCTATTATATGGCCTACAAGTCAAGCAACTGAGAAAGAACAATTAATGAAGAGTCATTTTGTCATTTGCTTTGGAGAAGACAAATTCTTACTTCTTTTTGAAAAGGATTCAATTATAAATGTTAAGGATGTGATCGTGGGAAAGGAAACTGAAGCACGGTAACACACAGTCCATATTTTTCTACCAGGGGACTTTGTTGAAAGTAGTGCTACTCATGAGGACTTGGGACAAGACAGCCCGCATGCCTGTGTGACCTCAGGTACATTATGAGCATTCAGGAGTACACACACAGCACTATGGGTGCTGACTTTTTGTTTTTGCTGGTTCAGGGCCTTTCCCTGAATTCATGGACTTAATGAAAGAGAAGGTCAGGCTGAAGTCAATGAATCTCTGTGGTATCTCTTGGGCTCATCTGTCCTGTTTCTGAACCCAGCAATCCTTGAGAGAAATTCATGCAGGGGAATCATGGTTTTATTGCAAGACTTGCAATATTTTGGTGACTTTTTTTCACCCCAGACCGCAGAGTCAGGTGGCAACAGGAGAAGCTCAATGTGCTGTTTTGTTTTTGAGAACGGTAGTTATCTAACCCTTGTGGCTGGGGAGAAAAGACTGAAAACGTGAAACGTCTTTGAGACCCATCAAAAGAATTTTGCATTTATTACATCACGGCTGATGCATGTCAAACTGTCACGTGGGCCTCATCTCGTTTCTGGTCTCCTTTTTACTTGGCTAGACTATTATCCACCTACAAGGCTGAATCTGGTTTGGCTGCTCCGGATTTCCCCTTCCCCACTGCTACTCCTCACTGGCCCATTCCTAATGCACCCTGAAATCCCTGGCACACACTGGCTATTGTGATCTAGTGCTTAGAAACTATGGTGATGGGTGCTATAGATATAAATAGAGAAAGACGTAACTCTCCCACCATGCCACAGCCCCCTCCCCATTACTCACCCTTCCTCCATTCTGGTCACTTCCTACAACCCTACTTTACTCTTATTCCCTCCGTTTCCACACCTTCCTCCCTAGAGGTTCCACCCATGCAGGAGACGGGTCTCGTAATTACGTACCTCACCGTTTTTATCAGCCATTCACAACTTTTGATCCAGAGTCCAATACTTTTCCTCCAGTCGCTGCATCACCATCTTTGTTGAATTGTCTCCTTTTAATTTTATTTCTCACAGACAGCTGTCAAAAGAACCAACCAAAACCCCTGCACTTCATATACATTTTAATAATTCATGCTGGACTCCAGTTACAGCCAGTTTGATAAACAAGTATTTAGAATTGTTTCCTCTAAGAGCAGAGGCTTTTTAGGAGGGAGAAGTACAATCATTACCTCTAAGAATATGCATGAATAATACAGTGCCCTCCTCCTGTTTTTATTGTTTGTCTGATTTTCATGAAATCATTCACCATTGCACCCTTTGCCCTGGTTTTAGCAGAAGACACTGGATTTAATTGAACTGAATATTCAGTCAAGATAAATCCTTAATTCATATGTCGAAAAAGATTTTACAGAGCAACCAGCTCAGCCTGGACTCCATTACAGAACGAACAGGCATTGAAATGAGATTATTCCAAAAGTCTATTAAACTTGGAGGGAAAAGAGATTGATTGCACATGTATAGCCTCTCTCTCTTTCAGACCACCAAGGATATGTTTGAGATGTAGATGACAACATCCAGCCCTCCTGCATACACCTGTTGTCCAGGAAGCACAAACGTGAATTTCATATTGCAAGATGAGTTGTCCTGCAGATAAACTGTAACTGAATGCCAGGTACCTGAAATAGATTTTATTCACAATACGGAGACACAACAATGTCTTCCATTTCTATAGCCCCTTTCATTTTTCAGGATGCTTTACAATCCCACCTGGAGTTCAGTTTAGCACTACATGGAAACAGCAGAATATGTGGGAGCTGGTACAAAAAAATAAAAAAAAAATCCAATCATTTTCGTACATGTGGGGGGTTCAAATGCCCATTACCTTTCTACCACAAAGGGCTCACTTTTAAATCCTGGCTTATGTCTCCAGAGGAAAACACTCCGGCGAGCTCATCCTGATACCTCAGCAGACTTTTGGCAATGTCACGGCCCTTCGGCCTGGACCAAACCCAGAGTTCCTTACTCTGCTCAGAGGTCAGCCGTTGCTTTGCCAGGAGTCCCAAGCCAGGGGCAGCCGATTGCCATACCGCCCCACAAGCATCTTGGGAAGCAGCCTGCAGCTCTGAGAAGCACAATCGGCTTCTGGTTTTCCTCTACTCCATGAAGGAAGCATCCGGCAGGCCTGGTGCAGTGCAGTTGGTATATTGGTGGGATGGAGGCCTCTCCCTGCCTTATCATACCCACTCTTGGCCACTTGCACAAGGTGGATATGTAGCAGACGCTTGGGCGCTTCTCCCGCCCATGATGCGCCTACCTGCAATCTGGCCTTACAGCCCTGTGCTCAGCCTTGCAAGCCAAGCCAAATTTGGCCCTCTCTTATTACCCAGTCCTTACTCAGGCAGAGCTCCCAGTAACGTCAATGGGTGTTTTGTGAACCTTAACTCTTAGTATTAGTAATGATTATGATCTAGATTACAACAGGTGTCTAGAGTCCCTAGCTGAGATCAGGGCCCCATTGTTCTAGGTGCGGTACGAACACATAGTAAGGGTAACACATGGCCATCGAGAGCCAACAATCTAAATGGACAAGACAGACGGAGGGGAAATACAGGCACACAGAAACAAAGTGACATGCCCAAAGGCACCCAGCCATTTAGTGGCAGAGCCAGGAATGGAAATCAGGTCCCCAGACTCCCAATCTAGCGCCCAATCCATTACACTACATTATCTCTTTTAATCAGACGCTAGCTGGAGGTTACCACACATGCTACAAAACTACATGAGTCAGCAAAACTGCACTGGTAATCTCTGAAAGACAATTTCTTCCTGAGATTTTCTATTCTGCTGCTGCTCAGCCTTGTGGCATTGAGTGTTCCAGTTCTGGCTAGAAGATCAAAGCGAGAAAATGAAACAATACAAACATTTCTTTAAACAGTTCACATTCCTGGAAAAGGTTGAGTTTGGTTTTAAATCTGAATACAGAGGCAGGCTTATTCTAACCAGACCAATTCCCCAGAGCCAAATCCCGGAGCTTGGCTGAGGAGACTGCTTATTTCCATTCCCAGTGGGCGTGTTTTCCTTATTGTTATTTATCTAACTAAAAGGCCAGCAGTTTTCATTACTTGCATCCCTTCCTCCACCCTATTCACTGGAAGAAGACAGGAAACCAAAAGTGATCTAGTATCTTTATATCCTGTCTTACAGTGTTTTGTTGAGGGAGCAGTATGATAACAAAAATCCTCACACAAAGTAGGTTAACTATTTTCCAGACATAATGACCCTGGGAAGTGTTTGACGGGAGAGGACAGGGGAAAAAGGCATTTTCTGCTTTCTCAGCCGGAAAGAAACAGCCCCCTGTGTAAATGCACACCAAGAGGTTGAGGCTGAATTTTCAAAGAACTCTTTCCACACTGATTACCTTGAGGCCATCCCGCACAGAACTCCCCGAAGAAGCCTTGAAGTAGCTGTCACTACAGGCACTGCCTTCTTGCTCTGCATCGTTCTGATGTGCTTTCTCCCAGGCTGGCCGTCCCCCCGAGAGACAGAACGTTTAACTCCAGTGCAAAGAAACAAAGACCAAGGCGAAGTAACAGCAGCAAACGCACGCTCTCTGCACAGTGAGAATAAGGCAGAAGAGCATGGCATCCCCTTCCTAAATGCTATTCCCAACAATAGTCCATTTTCATTCTAGCTGGAGTGGTAGCAACAACTATAGCTAAGGTTACCAAAGCCTTCCCATTTTAAGTCCCTGTTTTTAGTTGCCAAATAATGACCTTATTTGGATGATCCAATTTAGTTTAGGAGTTCTCTTGGGGATACTGGGTGTGTGTGTGTGGACTTGCTACCCAGCATTGACTGTGCAAAGGGGTCCCTGCTTTCTTCAAAGTTTATTTATACACAGATCAAATAAACAGAATTCCAGGCGCTTTCAATTAACTTTGATGCCAAACTTTGATGTTTCCACCATTTACAGTAATCATTTTCATGTGTATTTAATTTTTTTTTAGTCCAAAACACCACACATAAAAAGACCAGCTTCATTTGCAATACAGAGCATTTCTGCTATTTGAAAATCTTGCATTTTTAATTCATTTCTTATCAGCAGCGTACTTCTGGGGCAAAGAGAGAACATCAAGTTTTTAATGCGTTTCAGATGATTTAAATTAATACTTTATGTTCAGATTTAAAAGAGCTGGATAATGGAAGGGGCTCTGACATTTTCCCACTCTCTCTTTCTCCGGCATGCACTTTGTGAAATGGAATGATTATTGCTCAAACCCCCAGTGCTTGGCTCCATGTTGAATATTCAAAAAATGAAAATTATACACAGTTTAGTCCATGCCGATCATCGCTCAAAGGCCTAATGACCAGCTAGAGAGAGGGGCTGCAGGCTTTCAACATGAAGATTTAGCAGATGATGTGTCAATCTGTTGCTTAAAGTTTGCGTGTGTGTATGTGTGTGTGAAAGTATTGATAATGTAGGATTTTTTCATTAGTTGTGTAATTCTAGCCACCTCTGTTCCTAGGAATGTTGAGAGCCGGAGATAATAATGAAGATTTTAATGAAAAGTGGCCTGAATTATTTCTATTGCATTTAATAACCACTTCATCACTGTCACTGGATGAAAGTACTATATCGGATTCCATAGCTGACAGCACTGCAGAGCTGCAGGATAGTCAATAGTTAGGAAGCTATACCCCTCTCCTTACCAAGCAAAGGGAGAATGGATTATCTGAGTCAAGTCACATGGAGTCTAGAGAATTATGTCTGTGTGGTGTCTTGGTTTCAAAGGCTTCTCAATAAAGAGCTGCCATCATTGTTTAAGAAGGAAAATTTCAGAGGACTCTGCTAAAGAAGCCAGGAAGTATTTCTGGAAGGGCTCCTGTTCAAAATCCATGTGCTTTCCTCTAAGCTAAGCAGCACTACACACCTACCTGTAACCTCCAGGATGAGCCAAATAGATACATGCATGCCCTCTATGGATTTGGCTGAAAAAAGAAAGTCTCTAGTTAAGTCTTGGGGTTTTAGCTGTGATGCTCCTATTTAGAAAGTTGCAGCTAAATGTCTAGTTACTAAACTTCCTCTTGGGCTTAGCTCATTCTAGACTTGTACCCTACAGGACTTTTCTTTCCCTATCCTATCTCGGGGCAAACGGCCTTTTGTGCTTCAGCTGGAGCAAACAACATCCACCTGGTCTGGCTTTCGGAGGGAGTCAGCAGAAGAACACTGCATTTTTGAGCAGGGTCCTAGCACCTGATGAATTAGGTCTGGGGAGGCAAATTGTTGGAAATACTCTGAAAGAACATGCTCATCTATTTCCTTTGTTAGAAGAGAGCTATTGAGGGGAGTGCTTTCTCTGGTTGGATGGAATCAGAGTTCCAAAGCATACCCCCTTCAGGTCATTGTAAACATGAACAGGATCTGCAAGTGAAGCCTGGGTAATAAGGGAACTAAAAGGAGGAACGTGATTAACACAAGGCTGACTCAACACCAAAAATACCTATGGTGGCATTGCTGTTATTGCACATTGGAAGCCAGAATCCATCTAGTCCGCTGTCCAAAAAGACCAAAGAAATTGGAAAAATTTTCCTGTCTAGAGCTGAGGAATGAGTGGGGGAGTCTTAGTAAATAATTGGCTGCCTGCAGAACTTTGCAAAGCTGCCATAAAATGTTTATGCTGTCAGTGCTCTGGATTATGCTAGTCCGCCAAAACACTAGCTGTGCCAAAGGAACTACCAATGGTGGGATGCTGCTGCATTTCACATTGAAGGTATAGATGTAATATCCAAACCAGATTTCATATGCAGGCCTAGTTTTTAAAAATGCAGATGTTTATAGCGCTGCCTCAGACAAAGGGATTTAAACTGCTAGAAAACTAAGCAGATGTTGAAAGATGTGTATGAGCTGCAGACGTAAGTTGCAAGGACAACAGCTATCAGTTTGTCCTGAGAAAGTCAGAACTGAAGCTGAAAAATTGACACAAATCTTCTTTTATTTTGCTCTGGTCTAAAATTTTCCACAGGAAAAAAAATCCTATTTCTAACCAACTCTCGTTTGAGGACTTCTTGCAAAACAAAGCTGTCTTTCCTTAGATCCCCAGAGGGCTGGGGATAGATAGAAAGCCTCAAATCAGAGCCCCCCAAAGGAGTTAATCTAGCTCAAGGGGACATTTTTGTTTGTTTCTTTGTTTTCAATCCCTCGCTTATGGATCAATCCAATTTACCAGAGGAAAATCTCTTTCAGTAATATTTGATGAAGGGTCTGATCTAGCTTAGAAAGATGTGTATTGCACACTAACTTATGCAGATGATTTGTACGCAGACAAATCTTTTTAGGGCCCCAAACTCCACGGTGCTGTGTGCTTCTGCAAATTGCCAAGCGCCTCCAACTCCTTATGGAGTCAAACACAGTCAGCACCGCTCAGGATCAAGCCTAATCGCTATCTGATTGAAAAGCCTGACTGCTAAATGAATAAAATCCCTGCATGCTAGATCAGGACCTAGAAAGATTGCATGCATTGCTGAGAGATTAAGGCTATCGAGTGACTAAATCCACAATGTGATAGATAAAACAAATACTCATTAAAATATAAATCTCTCTTAACATTGCAGAGAGAAATGCATTCCCAACACAGACACAAAAGGCCCCCGAAGAAACAAATATCCAACATAAGAACAGATGGAGAAAGACACGCTAAATAATTGGTTAAAAAATCATCCATCCCTGCAAAAGCAGCAAGCACGGGTCCAAAACAACACAGATATCCTCCACAAAACAAGCAAATAAGATAGACATCTAAGAACTGATGGGCACAGGTGGGGAATCCCAAATTTTAAATGTAACACTCTGAAGATGAAAGCAGACATCTGTGGATATGTAAACCAGAAGGTCAGTCTGATATTGACTCAGTCAGCAACTCAGATTCAGCTGAGGTGAGGGCAGCCATGCCAGATACTTTCCCTTAGCACACTCACCCAAGTCGGAGATGGGTTGAGCTCTGTCATTTTCACTAGTCCTACTCCCAGACCTCATTGCCGTTAGAAATTATCTTGGGCAAACGCACTTCCCCTGTAAGAATGCTGCAATCCCAAATGTTTTGCATAGGAAAGAAGGATCTTTATTTTGGCAAGTAAGTTTCAGTCAAAATAGGAAAAGTGTTCAAGAAGGTGCCGCGTTTTACCAAATTTCTATAGTCAAACTGCACATTTGCCTAAGGCCCTGATTCTACTAAGGGGGAAGCTGTTAGCATAGATGTGTTTAAACATCACTGCTATTAGCACTGTTCTGACATGGCTTTCCTGAGTCATGTAGAAAGAGAAATTTTTATATCCAGGCTGCAGACCAGCCACAGATAGAATACAGTATGGATAGTATAGTTTTATAATAGCTATAACAGAAGGGAAAATCGCTGGAAACAGGGCTAGAGCTTTGCAAACTCTGTTTAAAGAAGGACAGATGGTTAGGCTGCTCAAACTAGAGCAGATCCATTGTGTATTAGTACTTTCACATGGAGAAAACATGAGGCCAAAATGGGCTCTCTACTCTAGAGTAGAAAAGCATAACAAGAACCGATGGCTTGAAGTTAAAGCCAGATAAATTAAAATGAGAAAGAAGGCACTTTTTTAAAATGGTGAGGATGATTAACCATTGGAACAAATGACCAAAGGAAGTGATAGAGTCTCCATTTCTCGACATCTTCAAATCAAGCCTGGATGCCTTTCTGAAAGGATTTGCTGTAATCAAAAATAGGCCCTTAGGCTTAGTGGAGGGGTAACTGGGTGAATTTTATGGCCTGTATATATTATGCAGGAAGTCAAATTAGATGAGCTAATGGTTCCTTCTGGCCTTGAAATCCATGGATTTATGATAATCTATTCTCATGAATTTTTAGATGTCTCTACAATAAAAGTGAGAAGCAAACCCTTTCCCACTTTTGGAGCTGTCCAAAATGGTAGGAACAGAGGTAGATCCATGTTCTAGAGCATACCATAACACATTCCAGGTTTGTCCTTGAGCAATCCTACTAGGAACTCTTCAATTCTACTAGCTCTTCCAAGGGGTTTTTCTCTGAATTTGGGCAAATCCCTCACTTTCTCTGCCTCGGTTTCTCCACTAGTAAAATGCAGATAATTATATTTCTCTACCACATAGAGGTTTGTGATCAATAGCTTTTTAAAGTTTATTTAAAGTGATGTTACTCCGTTTAAAGAATACAGCAACAAGAGTTTGACAATAAAATGCTTAGACTCAAATACTTTGGACCAGATTCTCAGCAGTGTAAATCATCAGAGAATCATGGAAGTGTAGGACTGGAAGGGACCTCAATAGGTCACTGTGACAGGGTCAGGCCAGATGGCTACAGGAAAGTAGTGGAAGGTAGATACATTAGCCCCAGATTAAGCAGATCCATTCTCCCTGGGTAAAATAACAGGGACTATTCCAGAACAATCAGGAACTTGCTAGAACTAATTAAGGCAAGCAGGCTAATTAGGACACCTGGAGCCAATTGGGAAGCTACTGGAACCAATTAAGGCAGGTAGGCTAATCAGGGCACCTGGTTAAATGGAAAAACCTCCCTTCAGTTAGGGAGAGGCACAAAAAGAGTGAGAAGGTGTGCTGCTGGAGGACTGAGGAGTACACGGGTTATCAGATGTCAGGAGGAAGATCCTGCAGTGAGGATGAAGAAGGTGCTGGGGGGAGGCCAAGGGGAAATAGCCCAGGGAGTTGTAGCTGTCACACAGTTGATACAGGAGACATTGTAAACAGCTGCTATCCACAGGGCCCTGGGCTCAAACCTGGTGTTGAGGGTGGGCCTGGGTTCCCTCCATCCCCCTATCTGACACAGGAGAAGTTGACCTGGTCTTTGAGATACACCAGAGGGGAAAGTCTAATTTGGAAAGGGCTCTGGACTGTCTCTGACCCACTAGGTGGGACCACAGAGATTGCAGGGATTGTTCTCGTTCTTTTTCCCCCACGCTGGCCAGTGATGAGGTGAGCTGAGTGAACAGCAGGTTTGAACCTCTAGCAAAAGCAGCCAAACTGAGGGCTGCCATGAACCTCTGAGGCGAGTAAATCCGCCAGAAAGTGCAAGACCCAAGGCAGAGGAGGAACTTTGTCACAGTTATCTAGTCCAGACCCCTGCACTCCAGGCAGGACTATGTGATAATTAGACTATGCCTGACCAGTGTTTGTCTAACTTGCTCTTAAAAACCTTCAATGACGGAAATTTCAGAACCTCCCTAGGCAATTTGTTCCAGTGCTTAACTACTCTGATTGTTAGGAAGTTTTCCCTAATGTCCCATCTAAACCGTCCTTGCTGCAATTGAAGTCCATTGCTTCATGCCCTACCCTCAAAGGTGAATGAGAACAATTTTTCATCCTCCTCCTTTTAACAACCTTTTACGTACTTGAAAACTGTTGTCATGTCCCCTCAGTCTTCTCTTCTCCAAACTAAACAAACCCCATTCTTTTACTCTTTCCTCATAGCTCATGTTTTCTGGACCTTTCTCCAATTTGTCCACATCTTTGATGTCAGTTGGAGCAATGTCTGCTTACACCAGGTGAGGATCTGGCCCTCTGCATATATATCAATTCTCAGCTGCATCAAAGAAAGTCCCAAATCCAGGATGGATCTGGTAGGGCACTAATATCTAACTGGGAGGTGAAAAAGTTCCAGAAAGAGGTGATTTTTCTTTATCCCCCAGAACATCTCACCTCTGATTTCCAGATGCATGTGAACAGCTGATCATGAGAATTAAAATTTATAGTGTTATTCAGGAGAGAGAATTCAGGTTGGTCAACATAACAGCTGCTACTGCACTAGGCCTGAGCTGTGAACCTCTTGCTATTCACATGAGTCATCTCACTAGAGCTGCTCTCTGAGTAAAGAGCCACTCAACATGAGAAATGGAGACAGAGCCCAGCCCCTATAATTGCAAGCTGCTTAGCTAGGGCTTGAAGGATCACACAGTGGTTAAGTTGGCATGCCTGGGATCCTTTTGTAGCTCTTCACAGTCTGCTTGGGAGTTAAGTATCTTAAGTTATTTTGTATCATCTGCAAATTTTGCCACCTTACTGTTTACCCCTTTTTCCAGCTCATTTCTGAAATATTGAATATGACTGGGCCAAGTACAGACCCCTGGGGGACACCACTATTTACCTTTCTCCATTCTGAAAACTGACCATTTATTCCTACCATTTGGTTCCTATCTTTTAACCAGTTACCAGTCCATGAGATGACCTTCCCTCTTATTCCATGACAGCTTACTTTGCTTAAGAGTCTTTGGTGAGGGACCTTGTCAAAGGCTTTCTGAAAATGTAAGTACACTTTATCCATGGGATCCCTCTTGTCCACATGCTTACAGACTCCCTCAAAGTGTTCTAGTAGATTGATTATGCTCTAATACATCTGTTAGTCTATAAGGTGCCACAGGACTCTGTCACTTTTGCAGATCCAGACTAACACGGCTACCCCTCTGATTCTGACAATTTTGTTCTTTACCATAGTTTCAACTAGTTTGCCCAGTATTGAAGTCAGGCTGACTGGCCTGTAAGTGCTGGGATCACCTCTGAAGCCCTTTTTAAAAACTGGCATCATCTGTACAATGGGTACAAATGCTCTGCCTCACAGGAGTGTTGTGAGGATACATACATTACAGATTGTGAGGTTCTCAGCTACTACAATAATGGGGGGCTAAATAGTTGGATAGATTTGGCCACCCTTGCACAGCGTGAACCATACCTTATATCCATTGCCACCACCCATGGAGTAAAGTTCTACTCTGGGCCAGTAGGAGTGGAAGAATCGGGCCCTTTATCCTTAGTGGTTTAAAGTCTCACTACCAACTTCACCTTAAGAGCTTTAGGACACGAACAGCATGAGGGAGGCAGAACATGCCTGTGCTCGCTCTCAAGCTGTTTCATTATACCTGATTTATGACATGACAGTCCTCGTTCTCACTCATAACCTTGAGCTTGTAAAATACATGGGGAAATGTACTAACTATGGTGTTCATCTTAATGCATTTGGAAATTTTTAAAGTGTGGGGGGGGGAAGACCCAAGAACTGGAGATATCTAAAATAGCTAATTATGAATAACAACCCTTTAATTACAGGGGGCAGTCCATCTTGCCATCCATTCTGTTTTCATGTAATTAAAGCTTTCATTTACATGGACAGCCTACAATAAGGGCTTCTGTTTGCCTTCTTCTGCAGGCGATAGTCAACAGGTGATATGTAAACTCATTTCGGTGCTTTTTAGCTGCTCATGCTGATGCAGTCTTACTTTAGCAACATGTATAAATGCTTTCATTCCACTCCTGACCACTCTATGGTTTTGATTAATAATTCAGGACAGAAAACTGTTTTGCACTGTCCTGTTAAAAGGAATGAAAGGAGAAGATAATCCAAGCCACTTAGTAATTTAGCGGTGACTGAAGAGTCCTCAATTATTGCACTGAAAAGAGGAATCAATGCTGGAATGCAGGATCCAAAGTCAGGGATCGGAGCTCCGGAAAAGAACAGATCCAGATCTGTGTCTGGCCCTGAAGTTCACTGCTCTGGTCCCCCTCTGTAAGACGGATCGTGTGTGCCAGGTACAATAGTCCATTAGTAATTCCACTCTTGTGAAATTCTTTGGGCCTGATTATGATCTCACACTGGTACAATCCTGGAGTAACTCCATGAAAGTCAATGGAGCTGAACTGACGTAAGCGAGGGGAGAATCGGACCCTTACTTTCCAAATGTGTCTATACTTAGCTGAACTTCAAAAGAAATCGAGCAAGTAGTCCAAGTATATAAAAATTATAATCACCAGAACCTTTTGACTGTGGCACTCTTTTAGGCTCTATGAGCCATGTTCTTGGATTATTAACATGAGAGCAACTTCTCAGATTCACCGTTTATGTTCCATTCCCAGCAGTGAAGCTGCTTCCATAGAGGGAGATTTTGTGCCATCCATCCTCATCTGACATATTGCTTCAAATAGAAATAGACCATGAACAGAAACAATGCTTGGCATATAATTTGGGTATTACCCCTACCCATTAGTGACATCTTTCTAACTACCCCCAAATACGTTGCATGCTTGTTTCCTGTAAAGCATTTATACTTCACATATCTATATTTCTGAGTTTAACTTTTAAGCCTTTCTTGTTGATACTCAACTGTAACAAATTACATCCAGATGCTATCTAGTTCACACCTATATTTCAGCTGGGGTGGAGTGTTCTAGCATCATGTACAAATAACACAAGATCAGTTCTAATGCTATGGTGTTTTTTTCCTCTAAAACTAGAAACCTTTGGATAGAAATGCCACCTTGCATCATACTGAGACACACAGCTTGTAGTCTATAGAGGCATACATGAATATTGTGTGGCCAGCCACACACACTAGCCACACAATAGTCCAGTTGGTTGCAAGAATACTCTGTTCTTGAAATCAGCAGGGGAGAATGGGGGGGAGAAGGGGCAAAGAATGATTCTCATCAAGTCAAATTCTCAACTAATCCTCCAAGGTGCGCTATGTTAGCCCAACTGAACAGAACTACGTAGCTGTCCTTGGCCTGCTCTTTTCAACAGCAGCCTGTGTTAACGTACAGGTTTCTCGAAACAAGAAGAGAAGGTTGATGCTAGCAATAGAATACAAAATGAGCTCTCTGGAGATCCCGTCCATTTCTTCCTAGAACCTTAAAGCTCAAGAAGTCCCTCTCCAGCTGCAGTTCCACAAATCACTCTGCCTCCTTCCATTTAAGAGATTCCCCCCCCCTTTTAAGTTATTTTCCCTAGGTAACAGCCCCAGCAAACAGTAACTTGGGTAATGACCAATGCTGTGTTGATTATTGTTATTATAGACTCTCTTCTTTCTGTTTAATTAGTAATTATTTTAAATTACATGGCTGAAGTGCAGCTGGCTAGATGTCGCTCAGCAATCAATGGCCTGTTCTCTAGAGAGCCAGAATTATAGGGGTATTTTCAGCAAGGTCTATAGAACATATGGTAAAGGACGTCACACTTTATTTTTGTTGTTCATCAAGGATATTAGGCTTAACCTTAGTTCTATTGAAAAGATAGAGTTCTGCTTGCATAGGACTTTCTCTTCATTCCCGCTGGCTGCTTTTCATATGGACTGGCAGGAACTAAACACCACTTTCTATTTCCTTCACACCTTTAATCCCAATGATCTCCAAGTGCTTTATAAACGTATCTTGTCATGCCTGTGATGTAGATAATGTACCTCATATAGGTGGGTAAATTTGAAGCATTCAGAAGTTTAGCGAGTGACCAAGGTCACGCAGTGAGTCGGTGATGGATACAGCAGTGATCAGGGATACTAACTCCCCCATATTACAATAGATCTCAGAAGTAGCAACTCTCAGTACCTCATTAAAAACCTGGACCCACCTAGTTGCCATTGTTCTCCTGCCTAGACAGACAGGATTATGGGCAATGCTTGATCTACACTAAAACTATTTCATTCCAGCAGAACAATGCCCATGAATGTTGGCTAATGGCAATTAGCAATCAGCTAATAGAGAAGCTAAAGGCAACTATTTTATAGAGTCACCTCATCCCCAAGCTGGATCTGCCACGTGCATGTTCTCCACCATATGAACCTACAAACAACAGAAACATCTGCATGGCCACCAGGCTTGCCAAACTCATCCAAGAGTCACACTGTGGCTTTGTATGTTATATACAGCCAAGACTAAGAATAGCATTGGCCACTATCACCGTGGTATACTGCAAGAGCATATCCAGTTTATTGTTCATCGCCTTCAGATTTCTTTGTCTTCCATCTTTCAGAATTGCAGTCTGATCCCCTGATCTTGCAGCTAAACTGATTTTGACTTCCCACAGTTATTTTGGTGAGCTTTCTTGATGGCGACTATTTAAAACCAAAAGGCTGTTCACCTACCAGAGCAGATGTTTGGCTGAAATTGAATTTACGCTGAAGGGTGTTAAGTTTGACTGAAGGGTAGAGAACCTTCCTTTTTTCAGTGCACTAGAAAACTTGGGGCCGGTTTAAAGGGTTTGCTTATTGGAAAAGGATTTGAGCAAACATTTCATTGTGCTTCAAATTTCCTTCCATTAAATCACTTCACTGAGTACAGCTTTAAGTTCTAATCTCTCCAGATCCCTCTTCCTTCATGCTTGCTTGCTCTCCAATGTCTGAATCAACGTACATACATAATGCTGTTTATATTATCCCATGTTTCATTAATACTGTTAATAGAGGCCCATGCACTGATCCCAAGCGTAGGACTCTATTCAAGAGTATTATATATTTGGAGGTCACTGTCAATGATCACCTTCTGCCAAAGGCTTGTTACAGTATTTAGTACAGGATTTTCTGTCTGGACTTGTCTCAAAACAGGCTAACTGAAATTCAGATTATTGACTGGGAAACCACAGTAGAAAGTTTTTTTAAAAAAGCACTCCAAAATTTATTACAGAGAGAGCACACACTTGACAGCATAAAGCTTTGTAGGAGTAGAGATATGGTGAATTTTCCACAGCTGATTCAGATTAACTCCTGCATTAAAGCTCTTATGCATAAGGTTAGCAAAACCAATTCATGGCTGAGACATTTCTGTCTTATTACTGGTAGAAAGATAGCAGCCAGCCAGCCACACTAATCTAGGCTCATTCTTTCCCCCAAAATTATCCTGTTTATCGCATTCTAAGGTGAACAGATGCATCAGGAGCATAGGAGACATTGCAATGATCAGCTGAGAGCACACTGACCTGGTGACAAGGGAAAGAGGTGTTATGGAAATGAAGGGTAATCTGTGAAGGGTTTTTAGGATATCGGGCTCATGCTTCTTTGTTTCCTGCTTGATATTTTTTTCATGGCCTCCTTTTGCTAAGAAGAAAAATGAGAATGACAAACTGTTCTTTCCTGGGTCTGCTACACATTGCATGTGTGTTGTGAGCAGCCCACACCTTAATTAAAAGGACAGGAACACTGACTCTAATGAAGATGTTAACCCAAATGTTAGTTCCTGATGCTAACCCCCCCTACCTAAAAGTTTTAAACCATGACTTGAAATTCCTTTCTGTAGCTCAGACTTGCCTTTTGCAATGTCGCTGTTTCAATAGTTCCCCATTTATCACAAAGCATTCTAGGCCAAGCACAAACAACATTTCTAATGGGAAAGAAAAAAGGAGGATTTGTTTTAAGCTTTTGGGGGCTGTAGCGCATTATAAAGCTGAAAAGAATATAAAAAGCATTGCCCCTCGCTGTGCGGATCACATTTAAGTAGAGCAATAACATTCATATAAGGAAACAACCTTGTATGGAGCTCAGGTGTACACTTGAAGGGCAAGTTGAGGACAATCTTTAGTGTGCAAGAGAGAGAGCTAACTTGAAAGGATATCTGGGAGCAGAAATATTAGTGCTTAATAGATGACAATTGGTGTTTAAGTTGGCTGTGTGTACAGCGTAGTTCAATAGTCTTCCCCCCGCAAACAGATTAAGTCATCTGAGTGTGAGAATTTACCCTGTAAAAGATTGTGATATACAGAAGGTTTTAAAAAATAGTTTTATCACTTCACCTGGACTGGTTAACTGCAACTCCTGCTAGTAGCATGTAGTTACTTTGAGGAAGGGCTTCTCGAGCACGCATCAGGGATTGGCTGAGGAGGATGCCTTTTCTGTTTTAATAGTGTTGCACCACTCAGGAAAAACTAAAATGAAGTCACATTGGTGATACTGTGATGGGATGCACCTGGCTCTTTGAAGCCCCATGCTGGAAGCCTGTGGTCCTTCTACACCCTGCCTCAGGAAGGAGAGCAGAGTTGGGTCCTCCAGGCATGCCTAGAGAGGTCTTATGGAAGCAGCCAACCAGAGCCCAGTAGGCTCAGATAAAAGGAGCCACCGGGCCTGAACACATCACCTTCTGGCTGGGACCACAGTATGGAAGGTGGTTTGTTGCTGGTCAGAGGAACACATGAGAACTAGAAGAGGGGTTCTGGTGATACTTACTTCCAGCAATGAAGAGAATTTGAGAACTTCAACTCTGAGGTCAGGGTGAAGAGTAAGGAGTTACATGGGAAAATGCCCAGGGAATAACAGCAACAAACCGGAGGAAATAGTACATAGCTGCTGTGTGCAAAGTCCCTGAGCTGGGACCAGGTCTCCCATGTGCTGTCCTATAAGCAAAGTGGCCTAAGCCTGGGGAAGAGGATAAGGCTCTTTTGGGAAGCCTAGTGGAAGGGCATGCAGGGCACTGAACTTTTCTCTACCCAGGAAGGGGTTTGTCTGTTTTTGATTGAGTGGCTCAACTAGTGAAGAGCCATCAAGTGAGGCTGACAGCTTACCAGGTAGGAAGGAGGAAAGGCCTGCAGTACCAACCCCAGCCATTAGGTAGCATTCACTAGGCGAGTGACCCTTGCATCAGAGATATGCTGCTCCTATTGCATAAATGCAAGACAGTGTTAACCAGTGGACAAATAAGCACTCATTGATGGTAGCGATTGGGGAATATATTTCCTATTTCTTCAGGACCTCTAGCACCTCATATTGCTTACGTTTTAGCACTCAAGACATGCTATGTACCACACCTCATGGGAGAATGATGTTATGCTTTGAGGTATTCAAGATTATAAAAAAAGCTATCCTGAAGTTACAAAAGAGGTGCAGTTTCTTTGTATGCTCATAGCAATCTTTATCATTGAATTGTTATAGAAACTTAAGCCAGGCAGGGGAAGAATATTGTGTGATGGCTGCAGTATAAGAACTGAAATTGAATCTCTTCCATTCCACTCACAATGGGTAGCTTTCAAAGATGGAAGGAAGCTCTAGAATTCAGACATTCACAGATGACATGCTACAGATCATTCGCCCCATCCCTGACTCATGTTAAAGTAGTGAACCTTAAGCTCCATAAAAAACTCACCCTGTGTTTGGTCTTTCATGTTCAAAGCGTCAGGTAGTGAGTAGAAACTTCTATTGCCTGGTAGGGAGAAGGTATCCATCTATAAAGCAGACCTTGAAGTTTTTCTTTCAAAGAGAGAAGAGAGACAACAGCAGCAAGGTGGAGTTTTATAATACAATCCATAAGGTGGCTGTGTAATATAATAAACCATCCCCATTAAGGTCAGAGCATTTCATTTGCTTCAGTATCACAAAAACACTCTCAAAGGCACTATCTGGTCTGAAGCATGGTATAGAAAAAACTAGTTTCCTCCTAGTGATCAAAGCAGCACATAAAAACTTCATTCCATGTTGTACTCTTGCTACTAGTACAATGCTGCCAATGAGATCAGCTGGAATTCTGTGCACGTATCAGTAAATACCACCATGATGGGCAAAGAATGAGCTTTAATATGTTACAAGTTTTCAGTGTCATCCTACCGCTCAAACTCGATAGTGCCACCTACTGGCTCAGTGTAAAGCTCCCAAGTTTTACTTAATTTTTTAGTCAGTGGTGGTAGCTGATCTGACATAGGCTTTAAAAATCATCTCTCTTCTCTCTATAATGTGTATGAGGCACTGATATCCAGGGCACTAACAAAACTGAAGTTCCCTACTAGAGAACACTTGGATTAAGTATCTCAACATTCCCCCTCCTCTAATCTCTTCTGGAGGCTTAATGACAGAGGTCATTATGTACAGGGCCATAAGCATCCAGTATAACTTAAGAGACAAAGATCCCATCAGTGATCTTAAAGATTTGCTTTAGGAATTGTCAAAGATGCTTCAGAGTAAGAGACACCCAACAATCCACAAATCAGCCTAGCACTTAAGGTGCATAGTTGAGACTCTCTTCTACAGGGCTTTCCTGTGTGTCAGAAGCTGCTGTGGCAGACCAGCACTTTAATAAAGAGGTTAATATTAAAAGTAAATAAAATGGAAGATCTGAGACTGAAATTATGAGCTCACCTGATTTTGTCTCTACATGTTAGTCACATTGTTGTACCTATGCCGGCTAAAGATTTTATGTACATTTTACTAACTAAGGCCCTGAGCCCACAACCAGATCTGCACCAGCAGTTCCTTGTACCCGTGCAGATGGACTTACAGTATGAGTCAAAACCAGCCACTACACAAGGCACCAGTGGATAATTTAAAGACAGACAACTGAATTTTCTGACTTAATTCTTCCATTTTCAGCATAATTTAGAGAACAGAGTTGGCAATTCAAAGGCTGAGAAAAATTAGTAAGACAGATACCAAAAACAAGTATAAAGAATCATTGTGTGACTGCAAACTTCTCAGGAGAAGGGATATTCATTGCCTTTCCAAATGTTACACACATCAGTGGTGCTATAATTAAATACTAAAAATAAGTTTGTGATCCTCCTTGCATCATGGAGTGGATCTTGCATAAGCCAACAGCAAACTGAGAATCCAACAATGCAAACTATCTTATTTTTATTTACACATTTCCAAACTCTGAAGAAAAGATATACAGCTGGATTAGAGTGTCATAGTGTATGAATAATGGTTCTGTTTCGGAGCTCCTGCACATATTGCTTAGCTTGGTCAAATCCAGTCTGTGGTGCTTCTGGAGGGGGAGGTGGACCTTCTACCAGCTTCACAAAGTAATGGCATCTGACTTTCTCCATGATGCCAAACATGCCTCGGCCATGGTAGCGAATCCGTTTCAGATAGTGGCCTTTTCCAGAAAAGGAGTCAGCTAGAAGAAGAGAAAAATATGGGAGAGTCTCAGAATGAGCAGGCTACTGGAACATTTAACTGGACATTGGCAGGGTATTTTTCATAAGCACCCTTTTATCTCATTCTTGATCTCCTTTGCTGTTGATTTTCTCCTTAAAATGGCAAATGGGAATGTAAGTGAACATAGTGTAGCACGTTATGAAGTGATTGCATAGTAAGCAGGACCTATCACTGGGCAGTAAAGGAACAAAGGTGGAATAAAGATTTAAAACAGCTAGCCTTGCCCATTAGTACTCCATTAACGAGCATTTCGGTTGTTTCTCTTAAAAACTTTAAGATTACAAGACACCTTTTTTTAACCCTCCTCCAGAAAGGAGCAACTCACCAATCAGCTCAGTCACTTTCTCCTAAACTGGTTTAAGATTAGCAGCCATGTTAGTCTGTCTCCTAAACTGTCCACTTCAGAGGTCATGAATAGTATGAAGTGACATGCTAGGGAGATGGTGGAATCACCATCCTTAGTAGTTCTAAAGGCCACCTTGATAAACCCTGGCTGGGAAGATTTAGTTGGGGTCAGTCCTGCCCTGAGCAGGGGGCTGGACTAGATGGCCTTCTGAGGTCTCTTCCAACTAAGGTGACCTGATGTCCCGATTTTATAGGGACAATCCTGATTTTGGGGGCTTTTTCTTATATAGGCTCCTATTTTACCCAACCCGCTGTCCTGATTTTTTATACTTGCTCTTTGGTCACCCTACTTCCAACCCTAATATTCTGAGTCTCTGATTCCATTTTTCCCCTTGTGAGAAGCCAATTCCATTGCCTTTTTTCGTCATCGTAAGTTGAAAAGCAAAATGAACATTCCATGGCACTGATCATGCCGTGGGAGGTAATGGCAGAAATTTGATAGGGGACAAATGAGAAGACTGCATGTCAGGCTGTAGCTAAAAGCATTTCATTTAGAATCTTTTTTACCTTAATGAAAGATTGACAGAAGTTCAGCTACTCAAAAGTAAGAGATAACTGTTGCCTAGTATTCCACATCTAAACGTAAGTTACACACTATTGGAAGGGATAAATCCTTGATAATGTGACCCTACAGCAGTCATATATAGAAGAAAAACCCACACATTACTACACATATGACACCAGCATTGTTAAGTCTTGTAGGTCAGTGTCCTGTTAGAGACACTGTTAGAATTCCATAGTTGGAGTGTTCAGATTTGCACTTAAAGTGGGATAAAAATCTTGTTATTTCACGCTACTAAACTCAGTCTCCATATTTAATTCAATAACTTTTCAGAGGACAACTGAATTTTTCTGTTTTTTGGTGGGGTTTTTTTTTGGGGTGAGGGTGGGGGGGTTGTTGTGTGCAGAATGTCCAGGAAGACAAGGGCACCAGATGACTAGATAGCAAATGCAAAGGAGAAGAAAACCAAGAAGCAGAAAAGACTGAGGAAGAGAATGGATCAAATCAGAGGCAAGAGGGCACAGAGAGTTGGACAAACAATGACAAACATTTTCAGTAAAAATGTTTTTTGCTCTAAAGATAACTAAGAGTATGTAAATATTTTCCTCCTATTTTCCCATGTAAGCCATTGCTGTAGTTGCCCCAGGCCTGTTATGTGATTGTGCATGGAAAAGGAGGCGTTCCACAAGTAGTCTTAAGATGTGGTCCACACCATAAAAATGCACCTGCTCTTGAATGAGATGCTTCTAAGACAAGTTAAAATTAATTTGTATGGTGGATTACAGACATAGGTGTTAGCATTAATACTGAAGGTGAATGGAAACCTGATCTCTATTCATCCACAATCAAAGTTACCTGGTAGCACTGAAACAGTACCAGTAAGTAAGACTGAGTTCTTTTCTTATTTGCCACCGTTTAATACAGTAGATTCCGGTTAATTGGGCCACTGGTTAACTGGGGCAACCGCTTAATTGGGACACATTGCAAAGAATGGAAACAAAGTGTCCCTTTTTATTTACTTTGGTTAATTGGGGCAGCCGCTTAATCGGGCCAAATTGTTCCGGTCCTGATGTGTCCCAATTAACCGGAATCCACTGTACTTTCTAAAGTCAAGCATCTTCCTCCAAATGAGACTATCCATTTGTATATAGCTAGTAGAGATTCTCTCCGGTGTTTTGATGGATGTATGTCTCTTACTAAAAATGGTGTCAAATGCTATGCGAAGTGCTGGTAACTACAAATATTAACTAAAGGCTTGATTGCCTAATTCTTAGCTGCTCTAAGATACAGAGAACGGAGGTTCTCTGGTTATTAACATTAGCATTTTGCTAAAGAATAAAATTTGTAGCTGTGATGGAGTCAGCCCCAGGCTGGACTGTAAGGGATAAATAGTGCCTTAGGAATGCTGCAGGAGAAGCGGCCAATGGGAGAGGGGCTGTGAGGAGCAGCCAGTCAGGGCCCAGCATATGTAAAAAGAGCCTCAGGGCAGAGCATGGGCAATAGCTGCCTGGAACTTGAGGCAGGAGGACTGCATCTGGAGTAGGCTGCAACCCTGTAACAAAGTGGTCCCCAAATGTTTTCAATCACGCCCCCTCCTTACCCAGTTCACACCCACAGGAGCCGGGGAGGACGGGGGAGCCGGGGAGTGAGAAGAATTGAGTGGGGCAGGATGAGGGTGGGGGAGCTGCCGGTACCTCTCCTGCCAGAGCAGTCACTGAGTGCTCCTCCAGGCTCCAGCAGCAGCTGCGCTGCCCCGTCCCCGGTGGCAGAAACAATTTTAAAAAATTACAAGAAATAAGAAACAAATTTTACCTATGTATAAATTTGATTTGAATTCTACATTGTGATTTCTCACTGCCATTTCTTGAGCTTCCAGAAGAACCTATAGGGAAAGAAAATAAATGTTGAACATGAATTACAGCAATGCAATTTCTCATCTCCATAAAGATACCTGTAATTGTTTCCAATTTTAAATGAGTAGTAGCAATGGATTCTAAAAGAATGAGACTACAAACAGGGAAATTATTTCTCTTTCAGAGAAGCTTTGAAAATGGCATGGATGGTCGACGGTGTAGCTGTGGTATAGGTGCAGATGTAGGGCTAAATTCATCACTGGTGGAAGTGATCATCTCCATTAGCATCAGCGGAGTTGCGCGTGCTTATGACAGTGATGAATTTGACACGTACTCTAAAAGGGGGTTATTTTCCTACATATTTGGATGAAGGTTCAGTTTTGACAAATTAAACACAGACATATTTTAGCTAAAGGGGAAATGTCAGTAAGAAATTGAGATATAAAGTTTGGAATTTAATTTAAAAAGTTAAAGATTGCTTCATGGGATACTTTTTCACTGTCTAGTCTAATGCTGTTATTAGCAGGATTATCATGCATTAGCAACAACCCTCTCTGTAGCATGATGTAACATATGGGTCCCACAGAAGTGTTTAAGAGTTCTTAGTGACTGAAGCCCAGATTTTTTTTAAAGGTACTTAGGCATTGCACCATTCAGCATTGCAAAGCCTAACTGATTTAGGAGCCTCTTTCATTTTCAAAAAGGGGCTGCAACACTTAAATGTGTTTAAAAATCTGGGTGAAGAGATTCATAAAAATACTTAAATATTTACAATTTTGTGCACTTTCCCTAGAAGTAACAATTTAGAGGGATGTTAAATTTGGGGCACAAACTGATGGTGACCAACTTGTATGCTAAATGGAGATAAGGATTTGAAGATTTATTTTCTGCACTTACTCTAGTTTTTCTCAGCAAGTGCCAGCTTTAAATCTTTTTTTTTTCCCCCCAACCCCTTCACACAACTCAAGAACGGGGGTCACCTAATGAAATTAATAGGCAGCAGATTTAAAAACAAAAAAAGTACTTTTTCATACAATGCTCAGTCAACCTGTGGACCCTGTTGTCAGGGAATGTTGTGAAGGCCAAAGCTATAACTGGGTTCAAAAAAGAATTAGATAAGTTCATGGAAGACTGATCATCTTGGCTAAGCCATTGTTAGACCTGAGATGCAATCTGATGCTCTGGGTGTCCTAAGCCTTTAACTGCCGAAAGGAGTGGATGACAGGGTTGGATCCCTTGTAAATTGCCCTGTTCTGTTCATTTCCTCTAAACACCTGGCACTGGCCAATGCCTGAAGACAGGATACTGGACTAGACAGATCATTGGTCTGACCCAATATGGCTGTTCTTACGTTCATCTTCATGAAGGGTCACACTCTAGACTAGAAATGCAATTTCTGAGGTTGTGCAGGATTAACCACTGCAGTTCACTGTTTCAAGGTGAAAAGGGACATGCTCTACTTCAGTATTTTTGTTCTGAAAACTGATGTCCCCTCTAGTGAGCAAGTGGGTCACCTATAACATTTGCAATATAAAAGACAATAATAAAGTTTTCATACAAGACTCAGCTGTTCTTTCTTCTTGTAACCTACAATTGATAAATTCAAAACATGTTTTAAGCTATAAGCTTAGAGACACAAGTTTAAATGTTTTTAAGGGCTGGTCATTGAGAACACTCAGATGCACTGTACTACCACTAGTTACTAAAATATTATGTGCAAAGGTCATTAATGCCTGGAAAAATTAGAGCAGAATAAATTATTGTAACCAATACAATTTGATCAAAATATTCCAGGTGGGCTTAATGGAAAGTCTTTGGAAGCTCTAATATAGATATGAGTTTGAAAAAATCTCTTTGGACAGTGAAGCGATAAAGAATTGCACAGTATACCTCTTTGATCACCTTTGCTCCCTTCTTGTCATTGAATTCCAGCTGAGCAAGAGCCTGATCAATTGACATTCCTTTTATCTGGAGTTAGGAAAAGTTAACAGAAAAATTAAACCCTTCTGAACAAAAGGGAGAAAAAAATGTACTGAAGATTGCAGTGCCAGGAACAATGCTCACATTGTAATTAAATTTCAAATATTTTAGCATCCCCATTCACCACACAATAAAACCTTTAGTGCAAAAGTCTCATCAGCCAATTGCCATACAATTTTTCATAACAGATGGATGGTCCTTGACCAAAATTCCTACCACCATCCGCTGCTGAACAGCAGTTAGGTGCCTCTACAGCAGGGGTGGGCAAACATTTTGCCCTGAGGCCACACTGGGGTTACAAAACTGTATGGAGAGCCAGGTAGGAAAGGCTGTGCCTCCCCAAACAGCTTGGCCCCTGCCCCCTCCTACTTCCCACTGCCTTATTGTCCCCCATCAGAACTCCTGACCCATCCAAACCATGCACACCCTGCTCCCTGTCCCCTGACTGCCACGACCCCTATCCACATCCCTGCCCTCTGACAGGCTCCCCGTGACTCCCACGCTTATCCAACCTTCCCCATTCCCTGTCCCCTGATCACCCCACACCAGAACCTCTGCCTCATCCAACTGCCCCCTGCTCCCTGCCACCTGAACGTCCCCTGGTACCCCTTCCCTTTATCCAATGCCCCCTGCTCTTACCACACCGCTGCTCAGAGCGGCGTGTCTGACAGCCCCCGGCCAGAGCTAGACATGCTGCCGCACTGCCCCGCCCAGAACACTGCCCGCATGACGACATGGCTACTGGGGATGGGGAACAGCAGGGGAGGGGCCATGGAGAGCTCAGAGGTCAGGCACAATGGTCCCGTGGGCCACTAGTTTGCCCACCCTGCTCTATAGAAATGTAAAATATTAGTCATCTGCACTCAATGAGCAAGCTTATACAAAACCATAAGAAGTGTTTTCCAGAGATTTTACAATGCAAAGGCTGAACAAACTGGCTGAATCAGGCTTCTGCTTCTCCAAAGCAGTAAGTTAGAAATGCAGGAATTAAAAAATTTACACTTCTCTACCAAGTACACTGCACAAAGTTAAAATTTTCTCTTACCAGTTTTGCCAAATACCACATCTTGTCCTTACTGTATTTTATGTCTCTTCGACAGTGGAATATTTCCTACGGAAAAAGAGATTTTTTTTTTTTTAAAGCTATAATACTGGTGATTTGGCTGTAAAAGTGAGAAGATGCAATGTTCATAATGCCTTGGGAAGAAAAAATTTTCCAAGATCAAGGCAAGTTCACCACTTCTGCTACTGCACTACAAGAACTCCAGGTCAAACACATCATACATATCTGGGTCAAAGCATTTTATTAACGCTTTTACATATTGGTGCTATAATGAACTTAATTAACCCTTCAGAAGCAGGATGGTTTCTCAGTCATTGATTGATAAGAAAAGCAGTCTCCAAAGAGCCACTTGAGCATATATATATTTGTAAATACATGTATTTTCTTCAGAGCTCAGAGACAGTTGCGTTTCATTTTTAGAAGGTACGCACTATACATTTTTAAAGTGATTTATTTTGAACACTTTTCAGATTCTTTTTACAGCTATATCAGAAAATGAATGATTGTTTTGTTATTTCATTTACCAAAGGTAACTAAAACAGATATTTATGAAGTCATTAGGAGTTGAACTATATCCAATTCAACTGATTAATCATTAATACTGGAGGATTTTCTTGCAATGCTTTATTAGTGGAAGAATATCACCAAACAGAATTTAAATTGTTGTATTTAACTAAAGCAACGTTGCGTATTCTGGATTTTTTTCTTCAATAGCAAACATATTTTAACAAACAACCATATGACTTTTTGAATTCAGTTAAACATTCAAGTGTTTTAAAATCAGGTTTGTTTTTGTTAAAATTGTTTTCAACTAAAATAGTTAAATGAAATATTTAAAAAATTTTAAATCAACTATGTCAGCCAGCTCAACATGAGAAACTTAAAATATTGGCTTCTGCAGCTAACTCAGTCATCTTCACCTTCATTTTTCTGTTTGGTCATAATCTGGAAGAGAAAAACAGGCTTTCCTGCCTTTTCAGGTCACAAATGATTTCTCAATTTGGAATGAATTAGTCCAAAGGAAGAAAATATTCTTCCTACACGGGCAGAAAAAGCTACTGCTGTTAAAAGTGACATTATCACTTCAACAGTCTCTGAATCCAAGAGCTTAAGTGACTTCCACCAGTTCACCAGTATGACTTTCTTTAAAACTTCATCAAACTACATATATATTTCTTGAATGGTTCTTATTTCCAAACTGGGTCTCTTTTACGGCCTGCTGCCATTATACGTTTTCCCTTCAGTGAGAGAACAGTATGGTAGATCTCTACACGCAGAAAGAGCTCAGGACTTCTGGAGTATGCTGCTCAAACAGTTTTGCTTTTGTTTCTACTGCCTGTCTCTCCCTTCTCACATTTATCTGCAGACTTCTTCTCCTTGTCCAGATCTATTCCAAGACTTCTATTCATTGAACTTTTTGAAACCTTGCACTTTTAGAGAAAGGTAAGATATTGACTCAGTGTACACAAATTTGCAACAGGGTTGAAGTCTGTTATTTCTCACCTCCATGTATTATGTATTTATTTAAAAATAATTTTTCTGTTAACAAGCATGTCATCTCTGGAGACGCAAATAAACAGTTTGAGAACTGTACAACTAAGCATCTCCAATGGTATCTTCTAGAACAGACTGAGCACTGAGTCCCATTGGGTAGATAGAAAGATTAACCTAAATAATCTATACAAAAGCCCTTGGGATCCCATAAGATTGGGTCTCCTAACCCATGAAGTATTGGAACTCGTTTAAGAAAACTTTTGTAAATATTACATGAATATATTGTCTCACACCGCAGAATTAGAATTTATAATCCCTAATTCCATAATGAGACACATTGTAGCGCAAAGACATCTATCTTTAGATGTTTTGCCCCCTCAAAAAGCATTTTATCAAAAAAATCCAATTTAAAAAAAAAAATCTGATTTTTTTTATTTGAATAAAAATCAATGATTTTTTTAAACCCTGATTTCCAACTCTAAAGTGGCCAAAAAAAGCAAGGTAAGAATGTAATCACAATTAATTTCAAATCTTGAAAAATAAACCTATTACGTGAACTCAACTACATAAAACATTATTCTATTTTTCTACCAAGTGAATTTGACTCAGCATGCACACAATTAAACTAGCTTTTTCCATACTATCTTGACTGGGCAGCAGAGGAAGGAAATAATCAGAGAAGGGATTCTCGTATTCCTTTCCTCCGTCAGTTCAAGGCTCAACATTTAGTTAGTTTGGCAATGTGACCAAAAATATAAGGTTTATTTAATTTGTAGCTTTGTATTATGCAAAACACAAATTAGTTGGGCAAACAATAACTGAGATCCCAGCTGAGACCTGAGGATTCAGTAGCTCTTTCCCATCTCTAAATTCTAAGATTAAATGAGCCTCCTTTGCTCATACAGTTAGGAGTAAGATATGCCAAAAATAGCAGACTCAGTCCAAGAACTGCATAACTAGTTATCATATATAACTGCCTTGTAGAATTAGCCAGAGATAAGCAGCAGTCTGCTTGGAAGCAACTATTTGCTACATGTAAATAAGGAGAGAAATTTCACGGGTGAATTCTTACTGCTGGTCTTCGGGGCTCTCCTGGCAGCTGCGGAGGGTAAACTATTCTGTTGTTCTTCTCCCATCTCCCGATATTCTGCTGATATGTTCTTGTTTGGATATTTGACAGAAGAGAAATACTGCAAGATGCTAGTAACCTGAAAAAAAAAAAAAAAAGATATTTTAATCATTTTGCTTCTGGACCTGTGCAGTATAATCCTATCCAGGAACTGAACCTGACTGTAAGCTAACTCACTGAAACATGAGAATATACCAAATGAGTTTAAACAACAAAGAAAAATGTTAGTGTGGTAAATGTACATGTATATTTAACATTGGCAACTAACAAAAGAAGGTAATAAGAGATATGCCTTTATGCCAAGGGCATTTCTCCTGTGCATATGAGAAATTTGGGACTCACTGAGATGAGCAGTGAAATTTCCTCTATAACCATTCCAAACTTAAGTGCCCATCAATGCTGCCACACGACTTCAGTCCTGGTCAATAACACAGCCTGCACACCTCATTCCAGATACAGAGATTTAATCCATTCATTTGTTCCTGCATATAAAAATGAACTCATCTGAAAGAATCCTGTCATCTGGCAAGGAGACACTAATTTCTGCAAAATAACTAATTCTTGACCACTTACTGGCTTTTTGGCTATTGACCTTACAGCAGTAATAACTTTTGCCCTTTTCCACAGCTGACTACTGACTTAGAACCAAAAGTTGTAAAGTAACATATAATAGCAACAAGTGTGTTTCCTACTGAATTTGAAATGAAAGCTACTATTCTAAAATTTCTTTCAAAACACAGCGAAGCCAAATTTTATCAGATGGTTCACAAGATAAAATAAGCCTAGTGTGTATTTTACGGAGAGAGAAATTTCTGTGATTTATCAGTTATTTCCTAAACTAAGAACCAGACAGAAATATTCTTAAGTAAGAAGGTGTCCCCTGCTGGCCAAATAACACAATGATATTGTACAGCCATCCCTGTAAAATATTGGGACTGAAGTTGAGTCCTCAGTATGAGACACAGGGGGAAAAATGGAAAATGAGAAGATAATTGCAAGAATAAAAAGGGCAGCAGACGAGATTATTATTTTTTAGACTGTATGACTAGCTAGTTAGCTGTTTTAGGAGATTTTAATCAACATGTTTATTCCTTAAAACAAACAGTATTTAAATCTCTGGATGAGTTACTGTCATGTAGCACTTTAATCAGAATTACATTTTCTAATTTTCTTTTCAAGTCTCTTCTAGAATCTTAAGTGAAATTAATATAAGCTTCATCAGTATAGTAATATCTATGCAGTTACATCTGAAGAATAAATGTGTGTAACTCAAGCAGAATATGTATTCTCCACACCATTTAGAAACTAGCTTCATAAGCAGGAAAACAGTTTTGTCTAGATAGTCACTGAAAGCAAGACCAACGAGATATGAAAGTACACCACCAAAAGCTCTTATCCAATTACTTGGATCTAATATTTTGTTACACATTAGAAAGACATTTTGCCCAAGATATTTTATTTTCTTTTACTATGACACTAGCCATTTCCAAAGCACTACAGTACTTCCACATATTTTTGTAAGAAGAGAACCAAAAATCTGTAATTTGTATCACCTCCCATGAGTCATGGCAACACTGCAGAGTATTGCACCAGAAAAGCATTTACAACTTTTTATAAACCAGTAAAATAGAGTCTGGATTTTTTGGTACATATCAGATAAAACAGAGATGTTCCTTCAAAAAATAAATAGTCTTTAGAATCAACAGAGGGAAGCGGCGCGGGCCGAGGGATGTGCTGCGCCGCTTCCCGCAGCCCCCGTTGGACCGGAGCGGCGATCGGTCGAATCTGCGGACGCGGCAGGTAAACAAACCGGCCGGGCCCGCCCAGGGTGCTTACCCGGGGGGGTGGGGTGGGGTGCGTGCCGAGGTTGCCGATCCCTCTAACACCCCCTCTCCCGAGGAGCCGCCCATCCCCCCCCCCAAGCGCGTCCCCACTCCCTCCCGAAGGGCCCCCCCCGCCCGAGGAGCAAAGCCTCAGGCCTGTTCAGGAGAGGGAAGGGGACAGGGGGACCAGACTTACCTCTCCGGCCGGGCCCAGCTGAGAAGGTTCCGCGCCCAGGCGGCCCCTACAACGGTTGAAGCGGAGAGTTAGCGAGGAGTGGCGAATAACCTCCCCCCCGACCCTCTCCGTCTCGCAGTCCCTCACACTCACCAACTCCAGCCACCCCCTGCGCCGCCATCTTCTCCGGCTCGCTTTACAGCAGCCGCTCTCCGCGCATGCGCCGCGCCGCCCGGCGGTCGTGCGCTGGGGGGGTCAGGGGTCGTGCTGCGACAGCGTGCGAGCGGTGGCGCTTTGCGGCGGCGCCTGGTAACGTCTGCCGGGGAGGCGGAGGAAGCGAGTGTGACTGAGGGCGGCCGCGAGCGGCCGCGCTGCCCGGGGAGATGGCGGCGGAGCGGGTGCTGCCCGCCTCCCCTAACTGGTACTGCAGCCGCTGCAGCGACAGCTGTGGGGCCGGCCGCCTCTTCGGCTTCGGGGCCAGGAACAGCGTCTACCTGCTGGAGATCGGCGCCGCACCCGCCTTCCACGGTAGGGGCTGCCCCGCGCGGGACCCCCTTCCCCCCCTTGGGGTCACCCGCCTTCGCCCCCCCTCCCCCGGGTCACCCGCCTTCCCCCTCGCCCCCGCCCCGCCGTAGGACGCGCACAAATCGACCCCGGGGTCTGAGACCGAGAGCTCTGGACACCTCAGCCCGGGGCGCGGGGGACCCCGGCCCTGGTGCCAGTGAGCTCCGAGTCATCCCCTTCATTGACATTATCCGTCCTCCCCCCCCGGCTCCGGCACTAGCAGCCCGCCCGCTTCGTTCTTGGAGAGCCCGGGGCCGTGGCACGTGGGAGGCAGGGTGGCTGTGCAGATGCGGGCACCCCAAGGGCTTATCCACAGGGAACTTACATTGGGTTACGTTAGGGCGTGAGTTTAAAGCTGTGGACACTCTTATTCCAGAATAATTTGTTTAGTTTAATCCAGTTTTGTTCCAGAATGCGAGTGTCCACACATGGAGTTACACAGCAAGGGTCCCATCTCGTGGGGTGCTAGAGCCCAGACATCTATACTGCAATTAAATAGTCCCATAGCCCGAACCTCATGAGCCCAAATCAGCTGGCATGACCAGAGAATGGTTTTTAATTCATGTAGATTTACCTGGAGTGTTTTAAAGCACTTTAGCTGTCACCTGGACTTGAGAAACCTGCCCACATCTGAGCTCTCCAACAGATTTGGGACCTATTGCGATCGTCTCATAATCATCCTTCTTTAAACAGGTTTCACAGAAGCAAGTGAATGATGTTTTGCCTTTTGACACATTTAGAAGCTACATCGAAGATATTGTCTAAATTTAGAAAAGCACATGTGTTTTTGAAGCTAGAGTTTGTTTTGTGTATGTCTTTTGCATTTGCAATCCTAGGGGAACTCGTAGGCCATACTGAAAGGGTTTCTGGTTTCACATTTTGTCACTATCCTGGTCAGAGCAACTTCTGTGCCAGCAGCTCTGATGATGGAACTGTGAAAATCTGGGATACGCAGACGCTGACTGTCGTGACTGAGCATATGCTGCATCAGGTATAGTAGTCTATCACCATGCCTGTGGCAAAACTTTAAAACAAGATTCCAAAATCTTTTCTTTTCTTAGGCAAAGACAAAGTTGCACCAATTTCTCAATGCCCGTCAGACAGCTGGAAACCAGAAGAGGTCCATGGACCAATTTTGGAAACTGAAACTGTAGAATAGAACTTTAAAAGCTGCATTTGTTTAGAAACTCATTTAAATGACATTTGCCTTTCCTACTGGAAAATTTCTAGGTAGATTTTTCAAAAAAATCTGTACGCAGTAATAAGATTCCAGGATTGTCACTCCAAAGCCTAGAATGTCGTCTGAGTCCATGTGAAGTAATGAAAGAGCTACAAGCATGTTTGAACACACTTTTTGTTTAGAATTTCACCTGGTTTAAGTATCACTGGGATTCAAAGTCTGTTATCCATTATTTAAGTTATTGGCCATTTCGACTTTACAAATTACACCTTTGCAGTAAGGAATGTATCTATCCCATGCCAAAAATCCTAGGCCATTGGGATATCAGAGGTAACTCAGCCACCCTTACTCTATGGCTGATTTGCACAGAGATGTAGGGGTTGGGAGGGACTTCGAGAGGTCATGAGGTCTAGCTCCTTGCACCAAGGCAGGACCAAGTAAACCTAGACCATCCCTGTTAGATGTTTGTCCTGGTCTTAAAAACTTCCAGCTAGGGGGATTTCACAACTTCTCTAGGAAGCCTGTTCCAGAACTTAAACTATCCTTATAGTTTGAAAGTTTTTTCCCTTTTTGCAGATTAAGCCATTCTATTAACATAAGAGAGGAAGTACTTGGAAAACAGTTGATCACCGTCCTCTCTATAACAGTCCTTAACATATTTGAAGACTGTTATTCAGTCCCCTCTCAATCATCTTTTATCAAGAATAAATATGCCTGATTTTGGTTCCCCCACACATAGGTCAGGTGTTCTAAACCTTTTATCATTTTTTTTGCTCACCTCTGGACTGTCTCCAGTTTGTCTACATCTCTTCTAAAGGGTAGTGCTTAGAATTGAACACAGTCTTCCAGATGAGGTGCTCACCATTGACCAGTAGAGCAGGACAATTGTCTATCGTTTCTCTTACGTACAGCACTGCTGTTAATATACCCCAGAACGATATTAGCCTTTTTAACACTTTCATATTGTTGACTCGTATTCAGTTTGCAATGTACAGTGACCCCCCCACAGAAATGGTGGGTACCTTTCCAGCAGTGCTGCCACCTAGCCAGTTATTCCCCATTTTGTAGTTGTGCATTTGATTTTTCCTTCCTAATCCTAAGTGAAATATTTCACATTTTTTACTGAATTTCATCTTGCTGGTTTCAAACCAGTTCTCTAAATTGTCAATTTTTTTTTAAAATTCTAATCCTGTTCTCCAAACCCCCTGCCAACTTGGTGTAATCTATATATTTGATAAGCATGTTTTCCATGCCATTATCCAAGTTATTAATGAAAATTTCGAATAGTACTGGACCCAGAACTGATCCCTACAAAACTCCATTAGATATATCCTTCCAGGTTGACAGCGAACCATTGATATCTACTCTTGAGTATGATGATCTTTCAACCACTTATACACACACCTTATAGTAATTTCATGCAACAGTTTCATTGGTTGTATGAAGGAAACTGCATATATGGTGGATTTCTTGGCCCAACTGCCACATCTGTATGACAGTACGGGCCTTGACCTGCTAGTAAGATTATATATGTTGCATCCTTGACTTCACAGAGGCCACAGCTCATTGGTACTCATATTGTGATTATATAATCATAGGACTAGAAGGGAGGTCATCTAGTCACAGGGGTTTAGGGCTACATCCAGGGGTTAAATCTGTCCACAATCTCCCTGAGCAATTTATTCCAGGGCTTAACCACTCTGACAGTTAGGAAGTTTTCCTAATGTCCGACCTTAAACTGCCCTTGCTGGAGCTTAAGCCCATTTCTTCTTGTCCTATCCTCAGAAGTTAAAGGAGAACATTTATTCTTTCTCCTTGTAACAACCTTTTATGTACTTGAAAAGTGTTATCATGACCCCCTTCAGTCTTTTCTTCTCCAGACTAAACAAACCCAATTTTTGCAGTCTTTCCTCATAGGTCATGTTTTCTAGAACTTTAATCATTTTTGTTGCTTTTCTCTGGATTTTCTTCAATTTGTTCACTTCTTTCCCGAAATGTGGCAGCCAGAACTGGACACAATACTACAGTTGAGTTTTAACTGTGGAGTAGAATGGAAGAATTACTTCTGGTGCCTTTCTTACAACAGTCCTGTTAATACATCCCAGAATGATGTTTGCTTTTTTTGCAACATTGTTACACTGTTGACTCATATTTAGCTTGCAATCCACTAGGACCCCCAGGTCCCTTTCTGCAGTACTCCTTCCTAGGCAGTCATTTTCCATTTTGTATGTGTGTGATTGATCGTTCCTTCATAAGTGGAGTACTTGGCATTTGTCCTTATTGAATTTCAACCTGTTTTCTTCAGACCGTTTCTCCAGTTTGTACAGATCATTTTGAATTTTAATCTTATCCTCCAAAGCACTTGCAACCCCTCCCAACTTGGTATTGTCCACAAAGTTTATAAGTGTACTCTCTATGCCATTATCTAAATCATTGATGAAGACAGTTCGATCTGTCGAGACTTTCCTGGCTGTCTATCAAACAAAGCACTTGTGAAGCAAGGAGTTAGGCTTTAGGGAAAGAGGCCCCATGAAAAGATTGTCCTCTCACAGTGTTGTCTACAATTGTCAGTGGTTTTTAACCTTTCTTCATTTGTGGGCTCCTAAAAATTTTTAAATAGCGATATGGACCTTTTTGGAAATATCAGACATAGTCTATGGACCCCAAGAAGTCTGTGGACCAGAGGTTGAAAACTTTAGTCTACTGCTTCTGCTGCCTTCTAGCTGCTTAAACAGACTTATCCATGTGCTTCCTGCTATTGTGTGTTTGTAAATTATTTCTTTAGAGAAAGGGCCTAGAGAACAAGCCTAGAGAAAAGGCTTCAGTAGACACCCTTGATCCATTCACATTCTGTTTTTTCAGAATACGATCTCCGCCTTGCATTGGTCATCTCATGTGAAAGATTTGGTTGTGTCTGGTGATGAGAAAGGGACAGTCATTTGTTACTGGTATAACAGAAATGACAGCCAGCAGTTCTTCCCAGAGCCCAGAACTATATTCTGTCTAGCTTGTTCCCCGCATCATGAGAACTTGGTGGCCATTGGGTAAGTACTAGTTACTCTGTGTCTTTCTTTTATTTTCCAAGGTAAATATTGTGTGTTTTGCCTGTAATACAATTTTAAGATTATTCTTGCAGAGGTTTCAGTAGTTTGGGGATTTGGCCAGTATGCCTTAAAGGATTTTTTTTTTTTTTTGGTTCTAGTTGTTTTTAAAGTATTTGATTGACTTTGGTGTATGACTTAGTGGCTTCTATGCACCCCAAATTACATTTACAGTATGGATATGTGTTCATTACCTGCCGATTCGATAAATTGATCGCCAGCAGCGCTCCCGTCGACTCCAAAACTCCAGCTTGTGCCTCACGGCAAGCTGGAGTGGACAGGGGAGCGCGCCTCTGACCACCACCGCCATGAGGATGGCAGGTAAGTCGGCTGAAGGTACGCCGACTTCAGCTACATTATTCATGTATGGGGTGAAAAATAGCTTTGTGGACATTTGGGCTTGGGCTGGAACGTGGCCTCTGAAACCTAGGGCGCTGAGTAGGCTGTAATAAACTAACTGAAGAAATTATTAACTCAGAAAAGAAATGAATTATTTACAAGGTTAAAACAAGAAACATGCAAACACACACACACAAAGGAGTTAGTGTTAGGTTTTAAGAGGTAACATAAGCTTCTATAATAAGCAGTTCTATATGTCCTTTAGCGCTGACCCATGCCAAGCAGCATGAAGATCTCTTGCTTTTGTTTAGGAATCTTTGCCTCTCAGAGCCTGAACTGCACAAAGACCCAGTTTCTCCGTGTCAGGGATTTTTATCACATTCACTCTAGAATCCAAGCTGATGAGTTCATGCATAGGCCTCTCCTTCCTGGAGGGAATGAAGCATGCAATCAACAAGGTCTCAGTCTTTTGATGCTACACAATGCCTCATTGGTCTTCAGAGGGGCATCTGGTGTATATAATGAGCACTTTACATTAATGCTTCTTTTCCTTTTGGTGAGTTACACAATTATGGAGGTTTACAATGCAAGCATTCAACGTAACTTTATACCATTATAAATGATATTATAAGTAGGATTAATACATGCAGCATCATACAAGCATTCCATAAAGTCTAAACACGTTCTTATAACACTAATATCTCTTTTAACTATACTAACCCATGGGTAAGCCAGACTGGTTTCCAGCTGTGTATATGTCAGTGTTCAGTGAAGCTCTGGGCCTTGGCATGAGCTGGCACCTGGTCTGCCAGCGTGTCAGCACCATCAGTCCTGGGGGCCAGATCCTCATTTGGTGTAGTTCCTTTGAAGTTAGTGGAGCTGTGCTGGTTACACCAGCTAAGAGTCTGGCTCTGTGTGTTTATTTGAGAATCCAAGGATTTATCCATGATTTTAAATGTTTGTCTTTAGCTATAAAGATGGCATGGTGGTTATAATCGACATCAGCAGGAAAAGAGAAGTTGTTCATAGACTGAGAGGCCACGATGATGAAATTCACTCGCTGGCCTGGTGCCCTGTGCCTGGTGAAGAAGTGTTATACAGTCGGCAAGAAGAGCTTCAAGGTAAATAAATGGTTCGGTGCTTTCAAAGTATCTTGTAGTTCATATGGCTATCCAGCTAGTAGCCAGATAAGTTCCTTATTCCATTAACAAAAATGCACTAGCTGATCTAAGACAGCCAAAGAGATTAAAATAAAGTTTATCTGACACAGAGCAACGTAATTGCAGTTGTTAATGTTAACAGTGCTGTATGTTTTTCAAATGCTATGCTATCATTTCAACACCATGTAATGTTCCCCTTTGAAGAAGGCGAGGTTCCAAATGGAGAGCTAATGCAGGAGGCAGCTGTAACGAAAGGTTGTTACCTGGCGTCAGGAAGTAAAGATCAGACCATCCGAATCTGGAGCTGTGCTAGAGGCAGAGGTCAGTCCAGTGGGCCTTTCTAGAGGAAATAAAGCCAGTACATGTGGAATGATAAGTACACGCTC
Organism: Dermatemys mawii; assembly: GCA_007922305.1. Taxonomy (NCBI): domain Eukaryota; kingdom Metazoa; phylum Chordata; order Testudines; family Dermatemydidae; genus Dermatemys; species Dermatemys mawii. The sequence goes on along the minus strand of ML677358.1, from coordinate 16,647,518 downwards.
TGTCTGCTAGCCTGTTCGTTCAGCAATGTGATGATGATTCATTTGTATGTGAATTGTGTCTAGATGCTCAAATATAATCAGGGCACCATTGTGCTGTAATATGCTCTTTCCCTAGTGTACCAAATCCCATATTTTATTGTCGGCCTAGATACTTAGCTTCCTGAGCCACCCAGGGCTGGAGTAAGTGACGGAAGAGACACGCTCCTGCACATCACAGAAGTAAAGAAATCCTGACTAGTTCTGGATAATGGTGGCCCTGACCATCATTAGAGGGATTCCAGGAATTGAATCTAGAGTGCTGAGGACTCCACGCTGGGGAACCCTCACAGTATACTGTAGATTTTAAAAGCGGGGAGGATAGGCACTGGCATACTGGGAAATCGTTAAAAACCAGTTGAAAGGACACACGAGGATGCACTTGGGGCTTTAGTCTGGGTCTTCATGTTAGCAAGGCCTGGCAGCCTCTCAGGGGACTGTTCTGGGCTCAGTGGTCGGATTCTAACTGATCTTTTGATTCTGTAGGGGTGATGACCCTGAAGTTGCCCACTCTGAAGAGAAGAAGTGGAGGTGTCGACCCTGCTATTAAAGAGCGCATTTGGCTGACTGTTCACTGGCCCTGTGGCCATCCCACAGAGATTGTATCCAGCTGCTTTGGGTGAGCAGGTTTTACCAGCTTGAACATGTTCTACAACTTTGGACACTTTAGTTTTAGCCAAAAAGCACTAAGTAGGAAACCCTGCCTCCTGTGTGCTGGAGATGAAGGCACTTCTGATACTGGAACTCATGTGGGGATGGGATTTTGGCCTTATCATGTGGGTTAGCTTTTATAAGACTGTAACTTCTGTGTTTCCTGAGATTTGTCCAAAGACCTAACTATATATCGCTGCTAATGATACATATTTGTCCAAGCGATCCCTGAGGGAGAAAGCTGTGTGACTCACTGGGACTCTGGTTTGACACACGTCGGTGGGTGTAGTTATATGCGTAGAGCTATTTCTTGTGCAGAGGAAAATCAAGTGTGCACTGTCTTTTCACAGAGGTGAACTGCTGCTATGGGATTTGACCCAGTCTGGGAAACGCAAGTGGATGCTTCTGGGATCTTCTTCGGAAGGGCAAAATCACACAAGGATTGTGTTCAATTTATGTTCAGTGCGGGCACATGGGAGAGAGCTACTGCTTTCCATTTCTATGGACAGGGATGTAAGAACCACTTGTCATTTTACAATAACATAGCAATATCTGAGACCGTTCACTTCAGCTAAGTCTGAAAATCCCAAATTTTGCTCCTAAGAATTGAATTGAGGTGCGGCAGGTTGTATGTATTTATGTTGTTGACTTATGAGCTCAGACTTCTATTACAATGAGGTTGATAAGAATCAGAGGGGTAGCCGTGTTAGTCTGGAATTGCAGAAGTGATAG
>ML677358.1:16598514-16645699 GCA_007922305.1 Dermatemys mawii | reverse complement strand
GTGGGAAATGTCCATTTCTTCTCTTTATATATCAGGGTTGGAAAGGACCTCTGGAGGTATCTGATCCAACCCACTGCTCAAAGCAGGACCAATCCCCAACTAAATCATCCCAGTTTTCTCTCCTTGTTTTAACAAGACCCAGTTTCCCTGTTAAAATTGCATATATTAGCGCTGTAATATGTACATATGGGGATTCTAGATCATTGTAAAGTGCTGTCTTGATGGGTGCCTCTTAAAGGAGCCAAGAAGTCTGATTTTTGGAGAAGGGCCATGAGGATGAGTTAATTTATCCATATGAACGGCTCACCTTTAATGAATGGGCACTCTCCCACATGATACAGAGATGTCCCTATGTTGTGTACTCCTCAGAAGGAGGGACCAGGCATCCTTGGTATAGTCCTGCATTTGACCTGTTCAGAATCTGTCTTGCTCATGTTCTTTTTATTGCCTTTACGGTACTAACTCGTTACCTCACCGTTTCTTGTTTCCCAACTTTCTCCAGATAAAGTGTTGGGACCTGGCGACTTTAGATTGCTGCTGGACTCTGCCTTCTCTTGGGGGCTTTGTCTACAGCCTGGCCTTCTCCCCTGTGGACACAGGCTGCCTTGCCATAGGTGTTGGGGACAGCATGATTCGGGTGTGGAATACTTTGTCTCTGAGCAATACTTACGATGTGAGAACATTTTGGCAGGGCATCAAATCCAAGGTCACAGCTGTGAGTGCACTTCTAGTTCTCCTTTCTGTTGCATTTTGTTTCCTTCTGTTTGTTACAGTTCAGGGCAGTTGCACCTGTATTCTCCCTTTCTGGTTCAGCAAGGATACCCAATCTAAGCTTCCAGCTCTTAGCCATCACCTCTCTTGAGCAGAGACCCACATCTCACTTCCTCCTGACTGGGGATTTGAAGGCTGCATAGCTCCCTGTGTACCCCGGGATAGCCCCACCAAGCTAGATAGCATAAAAAAGACAGTGTCCGTGCTTTGCTTTCTTTCTGAGGGCTTTGACCTGTGTTACCTGAAGGTAGAAGTTATCCCACAGCTTCTTCTAATCAAGCACATGTATTGGTAAGGTAAAAGCCGTTTTAGAGAAAACATATTGCAACAATGAAAGGACCTACACACTGGCTAGAAAGCTTATCAGAGCTCATTCCCAACTCCAATCTCAGGCTCTGATAGGTTTTAGTTCATAAAAAACCCAGAACCAGATCAGAGACTGGGCAAATTAACTATTTCTTTATACAACTCGGGGCCTTAGATCTTGGCCTTCTCTAACAGCTAATCAACAGATAATGACCCTTTCCTCTGGGCATACCTTCAGAAGACTGGGGTTTGGCATAACCTGAGCTGGGGAATTTGCATTAACATCTCCCTGGGCATTCCCCATGAAATTCACTTCACCCTTACTGTCCCAAAAATCCATACTTGTCCTGCACATTTTCAGTGTAGTCTTTTGAATTCTAAGGTTTTGTATCTGTCACATCACTTTTCCTCACCCCTCCTCAGAGGCCCACAATAATACATCAACTTAATATAATACAATCTTTCAAGTCTATTGCTGCAAATTGCCCATAGCTGTCACATTTACTCATTTATCTCTCCCTTCTGGAAAATGTTTTCTCCAGCTAATAGATACATAAAGCCTATAATATATTGCCCATGTTCTCACATGTGTGGATTCATTTGCAGGCAGCATATTTAGAAGTCTCTAGACATGAAGAGACACTGATGCAGCTACAGGTGCCTGTGTGACAAGAAGAGAAAAACTGACAAAAGTCTATTTATATGGCATTGTATTTCTGGCTGGTTTTTCCCCATTCTCATCTTCCAACTCTGTCTCTAGGCTTTCCTTTGACACGCTGCTGTGAAGGCATAGTTGACGGTGGGTATAGTTCAACCACAGCTTAGTGAAAGGTTCCTTCTCTGTGACGAGTGTTAGGTCACTGATGGCGAGATTACAGTATCTGTCTTCAATAGAAACTGCTTTTGTCACTTTGGTCATTCGAATTCCTCAAGCTCTGTTTCTCCCAACCCACAATAAATGGAGAGGGAGTCTTGGATAATCTCAACAAGAGATCAGTTGAAGTGTCTAGCTGGTGGGTTTGGTAGCAAGATGTTGATCTATTAAAGATGGTGCTACCTCCCCAATTTCAAGATTTTCCTCTTTTTTTCTAGTCAGTCCCTGGAAAAATTGCACAAGAGGATAGGAATTAGCCATATGCCTGTATAGTGGTTTGACCTTTTATTACTATTTTGTTTGCAGTTATCCTGGCATCCAACTAAAGAAGGCTGCTTAGCCTTTGGAACGGATGATGGAAAGGTTGGCATGTATGACACCTACTCCAGCAAGTAAGAAACTAGTTTTCAAGTTGATTGGTGTTTTGATGAACAAATTATAGTTGCTACAGTGATGGAAATAATGGAACCTTCTTAAGCTCCCAGGCAGTTTGAAGTGACACTCTAACTTCTCGCTTATTGTGATGCTCCTAATGCTGATTATCCATTGCGTGCATTCAATAGCATTAGATAAAGATAATCAGTATCACTGCCAAGTCTGAAACTCAGGCCTTGCCCACTTAGTGTACGTTTTTCCTCTTCTTTGTTTCCGTGTCCTTAAATTAGGCAAGCTATTGCTCAGAGAGCAGGATTAAATTACAAGTAGCCATAGAGCATAGTTGGTTGGATTTGGGGTATGTCCATCTTGCCAGTATCTTCCTGCTGTGCCTAGTGGCTCCTGATGTAAGTTAGTTCCAATTGCCCAACCAAATATCAGATATGGTAGGGAAGGATAGCTCAGTGGTTTGAGCGTTGGCCTGCTAAATCCCTGGTTGTGAGTTCAGTCCTTAAGGGGGCCATTTAGGGATATGGGGCAAAAATCTACTGGATGACTTCATTGGGGATTGGCCCTGTTTTGAGCAGGGGGTTGGACTAGATGATCTCCTGAGGTCCCTTCCAACCCTGATATTCTCTGATTATCACCTATGGATGGAGCCCAGGCATAGAAATTTTCAGCTAGAAGAACTTCCCAGGGAACTAGGAGCATGTGCAAATGTGGCATACAAGAAAAGTCCTGCTATAACTTTAACTGTAGCAGGCAGTATACCTGAGGATGCAATTGTGAGGTGTGCTGCTAGTTGTATTTCTGCTTGTTGGTCTGTTGAACTACTGCTTGTCCATTTTCATTCATGGCCATTGTGCTTCGAGCTTTCTCTGTATCTGTGGCTTGTCTGGGGATGTTCGCTGCACCTCACTGAAATCTGACTTATTTTGCTCTTCCCTGCTTCTCTCCCTCTCTATTCAGCACCAAAAATAGGCCGCCTCAGATCTCCAGCACCTATCACAGGAAGACTGTGTACACGTTAGCTTGGGGACCTCCGATTCCCCCTCTCTCTTTTGGTGAGTCTTGGAATCATACTATAGCAAATGTTAAGTCCTTTCACTTGTAGAGGATGTGGAAATGGCATGCCAGCCCTCCTGCTGAGTCGGTGTGCATTGGGTATGATGCCTATGCCCTTTAATGGATTCATTCTCAAGAGGGAATGAACCAATAGTGACATATACACATAGACCCTGCAGTCATCATTGAGGATCAAACCTTGGATCTTTAGCACCAAACTCATCAGCCCATACTACTTGAGCTAGACAAGCAACTGAGTTGACCCTTCTTAAATAAGAAGCTCTTAATGTTGCTCCGGGCCAGCCACTAGAGGGAGGTAAACCTCATGCACAGTCAGTGTGTTAAGAGGTGTACATCTAGTATTGAAAGTGGCCCTTTTAATGGGTTATAGCAGGAGAATATCTTACTGCCAATTCCCATATGACTCTTTAAATCAGAGGTTGTGTTTTTGCTGGGAGCAATTAGTCCTACTTAGGCCTGTGTAGGAAAAGGCTGTGTTTAGCTTTTATCTCTGTTGTATAGGAGCCGATGGTGACAGGCCCTCTGTAACATTATACAGCTGTGCAGGGGAAGGTATTGTCTTACAGCACAATCCTTGGAAGCTCAGTGGAGAGGCAAATGACATCAACAAAGTAATCAGAGACACTAATTCAATCAAAGTGAGTATAATTCTTTATGGGTCATGGAGTAGAAATTACTTGCATGTTAACATTCCATCCCTGGTTTTTCTTTTCTGTTCTGCTGATGAATCTATAGCAAATAAAATAAAGCATCTGAAATCCTTAGTCTTCCTAGATGCACTTCAGAGACATTTAAACCATCTAAATACATACACTTTTGTCCCTAATGGAGTTCTTTCTTTTTCATTAAGGCAAGACAGCAGATCTTCTCTCACAATAAAGCTATCGCCTATTGTTTTTCTGTTTTTGTAATTTATTTACCCAAGAAAACTCACCTGAGTTTTCTGTCTTGTTTTCAGAGAAGAACTTGGCTTTCTAAAATTAATACTTGGTTCTTATAGCGCTTTTCTTCTTCAAAGCATTCGAGACATTAATTAAAATCCACAATGCCCCTCTGAAGCTGGCAAACAAGATAACACCTTAACACTGTTCTACAGATCAGGAAACCAAGGCAAAGCACTTGAAGCATAGCTCTGCGATTAAAATGTGGAGCTTTTAGCTCTAGATCCTGTACTCAGACCACACTGCAGTCTCATTTTTGCATTCAACTTCCTTGTGCACCGAGAGAGAGATTTGCAGAGGCACAAGTGGCAGTTAGGACTCTAACATCTGAAAATCTCCCCCGAATATCGTGGCTGAGATCACATAGTGAATGAATGTGGGTCAGCCACTTGAGAACTCAAAATGCTCCTAGTCCTTTGCTCTGAACATTGGATATATTAGATCACGCCTCTCTGAGTGCAATTTGCAAATATTTTTTTTAAATGAAATGCTGTTTTAATAAAGTTACTAAGCACTGTGGAGAAGTTCATCTCAAACCATACTGCAGCTGGAGAAGAGTGGGCTATTGTAAGTGATAAGACCTGGGAAGAGGGTGGTTAATCATGCCTTGGCAAAACAAAGAAGTAAACACAGTGGGCTAGTTCCTCACTTGATATAGATCAGCAAAGCTCCATTGACGACTTGGCGCTTTGCTGACATACACCAGCTGAGATTCTGGTCTAATCTTTCTGACCCAAAGCAGCAATAGAGATAAAAGGTGGGGGAAACATGCCCAACAGGAAACACCACATTGAGAATTACCAATAATGGAGGTCTGGATGAGGGGAATTATAATGATAGTTAAATTCTTTATAAACTCTAAATAGAAGTTATGAGTTTGTTCACGAAGGCTGGGATTTTCGGTGGGGTTAGGTGCCCAGATCCCACTGGATCCCAGAGAGACTTCCTCTGAGATTTCTAGAGTCTGAATTGATAGCCTTGAGTCACCATTTCCTGCAGTAGTTAGTCCTGCTATAAATAGGACTTATTTTATCATCACTCAAGTGTGCATCTCTGTTACAAAGTGTGCTCTGGAAATCAGACATTGGGGGATTCTCTTTTTATGGACTTTTTTTAATTGCAAATACCCAGTTTGACTACAGGTTTAATTCTCTTTAATTCATGGAAGGAAAGAGTTTAGGGTTTGCAGCAGTTACTGCTAACAGTTCTGTTTTTTTTCCTTTGATACGTTTTCTTTCTTTAGTACAAATTGCCTGCACGCACTGAGATCAGCTGGAAACCAGATGGCAAAATGTTGGCTCTTGGTAACGAAGATGGGTATGTTTTCTTTAAGGCCTAGGTTAATTTTAATGTCATGTACGCAATCAACAGCTGATTAAGTAAATTCATCAAGACTCAGCATAGTGACTCCTCTGATTTATCTCTGACCTTCAGCCCTGTCAGTATATCTGAGGGAGGAGGAGTTTCTTGTTTTCACGTCAGTGAAACAGTTATACTGGAGTCAGGTGCTTCCAGCATGGCACTGCCAGTGCACCTCAGTCCTGATCAGTAATAATCTCTACGATCCCAGAGCTGGGTGTCTCATGAGAGAGCACACAACCCAGCATGCGACAGTGTATGTTGATTTTTACAAGTGATTGATAAGGTTCAGGGCGCTTGTTTTCACCTGTGACGTAAGACAGGATTTGAGCTAAGTTTATGGAAGTGACAATCTCATTAATTTCTTAAACCACTCCAACCCACATTGTCATTATACCCTGTTAATGTGCAATAACAGAATATTCACATTAGCGATGAAACAAATATCCTTTAGCAAATCCCTATGAATTTCTCATGTTGTGGTTTTTGTTTGTTTTTAATTTCAGATCAGTTGAAATATTTCAGGCTCCTAACTTGAAATTGCTCTGCACCGTTCAGCAGCATCATAAACTGATCAACGCTATTCGCTGGCATCATGAGCACGGGTCCCAGCCAGAGCTGAGCTACATGATAGCATCCGGCTCGATCAATGCCATCATTTATGTGCATAACCTAAAGAGTGTCATAGGTAACTGCCTGGGCTTATACTTTCAGGTGTTTCAGGAATGTAATTTGCATTTTTTTTTCTGATTCTGTATTTTCCTTTCCTTACACTCCCTAGGGGGCGCTGCAACTGTGTTTGACTCCTTGACTCTGAAGGGAGTTGATTTTGTCCTTTTCCTCACCTTTTTAGCAATAATTAGCTGTTTTGGGGTCCCATTCTCGTATTCGCTTCCCCTGGCAGCAGGGCTTGTGACTGTTGGCAAGGACTGCATGCATAACCCCTGAATGAGGAGAGGCATCTTGTATCTCATCAGGGATCCTTCCCAGGCTTGTGTGAGGAGCAGAATTGATAGGGAGCTGCAACAAGGCTCTGATGGGGGTGCAGTACACCCTTCTACTTGTAGAGGGGCTTGTTCTCTGAAAAAGTTCTCTGAAAAAGTTGCCTATTGCTTATGCCTTGAAATACATGGGAAAAGTAGAGAAATCTGTGACACATTGAACAGTGAGACATCTCAGCTTAAAAAGAGCTTACATATTTAACAGTGATGTTAGTTTCTGACATGCACATAATGCGAGAAAAATTTCAGTTGCAATATGGGGAGAAGTGAATTAGTGTGATTACATTATGCATGCAGCCAATAGAAGGCAACTTTATTTTGCTTAGTCCTTGGTGCACTCCCTCTCCCAAAACTTGACAGGGGTAACTAATAAAACAGCGTGCTGCACTGTTGTAAGCCAGGCTTTCAGTACACAGGGTTTAGGTGCACATGCAGTGGTTCACCTACATTTTCCTGTACAGTTTTGTCCTCTGCTTTGCTCAGACAAAGAAAGGCATGCCCCAGGGCTCCTTGCCAACTGCGAATGGGGCCTGATGTGACAATTTCCATTCCATTGGAGTGACTTGTCCTCCCAGCCTTACCTGACCTCCATTGTTTGCTTTCAGAGAGCTCTTCAGAAACTCCTGTAACGATAACAGAGCCTTTTCGAACTCTGGTGGGGCACACAGCTAAAATCACCAGTCTGGCATGGAGCCCGCATCATGAGGGAAGATTAGTATCTGCTTGCTATGATGGCACGGCACAGGTATGATTGTGGGACCACTTATTGCATTTCTTTTGCTTTCAAATTCTCCTTCCTCTGCAGTTTTTTTAAAACCAAGATGACAGCGGAGTGTTTGGGGATAACTCCTTTGCCAGACAAACTGTGGTATTGCTGAAAATGTCTCTGCAGTAGAAATCTGCCAAAAAGGACAGCATGATTTTCCCTTACCGTTCTGTTAGTATCTGTTTCCAAACAGTAACCACCTCCTGTTTTTGCAGCGTGAGAGATGAAACCAGTAGTGGAAATCAGTGTAAGTCTAGCATCTGGGAATGCAGGAGTCTGCAGGATAAAATTGTAAAATGATACTCGTTTGCTTCTTCACCAGCACCACAGATGAATGGTATGGAGAAAGTGAATAAGAAAAAGTTATATGAAGGGATAAATAACACAAGGACCATGTCACCCAATGAAAAAATTAATAGGCAGAAGTTTTAAAACAAACAAAAGGAAATACTTCTTAATGCAACTCACAGTCAGCCTGTGGAACTCATTAACAGTGGATGTTGTGAAGGCCAAAAAATAACAGGATTCAAAAAGAATTCAATATGTTCATGGAGGATAGGTCCAGCAATGGCTATTAGCCAAGATAAAGTCATGGATGCAAACCTGGGTGTCCTTAAACTTCTGACTGCCAGAAACTGGGATTGGTTGAAAGGGAATGGATCACTTGTTATTTTCCCTTTTCTGTTCATTTCCTCTTAAGCATCTGACTGTTGTATACTGGACTAAATGGACCATTGGTCTGACTTAGTGTGGCTATTCTTATGTGTGTTTTTGGTTGGATGAGAAAATGAAACAGGAAAAGTAGTAAAGACTTCCTGATGATGCTTCTGGCACTGAAATAATTGTATAGAATGAAAGTGCAGAGAACTGCAGTCAGCATTTTGGAGACAGTAGATGTCTAGAACTGATTGGAAATTGCTATTTTAAAATTGGTTTTCTTCACAAATTGGGGCAGTCAAAATATCAAAGCTTTCTGGGTAGTGAAAATTTCTAAAAATATTGATTAGGAAATGTGGAAACTAAACAGTTCAACATTCCAGAATCAGAATATTTGTCTTGAATCAACATTAATCTAGTCTGCATGAGCTGCTGTTGTGCCTTTTTGGGAATTGTGGTTCCAGTGCCTTATGCACCCAAGCTCCTCTGGGCTGCACTCCCTGGCTGAACTACGTCTCCCATGATGTATCATGGCAGTTTGAGGAGAGGAGAGACTGCTGTGGATGGCATGTTAAATATCAGACAAAGGCAAAACAAAAAGTTTCGACTTGTTCAACCTGACCCCGTATGGAATATTTTGTTTAAATTTTAAAACATTGCTGGCAAAACCTGATTTCTTTTTATGGAAAATTTTAACTACATGGAAACTGTATTTTCCATTAGAAAAAATATTCATTGGCCAGTTCCCATCCAACTCCATAGAAATTCTACCATGGAAATGCAAAACTTGGCACTATCTTCCTTTCGATCACTATTGTGCAACTTACTTACTTATCCTACAGTAAGAAAATAACCACCATGATGCCTTAAAGATTAACTAAAACATCTAAGTGCCTATGTGATGAATAAAAGATTTTGTCTACATTCCTTTTTTAGAGTCAAATATTTGCTATCATCATCTCCCTTTCACTTGCCAAATTTTGGATCTAAATAGGTCCAAAGAGGCACTCTGTGTCTCTGTCTCTCTCTCACTCTGTTTCAGATGTAGGTGATCACATCTCTCAACAGAAGGAAATCGCAGAATGCTGGCCTGAGAGCAAGGGAATGGGTTTTCAGATAATTTAGTTAAATATATTTGCAATGTAGTCTGATCATCTACTCGAAGTCTGTGAGTTTACCCTGTGAATAATGGAAGCTTTGATCTTCAGTTTCAAAACACATCCAGTTTCAAGTCTGCAATGCTTTGCATAAAGTGAGACAACTCTGACAAATAAAGGCCTCTTAATTGGCCATCCAGTCTTGAGAAGGTGTTATCAATTTTGACACTGAAACTTTTCAGATGTATGTGTTTTGAGTTATTAGACTCAAACTCCTATTAGATAACTCCTTAGCTCTAGGGTTCTTTATCGGGTCTCTTTCATATCTGTTAAAGGATATTCTGTTGTACAGTGTTTCTGGACAGTGCTTAGTTGTTGTGTTTAAAGCCATAAGTGACTGCATTTCAGTAATGTTAAACTGATTCACTGCTTCAGTTAATTGGGTCTTTCATCAGCACTTTGGGATCCTTCAGGATGAAAGCTGTTACGTGAATGTACAGTTGTTATCAGTAACAACAAAAGGGACTATTCAGCATCTCCTTCTATGTGTTGGGTTTGGTTTACTGGGTCTTGAAACATACTAGACTGCTTTGGAGACTTCTCAATATGAAGTTACTGGTGATGGGCGAAGATGATGATGTGGAACATTAGAGGAGTATCAGACTTGTTTAAAAAAGGGCTTTTGTTTTTAGGTGTGGGATGTTCTGAAGGAGGAGCCGCTGTGGAATTATCGAGGGCACCGGGGCCGGCTGCTTTGTGTTCAGTGGTCACCAGTGAATCCAGATTCTGTTTATACAGGAGCAGATGACTTTTGTGTTCATAAATGGCTAACCTCAAAGCAGGAGTATACCCGGCCCCCTCAAGGTCAGTATACCTGAGCAAAGGATTCTGTACTGGAGAGGTCGGGGGATAGGAGTAATGAAATAGACAGTGGAAATGTTTGTTCTAAATTCAAATGTGCCATTTAGTTCTTACGCAGATCCTCAGTGTCCCGGATCAAGTGGAGCTGTAGATGAGACCTCCAGCGTTATAGTCTAGGAAGTTAAGCCAAAATGGGAGCTCTGATCTCCAGAGGTGACATGCTAATATCTAAGCAGATTGCTCTCTTTCATAGACATAATTATCACAATCTTTTCCAGGCAAAAAGAGCACAGAGTTGGAGAAAAAAAGGAGCTCCCAGCCCAAACCCAAAGCTAAGAAAAAGAAAAAGCCCATGGGGAAGGTTCCGACAAAGCAGGATGTGAGCGACACAGTGAATGGAGACGAGCGTATAGACAATTTCTTAGATGAGAATGGAATATCGGACCATGAGGAAGAAAAGGAAGCACAGGAGTTCTCTGACAAGGTCTCCCTGGCAGGTAATTACCAGTCCCAAGAGTGTCTTAGTTAATGGAAGAGGCTTAGTAGCCTGGAAAGCTAAACTGAGATTATGGTCATGAGATAGCATGCCCATGCACCAGATTCTCGGATGTGCCTGGGATAGCTGAAGAAGAGAAGGTGGCTTTGTGCCACATTCATGCCCCTCTCAAGTGATCCTGGAATCAGCCAGGCTCTGGTTTGTCCCTTGACCAAACTTGGAGCAGCTTTTGCAGATTCCCTCTAGATTACTGATTTCAATTAATACTTCAAGCTATAGGAAGTTAAACCTACACTGGAAACAAAGCTGCTCAGTCTATCGCTGACACTACATTAAACCTTTACACTACGTCTTTTAATGTCTTGGGCTTGTCCATAGCTGCTTGTTTTGTTTCATTCATTTAATCCCACAGTTTCCAAGGAGGTCCCTTTGTATCCACGTGTGTGTTCTGTATCTGACCTGCCAAAACCTTTCATGAACCATAAAACCACTCCTGTGAAAAAGGATCACCCTAAAGAGAAACCAGGTTGGTACATTTTATGCACAAGTGTCATGACACAGGTTGGGTTTAAGAGACCAGACAGAGCCACCACACTTTGAGGCTTGTTCCCTTTAAAAGAGCAGCTTCCCATATTAACGTTACAGCAGCTAAGCAGTATCTGGAGAGGGAGCTTTCAGAACTATTTATCATGTTAGTTCAAGCTACTTTTGCTCTAACTGACCTGCCAAGCAGGAAAAATGGCTAAGTTTAGTGTGATATGTGACTGTCTCAGTACAGACAGCTGCTTTCTTCAGTATAAACCAGGAGGCAGAAAAACATTTGGTTTGTGCATCCTGATCAATATTCATAAGGCAGAAATACCCTAAACCAGATCTCTATAGTGCTTAGATATAGTTTCTAGAGCATCCTAAATTTCCATTTCTTTCTGTGTCATGAGTTGGTTTCTTTTGTGGGAGGGAGAGACATCATTATAGCTAGTGCTGGAATTATGCAACAATGACTAAAATGTGACTAATTTCATTCCAGTCCCTGATGCCTCTATGAAGAAGAGAAAACCTCGGTCTATCCTACCTATTAGCACCTCTATGGACCAGAGGTCAAAAGATGAATTGCATCAGGATTGCTTGCGGTTGGCTACGTGTCTAAGATCCAAAGGTACAAGAGTCATGCTGCATTGAGAGCTGCAGCTTCCTCTTCCTGCTCAGCTAGGGCATCCCCCTACCTCACCCCATCCCGAAAGCATTTTGGTCAAGATTTTCCCAAATGGGTGTCAAAGATGGAGCTCCTGGACCTATATCGAGGCATCTAAATATGACTTTCGGAGATGAACTTTTGGCATCGCCTTGTGAAAATCTTTGCCATTACATAGGGTGAACAAATCTTGTTTTATCCTTCCCATAATGCTTCATTCTTCTGCCATTGTGGCCACTTTTTGAGACTATGGGATTGGAATACTCTTACCAATACTGGGCGCTTTCTAATCTGGGGTCTAAACAGTGCAGGTGGGATAAAACTTTGTAGCTATAGGCATGAAAATTCATGACTTTGGCTTTCCCTCTTAGTAGCCTAGGCTGTGTTTATGTTACATTGCTATAAATAATAAAATCTGTATATTTGAATTTGCAAACTCAAATATTTATTGATTCATAGCAATGGATTAGTGTCGAGCACAAGACTGGCTTCATTGCAGGAGAAGCTGGGCTGTGACGGAGATGTCTCTGTTCACGCAACGATTTCCTTAGATGCAAAGGGCACAAATCAAAATACTAACTGAACTTGGGTTTGGATAAATATTCTAGCTCCACCCTGAAGGTCCTTTAAATCCGATATAGAAGTGATGTGCATATGAAAACCAATTAGATCTGTTTCGTATACTGGACAGGGAGCAGAAGCTATCTGCTATAAATATTTTTGAAGGCAAAGTGGAGTGTAATTATACAATGGATTTGAAGGTCTCTTTCTTTTTTCCTCCCCTTATTCCCTGGTTGCTCCTAGTATGTTCACTGCATGTAGATAACACTCGCACTCTCTTTATTTTCTCTCTGATAGGCCTGAATGAGGGTTTGGCCCCAGACTCAGGGGATCACGTTCATTTGGGGATGTTTACAGATAGATCTGCGCTGTACAGGATGATGGAGGTGGAAGGTAAGTAGGTTAATGAATCAGGTTTGAATTATGTCTGATTGTTTCCATTATCCTGCAGATATGGAGAGAGACATGAATCTTGTTTAATTTATTAATGTAATGCCCATTCAAACAAGGGTTGGAAGAGCACTGGCTGGAGCCAGGCATGGTGTTTGCTTCTCTCAAATGCAGACCTGCAGTCTCTGTTTTAGCCCTGGGTGAACTCACTTTCCCCTGTGCAGCATTGGGCACTATTGCACTCATGCTGGTACCAAACCAAGAGGCATGTTTGTTTCAAATAGGAAAAAGCCACTTGGAGAATGGGCACTCGGAGTTGTTTCAGCAGCTCATGTTGTGGAAAGGAGATCTGAAAGGCATCCTCCAGTCTGCTGCTGAGCGGGGAGAGTTGACAGACCAGCTGGTAGCAATGTCACCCATGGGTATGTTTGTTCTGCTAATATGTAAGCAAATGGGTTTAGCTCTTAAGGGTATCCTAGTGTTAGTGTGCAGGACCAGAAGCAGGTCTTGTCTGTAACACAGTGCTAACAATACCTGGATACAAACCAGAGAGATGGGAATCCCCATAGACCATCTCTGGGACTGGTGAAGGAGGGAATTCCTTTCGGAGTCCCAGACAAGGCAATCCTCTACTTCCAAGCACAAAAACGAATCGTCCTTTGACATGTGATGGTCCTTTCAGTCATTTGATTTTTGTTTAAATAAATTTGTAAGAACCGATCCTGGTACCGTTTAGCCCCTTGGTCACTTCCAAACCTTTTCCCTGTCCCATTGCTTAGATGACTCACTTTAGAATGCTTAAAACATAATGAACTATCATAAGGCAGAAAAGGGCTATGTGCAGAAGTCACTGAGTTTAGAAATCAGTTTTACAGGAATCCGTCCTAAGTGTAAGTCCTTGTCGTTAGCTGTGCTACCTTTTGTATTGCAGCTGGCTATCAGGCCTGGGTGTGGACAGTAGAAGTTTTCGTGAAACAGCTGTGTTTTCAGGAACAGTATGTCAAGGCTGCCTCCCATCTCCTCTCCATTCACAAAGTGTACGAGGCTGTGGAGCTACTGAAAACGAATCATTTTTACAGGTTATTACATTGGACCCTTTTGGCTGTTTTTAATGCAAATGGAATGGTCTGATTGTTGTCATTTCGCTTCTTGGCTCTGATGTACTGGTATGGCACTGTAATATCTGACTCATAGATCTGCAGGGGACTATTTAAAAGGAGCTAGACAACTTAAAAATCAGACTTTTTTCTGAATTTATTTAACTACTGCTATATGTAACTCCTAAGATCATTGTCACTGAAAGAGATTAGAGAAAAGATGTATTAATTTCTTTCTTTTGTGAATTTGGCAGTGCTTTCCTTTCAGTAAGTCCCACTTTTTCCCTGGTATAGCCAGTCTTTTTCTTTTGTTTGCGTGATAGAGAAAACATTTTACAAAATAGAGAAATAGATCAAATCTTAATAGTAGGCAAGGGGACTCTCGGGCAGGCTTTGTATGTGAAACTACTGCTAACTCATTACTTTAGTTTACTGGATTTCAAATTGGTGTTCCTTTTTTAAATTAATGGGGTGCACTGAAATAACAATGCATGAAAATATTTTCATTACTATTAGTGACTGTAAACAAGATACGTATTTTTAAATAAACTTCTCCCTAGGCGTACCACATTGCGTAGCTAGCCAGGTGTGTTAGCGTTTTTCGGTTTCCTCAGAAGCATCAGGTATTTGCAGTTACTGGAGATGGAATCCCGTAAATAATTGAACCAATAGCTTGATCCATTGAGATAATTCTCTCCTACGTCTTGGGTCTAAAATACTTGAGTCAGTTTCCTTTTGAAACCCCAGGGAGACTGCTGCTGTGAAAAGAGTGGAGCTAGGTGTGTCATCTGTTGTTCGGGTAATATTTCAAACTGGAGTCTCTCATGAGAGTTTTTCTGGTTTGCCTCAGGGAAGCGATTGTAATTGCCAAGGCCAGGTTGCGTCCAGAAGATCCAGTCCTGAAGGATCTCTACACCTCCTGGGCAGCAGTACTGGAAAAAGATGGTCATTATTCCACGGCAGCCAAATGGTAGGTACCAGCAAGAAGGAAGCAACATTGTCTTACTGGCTAAAAGAGAACATTCCTAGCTCTTCTTGAGAGACTATTCTAAACATAATGGCTGAAATTTGTGAGAAATTGACTGTTTGTTTTGGTGGCCCCATCTAAAGATTTTCAGAGAGAGGAATAAGAGATAAGGTAGGTGAGGTAATCGCTTTTATTGGAGCAGCTTCCATTGGTGAAATAGACAGGCTTGTGAGCTCCCCTGAGCTCTTCTTCAGGTCAGGGAAAAGTACTGGGAGAGTCGCAGCTAAATACAAGGCGGAAGAGATTGTTGGGCATAAGGAGTTAACACCATGTTGCATGAGACCATTCAGAATGAATTAGGCATTTAACACCTCTGCAGTTATAGGACATAAGTGGGTTACAGACTTGTAACAAGCCATAAATCCAGTGTCTCTGTTGAGGCCATGATTTCTGGTGACTGTATTTACACAATCCTGATTATCTTAGTGACTGAGCACCTCTGTCTGCATACTTACAACACCTCTCTGAGGTAGGGAAATGCTGTTACTTCCATTTTACAGATGGGGAACTGAGGCCCGCTGTACACTACTGAGTTAGATCGATGTAAGTTGATCTTACTCTGCAAGCTTCTATGCTACAATGTCACTCCTGTAAGTCGCCCCCTACACTGACCTAATAACGCTACCTCTGTGAGAAGCATAGCACTTAGGTCGATAGAGTTAGGTCAACGCAGTGTCAGTGTAGACACTGCATTGACTGTTCCTGCTGTCAGCCCCTGGTGGCTGACCGCCCACTGCTTAGGGCAGACAGCTCTGGGCAGTCAGTGCCCCTACTGTCCGCGAAGTCAGTGGAAGCTCTCCTGGTGAGGCTGCACAGCACTGATAGAAGGACCATAGGGTAGCCAAGAAAAATCCATTCTTATTACTATAGTGGCTGTGTGTTGATTAAACTTAAGTCACTTAAATTTTGTAGTGGAGACTTGCCTTGAGTGAATTTCATGCAGAATTTCTGTGGTGGACCAGGAAACTGAACTCAGATCTCTGAGGTTCCAGGGGGCATCCCAACTGCTGGGCCATCCTTCTCCCCCCTCAGTTGTGTCAAATTGGATACTCCCAACTGAGGCTCCCAAAGTCACTGATCACTTGAAAACTGCAGTCAATCTGTCTGAATAGTTGTATCTCAACAAGCCAAATTTGTCATTTTGTGCTGATGCTGAAATTTAGGTGGTGTTGTGATGTCCACACTTCATAAAAGATGTTGGGAAAATTGGAAAGGGTTCAGAAAAGAGCTACAAGATTTGGAAAAACATGTTTTGTAGCAAAAGGCTTCAAAATCTCAATCTGTTTAGTTTATACAAGAGAAGCTTAAGAGGTGACTTGATATGGCCTACAAGTACCTACGTGGAGAAGAGATTTCTGATAGTAGAGGGCTCTTTAGCAGAAAAAGGCATAAGAAGATCCAGTGGTCAGAAGCTGAAAGTAGGCAAATTCAGACTAGAAATAAGGTGCAAATTTTTAACTGTGAGGATAAGTAACCATTGAAACAACTTACCAAGGGACTGGATTCTCCATCACTTGAAGTCTTTAAATCAAGACTGAATGTCTCTTGAAAAGATATGCTATAGCTTCATTAGGGATGGGCAGGTATAACTTCCCTCTCTCAGAATCTCTTATTTCCTGTGTAAGCGATGACTGGTGTGTATGCCATCAGTTGTTTCACTTCAAAGTATGCAGAGATATTTACAGGTGATGTGATTGCAGGCTTTCCCCTGGGAGTCCTGCACCAGCTGCCACCTGTTTGCCATAGAATAGATCTTTTGAAAAGGGAAGATGACAACAGCTCTCAGAATAAAGAAGTAGGAAAGATAGACTACTCCTGCAGCGTAGGTGGGGACTGCTGCAATACATAGTGAGGAAATGACATCTTAATACTGACTTGCTGCTAATGTAGTTTTCATTTCTCTCTTTAGTTACCTCGGGGCTGCCTCTCCCTATGATGCTGTTAAAGTGCTGGCAAAAAAAGGGGATGTGGCATCCCTTAAAACAGCTGCAGAGCTGGCTCAGATAGTTGGAGAGAAGGATCTGGGGACAACATTTTCTTTCAGATGTGCTCAGGAGCTGCTGTCGGCCAGGAATTGGGTGGGAGCCCAGGAGGTCCTTCAGCAACAGGAAAGCTTATTGGTGAGTCTGCTTCCCCCATAGCAAGAGATACAGACCCAGATACAGATACAGACCCAGTGAGCAACCACTCGCCTTGCATTAGAACAGCCTCGAGGTATTGCTATGATCCGACTGAAAACTCCCTTTGCAGTTCTTCCTGACTGAAAGGTTGGGCCCAACGTTTATTTCTATAGCACTGTGTATGTGATACTTTGCAGACATAAGCAAAGGATCCCTGTCATGGGTGGTTTGGAATCTAAGCTACATAGGTATGGAGGAGTGGAAGGGAGAGAGATGCCAGAACACATGAAGGGGGAAAACTGGACCCTGAGAGAGCTTTTTTGTCTTTAAAATAATGAGTTGCCATTGTTGAATTGTCCTGTGACTTTTTTTAAATATACACCTATGATCAGGTCTGCAATGGGGTCAGTAGTGGTAAGAATATGTAGCTCAGTATCTTCCTAAAAGATACACACCAGCTTGGCCAAGCCTTAATACAGGAATTAGTGGGTGAAATTATCTGGCCTGAGTTCTGAAGGAGGGCAGACTATATGATCATAAGGATCCCCTTCTAGCCTATAAATATTATCCCACAGGAGCTATGCTTGGAGCACGGAGCTTGTGAAACAAGCTTTTACTGGACTTACTTGCCAACGGGTTTATTCAATCTGCTCTCATATCGAAGGTTTCTCTTTATCCTCAGATTTAGTAACAGTTCAGTGCATTCTTCCATTTCGCTTGCAGGGACAAAGACTAGTTTTCTGCCTTAACGAATTGCTGTGCAAATGCCTTAGCGAAAGGAATCCAGCTGAACGGAAAAGCTGCTCCCTGCCCTGTTACCACAGCTGGGTTGTGAGGAACCAGGGCTCTTTCCTGGAGATGGTGAGCGAGGTGTGGCGGAGTGTATTTGGTGTGAATACCACTGAACAGGCCAGGACTGTATCTGAGCAGCTGCACAGTATTGAGTATCCTCCTGCCACCAGCAACACGCATCCCAAACAGGTATTTGTCTAGAATCTGTGTGTACCAGCACTCACACCTGAAAGTGGGGACAGGATGAGGTAACAAACTAGACCCTTGATTTTACAAATGCCGATCTTACGATTGAGGAGTTATATGAATGATTTTTCACAAGAGGGGGAGGGAGGGAAGAATCCCATAATGAAAATGTCGTCTGTGAAGAACAGGTCATCTCATTCTGGAGCCTTCACTGCTGTGTTGTGAAGGTCAAGAAAGTGAGGCAATGCCCCGTACTGCACCTTGTGCAACAAACGTACTGTAACTTTAAGATGTTCTGTTTTAATAAGTTTTCGATTTTTAGGAACTCCTCAATCTCCAATAGGGAAAATAGGGGTTCTACTGTAATGCAAACTCAACTTTAACTCTAGGGCTGGGATCACAACAGCACTAACCATTCACTGGCTGGCAGACTGGATTGGTTCCCACAAGCTGTGTATAAAGAGATGCTAGGAGAGGAAGAGTGCTCTTAGGGTTGAAGTATTAGATTGGGACCGAGGAGATCTCAGTTCAGTGTCCAGCTCTGCTCCAGATTCCCTGTGTGACTCTGGATGCGTTACTTAACCTTTCTAGACTTGGGTTTCCCAGCTGTAGAATAGGGGTCATGCTTGCCATTGTAAAGCCCATAGACCTACTTGCTGCTCTAAAGTGCTTTGGCCTTCTCAGCTGAAACAGGATATGTTCATTGTAGCAAAGTAAAGTGGGACATATGTTAAGGTTGGCTGGGGTTAAGTGATGTGTGTTGAGGGCTTCTTCTGGCGTCCTTTCACAATGAAAGCAACCTGCAAGCCTTGCATATGGCTCCACTTCTGTGATCTTGAAGACCCCTTCGTGGCTTGCAGCAAAACTCTGAACAAGGACTCTACTGTTTCCTCTAGCTCCTGTTCCATATCTCCCATGATCTGACCCTAGCAGCGCTGAGCCAGGAGACAGCTTCATGGGATGAGGCAGTGAAGGCTGTTCTTGGAGCTGTGACCCGCAGCTATGATGCCGGGAACTTTGTTCTTATGCAAGAAATCTGCAAGCTTGTCCTTCCCAGAGGTAAATCTCCTCCTTCAGTTTGCTGGCATTGTGAGCAGCTCTTCAGTGCAGGATCTCCACAAACTCCAGTCCCCTCAGTGGGCTTTGCTAGATCTCGGTAGAACTCAAAAAAATGAGACATTCCCATTAACACATCCACACTCTCACGAGTTGGGCTAAAACGTTGTTTAAGGGAGATCAACTCGCCACCTTCAAGATGTAAACCAACCACTAACTGCCTGAGGTTAGGAAGAAACTTCCCTGTGACCTGCTTATTCTATAATTGTCCTCTGCAGGGTGATTTACATCGTCCTCTGAAGCATCTGGTACTTCTGGAGTCGGGATACTTTCTAAATGGACCTCGGGGATCTGCTATGGCCATGCCTATTGTATAAATTAGCTGCCAAAATATTGGAAGTTGTAGGGGATCTTTGTAGATGTGAGGAAGCTGTCCCTATCTGCTCACTGCACTTCAAAGCTAACTCCAGAGTGAATCTGGGGCCCCTGTATAGCCTTGCAAAATATGAGCACGGGGCAGTTCTGTGTATAGTTTTGGAGAAACCCTTTTAACGTGGCTCTCTTCCAATCCCTTTCAGGCTGTGATCACCTGAGAGACCATCTGGACAGCACAAACACTCAGAACATGGCGGCTTACCAAAGCTTAGAGGGCTTTGTGGCTTACGGGCTGCTGTATGATCTATGGTGGAACCTACCCAAGGATTCCCTTGTCTCAATACAGGCTGTGCTGGATTCTGGGCCCTGTCCTAGTGAACAGACAGCTGTTGACCAGAGCTACCTTACAGCTGTCTCTTCCCCTGAAGAAACTGCTAATCAAACT
This sequence comes from Dermatemys mawii, assembly GCA_007922305.1. Classification (NCBI taxonomy): domain Eukaryota; kingdom Metazoa; phylum Chordata; order Testudines; family Dermatemydidae; genus Dermatemys; species Dermatemys mawii. Next base: position 16,625,868 of record ML677358.1, on the reverse strand, counting down.
GCAGCTGAGATGGAAGGAAACCTACCCAGTGCAGACCATAACAGTAGGTCAGAAAGCATCACAACAGCTAGCTTAAGCGATTTTGGAGAGAGGCAGTTGAAACTGAATGACTATAAAATGCTGCTTTCCGAAGTACATGCTGCTTTGCAGAACACCCAGAAGGAAGTGTCTGAGGTCCAGCAGACTTTGGCAGACATGATCCGCCAGCACCAGAGGAACAACCTCCAGGAAAGCGTAAAAGACAGCACACAGGAAAGCAAGATGCATATGAGCTCCGAGATCGAACCGGACAGGCTGGTGCCCCCAAGGAGCCCGAGCCGGTGGTAGGTTTCAAAACAGCGAGATGTTGAGTAAGATCAGATTCTGCTTTCTTGGTTTGCAGTTGTTCTGGCCTCCAGCTTAATTCACTCATTGTACCGGTCCTGAGAAACTAAAATCACTGAAGCTGTTCACAGGCCATTTCAAAAACTTGAACAAATGAGAATTCACGTCCGATGGCAAAGGATTGTCGGAGAGCTCTGAACTGAACTGCCACACTCCTAAGCTTACTGTAGATGAGTAAATGCCCTTAAAATACAAAATGCCTTAATTCTGCCCAGCTTAAGCAGTGCATTACAAGGGCAAGAGAATGGAAAGGGCATGCTGGAGAGAAGAATTTCTGTCTCTCCATTGGTGCGTGATTTAGAGTTCTATGTGCCCATATTTGCTTCAGTTCACCCATCTCCCCTGCTTTGAAGGTGGGGACAGTACACTTAGGTAAAGCAATTGTTGTAACATATATTATATTCTCTTGACAGTAAAGAAGAAGCAAAGGAACTAGTTTCCCTGCCTGAGCTGATGAAACAGCTTACAGAGGCAAACCAGAAATTAGCACAATTTCCAGAGAGTTTAAAGGTAAGGTTTAAAATGGGGTAGAACAGGTCAATAAAATGACAGTCTTTGGTGCTTGCTAATAAGGTAGTTTCTTGGTCAAAGAAAATAGCACTTCAGAAAGTAGCACTGTGCTACTACTGCGCGCTCCAGGTCTGCAAGTTAACGGCCTCTGACTCTTCTGTATCAGGAAAGCAGCAGGCTAGATTTAGGCTTGACCAAGTGTTTCATCACTACGCTACCTGATGTAGGTAGAGGGGCAAAGTGCTGCATTATGCCTGGATATATTTGTTGTGCCACTTTAAAGAGATAAGTATCCCATAACGTCTTGACAGGAGAAACCACTTCACTGCAGTCCAAAAATGAATGATAGACACATGGCAACTTGCCATTGGCCCTAGTCACAACAGAAAAGTTACATTAAGTCTGATTGGTTACAGTCATCATTTCCTTGGTTAGACTGTTTGCACTGAACCTGAGAAAAGGTTCCTGGGCCACACATGAGTAGCTTCTCTGGTTGGGTGAGGTGTTGTAAAGTGTTGTGATGTAATTTCCTCCTCAAACATGGCTTCTTTAGTATAGTTAGGAGGACTCTGAGGAGTCTTCACACTAGCTAAACTTTGAACTACACTCCAGTATGAATCTTTCATGTGCTTTTAATATATTTCTTACTAGTTATGATGATTGTGTAAGAACATAAGACCAGCCATACTGAGTCAGATGAACCGTCTGTCTAGCCGCGTATCCTGTCTTTGACAGTGGCCGGTGCCAGATGCTTCAGAGGGAATAGAACAGGACAATTACTGAGTGACCCATCCCCCGTTGTCTAGCCCCCGCTTCCGGCAGTCAGAGGTTTAGGGACAACCAGAGCATGGGGTTGTGTCCCTGACCATCTTGGCTAATAGCTACTGATGGACCTATTCTCCATGAATGTCTCTCTCTTGTTTTTCTTTTGAATCCAGTTATACTTCTGGCCTTCAGAACATCCCCTGGCAAGGTGTTCCATGGGTTGACTGGGCACTGTGTGAAGAAGTATTTCCTTTTGTTTGTTTTAAACCTGATGTCTTCATTGGGTGACTCCTGGTTCTTGTGTTACATGAAAGAATAAATAACACTTACTCACTTTCTCTACACTAGTCACAATTTTAAGACCTCTATCATATCCCCCCGTATTTGTCTCTTTTACTAAGCCAAACAGTCCCAGTCTTTTTAATCTCTCCTCACATGGAAGCTGTTCCATATAACTATCCCTTTTTGTTGCCCTTCTCTGTATTTTTCCCAATTCTAATGTATTTATTTTCAGATGGGATGATCAGAATCACATGCAGTATTCAAGGTGTGGAAGTACCATGAATTTATGTGCAGGAATTATGATTTTTTTTTGTCTTATCTATCCCCTTCCTAACAGTCCGTTAGCTTTTTTGACTGCCACTGCACATTGAGCAGATGTTTTCAGAGAGCTATCCCCAATGTCTCCAAGATCTTTCTTGAGTGGTAACAGCTAATGTACATCTCATCGTTTTGTATGTATAGTTGGGATTATGTTTTCCAGTGTGCATTATTTTGCATTTAGCAACACTGAATTTCATCTGCTATTTGTCACCCAGTTTTGTGAGATCCCTTTTTAAGTCTTTGCAGTCAGTTTTGAACTTAACTATCTTGAGTCATTTTGTTTCATCTGCTAACTTTGCTACCTCACTGTTTACCCCTTTTCCAGATCATTTCTGAGTATGCTGGACAGCACTGGTCCCAATTCAGATCCTTCAGGGACCCTGCTATTTACCTCTCTCCACTGTGAGAACTGATAATTTATTCCTGTCCATTGTTTCTTATCTTTTTAACCAGTTTCTGACCCATTGAGAGGTCCTTCCTCTCATCCCATGGCTGCTTATTTTGCTTAAGAACCTTTGGTGATGGACCTTGTCAAAGGCTTTTTGAAAGTCTAGATGCACTATATGCACGGGATCACATTTGTTGACACCCTCAAAGAGGCATGATTTCCTGCTACAAAAGCCTTGCTGATACCGTGTTCATCTAGATGTCTGATAATTCTGTTCTCTTCTGTAGTTTCGACCAGTTTGCCTAGTACTGAAGTTAGGCTTCCCGGCCTGTAATTGCCAGGATTGCCACTAGAGCCTTTTTTAAACATCAGCACTCCATTAGCTATCTGGCAGAGGCTGATTTAAGCAATAGGATACAGTTAGTAGTTCTGCAATTTCGTATTTGAGATTCTTCAGAACTATTAAGTGACTGTCATCTCGTCCTGCTGTTCAATTTATCAATTTGTTCCAGAACTACCTCTACTGATACCTCACTCTGTAACAGATTTGTCACCTAAAAAGACTGGCTCAGGTGTGGGAATCTCCCTCATATCCTCTGCAGTGAAGACAGCTGCAGATAATTCATTGAGCTTTTCTGCAATGGCCTTGTTTTCCTTGAGTGCTCCATTAGCACCTCGATTGTCCAGTGGCCCCATTGATTGTCTGGGGGGCTGCCTGCTTCTGATGTACTTACAAAAACTAACAGCAAGATATTTTTGTCTTTTGCTGGTTGCTCTTCAGATTCTTTTTTGACCTGCCTAATTATACTTTTACAGTTGACTTCCCAGAGTTTACGTTCCTTTCTATTTTCCTCAGTAGGATTTGACTTCCAATTTTTTAAAAATGTCATTTCGTCTCTAACTTCCTCTTTTACTGTTTTACTGTATCTGACTCTTTCTTTCAAGATAGTGCCACTCCCCCACCAGCCTGACCTGCTCTCATTCCTGGATATTTGGTACCCTGGTATTACCATATCCTATTCATCATCATCCTACCACATTTCTGTGATGCCTATTGTATCAATATCTTCATTTAATACAAAGAACTTGAGTTCAACCATCTTTGTAATTAGACTTCTTGCATTTATAGACAAGCACTTAAAAATTGATCAATATTTAGTTGTCTGCCTTCCTTTGGTGTAATTAAATGGAACTCTCTCATTTGACTGTTCCTCTTCAGCTCCTACCTGTTCTTTTATCAGCTTCTATCCTCTCTGCCTTTGTAGGATATAAAGTACCCTCCTTAATAAATCCTCCCCTAAGGGATGTTTCTGTCTTGCACACCTGTGCGCTTTCCCCTACTCTTTAGTTTAAAAACTCCTCTGCCCTTTTTAATTTTACGTGCCAGCACTTTGGTTCTGTTTTGGTTTAGGTGGAGCCCATCCTTTCCATCTTGACTCCTCTGTTCCCTATAAATCTAAATCCCTCCTCTGAACACCATCATCTCATCCATGCACTGAAACCCCGCAGTTCTGCCTAACTGGCCCCATACATGGAACTGGAAGCATTTCAGAGAATGCTACCATGGAGATCTTGGACTTCAATCTCTTACTTAACAGCAGCTTCTAGGATATCTCTCCAACCTTTGCCCTATATCACTGATTCCTCCATGTATCATGACCAGTGGTTCCTCTCCAGCACTATACTTGAGTCTGTATTGATGTCTCGAGAGATCTGCACCTTTGCACGTGGCAGGCAATTCACCATGTGTAAACAAACAGTTCTCACTAACTCAGCAATAACAACAGCTTTAATTAGATGATGAATTAATATGTGATTTTTAAAGTATCAGTTTAAACCCATGTGTGCGTGTCCTCATCCCCTACCCTTCTGGATTCTGCAGTAAAACTAGAAGGCAGCCGTTCTGATCCTGAATAAAGGCTCAAGGAGGAGGAAACAAACCTGTCTAAACACAAATATATTCTGTACTAGAAAAGGGAATGCATAAAATTGCAGCAAGATTTGCTTTTCCCAAGTGCTCTTCCACTTTGTACCACTGTCAGCAGTATTTCCACAGATGGTTTCCCTCTCCCTGAATTACTTTACATGCTAGTACCACCCTGTTTAAAGAGTAGATAACATCTGTGGTTCTCTTTGCAGGTCTTCCCTTTCCCAGATGTGCTGGAGTGTGGCCTGGTGCTACTTCACATTGGATCTCAGTGCCCCACAGAGCTGAGTCCAGAACTGCAGCAACAGGCCTTGGACCTGGTTAGGAAATATGGCACAGCTAAAGTTTACGAAAAGATCTGCAGAAAGTTCTTAACATAAAGTTACATTCAAGCCCAGCAGCCTGAGTTACCAGCAGCCACTCCAGGCCAGGGCTGTACTGTTCTTTTTGAAGTGAAGGACACTCTCTGTGGTCACCATACTTTGGAGGATGCTTCGTTCTAGAAAATGGAGTATCAAAAATCAAGTTCAGATACAGACTCTCATTAACTGTCAGTTACTGTCCCCTTACGGCTCCATAATTAATACCGTGATTGTAAAAAGGGAAAGCTATGGCCCTTTGCCTTTAATATATACATCTTGCCTAATTTGCCTTTTAAAAAAAAATTTGGGGAGGGGACACACCCGAGAAGCCCTTGAATTTACGTACACATTTGTAACCAAATTGGACAGCTACATCAAAATTTTGGCAGTAAAAAGGTAGTAGTTGCTATCTACTTTAAAGAGGAATAACTATTTAATTTTAAACAACCTACTACTTAACCCAGTTTGTTGGGGTGGGGGTGTTTTTCTTTCTCTTTGAATAAAAGTCTTACATTTTGAGCTTTGAATTTAATTTGAAAAGTGGTTGGGGAGAAAGGAACCAGAGGTTATTTTTAAAGTGTATTAGTATTTAGCTGACAGGTTTTATTCACATTGTACCATATGCTACTTTAGGTTCAGTTCTGTCAAACAAGAAGTTTTTATTGACTAAATGAAGTCTCTTCATGTTCATCTTAGGGTAAAGTAGGTGTGGCAATCTTTTGTGAATGTTTGCTGAAGAGGAAAGTAGATTCCTCCTGTTGCTACATTGATGGAGTATATTTAGCCCTAACAATAGTTCAGGTGGGAAGTAAAAATCAAGGCTTTTGGTCTATGTAATCAGGAAGTGTTAGAGGTAAACTAAACAACTGTTGATCCTTAATATTTCATGGACAGCTCGTCTCAGGATTCACATAGGGCTTTGCTTGTCAGTACTTCCCTTGAAGCCCAGAAAGCTGAGCAGCAGCATGAGGAAGTTTTGCTGAGTCAGAGTGCAGCATACAGCTCAAGTAACCCCTGTAACTGAGACCAGCGTGTGTTCAGAGTGATTGATTTACATACATTGTGCAGGTAGGGCGAGTAAAGCTGGAGCATAGGGAATGCACCCCTTGTTCTAGTCCAACATGTAAGTTTGAGTTAAAGGAAAAGCAAGATAGAAGGGAAGGTGTAATAAATACTAAAGCTGCTTTAGCAGAGATAAGTAGAAGCATATTCCTTACGCTAAGGAAAAGATGAGTTATACAACTGAAGTCCCAAACTGTGGTCTGATGAACCCTTGTGGGTGGTCCATGAAGAACTAGATAACCCTAGAATAGCGGTTCTCAAACTTTTGAGAACCGCGACCCTTTTTTGCGTTCCTGAACGGTGAGGCAGACCCTTGTGTGTCCGCCGAAAAGCTGCCAACTTGCTTCTGCATTCGGCAGCTTTTTAGCGGACATGCCGAGCATTCCCAAGAGCGCTCAGCAAGTCCACTGAAAAGCCACTGAATGCAGAAGTAATCAATTCAGAGGCTTTTCAGGGGCGGCAGGTGTTCCTGACCCCCGGTTTGAGAACTGCTGCCCTAGAATCATGTTGCTTGTGTGAAAGGCAAGTTGCCTGAAAACCAGAAGAGGGTGCTATTGCTCCATAACAAAGTCCCCTTTGCCAAAAGCAGAAGTAGCCATGCCTGGAGGAAGCTACTACCATCACCATAAGATAAAATACAAGGGAAAGAGTCAGCTTCCACTGCCAACTGGCCTTACCTGTTAGCAAGGCTCCAAAAGTGCATAGTATAAGAAAACTCTGCTCTGTTTCTCACCTTAACAGACTTGGGAACCAACAGCCAAACAACTACAGCTGCCATTAACAACCAGGCTCTTGCTTAAGTATTTAGAGCTGAGGTACAGTACCCTCTAATCAGGTGTTCATTCCCTTTTCTGAACTGTAAAATTCTCCCAAGATACAAACTAGCTGCCTGGAGATGGTTAATGGGTATCCCAGAACTGGCAAGGTGCAGCAGGTAAAGATCCATTCATTGTTGGATGAAGCACAGTTGTGGTGTTAGTCTGTCTGGTCACTGCTGCATTTACATGTAGAGAATTCAGAAAGAAAATAAGGTAGAGCTGTTAGTTGCTTCCTGTGAGGTGCTGTTGCAAGTTCAATAATTTCAGTAAATATTAGAATGAAGTAGAAAGACCAAAAGTTATAACTGGTTTAAAAAAAATCTTTATTTTACAAAATTAAAAACATCAATAGTATTTACATGCATTTTAAATACCAGCTTATAACATTTTAATCATTGCAAAAAATCAAGAATTTTTATAAGCTTGTTAAAATGCAAGACTCAGAAACAGTTTTAATTTGCTCTGGACAAAAGTTTTGGGGTGTTTAAACATTTCCAAGCTGTTCAAAAATAGAGGCGTGTACTTCTAGAATTTCTAATTTTTTTAAAAATCAGGATTGTGAGCCTCCTACCCTTGGGATATTATCTCTATAAAAGGGAAATCTAATTGCTTTGCCAGCCTGTTAAATCACTAAAATATAAAACTGGAGCCACTTTTTACACATTTATGCACCTACTGAACTTGCTCATGCTGTAACGAAAAGGGTAAAAACTTCCACATTATCAGGTAATACCAAGTACTGTAGCTGAAGTCAGCATCAATTTTGGTCCAAACTGTTACAAATCTCTTCTAGAAAAGGCAAACTTCTAGGCCATTTTAAACAATTGCTGAACAGTATTAATACTGAGATAATAGATGAGTCTTACAGGTGGGACACACCTCTCTGGCACAACAGTCCTAAAAAAAGTGGGAAATTGTACAGAATTAGGAGCTATGAAGGTGGTCACCTCAGCTCCACATACACCATGTCATACTGTTACCAAGACAGGTCTATTCGAATGTTTTCACTCCAAGGAAAGTCCGTCTTACATTATCCTGTCCCAAAACTCTGCCATGAACAAGGGGGTCATTTCTACAGAATACCAAAGATAAAAACAAGCAAAGGGTGAGGAGCAGATGTCACCCTTGCAGCCAACAAAACAATTTAAAATAAGCTTCGTAAAGCACAATCTGCAAATGAGTTTGTGTCTGATTTCACTGGCATTTCAGAACCTCAGTTCTGCTGTACATTCTGGAGTAAAGTCTTCCTTGCAGATTCAGTACATTTTAAAAGGAAGAAAACAGAGGTATATACATTGTCTCTCTCTTCCGTCCTTGGTACTAAAAAGATGGCAAGTCACCAGTGCTGGCATTGTTATAAATTCCCCTCTAAGTCTGAACCGAAATGAGGAGCATCTTTTGTCTTCAGCAACTCTCTAGTCCTCATGCCAAACGCATACTGTTGGACATAATTTGTATGAGAGACTGCTGGAAACAGTTTAGCACTCCAGCTGCCACGCTGGGACCATGTCCTGCTGAGTGGTATCCAGTTATCACTGCTGCAAGTTGTTGATAATAGCCAAGATGCTCATCTTCTCCTGGGCTGTGTCCACATCCTCATTCTGTTTCTGTGCCACTCCTGTGCCAAGGCCATATAACCTCCCACAGTACTTTGCATCATCAATCGTGTCCTCAAAGAACAACTGTAGAGAGAAAAAATATTTCTCCATTTCTTATAGTGCGTTTGACCCCAAAGTACAGCTCTGTTTAAATGCTACCCTCCACCCCAGAAGTGGCTGCAATCAACATACCCACAGGGAGGAGGGGATGGGTGGAGAAGAAATTTTTGCCGACGCTACCAAGTCCCACGACTGCTAGGCTAAAGCCTAAAGGGCTGACAATAAGGATCCAAAAATGAAAGTGCCAGGGAGGGAAAAGTTGGGCCATAAACTATGTTCCTCCTCATCTTGCTGTTGGAGGGAGGGGAGGTACCCAGGGCTACCTCTTTCATTCGGAAGAATGCCATTCCTGTGAGCAGAGAGTCTGATCCTGCCTGATGCTGTCGTCCAATTCGTTGCAAATCCAGCTGATCTGCAACTTCTTGAAGGCCTCCCTACAATGAGAAAAAAAACACTGATTTAATAACCTGGAATTGCTCCCCTCCCAGTGCTACCACATACCATGCTTCCTCTAGACATGAAGATTAATGGCTGCCTTTAGAGTTAATCACAACTGATGTGCCAATACTGATTAAAAAACAAAAGACAGCCTGAACTGAGTGACAAGTGCTAGGTCATCTGAGCACCAGAATGTCTGAGTTCTCAGTTCAACATCACAGAAAGAGATTGAAGATGAATAGCCCCAGAGGGGCTAAATATTAAAGCACTTTGCAAACATTAATACAGCCTCAGGGCAGCTGGGAAGTAGGTACATGTTCTTCCCATTTTGTAGACAAGGAAAGTGAGGCAGAGAGAAGTTAAATATTTGCCTAAAGCCACATTGTCAGAGTTAGGATGAGAACTTGGGCACGCCAGTGCTCAGATGACATACACAGGAAACAACAATTCAGCTCTGGGGAAGGAAAAAACTCTGGGACTGGTAATCCAAACAATGCTTGGAAGTTGATGAGCAGATTTCAGCTTTTAGCAGTTATCCGAGTCATGCAATCATTTAAAAGGAAAATACTGATCCACATCTTTTCAGAGAGAGGACAAGTATGCCCAGTCTCAGCAGGCGTCAGAAATAAGTACTCTATGAATCCTGTGAACTATTCCCTAACTGATTAGTCAAGAGAGCAGAGGAGGTCGAACAAACCTTTCTGTCGTGTATATAGTGCCACTAAATGGCTACACACAGCTATAGCCAGACGAATTATCCCTCACCACCAAATTTGAAAATACTGTATATCTGCAACCAACCCCTATTTTGGCTTATTACACACTTTTGTATAGACTGTTATAAACAAGGCAAATCCCAATATGTCCTTAGCTCAGCACAGTTACTGACAAGAACTAAATACCTTAAGGTTTTTACAGCTCTTCATTAAGTATTTGACATCATAGATGGACGGGAAGAAAAGGTTCAAGATATGGAAGAAATCATGTTCCTCCTCTGGAAGCCTGGAGTCCGTCAGCAGTTTCACCATGTAGCCAAAGTCATAGCCACTGAGAGAGAATTGTGCAAAATCTGGTAAGTCAGCAGCAGCCACAACCAAAAGCAATATCCCCTTCCTCATGGTGATGGCTCTCTATTGCATATCATTCAGACCCTGACATCTCAGCTGCTTATAAAACCTTCACTCACTTCCCTACGTGGGAGAGTAGGGCTCACCTCAACCACCTACCTCAAGGTAGGACCTCCTTCCACTTGCTTGGTCTACACTAGGATTGTACAATGAGATAAACACACAAAATAGCTATATTGTTGGAAGAAAAATACCCTTTTTCCTAGTGTAAGCTTGGCATCGATGATTGGAGCAATGTGCAATAGGTAATGAGAAGGCATAAAGCCTCGGGTTCCATGCCTTGCATCCTCACATTCGTGAGGGATACTTAGGTGAGCAACAGATGAGAAAGTGGCTGTGCTCTTAAGTAGTTCAGGAGGCCAAGTGCTAGATGGGTAATTCAGCTACACAGACCCTTTCCTCTGTCCAGTAAACATACATATTAATGATGCTCATAAAAGGCAGAAAGCACCACTGTAGTAGGGTCAGAGAAAACAAAACCTTTAGTTTACAATGCACATGAGTTAGGAGTTTAATAACCTATTCCTTATTCTTTTATTTCAGTTTTCTGTTAACTCCTGCTTTCAAAGGGGAAAAGTTTTAAAAGTTCAGAGTTTGCCAGCACTGGCTACAATCAGGTTTATGTAGCTCAAAAACTGAAACAAGAGCGTTATAAATTCATCTCCTTAAAATCTGTGTTTTATTCATTAAGATCGAAGATTATTCATTTTGCTGCTTCAAAATTCTCTGATAAGCAATGCATATTCAATTCCTCTTGCACCAACCTGTGAAAGGAGAGCCATTTCACGTTGTCGCAGAGGACCACCCCTGAGGTCATGAGCAACTCTGCAAAGTGCAAGGTATCAATCCCTTCATCCTCATGCTTCTGGAACTGCAGCCCAGAGTTTGCAAGGAGGTCTATGGAATCCTGTGAGTACATATCCTCCCTAAAAGAGAGAGGCAGTTTTGCGTTAGATATGCCGATCTGGCAGGCTTATAGCTGAAAAGAAGGATTCTTCAAATACTTCAGTTCAAAACACTAGTACAGTGCCTGACAAACGACATCACTGAACTGTTTTTATGTCTCAGTGAACTTCATATCAATTCAGATTATAGGCAAAAATCTTTTCTAAACTGCTGATGCTGCAACTATCCATCTTTCTGGCTTGTGCAGCACCAACAATAGTGATTCTGTAATTGTAACTTGGTTATTAACTCCACTGCTGATGTCCAAGCCAGAAGAACCCACCTTAACTGTGTTAACACAGCTAAGCAGAAGCAAAACAGATTTTTGTTACAGAAGTGAGCAAATGTGGCTCAAATACAGTCAGCAGAGTTGAGAGAGTAAAGGCCATTGCACATCTCCAATGCCATTTGAGAAATCAAATTGTATTTTTTCCACTCCTAATTATTGCCTATTCTGTGGCTTCTCAAACAGGACCAGGAAGGTGGAAAAGGGATAGATCACCTAGAACTTGGCAGGAATCGGATTTTCTATTTCACAAGTTAATTTTTTTCCCCCATTCTGAAACAGCACGAGAACAAAAATTTGGAAATTTCCCATAAAATGAAATCTCAAAACAAATGTATTTTGGGTCAATCAAAATGTTTAATTCGTATTGACATTTTTATTTTAAAAATGTTATTAAAGAAATATCAAAACAAAAAGCAGTTTCCAAAAAGAAAAAAAACCAAAAACATTCCATTCCAAAAGTGACAAACCAGAACATTTTGACATTACTGAAAGGCTTTGTGTGTTTTGTTCAAAATGAAATGTTATTGGAACTGATGCATTTCTGCAAAACGTTTAGCTTTTGACAAATTGCAATTTTCTGACAGAAAAACATTCTGTCACCAGATTTCCAGACAGTTCGACTATTGGGCAGACCCACCCTTTCTTTATGGCTAGATGTGAAAGGGTCCTGGAATACATTTCTGCTGTTACATGGAGTCATGATATGGAGAAGACTGAGAATCACTGTCCTGTTCCATTTGACAAGATTAGCTACTCAGCAGCACTAATGGAGTTTGGTTATTATTTCTTGGCTTAAGTCACAGCGTGTACTCCAGCACAGCTCTGGGAAAAGGCAAAGATTTTAAGTGTTGCAAAACCAGAAGACAGAGCAGATCTGTTACTTCTGGACGATGGAGTTTAAAGTAAATCATAACCTGGAAGAGTCTTTCAGTTTCCAAAAAGTAAATGTAAGGTACCTCAAGGTTTGGACCTACACTATCTGGTGGTACTGTCAAGCCAACATCATGTTACGAAGCTCAGATCAAGAGAAAAATTTTAAGGAGGCTTTGACTTTCAGGAGTATTACAACATCTTCCATGGTGTCAGAAAGGCTCACAACTTGGTCCTTTTGTGCTGAGATCTAAATTTTCCTGGTGCCGCCTCAATTGCTGGCAATGGACACGATGAAACATGCTGTTGCCAGGTAGCCATATAATGGGAAGAGCGGGAATAGTGGTTTGTTCTCTGACTCAGAAGACTTACGTAAGATTGAATTTGAAGTTAAACTGCCAGGTATTGATCCCAGAAGGATATTCTCCCTTCTCATTCGTGAAAGTTAGGCCCAGCTGGATGATTTTCAGGAGATCAACATTACACCGAAGAAGTTGATACTGATAATCTATGGAGCTGCGGAATTCACCAATTGGCCTCACTACAACTCCTGGAAACTCTGTGTCCTAGGAAAAGGAGCATGAAAAATTAAACCTGGATTAGCAGCAAGATGCACATTGTCTGATACTAGCAGCTCTCAATACTAAAACTTCCCACCCTATTTTTTATATAATATTTACAAAATTACAGTATTTGCTTTATCAGCTTTTTCTCAATGCTGTTTGCAACACAACCTTAAACCGCTATACAGCAAACAAGAAATCCATATTTGTCCCCCTTAGCAGTGCAGATGCAGTACAGTGGGCAGGAAGGAATACTAATCCATAAGATTTTATAATATTTAGAACCAAAAAGTAAATTCAGACAGGATGAGAGAATAAGGTAAAGAAAACTTCCACATAATTCAACCACCCTGAACCTAGAGCGATAGGTCCACATAAGAAATTTTGCCTACCCTTAAGATTTACCTACTTTTACAAATTAGTACATTAAACAAAGGTTAAACATTTGTATGAGGGGGGTAAAGAATACCTCAGTTAAACAGCTTTTACAGCACACTTTAGAGATCCTAGGGGAGAAGTGTGCACACACAATCCCATCAACACTAACAAATATAAAATAGGTTTTATACAGACTGAAGAATATTGTAGTAAGATGAGGCCCTGAAACATAAACCCTTGTATCAGAGGCCCAGTATGAGGCCTAAGGCCTGAGCTAAAGTAACGGTCAAGACTTTGCTAACATAAAGCAAAGTTAAGCTGTGAGCTAGAGGCAGGCTCTGCTCACAGAAGTTGGCAAGGAAAGGGCTGATGCTGCAAAAGGACACAGATCTAAGATGTACCAGAACACTGGTACAGTCCATACACATAACAAGGAACAGGCTGACCCCTCCCAAAGAGACTGCCCCAGGGTCGTATTCTTATACACAGGTACAAACAAGTTACACATCACTCCTGACATATTGAGGAGTATCCCCTCTACGTAGTAAGGTGCCGCCTCTCACCTTGTACAGGTTGGTTCAAGCAAAACAACTCTATCCATCATATTACCCTTTTGCCCCTGTCTTTAGGAGGGGTCAGCCTGTTCCTTGTTATGTGTATGGACTGTACCAGTGTTCTGGTACATCTTCAATCTGTGTCCTTTTGCAACATCAGCCCTTTCCTTGCCAACTTCTGTGAGCAGAGCCTGCCTCTAGCTCACAGCTTAACTTTGCTTTATGTTAGCAAAGTCTTGACCATTACTTTAGCTCAGGACTTAGGCCTCATACAGGGCCTCTGATACAAGGGTTTATGTTTCAGGGCCTCATTTTACTACAATTGTCTTTAATCTATTCTGGGCGCACATACTCAAAGTGATATTATACATCACATGATCCAAGTATTCCTATGACTCTTGTATTACCAAAATGGGATATTTTTCAATGACTGTATACTACCATATTAAAATATGGGGGGTAGCTGATAAATCACAGGATTCCCACAGCTAAATTGTTCAAGCATTTAATCTCAGAATTTTACAGGCGCTCCTATCCATAACAAAACTTTCAGTATGGAATGGTAACACTTGGGCCACTGACATGATGCAACGACCACTCCATGTTTTTGTTTCCTAATCTCTCTCTCCATTAGTAATAAGCAAAATCACAATCTCTCACTTTCTTTTTCGTTTTGGTTTGGAAATCAGGACGCTGGGAGATAAATTCAGGAAACAAACACTCAATACATTTACACTCATTTCCTAACGAAGCATTTTTCTTTTCTTTGCTGTGTTTTCGAAACCAGCACCACACACCACATACAATATACTGCTACTGATTTAAGCATTGGTAAAGGAAAAGTACAATGGTTTTGATTCTTCTTAGGGAAAACTGCTGTTTTACTTTTACTTATCAGCCAGAAGGCTAGTCTGCTCACAGTTTTAAAGTCAAATCCCCCAATTATATTTAATAACTAGAACACCTGATGGACAACTCATACCCTTTGAATAACTAGAATAAAACTGGATTAAGTGAACAAAAAGTTTAGAGAATGCTAAGAGAAACTGCAATTTTAGATAATTTCTATATTATCCACAGGCCTCCATTAAAAAAAAGAATCTTTCTGTAGTGACAGTTTGTTAGCTCCTGCTACTATTCATTTATCAATGGTGCCCTTTCTTTCCATTTATAGTGTTGCTACATATATCTAGAGAAGTTTTTTTCCTCCTGGAATAAATCCTTTATCTCCCCAATATCTACTAAAATCTATTTTATATCTGTTGACCACGTTGTCCTAAAAAACACTTTAAAAATCAGCACAGTGGTGGTTGTGTGATCTCCCAAGCTGTGGCAGATCAGCATTGCTTGTGGGAGACACTACTACTAGACAACACTCCAGATGCCCTAAACTGATAAGAAACTTCTGCATGAACAAAGTGTAAAGAAAGAGGGACATTAATAATGGAGAAAATAATATACGAAAAACAGTTTAACTGGCCAGTAATGTTTTTGTGTCTTCTACTATTATTTCAGATTTGTGGGGTAAATTCCATCCTCAGATATGTTCATGCATCTTCTATAGTCTAATTTAATGGGAAATGCAAGAGTATACAAGAATTTAACCTTATGTATTTGACAGTCTCTTCCGCAGCCCAACATCTCCTTTCTGCCTGATTCTACAATGTCAATCATGCATGTGAGACACCAGTTTGGACATGGAATTGTCATGTAACAAATTCAACTTAAGTTTCAACTTTGAAAGCTCAAAAAGGAAGAGGTTATAGATGGGAAAGGAGGAAGCTTCTGCTTCAGCAGCTTTACGATTCATCCAGAGGTGTGTGCCTTTCAGTGGTGATGGAGCTGATTCACATTTACACACTTGCATAGTGGGTGCCACTAAAAACTGTCTCTTTTCTGTGCCACAGCATATATGCAGCTACCTTCAAAAGGCAAATATGGCTATTGATGGTAAGTATCCCATTTTTAAGTGGCTACCAGTGTACTCAGAATTGAAGTGTGCATCTGTAAAGGAATTTGGATACCTTGGGGTTTAGAGATGCCAAGTGAAGCTAAAGGTGTTTTTGTTTTTTTGTAAATACTGTAACTATGACATATGTCAAAGTAAAAAAATACAGCTTTGTTTTTTTGGGTTTTTTTAAGGTCTGAAAGTTCCCCCTACAAAACTCCCCTCCTGAAACTGTTTCTCAACAAGATTCTTGGATCTTTTAAACAAATTTATCTGAACAAGTCAACATGAGATTCTAGCCCAAATCATTTTGTTTCCTATAAGGCAGCAGTACCTGGCCATTATAAAAGGCGAGCAATCCTATTAGCTAACAAGTTGTGACTTGTGTGCCTGTTGCCAAATACCAGCATGAAGCCAATATGAACTAGCCATTCTAAAGAAAAATATGCTACCTACATTAAAAGCTTAAAACCAACTAGGCATCTTAATTATTTCTAAACTCTATTATATGAATGAAATACCACATTCCTATTTGTTAAGCATTAACAGATCGCAGCTGCTCAATGTGGCCTCAAGCTAGACTGCATACTTGTGTGATTTCACAGAAAATCTACATAAATGTAAGCAAGATATTGCAGGAAGACCATATATTTTTTTTTAAAAAAAAATCAAGTAAAGTTTTAAATGCCAAGCAGCTTTTCAACTGTTCCCCCACTAACTAGTCAGCTTAAATTGACCTTAGAATACACTTATATTTACATTCAAGCAATCAAGCTACTCGCATTGAAATTCCTCAGTTTACTCAGGTAGGTGATCATTGAAGTACAGCATATTTACCATTGCAATGTAGCTGTAGCTGAGAACTATTTCTCGAATTTTCCTCATTTCTTCTTCCAGATTGTTTGCCCATACTTCACAGATAACCTGACTGTTCTCCACAATTGCTGCTGGCATCTTGCAGGAATTGGAGTAGAAACACCTGATGTCAAAGTCGGATGGTAAGTAGAGTAGTGTAGAACCTCAATCTGTGTAACCTAATCGGCACAATGCAATAAGCACACACATACATGTTACTTTATATTAATACATCTCGACAAATAGATCCAACAACAGTAAGTTAGAATGGCACATTCTTAGTTTGGGGCATCAGCTTCAGCTGGCATACTTGATTTACTAAACTAAATTCTTTCCTGCTTTTAGAATATTCTTGCAATAAGCAGTAAGAGAAAAAAGCAAAACCTGTTTTAAATTGACAGAAGATTGGACCACTAAGTCCAATTGATAGAAGCCAGTCTCTCTCCTTTTTTTAGATCTGCACTCCATCTATAAGGCCCGTTTCTACAAGCCTAAAGGGAACTAATACCTTAGTTTTCTACAGCTTTTGCAACAGTGTTGTTTTGTTAGGGCTAGCAAGTAAGAGCAAGTAGCTCCCTACTACATGGTTATTGAAAGATGTGTGCTGCTCTCTGCTTCAATTCCCCAAGGCCTGTCCTACAGAGATTTTGTAGAAGTTTATTCCAGTAAGGAGCGGGCTTTTATGCTGATATAGTTATATCAGTACAACCTCTAGTGTGGACAGTTATAACAGTAAAGATTATTCTGATACATTTATTGAACTAAACACATTGGTATAACTGCACTCACATTAGGGGATTGTGCTGATAGTTAAAACAGAATGAAAACCATGTGTAGACAAGCACCAAGATTATAGCAAGTTACAACATGCAAAGCATCTAGTTATTTACAGAAGTTGCAGGGAAGCTAAACAGTCCACCAAAAACTTCATGAAAGCAGATGCTGATCAATATTGTGTTACCTGCCAAGGAATTAAACTTGTGTTAAATTGATCATCATCAATATGGGCCTTTTGTTTCTTGCCAACTCTAGTTTTCCCAGAATTTCCTTAGTGCCGTGACAGATAGAAGAGGAAACATACCACCCTTGAGATTATACTGTTACCATCTTTGGCTTTTTGGCAGCCTATAAGAGACGAGATACTATCTGTGCCTCGTTATTGGTGGGCAGGTCTCCACGTAAATGGCATACGTGTTGGCAGCCTCAGCCAAGCCTCCGAGCATTTCTGGGCAGCTCAGGAATGGGAAGTTTGCATCTACTGCTTCCAGTGCAGTCTGCCACCAGTCAGAAGCACTGTGATTACTGTCTCGGGGCTCCTGTTCCCGAGAAAGAGGATCTGGGGCAAGGCCTCCACCCAATGATTTAGCAGCAAGCGGGAGAGACTCTTTGCCTGGGCCTGTCTCAGGAAGGGGCATATAAATGCCCTGGGGGGTGGGATGGGGGGGAAATCAGGGCACAGGAGGGCAGCCCTGGACTGTGGAACAGCCCCCATGTGACACTTCTCACAACGGAAATCAAAAGGCACAAACATACTCCAGAGGCGCCTTCCCCCAGCTCACCTCCCTCACCCCCGCGACGGCGCCCATCACTAGCCATAGGGGACAATGGCTGGTGGGATCTGATCCTCACTGCATCCTTTCCTACCCCACCTTCCCCCTCACGGCCCCCGCCCCGCCTCTTCTTCCCCCTCATCCTCCTCCGCCCTCCCCCCCCATAGCTCCCCTCAGGGGGCGTCTAACGGGCCCTCCCCCCCACGGCACCTGCTCTCTCCGCCAGGGCCGTCTCCTCAGACAGAGAGCGCGGGCTGGGGAGGGGAAGCTGGGCCCTGAGCCGCCACTTCCCGCCGGCCGCTCTAGCCGCTCACTCGGCCTTTGCTCGTCTGCTCCTGCCCTTCCCCCCACGGGCGGGCTGGCGGACCTCGCCTGCGCAGCTACGCTCGCGTCAGCACTTCTCGCGAGAATCGGGGCGGGGGGGGCGCACCGCTTACTGCCTGTGCGTACAGCTCAATGCAACGGCGCGAGCTTCGTGACGCGATTGGTAGGGCGGCAACAGACTGCCCGAGTGCGCGTGCGCAAGCGCGTGACGGCAAGCGAAGCGTCTGGATCGAAGTGCGCATGCGTAAGAGGAAACGGCCACTCCGGCTTCCGGCAGCCCCTTTTCAGGATGGGTGTGGGCCCGGGCCTTTCCTCAGCGCTCCGCCAGCGGCGTGGCCGGGCGGGCTCTTGTCCTGGGCTGGGTGGGAAGGACCTCCTAGGGGGCGGGGCGCCCATGACTGGGGCGGGAGGGGGCAGAGCGGAGCCTACAGCTGGGGGGTCGGGGGGGGGGGCGAGTGAGCGACCCGGCCTGGGGGGAGACCTCGGGGCCCGACCCCGATTCCAGGTGGACCCGTGGGGCCACAGGGCCCGCTCCGCACAGCTTCCAGCTGGGCCTTGGGGTGGCAGGACCCAGTGCCCTATAAAGACCATAGGAACGGCCCTAGTGGATCAGACCAATGGTCCGTCTAGCCCAGGAGCCTGATGCGTCGTCGGACAGTGGCCAATGCCACATGCCCCAGAGGGAATGAACAGAACAGGTAATCATCAAGTGATCCATCTCCTCTCGCCCATTGTCAGCTCTGGCAAACAGAGGCCAGGGACAGCACCCCACTGCCCATCCTGCTTAACAGCCATTAATGGACCTTCCTCTATGAACTTACCTAGTGCCTTTTGGAACCCTGTCACAGACTTGGCTTTCACAACATCCTCTGGCAAGGAGTTCCACAGGTTGACTGTGCATTGTGTGAAGAAATACTTCCTTTTGTTTGTTTTAAATCTGCTGCCTGTTCATTCCATTTGGTGACCCAATAGTTCTTGTGTTATGAGGAGTAAATAACACTTCTTTATTTGCTTTCTCCACACCAGTCATGATTTTATAGACCTCTATCATATCTCCCTTTAAGTTGTCTCTTTTCCAAGATGTAAAGTCCCAGTCTTATTAATTTATCTTCATACGGAAGCTGTTCTATACGCCAAATCTTTTGTCCCCCATTTCTGAACGTTTTCCAAGTCCAATGCATCTCTTTTTGAGATGGGGTGACCACATCTGCACTCAGTATTCAAGATATGGGCGTATCATGGACTTATATAGAGGCAATATGATATTTTCTGTCTTACTATCTACACCTTTCTTAATGACTCTCAACATTCTGTTAGCTCTCAGCTGGGGCCCTGGGGGTGACAGGACCCAGTTTTCCTCTTCCCCCAGATGTTAGATGGGGCCCTTGGGGCAACAGCCCAACATGAGGGTGCTCCCAGCTCACAACCAGCACCTCTCTTGGGTACAGATCCATGTCACTCTCCCTTTTGATTGGTTGTCCGGGCTGCGCAGTACCCTGTCTACACTGAATTCCCAAGCAAGCCAGGGGATGTCTGTAAAGGAAAAAACCCTCATGGGCAGTGAGTCTCAAGAGCCAAGGTGAGCTCATGTGGGCTTATTCCAAAATGTCCCTGTTTATGTTCCTCTAAGCAAGTACATTTATTCTTAAGGTGAAAAGTATCCCACAGAAAACATACTGAAATAAGAATCTACACATATGATAATCAGCTTACCAGAGATCACCTGTCCGCCCCAGTAAGGGCTCAGGCAGGTGATCAGTCTTTCAAACCTCGCCAATGGAATTTTCTGTGGTCACAAATGTATAACAGCTTTTAACTCAGAATAAGCACCTCTGTGAATCACTCCTTTATACAGTTTAGGCTTCTGATCTTGTCCTCTTGAAACAGGTGAGCAGCAGACAAAAGTCCCTTCCTGGGAGAGGGGTGCAGCTCCAAAAGTCGGGGGTCTAGGGGTAGATAATTTGCATTCATCTCCTCCCAAGTATTTTCAAGGAAACCCATTTCAAAATTCAATCTTGTCTGGACCATTATTTTAAATGGAAGCTCATAATACTCTCCAGGGTTTATGTTAGTCATGTCTCCCTCTTAAGAAAGTTACATACAATCCCATCATAGTACACAAACAGTTGCATTTTTTACAATGAACTCATAAGCTATCTAAACTTAATTCAATAAGGTTTGTCCAGGATATTTTTATATATGTCTCAGAAACATCAAAGTGTGGTGGGCTTTGCCCCGTCCACTTAGGAGCTAGCCCCATGGCAGCCCATCTGGATCTAAGCACAACCAATAGCTACAGGAGATCCCAGTCTGATCAGGGTATTTCTGTCTGTGCCAGGATTCCTTGGAGCTTACAGGCCCAATCCCAAGCCTGCTAAAGTTCATGGGAACATCATTAACACATGCATGCCCAGCAGATCCAGGTGCCAAAGCATAATTCCTGCCCAAGAGGACTGTGCTCTCCATTGTGCCTCTGGTTTTGCCGCTCTAAATTGGATTATGCTTGAGTCTGTCTCCAAGTGAGATACCTGCCTGTCTGCATCTGGCTTTACTGAAGGAGCAGAGGCCCTGGACTGACAGGATCCATGGGTCTCACCATTGTTACAAAACGTAACAGCAGTTGCTGTTCTCTTCCCACAATTCGGGGTTAGGTGGCTCCTTTCCTCTCACTGAATCTCAGATCAGTCCCTTACTTGGACAAGTTTCTGGAATTTGTTTCCTTTCACGTCAGTTTTATTTCAATATCCCAGTCCTAACCTTGAACCCTTCACACAGACATCCCTTCAACCACTATGAAAGTAATTTATTTAACTATCACCTTCCAGCAAGTGACCTCTTCCATGTCATCGTATGCTCATGATGTCTATCTCAAACAAAGAAATGGAGCTTTTGTAAACTCAGTATTTATTGAACTTTGAGGTTTTTAGGGATTCAAAGTTTATCATCCAGATTAGTTGTTTTTCCTTCCTTTTGCTTTCTCAGCTGCAGCATGTAGCCTTTGAATTGCATGACTTATACATTACATGCACTATGTACTCCTGGGGGAATTCTGTGCCAAAAAGCTAAGAATTATGTGCATGATATTTTAAAATTCAGCATATTTTACTTGTCAAAAAACACATCATCCCACCAGTTTCAATTATTTTGGTAGTTTATTTTAAAATACCTGTCAGTGAGTAAGTCTGTAACAGTACAGACAAAAAAAAAATTCAGAAAATGTTTTTTGACAGATTCCTTATTAGGCATATAGTACAGATCTGAGTAATAATTCATTTGAACTACAATACAGAACTGTATTTCCTTCACCCCTCAGAAGTAGTGCAAAGGCTTGCGGGAGTCAGGGGTACTGAGGGACGTAATTGCTGGGAAGGAGCCTGGATGTGGGTGGGAAAAGTGTTGAACAGTTTTTTTGGGGTGGGCGGATTGTTAGGGAGTTGGGGATTCTCTCCCATGCAGACCCATAGCGTCTCCCATTCAGTCAGGCACATCTGCCCTGTCCCCCTGTGTCCCTGTATCCCCCCCTCCCCATGCGTCCTTGCACCTCCACTCAGCCACCCTTCCCTCCATGTATCCCTGCACCTCCACTCAGCTGCCCCTCCCACCATGTATCCCTGCACCTCCATTTAGCCACCCCTACCCCCTGTCCCCAAGTGGCACTGCACCCCCCACTCCCATTCAGCCATCACCCCAGTCTGTCCACCCCCAGCTCTTTTGAACCCCAGTCAATGTGACCCACTCCCAGAAGCCCTATGTGCCCTGTTCTGTCTTACCCCCACCCCCATCTCTTATGCCTCCTCTCCTGGCTCCATGGGCAAGGTGCTGTGAAGAATGCAGACTTTCCTCCCTATCCATGGCCGGCTGCTCTGGACTGTGAGCTGGCTGCCTTCTTGTTCTGGCACCATAGTAGTCCCTGGTGGGTGAAAGGCTTAATTGCAGCACTTCTCCAGCAGGATATATTTTCTGTGGAGAAAAAAAATCAGTAGGGCACATGAATTCCTTGCCAACACAATGGTGCAGACTTCCCCAAGGAGTAGGCTCTGCCAAAACAGAACCGTCACAAGCAGTACTGAGTGCATGTATGGCTGAATTCAACCATTGCAAGGACATAAGACAACCAATCTTTTCATGCAAATAGTTTCTTACACGGGTCCAAAGCTTTTCAGTAGCAGTAGTGATTTTTTTGTGATGTGGATACCCGTCCTCTGGGAACCAAACTAATTTCAGATGGGACACTGAATAGCCAAGAAAGAGGAAATGCTTTTGATTACTGTCAACCTGGATTGGATTCAAACTGGCAACTTGGAAAGTGAAAAGTCTTTATCTAGCCCATTACCAACACCCTTTGCCATCCAGTCCTCTGCTGGGAGAATGATTCACATGAAAACAATTTCTTCTTTAAGTGAGGAAAACACCAGCATCTGTAGACTTTGGTGAGATTCCAGTGGCCTTTCACCTACTTTTTCCTGCATGCAGGTTAACCCTGCCACTTCAAGAATGAGTCATAACGAAGCTCAGCTCAGCCACTGTCCTCACCCAGTCTGTGTATTTCCACTATTTGTGCTGTGTTTCTGCTTGTGAAATGCAGCAGCACTTCTCCTTGAGTCCA
This sequence comes from Dermatemys mawii, assembly GCA_007922305.1. NCBI lineage: Eukaryota > Metazoa > Chordata > Testudines > Dermatemydidae > Dermatemys > Dermatemys mawii. Next base: position 16,602,944 of record ML677358.1, on the reverse strand, counting down.
TGAAGCTCCAGGAGAAAAAGGAAATAGCCCCGCCCCGCCCCCACCACGGAGAAATTAGTGTCAGCCAGGAGAAAATGTCATTGAAATGTAACAGCAGTTTAGCTCTGAAATAAAGCCACAGCAAGTGGCTGAGGTACCAAGTGGCCCTCCAGAAGGAATGTGGGAATGGAGTTTGAAGAGCAGCCCTTGCTCCCAGAACATGGCTGGGTGAAAAGTGTCTGTGTGGTTATGAGTACAGGGGATTAGCCACAGACTATGGGACATTCATGATTCTCGTACTTGTGGAGCTCTCTGAGCACTAGCCACCATTAACCAAGAACCTGCTTGCTTGCCTTGCAGACCTGGCAGGGCTAAGTGGCCGTGTGTTGTGGTGTCTCCGTTTCTTCCTCATATAGTAAAACCAGAAAGGGTTGATGGAGAACAGCACCTCTCCTAGAGCCTGGTTAGCTGCCACACTATCTCCTGGAATAAGTTGCATTTTCTGGGACCGCACCTGCATGCTAAAAGTGAGGGCTGCCACCAGTTATTTCTTACCAGCCGTGCACTACCCAGTGCTCTCATGTACACTACAGACTTCACTAGGTGTAAATACAATTGTTAAGCACGAGGGAATCCCAATTTAATCTTTACTACGAAGATAGGACCAATATCATGCCATAGCCCTTTTAAGTCATTGTTCTCTAGGCCTGCTTATGCAGTGTGAGTGAACAGTCATAAGAACATAAAAACAGCCATACTGGGACAGACCAACGGTCCATCTAGCCCAGTATCCTGTCTACCGATGCCAGGTGTCCCAGAGGGAATGAACGGAACAGGTAATCATCAAGTGATCCTTTCCCTGTCGCTCATTCCCAGCTTCTGGCAAACAGAGGCTAGGGACACCATTCCTGCCCTACAAGTCAGACTTGTAGTGAAGACAGGGCCAAGGACTTAATCAGCGTTGCTCAATAATTCTCCCTGGTCCCAATAAATACACTTTTGACCTCTTCAATTGCACTGGTTTTAAATATGTGCGCTCAGGGCACTGGATGGGAGCAATATGCATAATCTGCAAATGTATTTATGTGTCACTTATGAAAACAAAAGTGAAAAGATTTTTAATGATGTAGCAAAATTACTTTTACAGCAAAAATAAACTTGAAGAACATGCTTCTGTCAATCTCACACTCGCTCTCTTTAAACTGTGTGAGTGAATGGGCGGAACAGTTGCCAGCACCAGTAATGACCTAATGCTGGCTTCACGTGACCTGCCTGGGAGGAGACAATCAGCTGCTCACTTATAGACACACCTCCCCTCCTCCTTTGCCGGAGGATGTGATAAAGGGACCGACAGCTGCAGTGAAAGGCAGGGAATTGAGTTCTTCATTGGGCTCTGGCCAGCGAACCAGGGTCCCCTTCTAGGCTGCAGCCAGCAGGAGGTGAGCAAAGAGGGAATAACCAGCACTTTGGGGCACAGTGGTTTAGACGTTCTTGATGGAAACTAGGACTGGCAACTCCATTAAGAGACTTATAGCCTGTTAGTTCTACAAATGCATTTATTTAAAAAAAAATAGTTCTGGCTTTTCAGAGTGGGGACTGTGTCTGCCGTCCTGTTTGGGCAGGGCCTGGCACATAGCAGGCAACACCAGAAGCACCTAAGCTAGCTCTGTGCTACCCTTAGAGAGAGGGTGTCTATTGAGCACCTTTTTCAGGTGTTTTCTCAGGTAAGTGGTTCCCCAAGGTGGCCAGCCTCTAGCTGCATCCTGTGGTGGCACAGACAGGAGTTGTCTCTTTTTGGAGGTGAGACTGTGGTTCCAGCACCTGACTCTCAGCCTGTGTTGATGCCAGAGAAGTCAGGAGCGAGGGCTAAGGGAAAGGAGCCGTGTTATGGAGTGAATCCATTGCCACAGACATGCCGAGTTATTCAGCTCCTGCACCTCTCAGCAGCAGCTGGGTCTCCAGCTGGTATCTGCAAAGAGGGCTGAATTGCAGGTTCAGTGTAATTAGAACAAGGCAGCTCTTCGGCCTCAGGTTGGAACCTAGGCTGGTAACAGTAAGGGGGGTGGGGGAGGATCAAACTGATAAAATACATTTGTGAAAAAGTGTCAGTGATACTAGAGTTTTTTAAAGTTTTGCCGGACGGTGTCACTGAACCTGTGCCTGGCCTGCCATGGCTTCCTGGCCGCCCAGTTCTCCCCCACCTGGGTGATGCTGAGCAGCAACATGAGCATCATGCTGGCACCAGCTGACAACCCCAGGAGAAGAACATCGTCAGGCAGCAGTGATTTGAGTGCTGGCACAGCAAAGCTAAGTGCCAGGGGAGCGTGATCCAGCTGCATGGTGTGAAGAACATCGTCCAGTAATTCTTTGGACGGAACCAGGGACTTTGGTGATGGACAATTCTGCAGCTTGCCTGCAGAGCTATACCCTGACTGCCCAGCTCACTGAGATCACCGGGTGCATGAAGGGCGAGCTGGGGAACAAGCCGATTCATCACAACTCCCAGCTAACAGAGGCCCTCAAACCGCCACATAAATACAGAGCAGAGCTTGTCCTGGATGGGAACGACATGGACTCTCTCCAGGGTTCAACACAGGTCACGCTGTTCAAGATGGTTTGACAGATGTACAAGGATGAAAAGCCAACTGTCTGCAAAGTTCAGGGGCTGAGTCCAGCTGTCTGAAGACTGAGTCTCTGCCTGAATTAATCAGCATCTGAGGGCTACTCCCTGCATGCCAGAACTTGGCACTGCACTTGGGGTGACCAGACACCCAAAGCCAGCCACGCATCTCTTTTTGCCTGGTGTGATTTCAGCACTGGGGCTAAGCCCAGTGACTAGGCAAGAGTAACATATGCTGCAGTGTGTGTAGGGGTTGTGGGGGGCGGGGGTTCTGTTGTGAATGTGGATGGGTATGATGGGAGAAAGGCACAAGAGGGTTTGAATCTGGAGCGGGGAATTCCAAGACTCCACGCCTGAAGGGTGCCCTGCCTGATGGGAGGGAGCCTCAACAGCTGGAGAGTTGGCTACTGGAGAGCCAGGTGTGCTGGATAGAGACATCTGGTCCCCCCGGCCAAGCCATCAGTGTCACTGGCTGAGAGGGGATTCTGAGGCTTTAAGAGTCTGTAAGCATGTAAGAGCATTGATGGTGCAGGAGTGACTTTCCACACCAAGGCATGCCCCAGGCCTCCCTCAGTGCGCTGCCACCTGGGCTCTGCGAAGCGTCAGCTAAATGAAATACGGACGATACGTTCTGTCTTGTGCTCCCCGGGCGCTGCCCCTTCCCTGAGCTGTCACCTGCTCATCTGACTGATGGACAGTCCAAATGAGGGATGGAACCCCCTGCACACTCTTTTCCGTCATGGCCGCTTAGCAGGACTGGCTGCAGGTCTGCAAGACCAGGCTCCAGCTTTCTCTTTGTGCTGTGCAGTCATGACATAGGGGCTGTGCCCAGGAGGGAATGAAGCTCGCATGCAGCAAGAGGGCCAGGAGGGCAGGATATGTTTGGTGAACAACACGTGCCCCATTTCCCATAACTGGTGCCTTATGCACATCAGTTTGCCGAAGCACTGATGGCGCCGTTCCCCCAGCCCACTTACCGTGCCATCTGGGGGATGTAACACAGAGCTGAGGAGAGCTGATCCTGTTGCACTAAGCCCTATGCCTCACTGTTTCTCTTTCTACCTGCTGTCTCGCCAACCTAATGTGCACTCACTTTTCTTTGCTCTGATTGTATTGGTGTCGCAACACCAGCTTTATGGGCCTTAGGGGCTAGGAATGGCCTGCCTAAAAAAAAATCTCATGGAGTGACTTCCTGGCCTACTTATGGCTTGGCTTGGGGTTTGCCCGAGTCTAGCCCAGCGAGCAGGTGGGAGGAGCTGTGATAAGCGAAGCTGGTGTGGGGGCTATTTGTATCGTCCGCCGGCGATAGCTGCACTGGGGAAATGTACCAACGACTGTCCCTCTCGCACAGCTGTTGTGACTTCACCAACAGTCTCCTCAGTAACACTTATCACGAACGTGGGAATTACTTTTCAGTGCAAAATTGTCTCATGGAAGCTTCCCACCAGAGACGCTTCTTGCTGTGGCAGTGCTGGTCAGTGGCAGATGAAGCCTGGATCAAAATTGTGTGTATGGTGGGGGGAGAAACTAGCCAGCTCTAGAGGGGCCAGCTCTGCACTCTGTTGAGCTCAGGAAATGTGCAGCCTGTTTAAATCTTGGCTTGCATGTACTGTGGGTTTCACTGCAGTAGATTTGGATTTGGCTAACCACTGCTGCCATGTCTGCTGAGCTCAGCTGATTGATAGCCGCTGCCCTTTGCCTTCTGTAGTGCTTTTGCAAGGTCTTGCAAAAATGAGGTTACGCTGCTGATCAGGGCTGGGCCCTTGAACTGCAAATCTGAGTCTGGCTGACCCTTAAAAGACTAGCATTTGCGGGGGGGGGGGGGGGGGGG
>ML677358.1:16549474-16598414 GCA_007922305.1 Dermatemys mawii | reverse complement strand
GGGTGGGAGAGGGCTGTCCCTTCTCATCCCCCCCACCCCATTGAGAGGGATCCACATTTCTCTGTTTCCTTCCAAAACCACTGCAAGAGGCGTGGCAGCAAAAACGTGTTCCAAAATGGTTGTGAGCAGAGACTTAGGGGGCTGCTGTGGACAAACCCCCCCACCCCTGATAGTCAATGCAGATATTCTGATGCCAAGGCACCTGCTGCCATTCCAGGCCAGGACATTCTCCTGCGTGTGCCTGCAAAGAATAGCACCCTCCTATTTTGAAACACTGTAGTATCACGTTTACTGCATAAACTGGATGCATGGGGGTCTCTTTTAATGGCTGGAATGGTAAATTCTGTGACTATGGTCTTGATGGTCCATAAATGGCTGTTGTGGAAAACCAGACCCACTTTGCTGGAATAATTATTCAGATTACTGAATGTTTTATAGACTTATTTTTTAAGTTTGATGTGATCATTAGATATGCTGATGCCCAGGACTTAAATTTTCATCATATATTTCCCAGAGACACCCCCCCCCCCCTTCTACCCCCGATGCACTGCCCAAAAGCCTGTGTGGCCAGGAGCTGGGGCATCTGCTGCAGAGAAGGGGTCTTGGGTTTTAGCCCCATGCAGAGGGGGCATGGCGGGGGTGTGTGTGTGTAGGGGGGTGCACCATGGCTTCTGCCCTGTATGTTTGAAAATATTTACTGGTGCTCTGCTCCACACAGCTCTAGCTGAATTTACGCCCTGGCTGTGCCAGAATTTTGCTTCAGGGGCTGCGGACTTGTTGCTGCTGGCTGGGATTGGCTTGGTTTTAATGACAGTGTCAAACATTTTGTAAAAGTTACTTTAAAAGGCAGATTTAAAAAAGTAAACCAGCCTCAGTTTCTGGCACCTTATTTCAGGTCAGACTCTGCTATGGCTGCAGCCAGCTGAGAGAGCTCATGTTTGTGTGATTGACTACAACCTGGTTTATATGCCAGGCAATGTTCCCTCTAATTTTTGACATGCCGTGTGCACAAAAAATGTCTTCTGTGCAAATTTTTGTGCGCATGGTGCTTCGCTGTGTGCGCAGGTTTTAGGATCTGTGTGTGCATACACACACACGCACAGCTTAGCGGGAAAAGTGATGCCAGGGCAAATTCAGTGTCCGGTAGCTTCATTATTTCTTTGTTTAGTGGAATAGCCCCAGCCCAGTGGCATATGTCACTGTTCAGTAGCTGCATCCTTGGCCATCTCAGCAAAAATGGTATGTAGTATGGGGTTGGGAGCAGAACAGGATCTAGCTACATTTGGCTTTTGCCTTTAAATGTAATAATAGATCTCCTAGCATCCTTAAGTCAAAGCAGAATGCTGTAATATGATTGCAAGCAGGAAGGACCTGGGCATGAGGCATACCAATGGTTATTTTAACAGTTCCCCAAAAGCTCAAGAGATAAGATGGCATTGGCCAATCCTGCTGCCTCTCCTCAGGACTCAAAGCCAACTTGCAATCTTCCCAGCCTTCTGACTTGTTGGCAACACAGTTCCAAAGGGATTTGAGCCAGCGGATCAATATAGAAATCCCAGCTACCTAGCAAGCTGTTGTGCATCAGGTCAGAGCAGTGCGGCCCTCCCTTTTCTACACCTAGCTCTCTAGGATCTTATAACATTGCCCATCCCCGTAGCATCTGAGCAATGCTCAGGAAAGACTCTACTCAGTCACAAAAGGCCATAGAACAATTTCAGTTAATATGTTCTTCATGGAGCATCCATTTCCAAAGGATTTGGTTTTTGACCATTTTCTTGTATAAAGGGCACAGAGATGAAGTGAAGGCTCGTAAAGAAATTGCTTTTTTAAGCATAAGCTTTTTATTGTACAAGCTGTTTCACTAAGGCCAGTGCGTGCAGCTGAGCAGATAGATAATATCGCAGAGATAATGGGGTTATATTTGGATGGAGCATAACAGCACAATGTGGCTTGATAAGTATATTACAGAGGGCAAAGGACCTTTTGCAAAATAAGATAATTTGATCCTGCAACAAAGATACTTACACTTGTTATTCTCACGATAGCAGGATCCTTCTGCTTGTTAGTCTGAGATACCAATCATTTAGTGTGTTTATCAGAACCATTAGAATCAAAAGTCATTTTCTTTTTTCAGAAGAGCCCTAGCTAGCAAACTAGGTGGCTCGGCTGGAAACAAACAGCATGTCGAAGATTTTACAGATTGGAAAAAAATAGCATCCCATAGCCCAGGAGGCAATGGGGAGTTTGAGTTCAGGAGGAAGAGGCTAGAAAATGGGATGAAATCAGTAGTTTAAAATCTAAATAGCTTCCTCTTATGATGCATCTTTCAGTAGCTCTTTTGAGTCAGCGTGTCACAGCTAGCTCAATCCGTTCACAATTCTGAGTTTTGAAAAAGCTGGTTCCCCACGTTTGTTAATACGAGCACAGTTAGCACACACTCTTGTACTCCTGCTAAGAGTCTGAGAGAATGGCTGGATTCTGATACCACCCCCTCCACAGTCACTGGGCAAGTCATTTAGGGCCAGCTTTCAGTGCTGCTGAGTGGCCATAGCTCCCACTGAAATCAGTAGGAGGTTTGGGCACACAGCAGCTCCGAGAATCAGCCTTTCCCTTTCAACCTGTCAGTAAGTAACACCCCAGACAGGGAAGTGGGTCTGATTTTGGACTATAAACCCTCTGAGCTGAAATCCTAACAAGCTTGGGGTGGGGAGAGGCATTAAAGTTTTACAATTTCAAAGCTGAAATGTTGTCATCCAGCTAATAGGTTGATTTTTGTGCTTGTTGGCAGTGTGGTCCTGTACCCGGAAGCTCTACAAAAGCAGCTCCCACCAGAGGGAATATTAGCATCATAAAGGTAATGCAACACCATGTTCTGAATTATTTATTTTGTCAGTACTGTGTGCTCTATGTAATGTAGCCTGTTTTCTCCTACCATAAATGAATGAGCCTGTCACAGACTATTCCAGCTTCCCCTGTGGATCTCGGGCTGTGGGCATTGTTCCAGCTTATGCTAAAGGGACTTGGATGGCCAGATCCAGGAACAAAGGCATTGAGCTGAGAAGCGCTACAGGACCTTCTCTACTAAACCATTGACTTTGGCTGTGCCCTGAACACAGACTGATCATTGTGTTTAATCTTTTATTGTCCTTGCCTCATAAACAGACAAAGCTATGCTGCTTTGTTCTTTGTTAATGACTTGTGTTGGTATTTTGGAGAACTTAGACCCGAATCTTGCAAGTCCAACAAAACTCCCATTAACTTGACTGCAGTAAAGAATGGAGGGTCCACCAGAAGACCAGTAAAGAATAAGGCCTTTTTCTTGGCTACATTGCTTAGTTCTAAAAGCAGGAGGAGTCAAATTCTGCCCTTCATTCCAGTCATGCAATCCCGTTAATAGCCAGGGGGAGTTAACCAAGGGCAGAATCTGGCTTGTTGCTTCTATGTATGGGGTGTTATAGTGTCTTTTATTTGCACATTGATGAAGACTCAGTGAAGCTGAGGTGAGATCAGTTGTAAGGAATATTTTGTGTAAGCTGGGAAAGGTTGGCCATCCACGAAATGAAAACGCCCCAGGCTAGCCCCGCAGTAGACACTGCACATGCACTGGAAGTACAAGGTTCCTCATGCGAGCACCTGACCTCGAGGAGCGCAAGGTAGTTCAGCTTTCGTGCTCTATTCAATCCTTGGCCTCTCTGCTGAGCCTGTCAACAAGGGGGCAGGTTAGAGCCATGGGCCAGGCCGGTTATGATACTGACCCAGGCCCAGGTGGTAGTTGAAGGGCCAGCAGATGGCAACGATTTTTAGTCATTGCCTCCTGGGCTGGATCTGAAGCAGTGACCTAAAGGTGAAAAGCTCCCTTTTTGTGTTACCAGTGTTTGGGGCACAGGCCCCCAGGGGCTGTAATTTAAGGGCACTGGGTGATCTATAGTTTTAATCCCTCACCCTAGTGCCTTACTCTCCTCTACCAGATTTTTTTTTTGTCCCAGAGGCCTGGGCCAGCCTCTGAACACAGTAATTCCAGACCTGTCAGGCCCCTGGGAGACAGCTGTATCATAACATGTGAAAACTTCCTTAAGGGCTGCTTTCCCATCCTCTTTTCCTCCCCCTCTCCTTTTTCTTTACAACTCCCCGTTCACTCACTTGCATCATTTATTATTTTAGATGAAGGGCGATGCTGCATATTCCACTGGGGGCTCACAGCAGAAGCAGGTAAAGACTCACAGCTGATCTCTCCACTGAAATGTTATATGGTGGCTTATGCAGGCTGAATGCCATGGAGCTTCCTCAGTAGCTCTTGGTGATGCTAAGTGAACAGTCTCCTCCTTGGCAGCTGCCCCCTGGACAGGGCAAAGCACTAGAGAACTTAGCAGAAGAAATAGCCTGGTACGAAAATAGATTAGATCAGGCCTGCACAACTCAGAAAGCAGCGAGGGCCACATTACTGCAAAAAAATCAGCTGCGAGGCAAAAAGCCCTGCCCTTGCCCCACCCCCATCTGCTTCCCCCCCACCCCACAGCTTGGCTTGCCCCACCCTTACTCACCCCCCACGGGCTGCACAATGAGCTCGTGCGGGCCGCATGTTGTGCAGGCCTGGATTAGATGAACAAATAAATTTTTCCCATGATGGCAGCTTCACAGATTCCATAGCTGACATTGATCTGTGGAGTGGGTCTGTTAAATTTAATTGCGGTCCTCTTTGATATGTGTGATGAAGGGGCAGTACTTAAACAAGGTAGTTTCTAGTCAAAGAGCCTCTTAATACAGATCTACAAATTGCTGAATTTCTGGGATTGAAACCCAGGACTGGTTGCTGTGCAAGAAAGGTTACGTTTGTAGATCAGGCCCTGGCTTGCAGCATAACCTTGGCAAATCACTTACACTTTCTGTGCCTCAGCTCTAAAATGGACAGTTTCCGGGGTGTTGTGAGGGTTTAGATTAGCATAGGGGACTTTGTGAGATCAGTAACTGGAAGGCACATGGCAAGATTGAAGTATTGTTCTGTTTATCTAGAAGCTTGCACTGCACTGGATTCAGCCCCCTGGGGGAGGTTGGCTGCAGCAGAGTTTTTCAGCCAGCTGCTATGTAAATCCCAGGTTTTATATAAAATGAAACCCAATTACCATCATGTTAGAATGCTCTAACTCTGCACTGGGTACCGTAACCACCAGCTAAAACATGCATCTGACAAAGTGGGTATTAGCCCACAAAAACCTTATGCTTCAATATTTTTGTTAGTCTTTAAGGTGCAACAGGATTTGTTGTCGCTTCTGCAGATCCAGCCTACCACAGCTACCTCTCCGATTCTTGACAGCTAAAGCATGTGCAGTGTTAACGAGGATGGGGCGATGCTGCAGAACGTAGCCCTCCCCACCACTGTTGTATACGCAGTGATACTCCACGGGAATTAATGGAGTTACTAAACAAACATGCCACAGAGATCAAAATCTGATCCAGTTGCCTCAAACCCACAACCTAATCCAGATCCAAACAATACCTGTTCCAGCAACCTCACCTTTCCTGTAGGACAATAGTGTGTTACTGCTAAGAGCCAAGTGCATTGATTTTTGATACAAGGTCGTAGGGTTCTGAAATTTTGACAACTCTCAGCAGGATTTCTTTAAAGGGTCCTCTCCCAAGCCCCTGAACCCAGGCTGATTGGCATAGTTTGATACAATTATGAGATGGGTTAAACCTTGGTATGGGTTAGTTAAAGCCTCATTGAAATTGATGGTTGTGAATGCTTCCTTCATTTTAAGCTACAGCTTAAGGAGAGTTTAGGGCCACACAAAGCAAGACATAATGGAGGCCGCCTAGAAATTAGCACCCTGCAAATGGAGGGTTCCACTGGGTATTGTTTGGGTGAGTGGAAAGAAAAAATAGGGTGCAGCCAAGCACCACAGACTCAGAGCAAGGCAGACTGCCAGACAGCCAAGCACGGTGTGGCCCTGGGAAAAGCCTAGAGAAAGGCTCATGGGTGTAAGCTGAGAGAAGCTTAGGCCTATAAGGAAAGAAACTGCTCCCTCTTGGTTCCTCCTCTGCTCACAGAAGCAGGACGCTGTAGATTCATGGCAAATAAACAAGATTGTGTCAAAGAAAATACTAGGTGTAATTATCAAGTTCTATTCCCAGCTGCAACCACCTACAAGGCCTCAAACTTTGACTAGGCCCCTTGGGCCAGAAAAGGCTAACACTACTTCACTTAGGAGTTGTCAGTGGAAATGACCAAAATTCTATCCACTTCCAGATAATCAATTCCTAAACATCCTGGAGCAGGAGCATTAGAGAGGCTGATGTTGTCTATTCCGGTTGGAGAGAAAGGCAGGTGAATAGGGCTGAAGGCTGCCTTATACCACACGTCTGCATTCATCCTAGTGTAAGGGATTACATTTCTCTGGCTGTTGCCTGTCCTGGGGCATTGCTAAGAGATGAGATGAGTAGGGCAACTAATGTTATTTAATTGTGCAAGCCCAATGACTGTGTTGGTGTTTTGAGCTATTATCTGTTCATCATAATGACCTATTACGCAAGAGAAGGGAGGAAATCACAGACCAGTTGCTACCTGGATCCAGTTTAAATGTGTATTTCTTTTACCATACAAATACAGACTAACGTATTCAGAAAGTCTCATCCCGACACTCCTAGTATCTGTGGATAGGGTTGATAACTTGGCTCTACTCAGTTCTGTAGAGTGCTGGTGACAGAAAACAAGGGACCCTTGATCTCCTGTGATTTAAAACACAGGCTACTCTATGACATACATGTAATCACTTCTGTTTCCTGCTCTCAGGAGAGGAATCTCTGGGACTCCATGAAGACAACTGGCTTTATATTAGGTACTGGCCTGCTGCTGTTTGCTGCCTTCAGGAACTCTCTCACATGGTAAGACCATTTACCTGAGAGCTTGGGAAGCAACATTTCAGGGGGTGGGGAGAGGAGACGGACATGATTTTTGCAATGAAAATCTAAACCCAGCATGTAATTCTTGGGCCCTTCTCCCCAGGCACTTGCAGACGTTTTGGGGGGCTTCGGGGGATTTCTGGCAGGCACAATGGGAGAAAGTGCTCCACCTGCTTGGAGGAAACGAATGGGCAATTTTCTTACTAGGTGAGTTGTTTTGAATGCCAAAGCTCGGCTGTAGGAAAGCCAGAGGCCAGCTCTCACAAAGCTCCGTGTACCAAAAGTGTGCATTGCCTCCAAATCCCTGCCATGTCTCCCCCATGGTCAGGCTCCAGCCAACATTTTGAGAACACCCTTTCCACTGCAAAGATTTGTAACCATTCAGGACCTCTGTAAGGTTCCATCCCTCCCTCACTGGGCACAAGGGAAATTACACCCCAGATCTCATCGGAGTCGTTATTGCCAAAAGGATAGAGGATAAGGCTACGCACCTTAGTCGTACTCTATCAATGCTGGTACCTGTAGTGCAGCCATGTTTCCTCCTGCGGTAATGTCTACAGAACACAGCCTGCTGCTAATGACTTGGTGGCAGGGGGCAAAGTGCCTTGTCCATAGTGCCAGAGAGCATGCCTGTCCTTTTAGCCCATTCAGGAGCGGTATCTTTGCTCTGAAAACCTTATGCTCGGAGACTCATTTCTGTACAGTGCCTAGTCCAACGGGGCCCTGGTCGCTGAAGTGGCCTCCAGGCACCACTGAAATATTAATCATTTCTGATGGCCAAAGGCTCCCCTTTCTTCAGCTGGCTCTGCTCTTCTCTCTCTCTACCACAGGCACGGGCATAGTTCCAATCTTTGTTTACTGGAGCTTCAATGGACTCCTGATGGTGGCAGATGTGACCGGAAAGCCAAATTTCATCACCCGTTACCGAATTCAGTTGGACAAAAATGACCCTGTAGGTATTTCTCACTGTGCCTGCCGCAGTGGATGAATAGCACCTGCATTTTCTTAGAGTAAGAAGAGAGGGCGAGGAAGAGCTGTCAGTCTCCTCCCCACCTACCGCAACACTCTTCCATACTGAGGGCTGGCAAAGTAGAATCAAGGCAAGAATTCTAGATGGCATGAAAATGTACAGGGGATAGACAGTTAGGGCCATGCTTGGGATACAGGTCATCGGCGCTCAGTTCCCAGCCCTGGCCCAGACGCCCTTAGGCAAATCCTTTCAGCCTCAGTGCCCCCAAGCTGTTAGCAGCAGCTCCATGACGAGAAAAATCTCTATGATGGCCCAGGTCTGAGTTAAGCACCTTAGACTGCGATCCACAAAAGCTAGCTGGGGGAAGAGGAGATGCCAGGTAGACACATGGCTGCATGTGCTCTAAGAGGCATTAGGAAGCATGAGCTGTAGCAGATATGCTTCCTCCAGGGACGGGAGGGGTTCTCCGGTCGATGTCGGTAATCCGCCTCCCCGAGTAGCAGTACCCGGGTAGAGAGAAGCACTCTTCCATCAACCTAGGTGCACAGACAGCAAGGGTTAGAGCCTCAACTTCACACCCCTGAGTACTGTAGTTAAGTCAATCTAGCTGCAGTCATGGGTGTGAAAAACCCACTCTGACAGAAGTCACTATGGTGACCTTATCCCCACTGTCAATATAAATGGTGTAACAGAAGAATGTTCCATCCCTAGAGCTAGTGTCACCTGGCAAGGCTGTGTTCCTGCCCCCTTAGAAGCACCCCTTCCCATCAGCATAGGCTACAGCTACACAGTGGGGTTATGCTGGTGTTGCTACTCCCGTGTAGTCGCCAAGCCTAAGGCTATGTCTACACTACAGAGCCCATGGCGGCATAGCTCTGTTGGCTTAGGCAGAGCCAGCATGATCTCATCCAAAACCATAAGCGAAGGCACCAGAAGTCTACATTAGGGGTTTTGTCCACATTGCTTGGGTATGTTGCCCTCCCACAAACACCCCCTCTAACCTCACAGTTGTGGTATTAAGCATAGTCCATGGCTAACTCACTCCTCCTTTCCCCCCTATTTTTGACAGCAGTTAGTTGCACCATGCCCCAGTATTTTTTACTACATGTGAAAGCAAAACATATACATCAGCGGGAGTCAATTGCTCAACTGAACAGCAGCTAAAATAAGCTGCTGCTGTCAGATTTCAGTGTTAACATCCGTTTCGTAAGTGGGGCAAGTTTCGTAGTCCGGGGCACCGCCCGGTCCAGGCAGAAAGCAGTTGGCTGCTATTCATATCACATTTGAAAGGTTTCTTCGTAACTATGTGGGCTAAAGAGTTCTTATAAAGTCATTTCAGTTGCTAGCGTGTAGTTAGGCAGCACTTTAAAGCAGTTCACAGTCACACAGCTGCATAATGGCACTGGCCACAGTCATCAACAGGGTATGGGGGATTAAATCAAAGAAATCACAGCCAGACGCAGGGAAAGGTTCTACCCCTTTCCTAGAGCCATGGGGCTGCAGGTTAAAGAATGTTACAGCTTTTGTGCAGGCGAGCGGAGACATATTCCGCTAGCACCAGGACTCAGACTCCTGGCCCTGGCAGATGACATCAGATTGCACACCAAGGTCTTCAATAAAGGTTATAGAAAGAGAAATGTCAGCCACAACCATTCAGCTATTTGTCCCAGGGGAGCAACCACGATCAGGAAGTCATGGGGAAAGCTGGAGGGAGACCAATCAATGGGGGATCCATCAACCCTGAGAAGGGTACCTGGCTTTTTTCTTGCTCCTCCTTGAAGCAAGATGGAGCAATTCACCCCCTGGGGGCTGTGGCTGAAGACGAGAGTCAGTATCTGCCACTGCCAAAAGCTGTCTTTCATAGCGAGTCCACGATCTCTCTGTAAATACCCACCTTTTTTGGTGCCTTACATCAGCGGGGCCGTGCTGAGCCATAAGCACAGGAGACATGCTCACTTTTAATTCCAGCCTTGGAGCTGCTCAGACTGGCAGGGGGAAGTATCCTGCTCAGACAGCAAAGGCTGATCTGCTGCTTGGTACCAAAAATGTGTTTGTCAGTCCTACCACTTGCCCCTCACCTCCAGGTCTGAGCTTTGCCCACAGCAGAGCCAGGCACTAGGTGGCCAGCGACACAAAGAATGAGAGTCCTGAACTTCAGGCAGATCAGCTTCTTGTTTATTTGCCTACTTGTGAAATTTGGTTCCAAACAAAAAAAAAACAATTTACCGCCATCCAAGACCTGAGTCCTGGAAAGGTTCCCTCTCCCCGGAGCTGCGTGGCTCCATGCTTAGCTTTAGCGGAGTCTCCTCTCTTGCAGGTGGACCCAGCGAAGCTGCAGCAGGCTGTTCACACCGTGCTGGTTAATCAGATTCTCATCTCTTCCCCCATGATACTACTCATGCTCCCCATCATGAAGTGGCGGGGACAGCCCTGCAGCGAGGAACTGCCCACATTCCACTGGTTCCTCCTGGAGCTGTCCATTTTCATCCTGGTGGAGGAAATTCTCTTCTACTATTCACACCGGTGAGCTAGGCAAGAGCACTAGCTGCTTCCTCCTTTCAGCTCCCTGAGAAACATGAGCCGCTCTGTCCTGAATTAGGACTGTGCCCTCAGCAACACAGCTCCACTGACCTTGGCCAGTCAGTGGCACCAGCTTTCCTTTGGGAGCTCTTGGTGGTGTAACCCTACCAGGGGCTGCGTTTAACCAGAGATTAGGAAAGTGAGAGGATAGAGATGGACCGGCCCACAGGCAAAGGGAGGGAAATGACAAGTTTATTTGATATGTAAGCTAGAATCTAAAGCACTTCAGCACCGGTGCTGCAGGAGGAGGCTTTAACTATTGCGTATAGGAGGAACTCCACACCGGCCAAAGAAAATCTAGAAAGAGAGAGTATAATGTCTATGTAGACCAAAAAGACTGAACTCCCTGGTCAACCATGACCTCCTATACACATGTAGAGCACCTGGCCCAATGGGGCCAAGCTCCCGACTCTTCAGACCTTCTGAGTGCTACACAAAACACAGTTGCAGAGTAAAGTCAAAGAAAAAACCTTACCTCATAAAAAGAGACAGGCAGTTCAACAGCAAACAGAGCAATTGTGAGAATACACACAGGCCAGGTGAAATCGCCCAAGGACACCTGGGTTCTCTCTCTGCTTCTGCCTTGACTTGTGAGTCCTGACGGCTAGCCCTGGTCTTTAATTCACTAGGCCACTTGGCTGCTCTAAAACTCTGGACATGAGAAACATATTGAGGATGTGCTCGGAGTGACATTGGTCTCAGGATTGACTGGATGACTTCATTCTGGTTCTCTCCATGCAGGCTTTTTCATCACCCACTTCTGTACAAGCGCATACACAAGAAGCATCATGAATGGACAGCCCCCGTTGGTGTAACCTCCCTCTATGCTCATCCGGTCGAACATGTGGTAAGTGGGCACTCTAGGGGTCACTGCCCAGCAGCCTATCAAGTAAACCCGACCCATTCCTATGGGCTTTGCATTTCCACTGGGTGAGGATTTGTGGAAGTGGGCGGCGTGGGAAGAGTAGCTGCACTTCAGACCCTTACTGTTGGGAGATGAAGCTGGGGTTTGTGGCGTCTCCAAAAACTGCTGTAATAGAAGTGTCTTGTGGCTCCTTGCACTGGGACTGCAAGCTTTTCGGGTAGAGCCAGGTACAACAGGGTTAATCTACTGGCAGACAAACCTTTTGGGAGCCAGGGCCTCCAGCAAGTTTGAACATGATGGAATGGGGCATCCTGGTGGAAGATCTTGCTGCATAGACTAGGGAAGACCCAGGTGGCCAAAGCTGGTCTGCTTCATTGTGAACTGTCCTAGCCCAACACTTGCTGGGCGGTAAGCAGCAATACCTGAGAGAGGGAGCTGAGATGTTAAAGCAACTTGAGTTGCAGTGGGAGTTAGGCTCTGTCACCACCTTTATCCCAGGCTCTTAGCGTTGGCAGAACACTCCCAGTGACTCTGCAATGAGTCTCCCACAGCAGCACTAGCTAACTTAATATCACACGGCCACAAGACCCCCAACTCCCACTATTCCACTTCAACCGAGTGCCACATTCAGCAGCAGCACCAGGCTCTAGGTGCCCCTGTAATAGAAGCAATAAGAGGAGAAGCCAGGTGCGGCCTTATGAACAGAAGGTTTGGGTGTGCATGCTCATGAGGCAGGGCTCGTGTCTGAATTCCAGTTTTCCAACATGTTGCCTGTGCTGGTGGGTCCGATAATCCTGGGATCCCATGTTACTTCCCTGATGGTGTGGTTCTGCCTGGCTGTTCTGGCTACATCCATCTCGCACTGCGGCTACCATCTCCCTTTCCTCCCCTCGCCGGAATTCCACGACTTCCACCACCTCAAGTAAGATCGTTGGACAGTATCCCTGCAGATGCCCCTCCCCCCATGCTCTCTAGGCTGGGTCACTCCCCATCAGTGGTGGAGACGGGACATAGCTCATGTGTGAGGACTAAGGGTCTCATCTCTACTCCTTTGGGACTTCATCTGCCCCACTTCAGTCTAGTTCACCTGAAGGCAGCTTGAGTGTGTCCAGCCTCCTCAACCTTTGTAAACAGGAAGCCCTGAGAGGTCAGAGCAGAGGACGGGGCCTCGGGCAGTTCCTGCTTTCTTAGCTCAGCCACTGACCTAACATGCAACCTTCAGACAAATCACTGACCTTTTCCTTTCTGTTTCATGGTCAGCTGAGCTGGAAAATTGGCTACAAAGCAAAAAGCCAAAGGCTGAGCCCGAGCTCAGGTTCCTTGGGTGGGTTAGACAGAGGAAAAAATGTCTAAGGTCCAGAGAAGCAAGCATTGCCTGGGCTTTCCTAGCAGTGATCTAGGGCATCAAGGACAACACACTGTGGAGCATCTTGCTGGCTGCTTAATTCCTTCTCTGTCCAAAAAGACAGCAATGGAAAAACCAAACATTCCTGCAGCTGAAAGGTCTGATACAGCAGGAACCAGGCTTTGCCTGGTCAAAGTGCTGTGCACACACGATTGTTAACACCCCAGTGGAGGTGAAGTATTAGCACCTTTTTATGAAGATAACACAGCAAAGCAGCGTTAGGCCTGCAGGTAGAGTCCCGAGGGAGGTCCTGGTTCCCAGAGCTGGGCTGTTCTCTGACCATGCTCCCTGGCTAGCATCACTTCCCCTTTCCCTGCAGGAACGGGGATGACAGCTCAGTTCCAGCCTAAGGACGGGGTGATCCCTGACGTATCAGCCAGTGCGTATCACCTCATCTTTCCACGACACTGATCATGCTGTATGCCAGGAGCATGGATCACTGGGGACATCAGAATCTATGGCATTGAGCAATGCTGTAGGGCCAGCTCACAACTTCCTTGGCCACAGGCATGTGTACAGGCAGTCAGGTCTTCCTGCAGCCTCAGGAGCTCGTGCCGAGGAGTTGTGGTTGTCTGGTGTAGAGCCCCTATCCACCGCTCCCAGGATGGTGATGGCTGCAAAGGCAGCCCGCAGTGCCTGGGGAAGGAGACACCCCTGGCTCAACCCCTTTCCTAGATGACTATGTAGCAGAGTGGACAGGCTCTGGGCTAAACCCCATCCAGTCCATGTGGGCTGTAGAGCCAAGGCTGGGAGAGCCAAAGTAAAGCAAAGCAGGTTTGGCAGGACTCTGATGGGGGAGACAGGCTATGGGAAGGGGTGAAAGGGAAGAGATCTGCGTGGCTTACCTTGTTTCTCAACTGTAACCTCCAGTACCATGTGTGGTCCCTCTCTGCTTGGCCGCCAGGTTCAATCAGTGCTACGGAGTCCTGGGGGTGCTGGACCGTCTGCATGGGACCGACACGCTCTTCAAGCGAACCAAGGCCTACGAGAGGCACATCATCCTGCTGAGCCTCACCCCTCTCACGGAGAGCATTCCCGACTTGCCCAAGCAAGCCAAGTGAACCCACCTCCCCCATGGCTTGCGGCACCCTCACAACATGGGGAATCACGAGAGCTAGGAACCATGATTATGCCAGATAATTTTCTAATGAGAAGCAGGTTATTGTTGATCCTACATATCAAAAACAAGGTGGAACCGTAACCCGTTGCAATTTGCACTCGCTTCCCTTCAGTCCTCAGTGCGCAGAGCTCAGCTCCACGCATCAGCTCTACAGCTGGGGAGCCTCTGGAAGTGAGCATAGGGTATTTTTAGTCCCTGGATCAGGCTACCACAGACTGCCCCATGCAGGTTCCCTTCCAGCCCCATGGAAACGGCAGCTGTTGGGATCTCCATTTCCTGCTCGAGGCTTTTGGGCCCAGGATGACCCCTCACCTGCACTGCATGGGGAGTCGTGGGGGAATTAGAGAGCATTGCACTCCATTCAGCCTGGCACTCTGGGCCTGGGAGAATCAACCCAAATACCCCATGGAAACACACTTGTTGAGACAATGTGGCCCTTTGTAACCTCTTCACCAGCACCATCAGCCCTGAGAGCTCAACTTCCCACAATATGGTTACTCCCCATACCTATGAAATAAGGGCTTCAAGCTTTAAACCATCACTGATCACCAGCGAGGGTCAGGCAGAAGCCACCCCTACACTGTACCATGCTACATTACTGAGAGCACTGGGTAGGTTTTATTGTTTTAACAATTAATACGGAGGCTGAAACCAAAATGCAGGTCATTGAGGGAACTTTCCAGGAGGGAGACTCGAGCTGAAGTCTCATTAGCACAGCCAGTATGGGCTGACTGCTCCATCCCACCGAGACTGACCTCACTTCCAACACGGCAAAGCAGGCAGAGGGAAACCCCTAGGACTGCATAAAGTTACACACGATGGAAGAGTTCCCCGCCCATCACTGTTCTCCGGAGCTGTTTGGTAGGGAGAGCTGCAAAACCCTTAAGGAAAATGGTCTCCCACTCAGAAAACCACCACACAAAAGGATCACAAGGAGCAGCGAGTGTCGTAAGTCAGGACTGAGGTGCAGTACGGGGGCCCGGGACAGGAACTAAGCAGTCCTACAAGAGCTGTTTTGCGGAGAGCTTTTGGAGTGCTTAGCTGCAGTGTACTTATCAGGTGCACCTTCACGAGTATTCATTCTACATAAGTGTTGGATCTGTAGCTCAGACCCTTACATCCCAGAGCAGGACTGAGAAGAGATTAAGGAAGGTTGCAGGGATAGGAGAGTCCATACCACACTGTCTTTTGAGGTTTTTATTTTTATACATTTTTTTGTATTAAAAAGGAAAAAGCATAATTACCACAAATTACAAAGGACTAAAGCATTACTAGAATAATGAATCACATCAGCCTAGAAAGCAGATACTCTGAATAATATTAATGATATAATACAAGCTCTCATTCAAGTATTTTACATTTTTTTTTGTCGTGGTTGTTTTTCTTTTCCTTTTAAATGGGATGATGATCCTAGCACGAGTCAAGATTATGTACTATCGACAGAA
The DNA here is from genome assembly GCA_007922305.1 of Dermatemys mawii. Classification (NCBI taxonomy): domain Eukaryota; kingdom Metazoa; phylum Chordata; order Testudines; family Dermatemydidae; genus Dermatemys; species Dermatemys mawii. The sequence goes on along the minus strand of ML677358.1, from coordinate 16,583,132 downwards.
GATGGATCACAGAATGGGTCGTATTAACAAGATTTTCCTCCCCAGTGATGAGTGGTCTGATAAGTCATTTAAAATCGGTCTCTACAATAAAATGCAGCTGAAGGTTGCAAAACACTTTTTCCTCTTTTGTTTTTGGAAGTAGAGGGATGAGGTTGGGACAGACAGAGCCTGGTTGGGAAGGGCAGCCAAACTAATTTCCCCTTTTGTTCTGGCTGAGTGATTGGCATCGAGACAAGAACACTGTCTCTTTATTGAAAGACAGGTTATCGACACAGCTGTGAGCAGTTCAGAGTGAGACCTGACACTGGAAAACCCTCTCTGCTCCAACCACGTCCAGTTACAGCTCACTGTCAATTTCCAAGTCGGAATCCGTGGGCTGGGGTTCCAACCCAATGACAGTACATTCTGCAGGGACCAATCAAGGCTGGGGTTGGAAAGGGAGGAGCGTTCGGCCATCCTTTCCCACAGGCACACAACACTAAGCCAGGAAGACTCCAGTGGATGAAGTGATACCAAAACCCCCCTCTCCCAGGGATATCATTGGTACAAGCCGACCTATTCTAACCTAGACTGATATTCTGGAGGTGATGAGAAGCGAGAATGTACCACTGAGGAATAAAGAGGAGGGGTTGGGGTGTTAGTTGAAATACATTTGACATGAAAGTGTCTATACAAACCAAAATGGATAGGTTTAAGCCCATGCCCTTTCATGCTCAGAGAGCTTCCAACAAGAGGGTGTGCTTGTCACAGATACGTCGGTCCTATGTTCAAGTGTCTTCAGAAAGTGAAGATGTAAACGACTCTTTGAAACGTTACCCCTAGAATTTTTTTTAAAGTCACTCCACCCAATCCACATCAGAGATGAAACTGTTTTCCAAAAAAACCCCACTCTCCTCCATTATTATAGGAACTGGAAATGAAAACTAAAAAAAAGTCAGTGAGGCATTTATGATCAAGTGTAGCAACCCCCTCTTATTAAGAGCCTAATGTTGATTCCAAAAGAAAGCAAGCTGACAACTCAGTCTCCGAGAAGAGAGAGAGACAGGATATAGAGCATTGCAAACAATTCGCTACATTTACGGATGTGTGTGTGTGTTTTTGCTTGAAAAAACAAAATATAGATCAGAAAGGTATTAACAGCTCAAAGGCTCCCCTCCGCATTGTTGTATTGTACACATACAGAAGTATGGCAGAATATTGAGGTTAATATGTCATTTGTTACAGTACAGTCAACCAATCAAAGCAGAGTGAGTGAATACAGAAGCTGGACAGAATCCAACAATTACAGAGAACCACCGGGAGGGGGAAACACGCCACGAGGGGCAGACAGAGCAGCAGCACCTAGATACGTTTTCCTTTAAAAAAAACCTAACAACCCCCTCACCTCTGTGCAAACCCTGAACCACAGTGTTTTGGATCCTGCCACAGCTACCTATATGCAAGATAGACATCCAACGTGCAGGGCTCCAGACAGAGATGCACGATTTAACAGACACTTCTTCCACCAGGGACGGCAAAGCCAACTGCACCCCCACTTGGGGGTTGTGGAGCAGACTTGGCTCTGCATTAACAGCTCCCTCCACAGCAAACATAGCAACCGCAAGCCACAGAACTGATCAGCACATGGGAGAACCATTCCTCTTTCTTTTAAGGAGGTGGGATGGTCAAGATGGACCATCCCTGACTAGAAGGGAGATCAAGTTCCTCCCGGGGAAAGCGGTGGTGGGGGAAGGAAATCAGGCCAATGCAAATGTCAGACCATCTGTTCTTCTCCAGAAGGGAAACGTATTTCAACAGCCGCCTCCCCTCCTCGGAGGCGGGTTCGGACACATGCAATCCTCTAGCTATAGATATATTCTACATAGCAGAGGTGGGTCTCTCTTGAGCTTTGGGAAGATGCATCCAGAGACTTGCCCTGTGGGCACCATGAGGCATGGCAGACTTCTGAGGTCATCCGTAGAATTCAGTCACCCTTCACCCTTGGTACCCACTAAGCAGGCTGTGGGGCTCTGTGCCTGTGGAGACATGCTAGAACTCTATGGAGTCAGCCCTCATCTGAACAGTGGTACCGGAGACTTGTACTCCCAGCGCCACCTGCTAGATTGTCCTCCCCTCTTTGGAACGCGGTGTACATTGTACACTGCAGGCAGTAAACAGCAATTGTCTCCTCTCCCACTAGATCAGAAGGTGCCTTGATTTATTTCAGTCTTCAGGACCACACGCAAGACGCAATGCAGCTGCCTCTCTTGGGTTCATTCTGACATCTCCTGCAGTTATCTGGGCCTCCCTCTCACAACAACATGCCAACACAGCAGATAATCACAGGGTCAAGTGTGAGCTACAATTCAACAGCATGTCAATCCTGAGCTGGGGCATAACTACTGGGATCTCTCCTGCAGAGGAGACTTGCTAGACCGGCCCCATTCACACGGACGACAACTGACAAACCACTGACTAAAATGGGAAACAAATTACTCTGGGGTGGGATTTGAGAAGGTGTCGCACAAAGACAGACAGAACAGCAAATTAATCCCTTTGGATCTCTGAAGCTCTCTGGGATGTTCCTGGGCACTTCTGCCATCCAGTGGCTCCTTTAGCCTGTTGATTTCAAAAGCAACCACTCCTCGAAGCGAGCCTGTTTCTCCTCATTTCTGGTCTTAGTTGTTCAGACGCAAACAACTGGTAAAGAGACCATGCCCCCCAGTAACAGAGACAGCCATGTCTCCACAGTCATTCCTCAATCTCCTCCGGGCTCTTCCCTACCACCCCATCGAAATCCCAGCACAACTGCAAGAGGGAGGGTTTGGCTGCAGCTCACAAAAGACTAGAGAAATTCAAAAGTCAAGTCTGAAAATCAGGGCTGACATGCGATCGCGCTGCACCTGTGAGTGGGGCTCACAGGGCCAGCGGGGCACTCCGGGCTATCCCAGATGCAGCAGAGTAAGGCGAGGACTCTGAGACAGGCCTGGGTGTGTAAATCATTGGCAGGCTTTAGAGGCGGAATATACCAGGATCGTGATTTGAGGGAACACCAAGTACCAGCCACTCAGTTCCCTTGGCTGGGCTCTAGCTCGTTAAGCAGCATCTCAGCGGTAGGGTCACCTAAAGCTGCTCTGAAACAACTAACATCTCACAACCCACCCACCCCCAGCAGCCCATTTTATGCAGTGCAACTCCGAGAAGCTGGTTGCTTTCGCTGGACAGGGCACGTCAGCAGCTCACGGACTTCTCGCTACCCGCCGCTGGCGATGCGCCACCCAATGGCAACACACACAGCACTCTGGTTGATCCATCCACCTCACTGTACTGCTGCGCTCCAGCTCCCCTCCCCCAGCACGGCTGGGCCTCCTGGTGGTAGAGGGCACCGTTCTCAGCTACTAAGCATGCAAGTCCTAGAGTCGCCCCCTGCCAGGACCGGTGCCCTAGTATGTGACGCAGCCCTAAATCAGCGGGATGCTCAGAGGGGACAGGCCATTGCCCTAAAGGCTGATGGGGGCAGCAATGAGCTGGGCGAGTCCTACTCTGCCCAGACAGCTGCGGGCCAAGGCAGCAACTTCTGCAGACATTCTTTCCGAAGTTCCTCGAGCAAGTTTTTCCCTGGCTTGCAAGGCCGGCGCACCCAGGAGATACTGCACAGAACACAGCAAAGCACATGGAGGCAGAGCATATTACCAGCAAGGTAAGTACCCCTTCCCCTCCGCCTTCAAGCCTGAATCCCGCAGTGCCTCGTTGCTGGGGCACAGGACACCTTGCGAGCTGCAACTTCCTTCCGCACCATCTCAGCCCCATCCGCTCCCCCACCCCCGGCTCAGCTTGTGCTCTGGAGAGTCCGAACGCACGCGCTGGGGGACGGTTCGCTCCCCGAAGCTGTCGCATGCTGCACCGGTAGGTCTGATAAATGCCTCAGTGGTGCCGTGGTTGGGCCAGCAAAAGCCAGGGCGTGGCAACATCTGCACAGGCTGCCTTGCCCAGGCTGTGCAGCGTGGTGCCTGCTGTGCACCCGAAGCGGGGGGCGGGCGGGGATTGAATGCACCAGTCTAACAGGGAAACCTGCTCTGAGACCACATTTCGCAGGCAGCCTCCTCAATGGAGACCAGCCCCCGGGGTCAGGACCTGTCCAAGATGGGTTCCTCAGTATCCACTTTCCTCAGCTGCTGGGCTGCAGCATTAACGTGCTCCGGGACATTCACCTTTCTCTCGGCTCCACGCCTCCCCTTAGCAGTGAGGAATCCGGCGCCTAGGGCCGGCCCCCTCCCCTCCCAGCGCTGCCCCTGCTTGTTGGACTGGTGGAAGAGGAAAGAAAATGACAGTGCACCTGTAAGTCAGTGAGGCAACAGCACGGACAGTTGCTGTAGCAGGAAGGACACTACAATAGTATATACATCAGCTTCAACTACTTAGGCTATTAAGTCTTGGATTAAGCTGCGGCAGCACCGCTCCCTCTCTGGAGCGGAGCCTACAGCCCACCTCCAAGGGAAGTGGTGGGGGATCGTGCGGCGTGGTTCGTCCAACGTCCCGCTCGGCTGCAGGAAGCGGCTCCGGCGTCTGTGTCCATGCAACCGGATCGCCCAGGAGCTCATCAGCCGTTCCCCGCAGGAGTCTCCCAAAGGGAGGCGGTGATGGAGGGGTCCCGCTGCTCGGCCAAGGGCTCTCGTCCCACGCAGACGCCACGCCCCGAGGCCACGTGAGGAAGTCAGGCAGGTCACAGAACTCCCACTCCACAATAAGGCAACTTTTTTTTTTTTTTTTGAACAATTCTTTTCGAGGAAGAAAGCCCAGGGAGAGCAGTCTGTGTAGAGGGGTTTTGGGGGTGTCAAAGGGAGAGGAAGAGAAAGCTCCTTGTAGTGCGGTCAGTATGTCTGCACAAGCCTGCAGGTTCTGTCCTCGCACAGAAGGCTGAAGAAGCCCATTGTGACGCCTGGTCAATGTCCTTTGGTTGACTTCCAATTGTCCATGATGGAAGGGCTAGTTGAGTGCAGGGAGACCCCCACCCTGGGAAATGGAGCTGGAGGGAGAAGGGACAAATACAATCAAGTCTTTCTGTATCGGTTGGGTTTTTGTTTTTAAACACATCCTGGTGTCCGGAATGGGTGACGTCAGCCGGGTCAAGGATGTCGGCGGCTCCGCAGGCCGACTTGATGCGGAACCTCGTAGCTTTCTGAGCAGGCTGCATAGCTGATCCAAAGGGATGCGTGTCGGGGGGGACAGGAGGGAAGAGGAGGGGCTGCGTAGCGCAGAGTGATTTTGGTAAATCCAGATGAACTTCTATCAATAATTTAAAACTTGATATATATATAATAAAAAAAATATCTCCCCTTCCCAACCCACCCAGAAAGAAGCTAAGACATGAAAGTGAGGGCGGAGGGGGCCGACTCCAGTCAGTGACAGACAGCAAGCAAAGGATCCTTTCTGGATTGGGATCGTCTTGTTTTCCAGCCACAAGAGGTTGTGTGCGTTGAAGTTTCCCCCAGCAGCCTATACTTGGACACCCACTTTCCGGCTCCCTTTCTGTCCCTCCCCACCACACTTCTCCCCTCCCCCCAGTCAAACTCCCCACCAACCCACCCCTTCCCCAACAGGAAGCAGAAGCTCCAGCTTCTCTACTTCCCCAGTGTTTGAGATTCCACAGCCACTGTGGCAAGAGCATGGTGGCTCAGGTTTTTGGCATCCTCTCTCGCAGGCTGGCTGGATGAGGCATGGGCCTGGCTGGATGGGTACTGGCTGACCGGCTTGCTGGAAGACTGGGAGGGGTAGCGCTTCCTTCCTTCTCCTCCTGGCGTTGACAGGAATCTCTTGTGACCACCTTCCTCTCCCATGGGGGGCTGAAAGAGAAACATTCCTGGCCTCAGAGCAGCCATCTCAAAGCAAGTTACCCCCATGCACACGGCTCCGGTCTTGCTTCCAGGGGGGGCCCCCCCCCCCCCACCCCTCTGGGAAGCCCCATCGACAGGTACAAGAGCTCTCCCTAAATCCCAGGGAACAAGGAGGGTGGGAGGCTAACCTTCACTCAGCCTCCCCATCTGCTCATGCAGGTGCTCAGGAGGAGAGCTGCATGCTGGCTGCATTAGGGAGCCAGAGGGAAGAATTCTTGTGGGGCAAGCTGGCTCCAGGAGTTGGACTGGGGCAGTTTTCGGTCTCCCTTTCTTGTTATAATCCCGATTCCTGCAGCTCGAACTGCTTTTGCTTCCTGCTGAGTCATGCCAGTGAGCAAATCATTCACGCTTCCCGACATGAGGTCCCGCTGGGATGCAGCCTGCTCTAAATGCACCGCCAGGTCCAACCCACCGCCGCCAGGATACATCTCCTAACCACGTGCAGGGAAGGCATAGGGGCCACCAGCGAAGATGCACCAATGCCGGGGCTGCTCAGTTTTGGAGATTCCCCCCTCTCTGCCCAGCCTCTCTCAGCAGAGTACGGTCCAGTGCAGGACAAGGAACCAGCACGATCAAACCTGGCCCCACGAAGCAAGCCAGCTAACTTGGTGCTGTGTTTCTCTCAAGGACACAATGGGGAGGAGAAATACTCACCTGACTCTGGGAACTGGGGGGTAAATAGGGTAAATGTTTGTACAAAGGGCCTTAACCCAGCTCCCAACATGCAAACCCAGGGGCACCCACTTGCGTCTCTGCGGTGGAGCCCTCAGGAGAGCTGGGCCTGGGGGAACGGGCTGGCAGGTCCAGAGGGGTAACTATCGGAGGAGCCGGCGATAACCCCCGCGAGCTGGGGTTAGCTTTCCTGGCTCCTCCATCCCAGGCAGGCCCCCGCCTCTCCCTTCTCCTTATCGGACACTGACTGTTCTTCTGTCCTGCCCCACCTCCAACACCCACACCCACACCCTATCTGTGCAGCAACCTCCTGCCCAGCCCCCACTTTATTTCAGAGTTCAACTGAAATTCTCTCTCCTAGCTCCTGCCCGTGATGCTTCGCATGACTGTGCTGCTGGCCCCGCGGCGCTGTCGAGCTGTCCATCAGCTGCTCCAAAAGTCACCGACTCATCGTCTGAGATCGAGGGTGAAAATGCCGCCCCACCTCAACCCATTCACAGTGTGGGGGAGCATCCCCCGGCCTCCGCCCCCCCGTCCCACTACCCCCCCGCAATAGCCCAGCTAAGAGCAGGGGGGATCAAAGCAAGGCGCATTCTTCTCTCCCCCAGGAAAGCAAGTCACAGCTGTTCAGAGCCAGGAAAGCAAAACAAAGCTAATTATTTCCATACAGACTGAGTAGCCAAGGAACAGCCCTGTATTCACGGAGCCCTTCGATATGGAAAACGAGGGAAATGTCTTTACTCCCATGCTCAGCTGCAATGACCTGAACATGACACTAGGGGTCGCTGCCGAGCTAAACCTGGCCCCAATTCCACCTGAACTTCCACCCACTGCCCCTGCCCTGGGAGAAGCAGTCAGGGGTTGAGATTGTGGGGTGGGAGAGAGATGAAGAGCAGAGAGGTGAGAGATTGTGGGGGAGTGATCAGCCGCAGCGCCCACTCACGTCCACTCGGAAGTCCTCGAGGCGCCGGAACTTGCTGAGGTATTCTTGCAGCTTGCGATCGATGTCCAGGTTTTTGGCTTTGGAATATTTTAAGTAGGCCCAAAACTTTTCCAGCCCATAGAGCTGCCCTGTTAGGGGACACAAAGCTGCAGACGTCACAGCTGTCCATGAAGGCAAGCACTCTCCACCTGCTCTGACCGAACGTGGACACGGCGCGAATGGGCCTATAACAGGGGTACACTGGACTTCCGCCAAGGGCACGCAGGGGAATGCTTGTAACCACACAGCACTGCCCCATCGGGAGCGGAGACTCCTCAGTAGACCATGTGGCACCTGACCTGAAGTCGCAGAGGAGGGGCTGCCTGCTTTCCACATGGAGACCATCTTGGGTCTGTCACTCCCTATGCCAGCAGGGGCTGAGTGCACAGCAGAGCCAGCATGGCTGAACCATGGGAGAGGAGAGGAGAGGACCCCTCTCACAACCGGGTCATCCACTGTGGGAGACAGGCCACACTGCAGCAGTGACTAGGTCTGTGTGCAGGGTATCCTGTCCAGGTCACTGCAGGCCCTCAGAGAAACCCTGGAGGACCTGGTCCCACAAAAAGGGTGAATCTGGAGAACATCTACTACAGCCTATTTCTATTAACCTTCCCAGCACCAGGCTCCCAGCCGCCTCTGTGTCCCGAACAGCCGGATGTCCCTTTGGGCCCGGAGTCGCTGAGGGGTCCCACGTGCTCTACTCCCCACAGCCATCGGACAGTCCCAGCCAGCGCCACTCCCACAGAAACCCCAGAGCAAAGCTAGACTTCCCAGGGGAAGCCCCTGGACAGCCCGTCACAGAGAGCAGGGCTGGATGATAAAATTCAAAGAGCGGCTGAAGGAACCACCTACCAGCTTCGTAATCCTTGATGGTTTCTTCTTGGAAATCCTTAAAGATGTCCGGCCGGAATTTCTTCTCCAGCCCGTAGCTGTAGTATCTGAAAAGGCACTCCAGGCCGTACCTGCAGAACACAGCCACCTGCTCGTGAGCGCCACCTGCAGACACCAGCTCCACACAGCCGCCTGAGAGGTCAGCCACAGCCGGGTCCTGGGCCCAGCCCGGTGACAACCAGGAAGGACGCCATCTCTCAGGGCTGGGAACACTCCCGAGGGACTCAGCACGGCTAATACCCTGCTTCTGTGTGAGGTGCAGCGTGAGTGTCTCCCCGGCTCTCTCTGCTCTAAGACCAGCCGGCATTTACTCCCCCAGCCTCTCCCCACTCTCACGCTCGCACCCCCCCAGTCCCAGCTCACAGCACCGGTGACCGGGCCCACGTCGGCCACCGTCCTACCTGTATCCCTCCTTCCCATCTTCCAACGCCAGCTGCTTGAATTCCTCGTACATTTTCTTGTTAAAATGATCTCTGAGGAAAAACGACCAGAACCGGAAGAGCGTGTTCATCTCCTGGGACTGACCGATGCCCAGTCGTTTCCGCTCTGTTTGGGAGAGAAGGCAGGCGATAATTTTGGGTTTCGGATGGACGGGTAGAATGCTCCTGCCTTGGGCACATGGACGAAGTGGTAAGATGCCCTGGATAAGCTTACAAGGGCATCCAGCCCTAAATGAAACTCCCCACTTAAGAACGGCCACATGGGTCATCCCAACAGTTCGTCTAGCCCAGGATCCTGTCTTCCGACAGTGGCCAATGCCAGATGCCCCAGAGAGAATGAACAAAACAGGTAATCCATTCCATCGCCCATTCCCAGCTCTGGCAAACAGAGGCTAGGGACACCATCCCTGACCATCCTGGCTAATAGCCATTGATGGACCTATCCTCCATGAATTTATGTAGCTCTTTTTTGAACCCTGTTAAAGGTTTGGCCTTCACAATATCCCCTGGCAGGGAGTTCCACAGGTTCACCGTGCTGCGGGGTGGTATAAGTTCCAAAGTCAATTCTCTCTGTGTACATGGACACGGGATGCTAGCTATCAATACCCCAGTGCCCTCTTTAGTCTACAATGCAGGGTCAAGGAGTGTTGTTTGGCTTGTCCGTTCGATGGCCCTGCCCTGGTTTAGGCAGCAGTGGAGTCTATTGCGCTAGTGCAGAGAGCACAGCAGCAGGACGATAGCTTCATGGGTGAGTGTAAGGTGTGTGGCTGCATAAGGGGTGCCCCCACCCTCTGCTAGCCAGAGCCAGAGCTCCGGCAGCCCCGGTGAGAGTTCAGTGGGGTCTCCCCGAACCCACCATTAAGGCAGCGCCGACGGTACTTGTGATACACGTGTTGTGTGAAGCCGTTCTCCTTGAGCAGCTCGTGGGAAGGATGCTGGAACTTGGGCAGCGACTGGGGGGTGCAGCCGTAGCTCCCGATGGCAGGCGTTCCTTCCGAGGGGCTGGAGCTGAGCACAAGACACACCAGTCAAAACCACCTTTCCTTCCTTCGGGCACCATCAGGAACAAACGTGAGCCACAGCATCACTCACGGGAAGAGAGACTGCAGCCGAGCGAGAGGGAGCGCCCCCGGGGCAGGACAACACAGCAGGAGGAGAGCAAGGTTTGCAGCGTCCTGCTACCGGATCATATGGGGGATGGCATGGGAAGGGGCTGTTGCAAACCCTCTTCAGGCCAGGGCCCTGCCTGTCTTTGGTCTATAGCAGCGTCTGCCAAAGGGTTTTCACCGCGGCCCCTTTCCTCTTCCCGATGACTCTCGCGGCCCGGCGGGGGTGTCCGCTGAAACGCTGCTGACCACAAAGCTTCCACGGTCAGCGGCATTTCGGCGGGACACAAACAGAACTTCCTGTTTCAGTGGTGTTCAACCCGCTCCCGTGGCAGTTGAGGCATGTCCGCCAAAATGCGCTGGGGTCTCGCGCACCCCCAGGGATGCATGCACCCCACTTTGACAACCACTGGTCTATAGCCTCGTGCACACCCAGAACACTACAGAAATCAGAGTCACGGGCCACGTGAACGGGCCCCTCTGACACGGGAGTACGTTGGTTTAGCTTCCCACATGCATTTAGCTGCTCGGATGTGTTGTCACAATTCTCTTTCCCCCGCTTTAAATGAAGCCTCAACCCTCCGGCAGAGGCAGCTCCGCCAGGCGAGCGTGTTACAGAGGGAAGAGCCCTCGGACCCAGCCGTGCTTCTTGGGCCAGAGGGCGCTGGGGCTGCCCTAGGGCCAGACTGCGCCGTCCCACCGCACCGCGCCTTGGCCGTCAGGTCTATGGATCTTGCCCCTTCGGATACCTGATCGAGGCAGTGCGAGGCCTGTGCTCCCGGGAGTCCATCACCCAGCCAACGTGGCATTCCATGGGTGGGTTGGAACTGTGCCGCGTCTTCCTCTTCCGGGGGGTCTGCAAGAGACAGCGGCGTAAATGTCTTTTCTCATGGGTTGCCCCTGCATCCACTCCTGTGGCCACCCCAGACAGGAAGCAGGAGTCCCAAACACCTCCTGGGTAGCTGAAAGCATCGTCACCTGCTCCCCCAGCCCGAGCCCCCGGGGCCAGCTCACCTTGGCATCTATCGTCCTGCCCTCCTTCACCACCGGGTAGAACCGGGGCGTCTGCGTTGGGTCTTTCAGCTGAGGCGTGCGAGGGGTCCGGGGGGTCCTGGCGTTGCGATAGTTGGGCGATTCTGGCACAGTGGTTGGCAGAGACCGGGCGATGGTTGAAGGCTCCGGGACTCCGAATAGCTTATTGGCCAAAGCGTCGGTAGGAACTGCAGGAAGGAGAGGGGGATGGGAACAGCCCCCCGAAACCAGCTCACACTGAGGGAAAGGGGCCCCACTGGCTATTCTTGGAACTGCATAGCAGAGATGTCTCCCTCCACAACCTGTTCAGGAGATGGACCAGACACCCACGCTGATGCCCCCTGCTCCGATCCGGAGCTCAAAAGGATCCACCTGCCATTCACAGTTTTCACCAAGCACCCTGAGCGCCAGGGACAAGGCTGCTACGATCAAGCTGCCGCTGCTTCGGGTGGAAAGCTGGGAAGAACCAGGTGGGGCTAAGAAGAGCACCCACAGTTACGGGACTAGGGCTCTACGGTGCGGACACTCGCCTGCCGCTTCCCGCGGGACCCCAGCAGCCCCGCTCTGTGTTTCACTGGAGAGCTGTGCCGCTAGGTCATGCCTCAACCAGGAAAATCCCTCTGTCCCGATGGACACCAGGAGAGGGGAGCCTGAGGGAGCTGCAGCGCCTGGGTCTGAACAGCTCCAGCCTGAGGAGCTGGGTGGCTGGTAACCGTGGGTGGACCCGGGGCACAGGCAGAGGGCGATATAGGATGCTCCCCATTTCACTGCCTTGTGCTGCAGATGGGATGGGTGGGACAACCAGTGCGGGGCGATGGGCGGGGGCCCCCTCTGCTTCAGAGGTCTCCAGAAAGGATGGCTGGCAAGCAACTCCTGCCCCCGCCCCGGCGCCCCTGGAGCACTACGCTACACCCTTATCCTGACCCCCGGCTCGGCAGCATGACCGAGGCCACTGCTCCAGCCACCCGGCGGGCAGGGGATGGGTCCCAATCAGCACAGCTCACCACCCACAGCACCAGGACACCCTGCCCACTTCTCATCAGCTGCTATGGAGCCTGCAACTGCCGAGTCCCTCCAGGAGCTCACCCCAGTGACAGCGGCCAGGCTGAAGACACCTGGCTCTCCCTCCCCCAGCGGATCAGGCTCCAGCTACGGTAACATGTCCCATCACTTGTACACCAGGAAAGGCACATTCGGCAAACATGCCGCCAACAGCAGCCCCATGCCGCCCCCTCTCCAGAGTTCAGGACCTGGAGCAGGAGGAGCCAGCTCTGCTCTCCAGGGCCAGAAGTACGTTACACTACTACGTCCTTAACACCGCCTCTCACCTTGCTGGAATCGGGGGGGGCCAGGTGGGACTTCCTGGTTCGGGTCGACGGGGGGCTCCGGGGTCAGCGTATCGAATTGCTCTCGGCTGATCATATTCACCTTCTTGAAGTTCTCCACTTCTTGCTGCGTTTTAAGATCGAGAGGATGAGCAGTCAGCACAGCTGCCCTGCCCGCAACAGGACGGCCCGGCCCGACTCAGCCGAGAGCCGCCTCTGGCCCCGAGCAGACGCTTCACCCGGGACTCACCCCAAATCAGGCTGTGCTGGGAACAGCTCGAACACCCCCACCCCATTGCAGGTAACTCTGGTGAGGGATCAGCCCTGTCAGACTGGGAGAGGGAATCGGACTCACTCTAGGACGTGCTCTTAAGGGGGGCCCTACCCCTTTGTGCTAGTGGCTGCTCCCAGCACGGAGGGGCAAGGCTCGCCCCTCGCGTCACAGAAGGGAAGAGTGAACCCTTCCATTCCCTCCCTACATGAGGCATTTGTGGTGCATGGGACACCAGTGTCCACGTGCACCCCTCACCCGTGGCTAGCACAGCTCCCTGGCATCTCTGGCACGGCTGCGGTCCCAGACGTGTTTGTCTGGAGAGGGGAAAGGGAAACCCGCCCGTGACGATGTCCTGCAGGGCCGGGCCATCGCCGCACTCGCTCTTCCTGCCCTTCGCCAGCCCGACTCTGAGCCTGGAGGATCTCCCAGAGCAGCGCCATGCTCCTCTCCGGCACCAGGCCGTGGGAGACTCCGATTCAATCCCCAGCTCCAGTCACTTCCTGGTGACCTCGGGCAAGGCACGGAAGCCTTGCTGTGCCTCAGTACCATGGGGACTGTGCCACTTGAGAGAGAACAGAGACCACCCATAAAAAGCCGGAGTCTCTGGAGATCCGACGGGTCATTGTGGCAATGAAAACAGAGGAAGGGCCCACGTGTGTGGGGAGAGGGGTCACTGAAAAGACTCGTAACCAGTATCGTATTACAGAGATGCGGTAGGATCCTGAAAATAGAAGTGACCACAACACACTGGCATGACAGGCCGCTTTACACTGGCACCTCCTGACTTCTGAACAGCGTGGCCTCCATGCAGGAATTTTTGGAATGATCCTAACCTGGCTCCCATCAAGCATGGGGTGTCCCTGACAGCTAACGGTCCTGTACCCGCTCCCCCGCGTGGAGGTGTCCACTCCTCAGACTTCACGGAGAAGCAGAAGCACTTTGCAGCTTGCTCTCCTCAGTCCCTCCCTTCCCAGGGTCTAGCTGCCTCTCCCTCAATGACGTCACCCGGACTTTACTAGCTGCAGCTTGCAGGCGGTACCGTCAGGTCAGCTTCCAGTCTGGTTTCCACAGCCCAGAGTTTTTGGGTGCCAGGCCCCTCAAAACGTCTGGAGGACAAGCCCTAGAAATGCTTACACACCACTGAGACCCTAGGATGCTCTACAAAGCCTGAAACAGACTCCACGGTGCATGAGGACAGAACAGGGAATGGGAAAGCGGGAATTAAGAAGCAATTGGCCAACATGGTCCAGGACTGTCAAGTACAGGAAGCAATGTAAACAGAGCGGCACAAGCAGACAGTGGGAGCAGCCCAAAGGAGTGAGGACGGGACACAGAGAACAGAGGTGACGCGGGGAGGAAATGAGGCAGTGTCTTGGGGGAAAATGGCCAGGAGCACAAATCCCCTCCAGGTCGAGACAGGGAGAGATGGTCCAAGTGGCAGAAAGGGACAAGGAACCAGTGTGGCTGGCTGGCTCCTGGCCAACGGCACCCATCACTCTAACTAAAGCCATTTCCCCTCCCAGGTGCCATGCTACTGCGGGATGAAAGGGAGCCCTAAGGCAGGGCTCTCTAGGGCAAGCTTGGGGTTAGAGGCCAAGCTAGCCATACCACTCCCTGTGATCCTGTTTGGCGGGGAGGAGCCCCAGACCCAGCACTGTAGGCTGGACCCCTTTCACGAGCACCATGTGATACTCTCGCCCGCTCCTGTCTCAGGGCTCACGCAGAGCCGCACTGATTTTCAACCAGTGCAAGAGACAGCACGGCCGCTCCAGCTTCAGTCCGGACCGGGTTTAATCCGGTTAGCATGAGCTGGTTCAGAAGAGGTTTACGTCCAACTGAAATAAGCCAGCTACTCACACTGAAATGAGAACGTGTCCCACGTACGGTTCAGACTGGATTACCTGAGCCGGGGGTAGGGTCACCCCGACACAGGCTATGACACAGGTTCTAGCTCTCACCTTGATCTGCGAGTATTCAGGCTCAAACTGCTCCGTCCACAGGTCCTGCTCATAGTAATACAGCCCGTCATTGATGACCTTGGCGAGCTCTGAGCTCATTTTCGCCCTGGAGGTGTGATTCCCCGTGCGGTCCCCCCCGGGGTGTCGGCGCAGGTACGGGGGCGTCTGTGTCACGATCAGGATCTTGTTCACGTCCCTGTCGTCGATCTCGTAGTCCGAATCCTCGTCCGACCAGTCAGTGAAGGTGTTCTTACGGCCGTCTATCTGCTCCATTTCCTCGTCAAACAGGAAGTCCAGCTCCTCAGGTTCATCTTGGTCCTTCTGCTTCTGCGGTGCCTTCAACTCCTCCATTTTCTAAAGGCAAACGGAAGAGATGGAGACCCTGGGGGAGGCAGCTAGTGCTCCGGCAGAACAGACGCCACGAGACCCACTGGGTTTTCAGGGCAGGAGCCAGGGAGAACTGCACATTTCTGCCCTGGCTAGTTAACACTGGTCCAGCACAACCCTGGCGCTGACCCAGCACAACACACGAAGTGACCCTGCTTGTCCTAAAGGCGGCAGATGCCATGCTGCTGAAAAAACAGGTCCAACGTCAGCTCACAGCTTTTTCCTCTAGGTCACACGAAACTGAGAGCCCATGTTCAGCCAGGCAGTGACCCCCCCACCCGCCCTCAAGGGGCAAGAGAAAACAGGGAAGCCACCCATGGGAGTCATGCCCTAGAAGCTAGCCCAGTACCGAACCTGCTCCCGACTCTCTGCAGACAACTGTCAGCAAAGCCTAGTCACTTCCCAGACACCGCCCAGCTCCGTTCCCACCCGGCAGCGTTCCGCAGTTCAGCCTGCTACCGGCGGAGAGCCACGCCCCACGCCAAGTACCTTGGGTCCGGTTGGGGAAGGTCGAGGTCTCTTCTTCACTTCAATCCACGTCTCTGAGTCCAAGTCCGGTAAGCTGGCAGACAGGCCTTTGGGCATCGTCTTCAGGTTACTGACCTCCTCGGTCTTTGTCGGCACAGGGCTGGCGGAGCGGGGAGAGCCGGGGGCAGATTCTAGATGCGTTTTGGAACAGATGAGGGTTTGATACATGGTGCGCAAGGGTTTGCCCGTCCACCCACCCAGGAAAGGATGGCCCAGGGCAAGAAACAGCAGTTTGTGCACATTCAAGGGTCCTGTTCTCAAAAAACCTGGAAGGGAAGTCCCAGAGAAAGCTGCCGCCGCAGCAACAAACAGCACATCCCGAGAAGGGAAAGGCCTTGTAGCAAGGAGAGGGCTGCTAAGGGGAACCTCTTGCCAAAGCAGGATTGCTCCGGATGTCGTATTCTCCATAGTTTGCCATGTCTAGTGTGAAAGGCTGAGATTTGCAAAGCCACTCTGAGGATCTGGACACTCATTCTCCATTTTGTCTAGCAGCCTTGAGAAGTCTCAGCTCAAAGGGTCTTGGTTCCCGCCCCCGCCCCACTTCCTGAGAGAGTGGGGGTCTCTACAGGACAAGCTGCCAAAAAACAATTCACCCACTATTAATGTCATAAAGCCGTGGTGGCACTGGATAGCTTCCCCTCCCGCATCCTCCCCGGCTACACAGGCACGCACCCCCATCCCGACGCTCCCCTCTAACCTGTCTCCTTTTGGAAGCTCTGCCGGGGGACGAATTCGGGGCAGTTGATGAGCTGAGAGAAGTCAGTCTGTGTATAGTCCGCCATGGGGGGGCCTGGGAGAGGCCATTTTTCTGGTTGCTCCTTTCTCCTGATCTTCTGGTCCACAATCTCCACCACCTTGCTGTCCTTCAGAGCCTGGAGACCAAGCACCCCCGCCACAGACCGGTGTCAATTCAGAGACGCCCCTCAAGGGGCGGCCGTGAACCCCAGCCTGGAGGCTAAGGCTGCCTTTGCAGGGAGGTGGAGACAGAACCCAGGCATTTGTGCCAGGGAGGGAGCAACGTGCCCCTATTGGCTCACGTACCCTGTAGGACAGGGCAGAAAGTCCAACATGCCCAAGATGAAGGCAAGCAAGTCCCCCACCTGCCGCAGCAGCTTCCCCGAAGCCAGCGGGAAAGCCGGGTTTGGGGACCGGACAGGAGGAGAGCGGCCTGAACGGAGCTTTGCCCGGCAGCCGCACAGACCCAGCCCAGTTCCAGAGGCGACCCTGTGGGAAGCCCTCACCTTGACGATGAGGCCAACGTCCGTGGTCAGGGCCTGCACCCGGTGGAAGCTGGCAATCAATGTGATGGGGAGGAAGCCTTCTGTGTCCATCTTGCGCCGCAGGAAGAAGTCCCGCTCCAGGTTGTCCACGCTGAAGTAGTACTCTCTGCACGGAGCACCGGCAGCCAAGGAGGGAGAGGCAGATCATCACCCCCTTCCTCAGGCACCACCGACCCCAGGAGCGCCCTCTCATCGGGAGCTCAGGCCAGGCCCTGGAACCGCAGGGAGAGGCTGGAAGCCAGCCCCATGCGGCCGCCAGCCACACGAGGGGCAGCTAGCTAGTGGTGCTGGGAGAAGCAGAGCTCAAGCGCAATTCCTCCCAGGGAGGTTACGAGACTCCACTTCGAGGGGCCCGTCAGTTCATGCATCTCCCCAAAAGAGGGGCTGGACCCCAGGAAAGGCATCAGCCCTCCACTTTGCTACCCCCTCTCCTCCACGGAGAGTCACATGCCTGCTCACAGCCCAGCTGTTAGCGCTTGCTGTATCCCAGGGTACCCGAAGGCCCCAGCTCGGCCGAGGTCCTGTCAGACTCGGTTCTGTGCACTCAGTCCCTGCCCCCTGGGTGGGCAAGAGACCCAGTTTACAGGTGGGGAATTGAGGGGCAGGGAATCCAGAGCCTGGTTCAAGGACATCTCTGGCAGAGCAGAGAACTGAGCCCCGGTCCAGAGTCAGTCCCATGCCCTCACCACAAGCCCCTCCCCTCTGGTTTCAGGAACTCCATAGCAGACAAAGCATCGACTGCCAGGCTGTGCCAAGAACGTGGCTGCGTTCTGCTGAGTACCTTAGGGAAGTCGGGGGTCACGTTTTGAGCCGATTTCAGCTCCCTCCCCCGTGCAGGCTCACAGAGCTTCGCTGCCTCATGTTGCACCACAGCAAGAGAGGCCAAATCCCAGTCCCTGGCTCTGCTGGCTAGGGACGTCCCCAGGGGAAGGGGCAGCGCTTACATCTGTCGCTTGATGTAGTCCTTGAGCAGCTCCTGATCCACACCGTACAGCTCCGTGCTGCTGACGTTGTCAAAGTAGTAGGTAATGTTACTGGCGTACTTCTGGGGGCGCGAGCTGTCTGAGCCATCCAACTTCCGGTAGCCGTACTGGTAGTCAAAGTGCGCTGGAGGAGAGAAACAGAGACAGGCCTTTCAGGGGGCACGTACAACTATTGTCCCCGGGGCTTCATGATCTTCTTGAGGGTGTGGCATGGTGGTACAACCCAGGCATCACCACCATACAAACAACTGAACCCACCAACAATGCCAGCGAAGGGCCCATGCTGCTCCCAGCAGCCCTTTGAAAGAGTCACAGAGAAGAACTGCACAGGAACTGGGCAATTCCCATAACCTATAAATACCACGGCAAACAGAACAAGGGCTCGTGGTAGTTCTCCAGACCCTGCAGCAATTCCAGCAGAGACCTCGAGC
The DNA here is from genome assembly GCA_007922305.1 of Dermatemys mawii. Lineage (NCBI taxonomy): Eukaryota > Metazoa > Chordata > Testudines > Dermatemydidae > Dermatemys > Dermatemys mawii. Next base: position 16,564,970 of record ML677358.1, on the reverse strand, counting down.
TTTGCAAAGCCCCTGCTACCAGCAGTCTCCTTAAAGAGAAAGGACAGGGACCCAGACAGCATGGGGAACGTGAACACCCTCCCCCCACACACCCCCTCCTTTAGCCATCAGGAGAGCGTTTGGCTTCAGCTGGAATCCTGAGCCCTTTGGGTGAACAAAGCACCGGCCGTTGTCACAGCAAAGTCAGCTAGATTTTCACGGCCCCAGCGAATGATCACGTTATCACCACGTGTACGAGGGGGCTGTCCATCAACCAGGAGTCCTATCTCCTCATTCGTTCTCGCTCCCCATGACGAACATGAGGAAGAGGACTGAAGTCAGGGCCCAGAACTCCTGTGCATCCCTGACCCCCAACCCCACCCCACACGTGGGCCGGGGATGCAAAGGAGGTGGGGTGAAATCAGGTGCAAGCAACCAATGTGGAAAAAATAGTAAATGTTCATCTTAAGACGAGTGCAGCCGGACACCATCTGGTCTTGGGCTGCGTTCACCCAGAGGAACCCCAAGGGGGCGCTCTACACAGTCTAGGAGCAGCTGCAGCTCTGGGCTAAAACTCCACAGCACATTAAGACTCCTGGTCCCTCACCGCATTTTCCTTTCACGCCCCGTCTTCTGCACTCCCTGGCCCAGCAGGCCTGTGGGGGACTGGGGACCCCTGGCTGGCATGGGCAGGGCCAGCTCCCCCACAGGAGTGTCTCCCTCTGCCTGAGATCCCTCCCTGGGAGCAACTAGTCTGTTATGCTCACACAGAGACCGGCACCCAGCCAGGAGCTGGCGGGGAACTCGCATTTCTCTGAGCAGGGTAGTGCTCCGGCAGCCAGAAGAACAGGGGGTCACGGCAAGTTCACAGCGCTGCCCTGGGAGGGCCCGGTGCCACCGCGGGTACGATCTCCCTCAGGGCCGGAGGACGACGGGCGGAAAGTTTAACCAAACTAGTGCTGAGGCTCATATTCAAAGCAGATCCAGCCACGTGCTGGTGGAGGAGCTAGCCTCCTGCTGAGAGGAGACAGGGGATCCAGGGCTGGCCTGTGTTTCGCCGGTACCGGGTTCAAGTGCCTACTCTGCCAGGCTTCCTGTGTGACCATGGGTAGGTCACAACCTCCCTGGACCTCAGCTCCCCACTTACAGAGGAGGATCACACACACCTTAGGGGGAAACACGCTCACACATGGCACCATATAAACACTTCGGAAGGGCCAGTCCTTAACCAGCACTCGGGACGCTCATCCACACGTGACTTATGGGATCCCACGACACTTCTCTAAACACCAGGCAGCCCTAGCCTCCTGACCAACAAGCCGTCCACGTCCAGAGCTGCACCCAAGGGAGAGAGTTACTTGTGATCCCGCCACGGTGCCACACTAAACGACAGTCCCCAAGTCTGTCTGGCAAAACGCCGAGGTACCCAGAGCATGGACGATACTTTTTTCTGTCTATGCAGGAGCCATTTCCGGAGCTGACCTGTACCAAACTAGGGCTGTTTATCAGTTGCTATGGCTCCCGTTCCACGGGATGGAGTGACGGGATTTCCTAGCTCAGTGGTTTGTGGCCTGTGGTGAATGCTTGCACCACAGTGACCCGAAGACAAAGGGGTGCGAGGAATGTGATATGCCCGACTGTTCCCACATGTGTGCAAACACCATCACCCCCAAATCCTTTCCCACCTTCCCAGCTCCATGCCCCCATCACTCCAGCAGCAGCCAGCCAGTCGCTGGCTCCTTACAAAACGACTCCGAGGACGGGGTGCCGCCTACTGCGGACTGCATCGTGCCCAGCTACAGGCACCCACAGCAGGGTTATACGTACAACGGGTGCCGCCTCTTCCTCGGCTCCGGCCCCGGCCTCGGCCCCGGCCCCTGCCCCGGAAGGCTCCTCGCACCACTCCTCCCTCGCTCTTGACGCTGGAGGTTTCGTCGTGATCGGGCCAGTTCCGCTCGTGCTTGTTATCGGGGTGCCAGCCTGCGGAAGGGCACGGGGGGATGCTAGAGGTGAGGTCAAAACACCCTCTGCTGGCTCCGTTGTACGATTAGGCCTGGGGATTGCACCCGGGCCGAAGGACGCTTCCCCATTGACCAGTGCCCTGGAAGGAGTCTAGCATCTAAAGCAATTACATCCCCTTTGCAATGCTCCCAGAACAAGTGACGTGACTAAAGCCCAGATGAGCTCTCTACCTCGGGGACAAATACTTTCCCTGACCCTCTCCTGTGTTGGAGGGCTGGCTGGGAAAGGGCCCACTGTCCCGAGAGCCTCCCTTGGGGTGTCGCTCGTAGCGCATTCCTGACCGCCGCGTCCAGGCGCTGCTCCCTGCCCCTCGCAAGCGCTCAGATCAGGCGGTTTCCAACTGAGGGGATGGCCGTGGAAGCGCCCCAGGGGAACCGCAGGCAGGCTGGGCGTGCCGCAGCAGCAGCGCCACCAGATGCTGAGAAGGGGGAACTACCGTCCAACCCTGCCCCCCACTCTCTCCAGGCCACCCACCTTTCAATTCGCTGCGGTTGTTGGAGAGGTGTCTGTGCTGCTCGTTCTGCCGGTTGTTCCGCGAGGCCGTTTTGTCCCTGGGCACCTCCGCCTTCATGTCTATTTGCAGAGGGACCCACTTGTGCTTGTTGCCTGGACCAGGGACAGGATTTGGGCGTGACACGGCTTTAAAAGGAAGAGCAAATATTTGCTGCCACCCCCCGCTCCCTGCACATTCAAGCAGGGACAGAATCTAGGATGCAGCCAACTCCAGGCCAAAAGGGGCTTGGGCCTCTCACACAGATCCCTCTGTGCGGCGCCTGCTGGCCCACTGCCCTGAAAACAGCTCCGAGAGACTGGAGAACCGCAGCACACGAGGGCTGGGTGGGGCTCCCTTCCCCACAGTCTTTGCTGCTCAGGGGAGCTCAGGGCCATGGTGCTGCTGGTAGAACCATTGGACTTCTAAGCTTTCTGCACCATGTGCACACGGCCCCAAAGTCACCCACAGACCTCGGGCCTGACCCACTGAACTTCAAAACTTCGATGAGGAGACAGAGACCGTTCTTGCCATGTGCACACTCCACACAAGGGCGGATTTCCTGTTGTGCCCTGGAATCTAAGCAAGTTCCCCCTGGAAAGCCACCTCCCGAGGTCGAGGGCAACGGACGGCTCCCAGTGTACAGCCAGCCACCGCCCCAGGGAAGATGATGAATGGGGCCAATCCATTCATCCAAGAGGCAGGCTAGGGTCTTCCCAGAAGTCATCAAGGTCTAAAGCGAGCACTGAACCCCGGGGGCCCTGGACCTACGGGATGAGGGGTGGTGCTGTCACGCTCCTGATTTTCGCAACCTCCTCCTTTCAGATGCGTTTGCCCCTCTCTCTGCAGTCTCCTGGGGACTGTCCCTGCAGCGGCCGCCGGTTGAGGACTGGTGTACACTGGGAACTTACATGGGACACAGCTACATCTCACAGAGCTCTGAAAAACCCACACCCGAGACACACAGCTCTGTGACCTAGTCCCCATGATGACAGCGCTGGGTCAACGGATGAATTCTCTCGGGGAGGTGCATCAACTATACCAATGGGAGAACCCCACTTGTTGGCACAGAGAGTGTCTACACAGAGTGCCGCAGCTGTGCTGCTATAGCAGTGTAAGTGTAGACATCCCCTGACTCTTTGGTAACGCAGCTACTCTGAGATGGAACAGGAGTGACACTGGACTCCTGAGGGCAGAGGTGGCCGATGCAGATTCCAAGCCTGGCATAGATCCAGGGACAAAGCCTCACTCCCTTTCACGCCTACCCATTATCTCTTGTTTACAAGCAGCGAGAATGGAGCCTAGATCAGGTTCCACATGGCTCTAAGAGCATCCGGCAATAGACCCACCTCGCCAGCTGATCCCTACCAGCAGAGGTTAGCTAATACCCCCTCCCCAGAGGCTGCGGAAAAGAAGAGACACTTCCCCTGGAGATCAACAGAGCTGGACAAGTTTGCATCAAGCAAAGTAGGGGAGCGAATCCCAGAGCAGAGGGACACTCATGGGAAAAACCCTGCAAACAACCGACCCAGGTCCAGTACCCCACTCAATAGCTGTGCAGGGGAAGAGGTGGGGGAAGTCTCAGGTTGACAAGTGTCAGGCCATTTAGGGCTTCACAGGCCAAAAGCAAATCAATGTTAAATTCTATCCAGAAGCCCAGAAGGCAGCCAGAGCGGATGGCGAACCAGCAGGACTCTGCTTAGCAAGCGCCACCCCTTGCTTCTGCACCAGCTTGTGAATGGATTTCAGGTGCAGCCCGAGAACTGGGATGGCCAGGGCACATGACATCAAAGGTCACAGCGTCATGGAAGCTGGCTGGGCCAGAACCATATCCCCCATCTTCCAGCAGCCCCCTGGAATCTCTCCCCTTCGCCCCCCACCCCATTCTCACCTTTCTTCTTCTGGGCCAACTTCTGGTTGTCGTCGTCCCCATTCTTCTCCTCCCCGGACTCGTCTGATCGGGTTTTCAGGTTCTCTTTGCCGTCGCTCCCATCCCCTTTCTCCTGCTCTTTCATGTCTTTCTTGACAGGCACCTTCCGGAGGGGCTGGGGTTTGGGGGGCTGCTGAAGACAAGAGCCAGGCAGGTGAGGCAAAAGGTGGTGGGAGCTGGCTCTGGACAGACTACGCGGAGGTGGTCAGACCCACCTGCCAGGGCCACGCCCATTGAGCCCCGCAGAGAGGAAGCAGAAAGGACAGTCACTAGTCTGGGGACGGGATCTCAGCATCTCACCTTGGGGAGACACCTGTTCCCAGTAAAGAGCTAGCAAGGGCTTGAAGACAAGTCACATGAGCTTTGTATGCTCTACCAGTCACCCACAGTGCATGCCTGGGCCTGGTACCGACAAGAGTTCAGCTCCAGCATCCCCCGGAGGGGGAACAACAGTAGGGAGAGGATTCCTAAATACGGGGAAGGAACAAGAGGGATGGTCCAAGGTGCCTGTTGCATTGAGATGCTGGGTCTGATAGAGATCCTCACCGGGGGTGGGAGGGAGAGGCTGGGTTGCAATGGGGCACTGACAGACAGCAGCTGTTGCATGGCCAGGAAATGGAAGCTGAAAGGAAAGTGCCCAAAAATAGAAGGGCTTGGACAGCTCCTGCATCTAGGCTGCAGCAGCGCAGGGCCACGCCCCTCCTGAGTGCCAGTGTGAGCAGGAACCAAGCCATGGGCCGTTCTGCTGCTCAGCCAGGAGCTCTCTGCTTTCACCTGGGTAACTCTACCCCGGCCTCCAGAGCGCCGCTTACTGAACTTCCCTGCACCCGGGGTTCAAAACAGGATCCAGGCTCCCCGGCCCAGAATAGCACTGCTGAGCGAGGGAGCCCAACACGCAGGGAATCCCTAAAAGGAAATCCTCCACACCCAGGACCACAGCAAGCTATTCCTGGCTGCCTCCTGAGCCCAAACCCAGCGCCCCAAAGAGCTCCCAGTGGGCAGTGCCTGCTGCTGTAGCACAAGGCCACAGCTCTGACACACCCCCATAGAAAACACCACCAATGAACGCTCTTGGCTGAGAGCCTACTGTCTCCAAGATGAGCCGTGCACAGAGGGGCTCTCCCACGTAACGTACTGCCCAACATATGGAGAACATACGTGGATTACAGTCAGCTGGGGGATGCTCATATATGGAAGTGACAAGGGAGCAACCTGGCGGGCATGAGCCTCCCTTCACACTGGTAGCTCCTGTGGCTAGACACAAGATTTGCATGGAGCTCTGGTCAGGCCCTTCTCCAGCAGCAGGGTCATCTGTGCTGACATACCGCAGAGGGAGCTGGTTAAGGCAGTCATGAAAGTGCCGTTTTAACCAGCATGGGGTCACCGGCTTCACAACCAGACCACGTCCTTCTGGCCTGCAAAGGTCCCAATCTCTATCTGTTTCTGAGAGTAATGGGCAAGGGAACATAGGAAGGAAAAAGTGTTTCGCCTCAAGGGTTAATTCTAGAGGACAACAGTGCAGAATGAAGGGGTCAGAGAAGGGGAGGAACTCCAGGCTGAAAGAGGAGCTGGGCTAGAGGAGAGATGCCATCTCACCTCCACTTCAGGAAGCAGCATGTTGGGATACCAACTTCAGAACAGCCGCACAAGCTGAGGGCATCTGGCTTCATTCCTCCCTCGCTTTGAGAAAGCTGCAGGAGCCCGGTACGTTCTGAGCCACAGGGAGGTCGGGTTTAGAAGGTGGCATTCATCCCCCCAGGCACAAAGATCTCTGTAATTGTGCTGATTTAGGGTATTCTGAACAGCCAAGGGTCTTCCCCATGGGTGGATAAAAGTGCTTCCAGCTCACACAAGCAAGTGGAAGCTTTGCACAGAATGTTCCTCACTGACTGCTCCAACTGCTCCTTTAGTGTTTTTTTTTTAAAAAAAAAAATTAAAGGGACAATCCAAGTCCAGTCTCAAACCGGAACGGTGTAAAGGCAAATCTTTTACCCAGCCTAAGCAACACACCCAGGCTTGGGTTCTCTCTGCAATTCTAACAAACAGATGTTTAAAATATCCATTCCCCGGCTCTTCCAACCCAAACACTGCAGCCTCCAGAACTGGAACACAAAACCATCGAGAAACCTAAGTGAAACAAGACCTGCAGGACCAGTGAGTTACCTATTTATTTTTAAGAGGCGATTCTAGCTCCGATGGGTTGCAGGGATCACCTTTAAACATCACTCTAGTATAAAGCTGATGGAACGGGGTGTTGGGGAGTCTGCCCACAGCCTCAGCACCTCTGCTGCTGCTCAGAGCTCTGCTCAACAGCAGCAGCCTGAAATTAACAAGTGCTTGGGTCATTTTCATGGCAACAATTCAGAACCTGTAGGTTACAAGGGAACTGCCAATAACTGGGCCAATTTCACATTGCTGCTCGGAAAAGCAATGAGCAGCTGAGACATGCACCGGCACTCTTCACTGGGTAAAAGGTCTTTATAAGAAAGGAGGCTAAATTTAGCAGACACAACCTGCTCCTTTCCACTGGGTTCAAACTCAGGAACCCACTAGCAGGAGGCTACAAGTGATAGACCATCCCCTGAGGAGGGTCCAGAGGCATCACCTTGGGAGGAATGTGAAGTACTGCCTGAGGGCAGCTGAGCCTTTTGGTACCTTTAGTTCTCGGGTTACTGGGAGGCTGCTGACAAAGAACCAGAGGGTGTATAAAGGAGACAAGGGGGACCCATTAACACTGAGTTGAGTACACAGAGACTTACAGGGGGTGGAGATTGAAGGGAAGGATTATGGGGCAGGTAGTTGAGAACAGTATAAAGAAGAGCCAGAGAGCGGGAAAGCACGGAGGAAAACAGACAATGAAAACAGCACAGGGAACTATACACCGGCCTGTTATGAGGAGAAAAAAGCAAAGGCAACAAAGAAAGCAACTCACAGGAACTTCCATTGTAAAGGCATTTGAATCTGTCCAGGGAAGTACGGTTAGATACACACACACAGTACCAGCTGTTTATTCCTTGCGTTCCAGGAGTAGCAGCCTAGCTCTTTCCACTCTGACTAGCAGGACTAGTCCATCCACTCGCAAGTCTTAGGTAACTTTTCCAAACCCCGCTATAATAATCTGCAGTGTTATTGGTAAAACAGGCACTGAAATGTGAGAAAGACCCAGTCAGCTGAAATCTTCCTATTTCAGCTGTTTTAGGGATGGACAGAGAAGCCCTCAGGAGATCTGGCTTCCAGAGGAAAAGCCCACAGGCTATCTTGGTCGTGAGCGGTCAACTTTTCTAGAGCTGTCTGCCTTCAGAGACATGCGGGGACACCGCTCCTTCACCAGGGAAGGCTCAGCCGCTAGCGCACAGTACAGAGTTTTGTTCGCAGGGCCGCGCTTCTTACCTGGATGCTCTTGTGGGCTATTTCTCCAGGGGTCGGCCAGTTCGTGGCATCACCAAAGTCACCGACCTTTATTCAAAAAGCACAGAGAGATCCTGTTAGCACAGTAATCTCCAACACTGCTTCCTCACATTCAGTAGGCCAATCTCCCTCCTCCTCCTTCAAGGGCAGAGAGCCTGGGCTAAAGGATAGGAACAGCCGCCCCTTACCCCATCTGCCAGCGTCCAGTATCTCTGGAGCAGCTGGAAGAGACAACAAACATCCTCGTGGACAGCTAGGAAACAACATGCCTAAAGGGGAAGGTGCTGCCTACCCCAGGGGGATCCGAGGTTGGTTTATGCGCTGAAGCCTCAGGGTGCATAACCCTTAAAATGCTATCTAAGATGCATGGATAATTATTATCCACAAAGTGTCAGGCTCTTTAAAATCCTGTTAAGAGTGTGATCTCAATGACCTCAAGGGCTAGTAAAACATGACTGCCCGGTGGTTTTAAATGTGCTGCCTCAGATTTAGTTGACTATCCCCCTATTCTTGAATGATGGAGGAGTGCACCCCAGACCCATTCTGGGCGGTCCATTGTACCTTCATACTGCTAGCTGGCCACAGTCTGATGACCCTGTTTTTAGCTCCCGGTCTTTTAGCTCAGACAGAAGACAGTCAAGTATTCAGAGCCACGTGGATCAGGTTCAAGCCCCGTGGCCAACAGATCACCCAGATGAGTGGCGTATTAAAAACAGAAACAGCCCCTCTTTATACTCCTCACTACTGTGTGAAATGATCATCTCTTCCCCCTAGGCTCTCTCCAGACCCCTAAGGCAATTTCGTTGTCAGTCTCTCAATCCCCTTCATTTCTACAATCAGCTGTCTGGAGCTGAACTTCTGCATCATCCTGGTGCCGCCTGGTGGGGTCAGACTGCAACTGCAAAGCTCCATCCCGTTTCCCTTTAAAGAGGGGTAGAAAGAGCCCCAGGGCCTTCAGTGCTGTTAGTCCAGCTGGGACACCGAAGTCACTTGAAAATTCGTGCCACCTGGCGGCAGACCACGCCAGGGCTCCCTCACATTAAACAGCACAACTGCAACCAAGCGCTGCCAATTCCACGAGCCAGCGGCGGCAGAGCAGCAGAGCTCTGTGCATAATTTACGGCAAGAACAGGCATCTGGTTTCCATTCAATCCACCCAGAGCAGCCTCCAAGGCTATTCACAATATACCATTCACGCGCCTTCCCTTGTGGGAATGGAGCTTGCTGACAAAGCGGTTTGGTTGGCAGGGCGGTTATACCAAAGACATTTATTGGGGTCTCCACTTTATCTAGTTTTTCAAACCTGATTCTCTGAGAACCAGAGGTGTTTGCAGGGGGAAAAAGGCAGGGCATAGATGTCGCTTCCTAAACAAGCGGAGGAGGAACATTAACGCTATTCTAGGAGGACCAGAACGCTCATGGTCTGGGGAAAGCACAGCAGCCCTTAGAAAAGGGGCTGCCAGTGATGACCCCAGGACCCCGGAGATCTCAGGGGAAAAAAAAAATCACACAAGATGTTATCCTAGGTTGCTTACAGGGCAATTTTCTCTATTCTCCCACAGCAGAGGATTTGTATTGGCTGGTCCATTTAAAATGAGCATCCAATCTCCTCTGCCCCAACCCCGTTTACTCCAACAACGGCCCATTCCTGCAATCAGCAGATCACAGCCTGTTCCCAGGCAGGGGGGAGATTTCAAACACGCTACCCCAGGGCTGTGCCATAGAGGAGCAGAAGGAGAAAAACCTTAGCTCGCAGGTGAACAGAACCGGTGGCATCAGGATCTCCTGCTCTACCCGCTGGGTCTCGGGCATCGACAGGACTTGGAGTTGACGGAGGACCTCGTCACAGTCCTGTGTGGCAGGCATAGTATGGAAGGGGCTCGACCACTCGATGTGAGCTGGGGCCCGACTCCCTGACGGAGGTGTTGAGCTGCCCAGCACCGGTCTTGGCTTTCCTCCAGACCTCTCCCGTCCCTTATGGGAAGTAGGAGATCTCCGTCCAAGGGACAGCAAGGAGCAGGTCCAAACAGGTGGGGAATGGTGGTCAGTCTAGGATCCACACAGCGCTGTGCATCGATCCATCCGTGCATGCATGGGGGCTCCCCCCCGGGAGGCAAGCAGGCATTGCACCTAACGTACAGGCGGGCAGAGGGCATCAATTGAAGTTGTATCCATCACTGTGGCATCTAGATGGGCACAACCCCTGCCTCTCTGGGTGCTGAGAAGCTCCACTGTGGTAGAGCCCTAGGGGCTGCTCTGATGACACGGGCTGGGCAAGTGCCCAACAGGTCTGACAACCCCGAGTCGCACGCTCCTGTATGTGCAACCGCTGGGAGAACGGTGCCCTCTGCAGCACTGCCAGGGCCCAGAGCTGGGCGCTGCCTTGGAAGCGCCACGTGCTGCTGGAGATGCGGTGAAGTTACCGGCGACCACCCACAACTAGGGGCTGTGCAGGGAATGAGCAGCGGCTATAAAGTGGAAATGCATGCACCGCTCAGAGAGCCAAGGTCGCTTCCCAGTGACCTACCAAAAATACAGCCCTAAAGGGCACGAAAGGTAGTGTGGTCTAGCGGACAGAGCAGTGACCTGGGAGCCAGGAGATCTGGGTTCTAGTCCCAACTCTGTCACTGAGCTGTCGGGGACCTGGGACAAGTCACTTCCCCTCCAATGCTTTGCCTGTCTTATCCGTTGAGGCTAAGTGCTCTTGGGGGCAGGGACTGCATCTCCCTATGTGTACGAACAGCACTCAGCAAACTGGGTCCAATCTCTGCTGGGCCTCCAGGTGCTACTGCAATCCAGAAGACAAGAGGCCAGGTAACGCACCACCAGAAATAGGAAGCTGGAAAGGCAGACGTACCTTGCTTCCTTTCCGCTGCCTGGGGTTTGCAGCCCTCACCACTTTGGCTGGAGTCGTATGTTCTGTGAAACACAAACAGAGGCATTAATATGGAACACACTAAGCCTCGGTAGAGCCTTAACTTCAGTGGAGAGAGCAGCTCACGTGTCAAGTCCTCTCCTCACCTGGGCCAGAGTCCCTCTTAGATCTTCCCAATGACCCTTCGCTTCCCCACAGTCCGCCAAGATGGGTTACCTTAGAAAGGAGGAGGGGAAGGATATGTCCGCATTGGGCCCAAGCCTCACTTCCATCCCCACACCCATCACCCCGACTCGGGTCTACAAGCAGTGGGTCTTGGGACCCTGCTCCAGGGGTGGGTCAGAGCCACTGATTCAGAAGCAGGGCCAGCTGCATCTGCACAGTGCAGTATGGACCCGTTAGCACGGCTGAGAGACAGGAACCAGCCCCTGTAAACCCAGGTTACCAATGCAGTGCAGATGGACACTCAACCACGGCCTTGGAAACACGAGGTCCACATGCCTAGGCTTAGCACGCAGCCCAGACAAACCCTACGTGGGTACCTCCAGAAGTACCCCACCCCTCTCGGGATCCCAGGAGGAAGTGTAATAAATGGGACTGATCTGTCCCAGACCGTGATTCTGAAAGGAGCTCACCCGCTCTCTGTTGGATTGGCGGAGGGCAGTATCTCTCTAGCCATTCACTCCCCAGTCCACCCTTCGCTTCGACCCAAATCACTCAGTCTCCGCATTTCATCTCTGGGGGCACGGCAGAAACAGTCCCAAACCTCTACAGATACTGGGCCACAAAAAGACTTTGAAGTTCACCTGCCTCAGCCATGATCACGGAGGCTGCAGATCACGGTCCAATTCCCAGCACCACCCACCCTTCCCCAATCCACACATCACCCAGCCCCCCAGGCAGGGAGAGTTACGCGCCGACTGTTTGTTTCCTACAGGCCAACACAGTTCTTCACCTCTCTGCTGCAACGCACGAGTCAGCGTCAGCCTCACAGGTGCAGCTTTGTTCAGACTAAGGCGGGGGCCAGTCCCGCCCCAGCCTGCTCAGCCCAAGCAAGGGGTAGGGAAAGGAACCAGGGACGCTAGCCCTTGGCCACCTGCAGCCTGGTGTCTCCCCTGACTTCACAAGCAGAACAGGACAGCTGGGAATTCGGGGGAGGGGAGGATTTAACACAGACATCTAGGAAGTGCGGCACACAAACCAAAGACAGTGACATTACCGCACAGGGGTCAGTAACGGCCTTTCACGTTAACAAGGAGGGACAAAAGCCCAGTGCCAAACCGCCTCCAAAGGCTTGTAAATACAGACACGACTTTACTAAGGGAGTAAATGCCAGGGCCAGCCACAAGGCAGAACGACGCCCAGCACAACAGGGCTGTCAGGAATGATGACCAGGGAGCGAAAGAACACAACAGCAACTTAATTCAGAAGGCTTCACAGTACCAGCAAAGCACTCCTAGTGTGGACGCAGAGAAACTGACTTTGTGCCGGGTGTAATGAACCGGCCTCACCTCCCAAATGAAGAGCTGTACTGGTACGGGTGCCCTGTTCGTCAGCCAAGCTGTATCCACGCGAGAGATGTTTGCCTGTCTCGTCTCTGCTGGCCATGGATCACACCCCTGACCACACAGCTACGCCAGCACGAGTCTGTGGTGTGGACCTGGCCTTAGCTTCCAATCTGCAGAGTTTGAAACATCCACACAAGGCCCACCTGAACAATGAAGCTAGGTGACCCTGTCAGACTGTACCACATCCCTGCATATGGTTTATCTTGCAGTACAAACAGGATTTAGCCAGGTTCTGTCATCCATCTGCAAACCCCTCCACAGCCTGAGCTACCGCATCGAAGCTTGTTCGCATGGTTAGCGGACACGACCACATGGTGGTTTGATTCGATCTATGCTGCAGGACGGCACAGCCCCAGCTGTGCTGCAGACGGGGAATTATCCTGCTGCAACCAGCTTCTGCAGCAGGACTGTTTCTGGGATGGAGACCAGCCGGGAGACTTGTCCTCACACCCAGCCCCTCCCACACTCGGCAGGACTGCCAGCTCGCTCAGCTTGGACGCGGCTCTTCAGAGGAGGGGCAGCGAAGTTTTGCTTATTCTGGGAAGCGCCACACAAACTTAAACCTGCTGCACAAGCAGCCAAAACACGCCTGCCCTCGAGCAGCCGGGCATCGAAACGGCTTGATGAGCTCGGTGTTTCCCGAGAGGGTGGCGGAGCGCCTTGAATGAGGGACACGTGGCCCCGGCTGCCCGGCTCCTCGCGGCTGCAGCTGGAGACGCACAGCTCCACGGGAAGGGAGCGGCTCAGACTGCTCCTCCACCAGCCCTCCCCTAGCAGGTGGGCAGAGGGAGTCAGCTGCCCTCGACTGGCCTTGACAGTTTGAAACCCTGCAGTCCCCATCCAAACAGCTGCCCCACTGGGCAGGACTGCAGCACGGCGTGTGTGTTGGGGGGGGGCGGGGGGGATTCTGTTGGATTGGCTCCATGCAGGCTGGTAATACCCCCTCCCATACTGCATGCATGGATCCACAGCGCAGGCCCTGCACAGACCGGCATGCGAGAGCACAGCTGCCACTGCTGCACACAGATGCCTCAGTATTACAAATCACAGGACTCGCCTGGAAAGGGGGAGGTTCAGCCCTTGCCTGGGTGGGGGAGTGCTGCCCTGCGTCATGGTTGCCACCATTGATTTCACAGTGCCAGTAGGATAACTACGGTCTCCATGCAGGACAGACCAGCATCCATGACCCACTGCACAGCTGAGGACGGATGGGCTTGTGGAGAAGGCACTTGACTGGGGCTCAGATCTGGGTTCAGATTCTGGGTCTGCCACAGCCTGCCCGTGACACCTTGGGCAAGTCACAATTCCTCTGTGCCTCAGCGCCCTGCCCGACATCAATCACCAGCCGTAACATGGTGCTAATACACCTGTGTGTGTTTATACATAGGGCGCCTAGCACGATGTGGTCTAGAAGAGACTGCAGGGGAAATTAAATGCTTTTCCTCTCACCTACACTTGGTATTCCCCACACAGCCACAGAGAGAGAACCCTGTCCCCCTCTAACATCCAAAAGATGCCCTGCACTTTTATGACTGCTAGACTGTAGGAGAACAGCCCTAGGGTGGGGTTTTTCAGCTCCAGCTTCTCTGCACCACTGACCCCACAGCAGGTTTACTACAGCCATCCCGAAAACATACCCAGGCTTAACTCCAGTTCCACAGGCTGCGGGGCCCAATATTTCACCCCTAGATGATTTTCATCCACTAAGTCCATAGAACCGTATCTGTGCTTCCTCCCAGCAGTAGCCGTTCTGCCCAGAGGAAGGCTAGTGATCCTGTACTCGCAGGCGTGAGGCCTGGGCCGTTGTAACATCAGGCTGGAATTCCAGTTGTGAAATGGTTTTACCGCGTTTGATGTGAACTGGTTCAGAGGTGGCGGCTTTAAAAGCAGGGCGGGTTACATACAGGACTTAGGTTGCTAAACACATGCCGTGGGATGGCTCATATGTGGCACATGCATGTTTGCTTGAATACAGATGCACTTCAACTACATACACCCCTCTCCCTGCCAATCCTTCGCCCCGGCCCTCTGCCGCACGTTCCCGGGACCACCAGCAAAACGACGCACTGCAGACAGCCAGGGATGGAACAGAAGGTAACACCTTAATTCAGGTTAACCACCCTGCAAGCCCCATAGCAGCCACGAGTTCACATACCAGAAAGAACCAGCTCTGCCAACACAACTCAGCATGCCCATGGAACGACGGGCCCTGGTTCCCCTGCACACGGGGCCTTATTCCTACGGGGCCAGGGCAGTAAGAAAGGGGGCTGGAGGAGCATGAACGCCCCATTAACAGCCCCAGGCGACTGCAGATTAGAACTGGCCGGAGCTGCATCACAGAACGCCCAGCCTGGTTACCCCTGGAAGCTCACTGCTCCTCGGAGCCAGGCTGTGCTGCACGGGTGCTTACGGGTACCAGGCCATCAAAACGGCCCCTTTTCAGGCCGTAAAGCCCAAGAGCGGGGCCATGGCGTCGAGCAGTGCACGTTGAGGTGCCGATGAGCCAGGGAAAGAAGCGTCAAAGCAGAGTTCACCCGGTCAACTCCCCCTTCAAAAGGGTTCCCGAGGGGGATTTCACACTGACACCAGCTCTCTGGTTCTGGAATCCTCTTTGCTAGCTGGCACCCATCCACCGGCCTCCCGCAGCGGGCGCTGCCAGAAAGCGGAGCCTGCAGCACACGTATCCACTCGGGGGAGCGATGCTCTTCATGAGGCTTTTCCTTTCCTCGTAGTGTAGGAAACAGAACTCTTTCCAAACAGCCCCTGAATTCTCCACTCCACGCCCACAGATGTCACCAGCTAAATATAGCTTCAAAAAGGCACCTAGAGATACAGCAGAAACCCAGGGCCTGCTTTTCAACAGCATCTGGAGCTCTGGCTGGCTTCAACGTTAGCAACACGGCCCCCTTAAAAATCAAGCCGCTAACAAAAGGGGAGGGCAAACTTTTGGGGCCCACACTGGGGTGGGGAAATTGCATGCAGGGCCATGAACGCAGGGTCAGGGAAGGGGGTTGGGCTGTGGGAAGGGGTGCAGTGTGCAGAACGGGGCTCAGGACCAGAGGCTGGGGTGGAGGAGAGGTGCAGGGTGTACGAGGGGACTCAGGGGAGGGGGTTCAGGTGGAGGAAGGGTGCAGGGTGCAGCAGGGGGCTGGGGTACAGGAAGGGTTCAGTGCGTACGAGGGGGTTCAGGTGGAGGAAGGGTGCGGGGTGTACCATGGGGCTCA
>ML677358.1:16503868-16549074 GCA_007922305.1 Dermatemys mawii | reverse complement strand
GGGGCTCAGGGCGGGGGGCTGGGGTACAGGAACGGTTCAGGGTCTGACCCAGCGCCGCTTACCTTGAGTGGCTCCGGAGTGGTAGCGACGCACACTGGAGCCAGGACAATCCCGCGGGCTGGATCCAAAGCCCTGACAGGCCGGATCCGGCCCACAGTTTTCCCACCCTCGCATTAAGAGCATAAGAAAGGCCGTACTGGGTCAGACCAAAGGTCCATCTAGCCCAGTATCCTGTCTACCGACAGTGGCCAATGCCAGGTGCCCTGGAGTGAGTGAACCTAACAGGTAAAGATCAAGTGATCTCTCTCCTGCCATCCATCACCCCCCTCTGACAAACAGAGGCTAGGGACACCACACATCCAATTAACTATACGGCGGAACATTTTCAATTGACACCATTAGCAGGCATGTCTGGGGGAAAGGGGGACCCCCGCCTCCCTATCCCACTCCCTGCTGCCACTGTACCAGATACAATCCCTCCGGCCCTCCCCATGACTGCAGCTCTCCCCCATGCTGCACTCCTGAACCTACAACCCAGTGAGACACCCCAAAACAAATCTGGTCCACCAATTTCACAGGTATGTCCAGCAGCATGGATGACGACACCATGAAGAGAGGCCTCGCCCCCTGACCCCAGCAAGAGAGGGGGGCACGGCTGAAAAGAACGAGCACAGCACTGGGAGCCAGGAACTCTGCTGGTCTAGCTGCCTTGGGAGCCATCATTTAAACCTGCCTTTTCCTCGTCTGCGAGACAAGAAAACAGCTCCCTGATCATACGGAGGGGCGGAGAGGAAGGGGGTAAAATGGAACGGCTCAAGCATGATCTTGCCCGGGGAGTTCTGAGCGCTCTGTTCCACGAGATCTACAAGGAGAGAATACACAAGACAGCAACAGAGACCAGGGGGTAAATTGCGACCTCTGGACAAAGGGATGAAGCGTGAGTTCCACTGGGCATAGACAAGACACAAGGGGTGCACAGAGGCCCTTCCGACAAACAGGAACAGAGAGCGTGACCCAGCCAACTGTTGCGTATCACGATTATCTACACACACATGCAGCAGCCGGGGAGCCTGCAGAGCCACTACGGGGATAAGCGATTGCCGGGAGTACTAGCAGCTACACACACCACCGTCCTCAGCATGGCAGATCCTCTGTGCCACCAGGAATGGGCGTTTGGACGGAATATTTCACTCACTCGCTTGCCAGGGCTGGGCTGCTCAGCTTATTGCAAAGGCTTCAGCAGAAATTAAAGCTTCTTTTGAAACCGGCACACAGGGAAAACTACGTACCATAAAGCTTTTCGAAGGAGATGTTCCAGCGAGACCCTTCCTGCCTGCACCCATGCATGGGAGAGAGCCCACAGCACATGCCTGACCGATATCACCAGCCTGGATCCGTCCGCACTAAGCTAAGCTTTTTCTGGTGCTTCGCCCACTCGGTTGTTCGGGGTGGGGGGTGCTGGTGTACATGGGGCTCCTGGTGTCACCTAAGCCCAGCGTAGTCCACACTCTAGCATCCCCCTCTCAGTGCTGACTTGACGAACGTCCCCATAAAGGCTGCTGCACGTGTCTACGCAGCCCCTGCACCACCCGAAGGCAGCTCCTTATTTTGCACGTGGTCTAAAGGGCCTGCTAACAGAGCTGCTCATGAATTCCAAATTAAACCCCGTTCTGAATCCCTCCCTTTCAGCGCATTTGTCATACGCCCGGGGAGCGCTAGAACCCCCCAGGAACATTTGCGGCACTGCACTTTGTCCAGCTCTATTACGCTGGAGAGTGCACAGGGAGAAAGAGAAAACCAGCACAGCAAAAATGCCAGAGGATGGCAGACCCCACCCAAGCTGACCCTGCAGAAACCTACCCAGCCCAAACCCGGTACGCTGCAGACATTGATAGGGCAGCTCACACGCCGAAGAGAGGGCGGAGCGGGCGATCTTTACGGAGGAGGACCTCTCAGATAGACGCCCGCACCAACTTCCTCGCAGCTGGACTGGGGACAGGTACTGGGGGGGATGGGGAGGAACCAAAGTAATGCAACCACAAACCTGATTTAAGAAGTCAGGAGACTTCTGGCAGCAAGACAACGGCTCCCTGGTGAGGGTGGAGCAGAAATGCAGCGTGGCGTGAGCCCTAGTATTTGCACCAAATGGACATGGCTGAAGCCGCACTAGACTCAATTATTGCATGGGACCTCAAAGCCGCAATGCCTGCTTGGATTACCATGTACCTGCTTAGTATTTATTACTGGTGTTCCCAGAACTAGAGGCCAGAATGGAGCTAGGGCTCCGCTGTGTTAGGTGCAGAACAAAAAAAACTTACTTGAGAAAGTCTCCATCCGGAAGAGTTTCAGTTTAAATAGACAAGACAAAGGATGGGAAGGGAAGCTAAGGGCCATAGATTTTGTCCAAGGCCACAGAACAAGTCAGTGGCAGAGCAAAGAACAGAACTCGGGCCTCACACCACAGCCCACAGTGCTATCTACTCCCCCACACTGTCTCGCTCCTGAGGAATTTCAGCTCACAAGTACAGCCCCACCATTTCTGGGTCTTGCTATTTTGCTAGCTGGTCATTTCAGTTGGGTGGGTGAGAACACCACAAAACTGGTTTGCCTTCCCTGAATGGTTTAAGGAGAAAGTAGCATGGTCACAGGAAGACACCACAAGTAGGGGAAGTCCACCCAGGCTTTCAGGTTAATGAATGCCTTTCAGCTGTCTGTGCTAAGACAGCCACTGAAACAGGTATCAAGGACAATGCAGCAACTCAGCTCAACTCAGGCTCGTTAGTGTTTGCGACATGCTTTGAAGATGAATCGCGCTATGGAAGGGTGAAGTATTACGCTCCAGCTAGGCGACGTGTTTGCTTATTACCTGCTTGGGGAAATCAAAAACAGAGCTTCAGCCAGCCTGACTTCTCCTGCTACAAGCAGCTCACAGCGGCTTTCTAAGGGGTAGAATCAATCCACAAGGCACACCTGGTACACAGCACAGGCCATGCAACAAACGGCACACTGCCGCACAGTTCCTTGCAAACTATTCCGAGGGCATGGAAAAAGGCTATCACCAAGGAATCTGCTAGGACTGGGCATTTCAAAAGGAGCCAAAGACAGAGAAGTGTTCTTAACCCACTGAATTCCACCAGGAGTTGGGCCCCTTGCACACCTAACTCCCTTAGGCTCCTTTGAAAAGATGAGCACTTGTAGACGTCTTAACAATATTTCTAAAATCCAGGCATTTAAACGGAGAGAGAGAGAGACCATCCCATCACCATGACTGCCCAGAGCTTTGGAGAGTGCTTAGTCCATGGAGTATCCCTGGGCAGGCGCACTCATGTGTACATGAGCCACTGGTGCCAAGTCTGGGGGTTACAGGGCTCAGCTCCCTCCTCCAAAAAGCCCAGCTGCCCTGGCAACCACTGCTCCCTCTAAGCTGTGCGCGTGCACACAGATCCTAAACCTCACACACACGGCAAAGAAATTTTTTACGCACATGGCCTGTCAAAAATTAGAGGGAAAGTTGCTGCCAACTCTCCATGGCGTTCCCAGCACAGTAATGTGCCGCTGCAGCAGTGAGGTTAGCCCAGCTAGAGGAGGTCAGGGATTCTGGCAGTCTGCCAAGGCTGTCCTAAGGAAGGAAATGCTGATTTTTAACAGTTCATCTCAGCCAAATCTGAGCAGAATTTAATTGGAGAAAGAGGCACTTTTCTAGCCGAAGGAGCCTCCCTCCCCCCGTGAATACCACAGGCTTGCTGCAAAACAGTGGAGAGGCAAGAGCTTCTTGAAGAATCCTTGATAATGGAAAGTGTTAAGCAACCTAAACCTAGGACAGATCCGCTCTCCCCTATAACACAATATATAAACCCTCGTGCGTCAGGACATAAGAAAGTTACCAAGGTGGGGAGGGGGAAGTCTCTCTCTCTATGAGCTTATTCAGAGGAGGATGCAAGAATCTCTGAAAGCAGCTTCCGGATGCAGGACAGCGGACTAGAGGCAACACTGGATATTCCGGTTAGACAAGTACTGGGCTTTGCACTGACTCAACACCCACCCTTGCCAGGCAGATGCAAGCACCAATGCTTGATGGAGTGTGTGGGGCGTGGAGCCTCCACTGGTGGGGGGAGGGGGCTTTTCAAAGCGTATTAAGAATCAGCCTGTTGAATACCGGTGGTTTTGTTTGTGGCACTGTCCACTTTACTTCAACCACCAAGGAACACTTTGGAGAAAGAACATCTTTGTTAAAGTGGAGAGGCTTCCCTCCATCTCTGCAATCCAGGGAACGCTGGCAAGGAAGAACCGATCCCACACTTGGGATATTTCTAAAAGGTAACAAATTTTTTCCAGAGTCTTTTTAGGCCAGCTGTATACATTATAAAAAAGTCAGAGTCCCAAGGTTTAAAAATTCTTTAAGCACAAATTCAGAATTGAAACCTACTTTGAACTGCCAATTTGCCCCAGTTATGGCCACCAACGCAAACCCTTAGTACAGACAGGCAAAGCTGCAGTTATTTGCCCCACTGCAAAGTAGCTTAGTTTCACAGCAACGGCAAACTGCACTGACACAAGCTGTGGCCTTGCTCATCTACACTAGCAAACAGCAGAGTGCCTGCGCTGGTGCAGTCAGAAATCCCCAGGAAATGAAGTGTGACAGTCCCAGAGAACGAAGTTGCCTATTCATTCACACAACAGACATCGCTCGACTACAGAATTAGCTAACTGTGCCTGTCGTCTAAATCAGCCTCTGTATCGGATGACTGGAGGATAGGTAACGTGATGCCAATTTTTAAAAAAGGCTCCAGAGGTGATCCTGGCAATTACAGTATGGTAAGTCTGACTTCAGTATCAGGCAGATGGGTTGAAACTAAAAGAACAGAATTATCAGACACACAAACATGATTTGTTGGAGGAAGAGTCAATATGGTTTTTGTAAAGGGAAATTATGCCTCACCAAGCTATTAGAATTCTTGGGTGGGGGGTGTCAAACAAACGTGGACAAGGGTGAGTCAGTGGATACAGTGTACTTGGAGTTTCAGAAAGCCTTTGACAAGGTCGTTCACCACAGGCTCTTAAGCAAAGTGGACAGCCATGCAATAAGAGGGAAGGTCCTCTCACAGATCAATAACCAGTTAAAAGACAGGCACCGAAGGCTTGGAATCACTGGTTCGTTTTCAGAATAGAGAGAGGGATAAAGAGTAGCATCTCCCAAGGATCAGCACTGGGACCAGTGCTTTTCAACTTACTCAGAAATGATCTGGAAAAGGAGTACACAGTGAGGCAGCAAAGTTTGCAGATGATACAAAAACCTTAAGACCAAAGCTGACTGTGAAAAATTACAAAGGGATCTCACAACCCTGGGTGACTAGGCAACAAGATGGCAAATGGAATTCAATGCTGATAAACACAAAGTAATGCACACTGGAAAACAATACCAACTATGCCTACAAAATGATGGGAAGTAAATTAGCTGTTACCACTCAAGAAAGATCTTGGTGTCACAGGACAGTTCTCCGAAAACATCTGCTCAATGTGCAGCAGCAGTCGTAAAAAGATAACACTGTTAGGAATCATGAGGAAATGGATAGACAAAACAGAAAATAAATATTTTGCCACTACATCCACCCATACCTTGAATACTGCATGCAGTGCTGGTCACCTCATCTCAAAAAAGATAAATTAGAAATGGAATTAATAAAGGTCAACAAAAATGATTAGAGGTATGGAACATGAGAAGAGATTTCTAAGCTGAACAATCTCAAGTCTTTTGAAAGATGACTAAAGGAGGATATGACGGAGGTCTATAAAATCACGACTGGTGTGGAGAAAGCGCATAAGGCAGTATTATTCACCTCTTCACTAACACAAGAGCTTGGGGTCACTCAATGAAATTAGTCAGCAGGTTTAAAACAAGCAAAAGGAAGCATTTCTTCACACAGTCAATCTGTGAAGCTCATGGCCAGGGGATGTTGTGAAGGTCAAAAGTGTATCTGGGGAGTGAGAAGGAGCTAGATAAGTTCATGGCAGACAGGCCCATCAGTGACTATTAGCCAAAACAGTCAGAGACAACCACACGCTCTGGGACTGGACAATGGGGGATGAATCACTCGCAATTGCCCTGTTCTGTACATTCCCCCTGAAGCACCTAGCACCGGGCACAATAGAAGCCAGGCTACTGGGCGAGAGGGACCAGGGGTCTGACCCACTATGGCTGTTCTTAAGTCCATGCAATGGTCATGCAAACTGCCCCACCACCCACCTCCAGAGGGGAGGGACCTGTCAGCGTTTGGCCTCTCTTTGGTGACCAACCAGCTTGGTTGCTCATTGGTGCCAGACACAGGTGACTAATGCTTACACCTGGCTGTAGGAAGTCTGGTAAGCCTATGGGGCCGGAGATCACCTCATTCTCACCAGCCTGTGACTTGGCTCAAAGCCTGGCTCTGTGCTGAGGAAGAAGTTGGGAGCGGGGGAGAGAAAGACAAGCCCCAGCTCCCACCAGACCATTTCCCGGCTGCCTGCCCTCAATGGCGCCTCCAGCCAAGGCGTGCACGTTAACACCTCACCCGGGTATGGCAGGTGCCCTTGTTTGGCTGCAGACAAAGGCCCTGCCCAGCAGTGGGAAAAGCTCTCCTCCCAATCGCCCAAGCAAACATCCAACCACCAACTATTTTCATTCAGAGAAAGAAAAGCAGCCAGGGGCCGGGAGATCTTAGGATGACAATGCCACTGTCTCCCAGCAATACTCATCCAAAGGGGAAACATAGGATTAAAAAATGCAAGGGATGTACAGCCCTCCTGTTCAGAGCAGACATGAACAGCGGACACAGGCTCCCTTCCCTTCCGGCTGGTTATTCCAGAACGATCCCTTACAGAATTTCTTGCACCACCCTCTGAAGCATCAGGAGGCGGCCATGGTCAGGGACGGATACCAGACGTGATACAGACCTGGTTTGATCCAGTCTGGCAATTGCTACGTAACTGTAAAGGAGAGTTTCATGTCAAGAAGCAGGCGCAGGGACAGTAGCAGAAGACCGGCTCAGAGACATCTGCAAGGATCACGCCCCCCTCCCCCAGATTACACAAAAGCTTTCTGAACTCCCAAAGCACCGTCTCCGTGCTCAGCACTCCTGTGGGAAGCCAATCATTTGGATCAATTTCCAAAGGCTAAGTGCTGCATTGTGGGACGCAGTCCGACGGCACCTGCCACACTTGTGGCTTCTTGTACATAATACACACAAACCGCCATGGGCAGCGCTGCTTAAGTCAGATCCAAGAAAAAGGCCTTGTCCTAAGCATCAGAGCTGAGCAGCATAACCAAGGCTTGCTGGACACCTGTTCACCAGCAGCAAGACCCGCTGCAGGAAGCTCAAAGCATTAAAACCAATTTGCTGCCACTCCGAGGGTAGACAGATCCATCTCAAGTCCCATTGTAACAGCAAAACAAGCCAGGCACTGCCTGCCCCTCTCGACAACGTACAATTTAAATTATGCAACTGCTGCAAGGATCACTTTCTAAAAATAACTTCAGAAAGGGAATCTGACAGACATGCAGGGAGCGTATGGGAGGTCTCCCATCTTAGTGCCCTGGAGCTCCGAGATCTCAAGCTCCATGACAACACGGTGGAATTAAAGTCAGAATGCAGTGCAATGATCAGAGCAGGGTGGCCAAACCGTGGCTTGCAGATAAAATGCAGCTTGCCCCGCAACCCCAAGGGTCTCATTCTCCATAGACCAGACTGGGGCGGGGAGAGAAGCTTGGGGCTTCTGCCCTACAGCAGAGTGGTGGGGCTAGGGGCTTCTGCCAGACTTGACTGGTGCTTGCTGAGTGTGAGGGGGCACAATTTAAAGATTCAACCCTCCCAACAGCCTTCCCCCGCCTCCGAGGCACATTCCCCTTCTTATCCTCAGCGGCCCTGCCCTGCCACTCCCAGGTGACCCTACATGCACCTCCGTCCTCCCCCCATCACCTCTGGTTCTGCCCAGCAGGGAGGGGAGGTCCCATGGGGCACAGCTCTCAAACTTCTTCTGGAGATAATCACATGCGGCTCGGAGGGTCATCAAGTTTCACTGTAGATCAGCAGTTCTCAAACTTCCTGAGACCACGACCCTTTTTTCTTCTCCGGTGGCACGGCGCGACCCTTGTGTGTCCACCGAAATGCCGCCAAATTGATTACTTCTGCATTTGGCGGCTATTTTTGGCAGACATGCCGAGCGCTCCCAAAATAGCTCGGTATGTCCGCCGAAAAGCCGCCGAATGCAGAAGTAATCAATTCGGCGGCTTCTCAGCGGCTATGGTGCCCGGCGACCCCTCAAGGGGTCGTGACCCCCACTTTGAGAACCACTGTAGATGTAGGTAACCCACCTCCCTCAGCGGTTAGGTCGACAGGAAGCATTTCTCCATCGACCTAGCCGTGCCTACACCAGGGGTTGGCTGGCATGGCTACAGAGCTCCAGGGTGTCATTTTTTTCTTACCCCTGAGCGACATCCATCTACATTTTAAGAGGCCTGCACAACTTGGAAAGCAGTGAGGGCCATATTACTACAAAAAACAACAGCAGCTGAGAGGGAGGGGAGCCCAGCTATTGTGCGCTCTGTCCCAATGAATGTGCCCTCCCTCCAGCCTGCCGAGGGGTCAGCTGCTCATCTGTCTTCCCTTCTTATGACCCTGCTGGGAGAGTGTGTTCAGACCCATAGATTCCCAGGCCCAGATCACCTAATCGCTAATGTAACCTCCTGTATAGCAAAAGCCAAAGAACTTTCCCACAATAATTTCTATAGCAGATAGTGTTGACAAATATCCATTCTTAATGTAAAAATTGTCCACGACTGAGAATCCATCACAACCCACCCCATAAATTATTCAATGGTTAATTACCCTCACTGTTAAAATGTATGCCTTACTTCCCATCTGGATTTGTCTAGCTTCACCTTCTAGCCATTGGATCATGTTAAGTTTTTCTCTGCGAGACTGAAGAGCCCAATTAAACATCTGTTTTTCCTGTAATCAAGTGGCCCCTTAACTCTCTCTTTGTTTAGCTAAATAGATTGAGCTCATTTTGAGTCCATCACTATAAGAAAGATTTTCTAATCCTTCACATGGCTCTTCTTTGAACCCTTTCCAAATTTATCAACATTCTTCTTGAGTTGTGGACACCAGGACTACTGGCACCGTATTTTAGCAGCATCTACACCAGTGTCAAATACACAGATAAAATCATCTCTCTTCTCCTACTTGAGATTCCTGTTTATGCATCCAAAGACTGCATTACCTCTTTTGGCCACAATCACACTGGGAACTCAGTCCACTGATTATCCACCACAACCCCCAAATCTTTTTCAGAGTCACTGCTTGCCACGATCAAGTTCCCCCTCCTGAAAGCATGGCCTACATTTCTTGTTCCTAGATATATACTTTTACATTTAGCCATATTAAAATGCATATAGTTTGAGTCCAGCTTACTAAACGATCCAGATTGCTGTCCATGATCTGTCCTCTTCATTATTTATCATTCCCCCAATATCTGTGTCATCTGCAAACTAAGATTTTACATTTTCTTCCAAACCATTAAATAAAAAATGTTTAATAGGCATAGGGCCAAGAATCAATCCTTGCAGGACTTCACTCAAAACATACCTATTGAATGGATGATTCTGTTTATAATTACATTTTGAGACCTAACAGGAAGGCAATTTTAAATCCGTAGAATGTGTCATGTTAATTTTCTAGGTTTTTTTAAAATCAAAATGTCATGCAGTACCAAGTCAAATGCCTTACAGAAATCTAAGTACATTACATCTACACTATTACCTTCATCAACCAATCTTGTAACAGCAACAAAAAAGATCCTGTCAAATTAATATGACAGGATCTATTTTCCATAAACCCATGATGATTGGCATTAATTACATTTGTAGAGTCCCGTATCAACTGCTCCATTATCTTGCCCAGGATCAAAGTCAGAATGACAGGCCTATAATTACCCAGGTCATCCCGTTTCCTCTTTTTAAATACTGGGACAACATTAGATTTCTTCCAGTCTTCTGGAACTTCCCAGTATTACAAGACATATTGAAAAATAACATGGTTGGTCTAGCAAGTTCCTACGCCAAGTCTTTTAAAACTCTTGGATGTGAGTGATCAGGACTTGATTTAAAAACTACATAATCCCCCAAAACAGAATTATTTATTGAACGCTTCTGTCTTTTCTGCATTATTGATATGGTACAATACCAACACTAGGATTATTTTTGTTCAAAACATATTTTAAGAACACCGCCTTACTGTCCTTAACTCCTCTGACCATAGATTTCTCCTTGATTAAGGCTCCTTGTTCATTCCCACCTCTGCACACCATTCCTGATGCCTCTCTCAGAGCAGGGGATACACACGGCACAGCTAGCAGAAAGGGGGCGGGGGTATCTGCGCATGCGTGTATACACACTATATTCGACCTTGCTTACCCACAGGCCCCAATCTGCACTGAAGCAACATTACAGGTATTAGGTAAACCAGCAGAAGCAGGAAACCTACCAGGATCTGCAATTCCACCTTTACCCTATTTACTCTGTAGAGACAAATCCATTAATTATGATAACTTTAAGGTTCATTAAATGATTCCTTAAGCATGTACTTCTCAAATCAACATAGTACTGGCCCCAGAGATATTAACTGTATCAGTAGCTACTTTAACACACTAGTAAAGAGAACCCCCTAATACCTGTTCCTCCTATGGGTAATTCACAAGGATCATATGGATAAGATTTCAAAGTGCATTTTGGTGGGAGGGGAGGGGGGATGATAGGGGAAAAGAAGGGCACAAAGAAGAAGAGTCACAAGCACACATAATATGCTTGTGTCTTACCTAGTAGTACCCCTACACCCAAGTCAGGACTGGTGGCCCATTGTGCTAGTCACTGGCATTGTACAACACATGCATTAACACAGCACCTGCCTCAAAGAGCTAGCACGCATTGTTTATAAAATGCAATAACTGAACTACTGAAGCACAACTTTACACACACGCACAGGCCTGATCTCACATTACGAACCAAAAACCTGTTCAAATGCCATTGACAAACAAATGCCCTGTGAGCCTGTGCGCAATTTCTGGTTTTAGTGCTTTCTGGTGGGGAGCTGAGGAGCAGGGAAGACGATCTCAACTGTACTGAAGATGCATTAAAAAATAAAAACACATAACCCTCCAGTTCAGGACAGAATCCAGTGAAGTTACAAGCACGTTATAAACCCTAAATATGCGGGCTAAGAATAAGAAATGCTGACAGGCTCCTATAGCTGCAGTGCTACCAGAAGCTCTGCTAAGAATGAGTCTGTGCACATATAGAAGGGGGAAGGGGACTACAATTATTTTTTCAATGCAGCAATCTGGAAAAAAAGTGAAATTCCCCCTTCCTCCACCACCCCATTCTATAATTAAGCTCTTCACTTCTACAAATCTTTATTCATAAAGGTACCCACAGCAAAGGCCAACCTCTGTCCCTCCTGCACCCATCCTCTGCGACACTGCCATCACACGGGGTGAGACGTACCAGAGAAACTCTGGCTCCTGGAAGAAGTTTTTTCTCCCCCTCTAATTTAAATAAATACATGTTTCTCCAGGACAGCTCACATCAGCTGCAGTGTCTGGTCCCCAGCAAGGCTCCTGCTGGGTTTGACTGAAGAGACAACACCGTCGCTATCTTTCCCACAGTTACCCAGGAAGTCAGTGGCTCAGCTCAGGCTATATCAGAACTGGGGAGCCACGGTGCAGCCCAGTCACTCTGAACCACCACACCACGGTCACTGCTTTTGGAAGGGGATGGGGTGGTTCTTGGATAGGACAAGTCTGAGTGGGCAATTTGCGCACACAGAGGACAAAAGGTGCAGCAGCGGTCAGTGGCGTCCCGGACGTCAAACGCAGACAAGTTTCTGGTCAGCAAGTTGTGCAACTGGCAGATTCCTCTGCTGCCATGACAGGTCAAGGGATAGAGACACGCCAACGCCTGTGGCCTAATGCCTCAGAAGATACCTCAAGCTCTCCTGCCGAATGTAGAGTTAATGGAGGGGCGTGCAGGGGCAGGGGGCAGAAGCTAGATGGTTCTTGTCGCCCTTGGAAGAGGGCCAAGCTCCCAGCTGAATGCCACGTTAGCCCTTCCACCTGTGGCCATCTATCAGGAGCCGTGCTGAGGCTGCAGGACAGCTCCTGGGAAAAGCAAAGTATTTTTTCAGCTGTCACTCAGGGAGGTGAGGAACTGTGAGGACACAGTCACAGCACAGCTCAAGAGAGGAATTGAGGGTGGGTGGGGGAAATTCCAGGAAATGATCCTACCCAGAACACAGTCAGTCCCTTAACCCCCCTGGGGTGTTCTCCCCTCGGCACTTTGGCAAGGCTCGGGGAGGGAGCTCCGTGAGAGAGGCTGGACAGAGGGGCAAAGTCACTGGAAAGTCTAAGGGTCAAATCTTCCTCCTAGCTGACAGTTCACAACCCAAGTGAGCAGCACGCGCCAACGAACCCCCAGCCAAGGGCAGGACATGCGCACAAGACCATGCCATTCCAGGCCCTCCCTGCCACATGGAGAACACCCCAAAAAAGGAGGAGTGGGGGGCGATATGACCCAACAGACTCAGCGTCCACACTCGTGGGGGAGGAAGGGGGGTGAGGGGAGAGAGTCTCCTCCAGGCTTGCCTACCTCTGCAGAAGTCCACACCGCTGGCGTCTGCCAAACTCTACTGCAAAGCTAGTTAATAGTTAATTATTACCCATTCAGATACCCGATCCCAGCCCTGACTGAACGCCCAGGAGAGGATAAATAGTCACATGACTTGCAAATCCTTGCCTTATGCCAACTATATTTAGTTCTAAAAAATGACGACCTGACAAGACCACCCCGGAGCGAAGGGAGCCAAGCTCCCGTCTCACCAAGATCCTGCCACTTCACGTGCAAAGTTAATCAGCCCCAGCCCAGCTGAGAAGGGCAGACTTGTCGCATGACTGACAAGACCCAGGGTGTGGTTCCTGCTACAAAAGTCTGGGCCCTTTCATCGCCCAGAACTTAGGAATAGAAAGCAAGACTGAAAGTGGGTTGTGATGAGGAATCGTGCAGCATGTCAACTTCGGAGCCGGGGAGACGAATGGACACAACAGGAGGCACTGTAACTCTGAGCCCTGGGCCTCAGCTACCATGACCCGCTCTTTCCCTCTGAGACCTGCTGCAGCAGCTGTATTCAAAGATGCTTTGGTTTGTGGACCTCTGCACGCAGGGAGCTTGCAGTGAAAGCACTCCGTATTGGGGAATTCACTCCTGTCAGAGAGCAGACTGTGCCTACCCTCTGGCTCGAATTCCTCGCTTTGTATGGGCATTTGCAAATCTTGCACCCACTCACAGCAGGCCCTAGTACAGAAAGGCGGTAGCACTAACAAAGGAGGGCAAGTCCAGGGAGCTGTGCAGAGGTCAATTGTGCCCTATAGCAGGCCTGCACAACTCGGAAAGCAGCGAGGGCCATATTGCTGCAAAAAAACCAGCTGCGGGCCGAAAAGCCCCGCCCTCACTCTGCCCCTATCTGCTTCTCCCCACCCCACTGCTTGGCTTGCCCCACCCCTACTTGCCTCCTGCGGGCCGCACAGTGAGCCTGTGCGGGCCGCGTGTGGCCCCCGGGCCGCATGTTGTGCGGGCCTGCCCTATAGAATGACCTAAAGGATGCCAGGGTGCATAACAGTAAAAGCTAGTTCTGCTGCTGCCGAAGGGACTCCCATGATTTTTCCCCCAGGAGCATGCTTCAAAGAAACAGACTCAGACCCGGATATTATTAATCTCTTGACGCCACAAGATGGGTATTCTCGGCCCGCATTCCACTGCAGCTGATAGGATACAGCACAGCCAACCGTGCCCAGAAGCTACATGTCAAGAGGTCAACATTACACAAATTCAATCCCTTTCATGGCCGTCAGACCTCCGCTGCTGTTGCAATAGGGGACTTGCAATCCGACAAAACCTTGTCCTGAGGCATCCTACCTTTACCGGTCAGCATCTACCAACACATTTCAGACAGAAATAGAATACGCCCCACGTGAGCTACACGGCTAGTTCAAGTTGCTCTTGGAACCTTCAATTCTGCAGCTCTAGACTTTTCTGGATTAGAGGGTGCGACTTTGACATTTATTCCATCACCAGCCAGAAGGAGAAAAAAAAAGCAAAAGGTGTAAAGAAGTGGGATTCTCCCCAGAAAAGACATTTCTAAAGTCAGACTTCAACTCTGCCTCCTTTAATAAGGACCCCGACTTTTCCAGCACCAATACCTCCGCAAGCACAGAAAGGAGGCCACTTTCTGAAAGTCATGGCCTAGATCTTCTACATTCAGGACTCCGCTGCACAATCACAGGTTACTAGCAGATCTACTGATTTAAGATAAAACTGGATTGTGCGGTAAGCACACCCAAAAATAACACATGCTCTCATATCTGGGACTGAATAATTTTACACCCATCCAAGACCCAGGACTTGACTCTTGTCCAGAAATAAATATAGCCAGACCAAGGGGCCAGTGATCATTTTAAAAAGGTCCAAGACCATTAACCAGCCAAGCTATGAACATGTGACTATCCCCCACCTTAACTCCTGCCCTTTTTAAGGTGGATTCCAAAGCACTGATTTCTAATTAGGTGCATGAAAGAACTCATAAAAAGTCATGTTTAAATTGAAGTAGGAAAGAACTATCTGCCCACCTCCCCCATCAAGACAGAACAATTTCTGGAGAGACTGCTTCTCTTTTGTCCCCTCTGTGTATTCTGAGTGGGGGAGGGGAGGGAAGAAGATTTTATTCTAAGAGTGACACACAAACCCGCACCAAAAATCATTTTAAAATAGATTTAAACAAACCCGTGCAGGTTCCTGCATGAACTCTCAAACAGGTATAAACCTGGCTTAATAGCAATCTCACTGGCCCTTTTCACGGCTTTCACGAAAGCTGCAGATCTACACCAATTTAGTTAAACTGGTATTAACTCCTGAGTGAAGACTGGTCTACGTAAGCTCAGGGGCTGACTTGTGTAATAGTCGTCATACTTCATTAATATTCTATATCTGTTCTAGTCACTGCCTTGGCCCTCCAGTGCAACTAAAAATCCTCTTTTGGAAAAAGATTATCAAAGAGTCCTAATGAAATTTCTGTAAAGGCTGTGACATGAACTGAAGTCCTGGCTGAACTCATGATAGGTCGCTGGATAATGTGACGCATCAAATCAGCTTCATGGAGCACTAAGGCATCATCAACACACTATCATTCTAGATGGTGTGTGTCTGTCACTGCTGAAGCGAGTCTAGATCCCAATAGGGGCAGGATCTTCAGTTATTTGTTCTTCAGCCGTTAATCTATTGGGACATTGTTGTGCAACTTCCTGGCTCTGGGGAGCAGAATTTTCTGATACAGACATTACCAGACACCCTAAAATACAGCTGGAACATTTTCTCTGCAGTCTCTCCAACTGATTGGCAGCTTTGGTTTTCCAGCTTCTTGAAAATCCTGTTTGGGAACAGAAGCGGCTTGAGGGGAAAGTGGGGGAGGAGCCTGGGAAATCCAAAGTTACTACACAATGTGTTAATACGCGTGCAGGAAAAGATGTGCTGTACAGCCAACATCTATTTGCCACTTAGCCCTTCCTGCAGAGTCTCATCGGTCACGTTCCAGCAAGGAAGCAGGATAGGTAGAGCTCAGAGCTGGGGCAGCGACTGGCATGCAGACAAGGACCACAGTGATTGGAGTGGGGAGGGGAGAAATTTGTAAGAAACTGTAGAGATGCAAATAAAGATTCTTACTAAAGAGCTGGTGGGAGGGAAGGGGATGAATCAATTAGTAATACATGCATCATAAGGAACAATCCTGCAATGATAGGGAGAGAGATGATCTAGTCTCACAAGCTTTTTAAACTGCCCTCGTTTGAAGGTGCCCGCTACTCATCTTTCAGGTTGCTTTAGAGAGAACATAGGCTATTGCTATTTCCCATTGGCAGCTGAAATGGAGAAGCTACTTTAATGCTCTTTTTAAAAGAAAAACGCTTTCGAAAACTGTCCCAGATTTTTATCATCACTGCTAAGAACTACCCCCAGCCCCAGAACTGGTTTGGAGTCTTTGATCACTACACATGGTGGAGGCAGCTAACAGACTTGGCAGAATTCGATTTAAAAAAAAAAAAAAAAAAAAAAAAAAAAATTTTCCACTGACCAAAAGTTTCAGAATAAATATTGATATCGTCAATTTAAACCTTCACTGCTGTGGGAAATTATAGGGGGTCAGACATTAACGACAGAAGACGCTGAGATTCAAAACATTAAAGCTTCAGACTGCATCGTCGTCGTCTGCAGCTCCAGGTTCATGAACACCGGAGCCAGCTGTTTTAGCAGAGCTGTAAATACGTGCTTTATGCTGTGCTCATTACAACACGTTTTATACACATTAAGCTGGGACTCAAATTCTTACTTTGATAAGCAGACAAAATATTTTTCTGTTTGTCTCAGCGTGTACGGTGGAATCAATCGGTACCAACACTTATCCCTAAAACTCTAACCTTTTCAACTCTATGGATCTTGCAGCAAGAGTTCCGAGGCCACTGACACCTGTAACTAAGTCACAGCCATGCTAGCGACCATAGCGGCAAAGGAAGTGCTTGTTTGCCCAGTGCAGCTTGCACTCGGGAACAGATGGTTCAGGATTTGTGGAACGGGCAAGATCAAGATGGTTATAGTGAGGATAAAGAATATAGATCAGCAGTGCAACAGGTACTGCACTGCATGTCACCCACACCACATTAACATTTACTTCACTGTACTGTACAAAGTCCTGAAACCAAATCCCAACTTCATTCCCTTCTGCATTTCCAACCTAGAATGCTAGGCTGTCTTAGGCATAGCCTCCCAGACATGACAGCTAAGATCCTCCAGCTGCTTCCTCTTACCCAAAGTCTTTGCTCCTGCAAAGGAAATGCCAGCTACTCTATTCATGCAGCCTCTGAACAAATTTCATCCTACTCTTAGCAGGTTAAGCTACTGAATTTGCCTCGAGACTCAGAGGTATCCACAGTAATACTCACCATTAGCCCCAAGGTCAGCAACACCCTACGCAACAGTGCATTTGGGGTGAGCATGAGGGAGGAAAGGACGGGAAAGCTTTAACGTCTGACTCACCTTCAAAGAACCAGCTGCAAGTTTAGTGCATCTCCCTGAACTAGGCCACCTGGGTAAACAAGATACTCTTCCCAATATGGGATAAAAACACTTCTCTTTAGGCCAGTAACACAGGGCTTAACAGGAAGTAGCACTGGGGACTTCCTCCTGCTGCTGAATACAGCAACTCAACTTACGAGAGACCCAGCGTGGCCCCTGGGAGTTGTTGCACCCTTTTGCAGTCTAAGCAAGCAACAGAGAAATCTAAATAAGACGAGGAAGACTTTGTAGCACCTTAGAGACTAACCAGTTTATTTCAGCATAAGCTTTCGTGGGCGATAGCCTGCTGCATCCGATGAAGTGGGCTATAGCTCACGAAAGTTTATGCTGAAATAAACTGGTTAGTCTCTAAGGTGCTACAAAGTCTTCCTCGTCTTATTTACAGATACAGACTAACACGGCTGCTAATCATAAACCAGAGAAATGTAAGGATTTGTAAAAAGAAAAGAATTTCTAAAAAAATACAGCAACATCCCCTGAGGGTAGGTGCTCCCCTGGGTTTCATTGCCATGACTTACTGTAATCAAGCATGCTCTCAAACGAACAAACCCTAAAAATATAGGTGTATTTCCCACCTCTCTCTCGCAAACACCCATTACCAGAATTACAGGAATTTAAAGAGGGGGAGAACAGACACTTGGTTTAAATACAGACAGACCCCTACAAAGCATCAAGAAGAACGTGCTAATCCTTTCTTGCAAGGCAGCCATCACCCATACACCCACTACACAGAAAGGTCCTTCCACAAACCCCAGAGCACAGAACTAACAAGTTACTTATTGCAATATTATCAACATGTTAGTAACAGGAAAATGCCACCCCTCCCGTTCTGGTGGACTAGTGCAGCGGTGCGCATACTTTCCCAGTTGTGTCCCACCTCACCTTTAACCAAATCTGTCCGTGCCCCCACTCCATTACTGTCCAGCCAAGGCTTCCTCACAACAGCACTTGGGCTGAAGGCGGAGCTGGCGATAGGGGCAGGAGCTGGGTGCAGAACTGGGCTGGGGCAAAGCGGGTACTCACACCCTGCCCCCATGTGGGCTGGCAAGGGCCCCTCCTAAACATTCCTCTGCACCCACCTATGGGGATGCACTCCACAGTTTGGGGACCGCAAAACTAATGCTCAAGTACCACACAGCACAGCATCCTTAGGGTATGTCTACATTGCTATAAAGACCTGCAGCATGGCCGCAGGAGCCCAGGTCAGCTGGCTCCAACTCACAAGGCTATAAAGTTGCAGTGTACAGGTCTGGGCTCGGGCTGGAGCCTGGGTTCGGACACCCTGTAAGGGGGGGTGAGCTCAGGCCCCAGTGTCTACACTATTTTGAGCCCCGCCAACCCGAGTCAGCTGACCTGAGCTCCCAGACTTGGTGCCACAGGTTTTTTAAACTGGAGACCCCTGCTCTAGGGATCCAGCCTGCAGCAGCGATTTGTCCAGCCCCTCAGCCCCAGCTGAGCAGGCACATGGAGAAGCTGTTGCTGCCCCCACTCCCCACGCAAGCTGCTGCCAGCAGCCCCATGTGGGGCAGCTGGAAGAGCGGGGGGGGGCGCGGCAGCAGGAGCAAAGGGGGGGCCGCAGCAGAGACCCGTGAAGCCCCTTCAAAAAAATCTAATAAAAAGTTTGGAGACCCCTGCCCTAAAGTACCAAAAACTGAACCCAAACCTGCCAGGTTTACATTTCAGGAGGGACCCATTTCAACTCAAGGATTCCACCCCACCTCAGATACGGACCCCAGTGGCTAAGGGAAAGGCTCTAGCCCCAAAAGTTTGCCCACCCCTGCTCTACCCCCAGAAGAAAAAGCTAGAGATATGGCACCAAATGGAATGAAGTGGGAGGAAAAAATACTCCTCCAGCACATGAAAGACTTTCCCTGGAACTTCAGAGCAGCTTCATTTCCAAGCACTGTTATTAAACAACCAGGATATGGGCACCACCACCCACCTCTATTGTACTTGTGACACTAGGTACAGGGCAGAACGTCTCCAGAACCCATATATTATCAAGCACACACACGGGAACATAGTATGTGGCTGTGCCTATAAAATGGCTATTTTAATATTTTGGCTCAAGTTCCAAACCCATGTGGATTGTGGGTCTTGATTCTAAGAGTTCAGAATCCTTGTTAGCTATATCGGACGGGCTCCTCAGCCTGAACCAGAGTGCAAATCCCAGATAGCAAGGAATTATCCTTGAAGATGGGCACTAATATATTTTAAAGCAGGGGGAAAGGGGGACCAACTACATATCCAGTCCAGGCCGAGCTCACCGGGGAGACTCCCCCCGGTCCCTCCCCCACCACGGCGTCACACAGGCAGCGCTCTGGGGGGGGGGGGGGGGGCTGCACAGCAGTGTGTCTGGCTCCGGCCACTGCTGTGAGCAGCATGGTAAGGGGACTGGAGCCCGAGCTGGGGGGTCGGATAAGGGGGCAGGGAGTCCCAGGGGCAGTCAGGAGACAAGAGCAGGGGGCAGTTGGACGGCGCAGAGGTTTGGGAGGTCAGGGGGATTGGAAACGGGGGGTGGGGGTTGGATGGGACGTGGGTGTCCCGTGTCTCTGTCAGGGAGTGGGGTGTGGATAGGGGTCAGGACAGAGAGCGGGGGGGAGGGGTGGATGGGGTCGGTCAGGGGATGAGGAGCAGGGAGACAGATAGGGGTGGGGTCTTGTGGGGGGTGGCTGGGGGTAGAGGGTCTCTGGAGGGGGATAGTCAGGGGACAAGGAATGGGGGGGGGTTGGATGGGTCAGGGATTCTGAGGGGATCAGTGAGGAG
This sequence comes from Dermatemys mawii, assembly GCA_007922305.1. Taxonomy (NCBI): domain Eukaryota; kingdom Metazoa; phylum Chordata; order Testudines; family Dermatemydidae; genus Dermatemys; species Dermatemys mawii. The sequence goes on along the minus strand of ML677358.1, from coordinate 16,529,108 downwards.
GTGGGAAGTGGGAGAGCATCAGATGGGGGTGGGTCCAGGCTGTTTCAGGAGGCACAGCCTTCCCTACCCAGTCCTCTGTACAATTCTGAACCCCGATGTGGCCCTCGGGCCAAAAAGTTTGCCCACCCCTGTTTTAAACAGACATTTAGTGCCATGGTGTCATGGCTAGCAGCCTGTATGGAATTAATTCTCTGGACTAAGACCAGCAAAGCAAGTTTGGCTCAGACTGTCCTGGTTAGTCTAACACCCATGTCTCCATTCCATCCACCACCCTCCGACACACAAAATAAAAACTCCACCAGTATTAGGCTGGTACATAATAAGCAAGTTCCAAGGGGATCCTTTCCCCACAGCCAGAGGTTCTCCTTTTGAACTTGCTGCATTTACAGTTCTGGGAGTTTGAAGATAGCAGGGTTTCAAGATAAGCCTAACACACAGAGAAAGTATAGCTGCTGCCTTCAAGGACTTTCTGAACGATGGCTTTGCGCAGGTCCCTGACTGGCTGCCCAGAGAGCGAAAAACATAAGCAGTTTCTGTTATACCCTGCAGCAACTTATCCTAGCTGGAACACTGCATAAGAGAAAAACAATTTCTCATTTTCTTTTAATGAAGCCAACAATAAATTTACCCCAAATGTTAATTATACAGACCTCAAAAAAAAGAAGAAAACTTGGGTTATTTTATTAAAATCACTTATGTTTTAATACACTGGGTCTATCTGGTACTTATATAGCTCTCATCACTTTAACAGAGAACCTCACAATCATTAATGGATTTTATCCACACATGCCCTGAGAGATAGGGAAGTGCTATTATCCCCATTTTACAGAAGAAGAATAAAGACATAGAATAGATTAAGCGACTAGCTCAATATCACACACAGTCTTGGTGACTAATGTGGGAATTGACCGCAGGTCTCCTGTGCCTTAACCACAAGGCCACTCTAATGTCAGCCTCTCATCAACATCCAGATTTCAGGGGCTGTGTTTGGTATTTCTAGCAGAAGACCAGCCTTTGCTCACCAGACACCACGATGGAGCAAAAGCCTCCAGTAATTGTCAAGATGCAAGAATTAAGACATATCCAAAGGAAAAAAAAAGGTTCTCTCTCTCTCGCCCTTGTGATTACAAGTCTCACACTTCCTCGCCAAAGCCTGCCTACATTGCTCTCCTTACTACTTACTAACAAGTCCTCATAGATCTCCCATTGGTTCTCAACTCGTTTCAGTCCACGGACCACCAGGCCAATCAAAAAAAAAAAGTTTTTTTTTTCTGAGACATGGATTAAAAAGAGCAGACAGATTTTGGTTTGAAATTTAGTTAATTCTTACTAGAGGTTTGGATTCTCTTCTCACTGACAAGCTCTTCAACGTTTGGAGTGAACACGGCGTAAAACAGCCTAACGGCAGCGCCTGCTCACACGATCTGACTTTGGACAATATTCGTGTGGACCACCGAAAAAGTCACCATCAGCTGAGAACCACTGCTCCAGCCTGCGCCATTCTCAGTCACGTTTGTCCTAGTTAGACCGTGTATGTTCTATGGTCCAGGTGAGCTCGACTTCCATGTGTTCTGCTGAGTGATGTGCATGGCAAATGCCCATGCCATTATTGCAAATAATGCAAATACCCCTGCCATTATTAATATATGCACATTGGAGATGGCAAGCTTTTATTGCAAACAAATCAGTTAAAAACTAACAATCAACAAGGAATTACACATTTTCAGCAGTTATCAGACAGAATACAGATTCATATACCTAGATATCTAAAAGTTTGTGTTGGACAAGTGAAAATAACAGCACAGTATAAAATTCTCTGAGCTACATTTTTATGCTTAAACGTTAATGTGTTGAATTATGTTCAAAATTTAAAAAAAGGAACATCCACCCAAAACCATCACATTGAAAAGCTTCTTTCAACTTAGATCCTAAAATGTGCCATGCTGTGGGGGTTTCAGGGGGGTCAGCCTGGCCTTTAGGATGATTATACAGAGGTGTGTGTGTCAGTAACATATACAGACTGTATATTAAAAGGGAGGGTCAGAAATTAGAGCTTTTCTTTTTCTCCTTTTTAAAAAAAGCCACACACAAATGCTGATGTAGTGGAAGTTAAGTTTTTGCTGAGTCAGCCTAAAACTGTAATCAACCTTTAGAAGTGCAGGTTTTGAGGTGCTTTCCCCCCCCCCTCCCCAACAGTGCAGCTGGTCTAGTGTATACACACCAGAATGAGCTACAGCTGGGAGAGGTACCTGTGAAAACGGAATATAGGATACAGCTGGGGTCTGAATTATATTTAGAAAGTTTTGGATTTATTTGGGTTTTCTTAAAACTAAAAGAGAGGAAGTCCTTTCTTCGCACTGCCAAGTGGAAATTGATGTCAGTGTTGCACAGGCTGGAACCCTTCATCAATGCAATTACTTTTCATACAAGCGGGGCTGTGGGGTTTTTGTTTTTTTTGCCGGGGGTGGGGGAGGAGAGGTATAAAGCAAAGGCATTTACAATTTCTCTCCCTCTTGCAGGGAGCTGGTGGAGAGAGCCTGTTCAGTCCTGCCAAGCACTGTAAGGTCTATTAATTGAAATCTGCCCTGAAAGCACTTGAGAGCCTGTTCTAACACCAATGAAAGCAAGCTCAGGTGGTTATGTATGGACCGACATGGAGGGATTTGAGGAAACCAAAGCAAAAACTTACATTTTCCAGTGTCCCTCCATCTGCAGAGACACTGGGGTCAGCAAAAGCCAGCCCAAGCCCCAATAGCAACACAGGATGGCACCTGGAAACCTGGCAGATGGCAGCATGAACAACCTGCTAATGGAAGGCAGCATCCAACGTGCACCATGCCACATCCGAACGGCGCCCTGGTACACCTTGCCGAGTCCTGGACGGGGAGCAGTCCCTTTCCCAGCCCAAGATGGGCAGCTTTGATAGAAAGCAGCCTCTTCACAGGGTCCTTACAATGAGCCTGCTAAGGCAGGGGTGGGCAAACTTTTTGGCCAGAGGGCCACATCGAGGTTGCAAAATTGTAGAGGACCAGGTAGGGAAGGCTGTGCCTCCCCAGCCTGTCCCTGCCCCCTGACTGCCCCCTCAGAACTCCCAATCCATCCAGCCCCCCCCCGATCCTTGTCCTCTGCCCCTACCCACTCCCCCTGGAACCCCACTCCCTAAGCCCCCCTGCGCCTTGTCCCCTAACCACCCCCACTCAACTCCCCCTTCTCCCTGTCCCCTGACTGCCCCGACTCCTATCCACACCCCTGCCCCGACAGACTCCCAGGACTTCCACATCCTATCCAACCCCCCACCCCCCCCCCCCCCGTCCCCATCCTGACTGCCCAACCAGAACCTCTGCACCATGCAACCGCCCCCTGTCCCTGACTGCCCCCTGGGACTCCCTGCCCCTTATCCAACCCCCTGCCCCCCTTACCACACCGCTCAGAGCAGCTTGTCTAGCTCTGCGTGGCCTGCTGGAGCTAGACATGCTGCCCCGCAGTAGCTCTCAGCCTCGTCACCCATACCATGCCACTCAGAGTGCCAGGAGCTAAGGCCCCGCCAGAGCCAGACACGACACTGCAGTGCTGCCCAGGAGGAGCTACAGGCCAGAGCGCTGCCTGCACAGCACGCTGAGGGGGAGGGAGGGGGCTAGCTTCCCTAGCCAAGAGCTCAGGGGCTGGGCAGGATGGGCCCACGGGCCATAGTTGGCCCACCCCTGTGCTAAGGCCACTTGAGACAACCAGGTCACCCAATCCCTTCTTCCCCTCCCCCACACAAATACCCAGGCTCTCTTCAGCCACAGACCAAAAAAATCCCTCTTCACACACGAAGACTCTTAATGACTTTGAAGGGCAGGACAGAAAAAAAAGTTTCCTTTTTTGCAAAGGAACAGGTAAATCGATAACTTTTCCCTAAGAGAGGCGGCCTGGATCCCTGTCTGAAAAAGCTGGAGGCTGTGGCTAAACACATAGCTACCAAAAAAAAAAAATAAAAAAATGGCATGTTGTAAAGTAAGGGCCCTTTCACACTCTCCTTAAGTAGTTCAAAATAATATGGGTGGGGGGACTTCAAGTCAAGATTCTCCCAGGACACCCACACACTTACTTCAGCTGGGCTCTTATCCCTGAAAAGGGCCGACACTCTGACTTGTCCCCAGCCCATCTGCAAGACAGCAAGAACGTACCAAACAGGTTTGAGTTTTCTATCCTAGGAGCACGCCCTGAAGGTCCCCCAAGTTCAAGCGCACGGAAGAGATGCCACCCCACTGCACACAGCAGGAGGAAGTCACTCTCACGCAAAAACCCCCCTGCCTTTACATGGCGTTAGGGTCACAGGATGGGCTGATTCAGTGAGAGCAGCATCTCTGGAAAGAAACAGCCTCCCGGGCCAGTCTGCAGCCACACAGAGCTTGGGGGAGAATCTGCGATCCTCCGCAGGTCTTTGAGCTCACCGGGGTTAAGGGAGTGAAGAAACATACTACGGATTTACCTACAGTCTTCTACAGCTCACCTTGCTGCAGCATTTAGAGCACAAAGGTCAGGCTCCCACAGGTGAACAAAAGCACCCATTACCTGGGAAACAGGTTCCAATGGAGAGAAGTACACTCCATTTCTTCGCTTGGCGGAGGCCATCAGCCCAGCTGGGGCAGTTTAATAAACCCCCCCCTTGTAGCAGGTCAGGGCAATGCCAGCCCAGTCCGTCTGCACTGGAGTGCAGGACCCAGGCCATATAGGTGCCTGCGATTAATTCCTTCACACACCAGCTGGGGACTCCAGGCCTTGGCAACCACAGCTGCTGCTGGATCACTGGCACATGGCACACTAGTGTCAAAGCCTGCATGGGATTTCAGAGGATTGCCCTGCAGGTTCCTCATCCAAGTGGGCAGCTGCATGTTGGTCCCTCAGCTGAGTTCTCACTGCTCAATGAGGTAGAGCCAAAGGAGATTCCTGGGGGAAACACTCATATTCCAGACTGGGCATGAGGGGACTTCAGCACTGGGGATAAGGATGGGCAGGAAACCACTGGGTCCAAATCTCAAATTTCTAGCAGGTGTATATGAAAACACACTCGTGGCAAAAGACCAGACATGCCCCCAAAGCCCACAGTGTGTAGAAACCCCCAGACTGCCACCAATACCTCCTAGGTTTAAGCAATAAATTTGACTTCAGTTTTAGACTCAGTTTCTTTAAAATACAGCCCTCTGCCAGCCCAAGGTAGACTGAAACCCTTGACAGAGAAAGGGACAGGACAGACTGACCCACTAAGTAGAATGACAGAACGATTTAAGCAGCACCATTCATTCCCTCTTTGTAGGTACCACCCAGAGCAACAGAAAGCTCTGCTTGGTGTTACTATTTGTTTATGGTTTTTGGTTGACTTTAACAAACACACATTGCTGTACACTGACAAATCCAGGATCAAGGGAGGCACCTTGCCCTTCCCTGACCAAATGACATCCGGGGGACAGTGTTTTAAAACCACTGAAGTGCAAAATGCACATGAAACATGCACGCACAATTACTAACAGTGCTCATGCAAACCTGATAATTGCGAGTATAAAGGACCAGAACTGTCCTTGCGCCCAATTCCCCAATTCATACCTGCAATCCAATGAGGTGCACAGTTGAACACCTAAGTTACATGTAAACCTAACTCCTGAACAAGATGTTGGAGGACTGAACTGGCACCAGCAAGAAACTAAGTAAGCCACCACTGCCATTTACAACCCAAGTCACCATTGTTCAGAGGATGTGAAAAGTTGTGCTTTTTTTGCAGCGATTTCCCCACATAGCCCCACCTCTACACTTGGAAAGGAAGTTAAGACGGTCCTGCTAGAAATCGGCCATATTGGTCGTTGTTTAAGACGTTCAATTTTAAATCTGATCTGCTGTATGGCTGGCTGAGCAGGCGGGTGGCAGGAACTGTTCAAACAATTTATGCCCCTTCAAAATATGGGCTCTCTGCAATGGCCAAAGGCAGATGTCTCACATCTGCCCTGACAGAATTCTGCAGGAGCAATGACATCCATACAACAGTGCCTTCTCATTCTCCAGTTCTCAATATCCTTCGATTTGCAGCCATTTATCTGTAGGGCAGCTGAGAACACCAAACTCCTTCCCCCGTGACTAAAAGGTAGACGAACTCAGCTTCCCAGAGATAAGAGCTAGACTTTGAACACATAAGGCAGCATCTCCCTCCTGCCCACAGTAGAAACAGCCACAGAACTATTAGTCAACTGCACTTGTTTATTTGCAAAGCTGAATAGCAACCTGCTTCGAGGACATCTGCCATCCCGAGGCATGGGAATCCAAAGGCTGCCTGGCAGGACCTCCCTCTGGGATGCACCTTCCCCAGCTCCTTCCTTCAAGCACAACTGGCAAGATTAGAAATTAGCCTGCCAATTAGGAACAGCACCTCATGCACCCAGAGGAGTCTAAATCAGGCAACCCTTTCTTTTTCCACACTTGCCACAAGGGGAGGCAAGGACAAACACAGATGGCTGCTAAGTCAAAGAGAGACAGAGGTTGCTCTCCAAGGAGCATGCTTAGCAGATTTCCAAATCAGGGTTTCTGGGAGAGTTAGATTTTCCCTTGTCAGCCCACCTCCCAGTATAGGCAAGGTAGATTAAAAACCACACAGCACAAAAAACAATAATAAATAATGCAGAGACAACTCCAGGTTTTCACATCCATCTGACACTGCTAGACCTTGCCAAGATGTTTGACCTAGACAGCTCCCTGCCCACCATTTTTTCCTCAGTACAATTAGAGGTCCACAATCCTGATCACCACACTTGTGCCACACCATATCATTCCAGGACAATCATCAAGCAGTGGGTGGACAACATCCTGACACCGGCAAAGTGAGGAAGCACCAGGAAATTTCAGCCTCGCACTTCCTTCGCCTTCCTCTGCACCTGCACTGGATTTTTCAGCTAGGGTCCAAAACCAGAAGCTCTAAACAAGAGCCCAAGGGCTGACTTTCAAAAAGAAAAAAATTACATAATTGCAGGCACCAAGGATGCCTTTTTAGTAGCAACAGCTTTGCCAAAGTGGGCATTCAAAGATGCCAAGCAAACAAATATCCTACCCTGTTCGACCTCACCAACAAATGGAGTTATCTATGTGCTTGCCCCTATGGTAAGAGTGTTCATAAACGAGGGATTTATCAGTGATGGAAAGCCAGCACTGTAATTAGCAAGCGCTCAGGGAGGGCACTATACATCATTCAGAAGACTGATGTATAAATATGTGGGCATGCGTGTACACACGCATCTTGTCACCATAAATATTTGTACACAGCACCAAAACTGGCCCCACCTCCAGTGGCCAGCTCCAGAGGTTCAGCTCTGGGGCTGACTGGAGTGCTATAAAACTTGAGCAATCTGGGAAGATCTTCACAGTTTAGTGTGTGGTGGGGGAAAGGGGAGGGCACGGATCCCCATTTGTTGTCTGCAGGTTTTGGTTTTTGCCTTTATTAAAAAAATAGAGCTTTTATGAGAGCCTAGGTCAACAGAGCACTGAAAACAAAATAAATGGAGTCAAAAAGGCCCTTTGCCAGCGCTGGTCTCCGACCCTCAGAGAAGCCAACAAGTCCAGAAGGACACCCAAACGGAAACCCTGTGTTACAAAAGATGGACATATTCTGTGTGTATTACTCCCCTCCTTACTGCCCATCAGGCTTGTTCAGAACAGTCACCATCCTCCATGGGCACCTTGGTGCCAAATTCAGACACCCTTGTTTCATGTCTGCTTTCTACCCACATTAGCAGAACGGTGGGAGCTATAGCAAAAAAAAATAAAATAATGTAAAGTGGCACAATGGGCCTGATTCACCTGGGGTCTGGCCTCCTCCTTCCCTTCTGCCTGGAATCCATGTTCTCTCTCAAACAGATGCCACTTCTCTGAAGAAAAAAATGGGGGATGGGAGTGGCTGAAGAGAAGCTCATTAGGCCTGATGCAAGAGGAACACACCGACTCGTTATTACTGCAATCCACGATTGTAACCGTCAACCTGATCAGCATTGCCACAAACTAAGCTACGGGAAGAGACAGGCTAGTTCTGTACACTGCATCGGCTCCCAGACTCACGGTTACCTTCCACCTCATAGGACGGAAAAATCTTAACACACCTTATCCCCACCAGAAGGCACAAACGCCTGCTGGTACCTGGTGCCTGCCAAATCATCAGCACAGCAACACCTCACGCAGGTGGCCTAGCAGTAAGGTCCCTGCCTCACACAAGAGTGCAACAGAGACCCACACATATTTCAAGTGTCAGCTGTCAAAGGCGGCACATGAGCTGATTTTCAGTGGCACTCGGACTGCCTGGGTCCTACTCCCCAGTCCGGGGAGCTCTGCATTTTAATTTAATTTTAAATCAAGCTTCTTAAAAATTTTAAAAACTTTATTTACTTTACATACAACCATAGTTCAGTTCTATATTATAGACTTATAGAAAGAGACCTATGTTAAAACGTATCACTGTCACGCAAAACCTTATATTAGAGTGAATAAATGAAGACTCAGCACACCACTTCTGAAAGGCTGCCAACCCCTGGTTTAAGTACATTGCATTTACACACTTTACATCCTCACACCACCACACAAATACCAGCTAATTTGTCCTCGCTATATGCCCATGCAGTTGGTATCTAAACCACCACCCACAATTCAGGGCCGATAAGAAATGCAAGATTCCATTCAATTCACCCCTAATTTTGAGGAGTTGGGCGGGGGGAAAGAGGGGAAGGACCTTCAAAGCATTTTAAAATTTTCAGCAGATGTTAAAGAGAGTACATTTGACCCTTAGCTGGCAGTTGAAATTCAGATTATGGCCCTAAGGTGAAAAGCAGCCTGAATAAAGAGCCTCAGGCCTCTGCTCAGTCACGGCAGGGCCGCCATCTTGGTTTGGACACCAAGGCTGCAGTAGTGAAGGCAGTGTGTGCACTAGAGTTAAAACCACACAAGCTTCCCAGCTGCTCCCAAATCCCTCTCCTTTTCTTCCTCATAGTCTGTCAGAGCTTGCAGGGGAACGCTGGATCCCCCACTCATTTCCTGGCCTCCTCGAAAGGAGGATTAACTCCCATACATGCAAATTCTGACATTATCAGCCCCACGTTCAAAGCCAACATGGTCATTCATGCCATTAGAAGAGTCTATGCCAGCTCACAGGTACCATTACTGATTTGCTATGGACAATGCAGGAGTAGGAGAAACGGATCAAATCCTAGAAAGGACCTTGGGGTGTCAGTCCTGCATTCCTCAGCAACTTCTTTTCTTGAGTCCACCTCCCAAGAGCCAAGAACAGCTGAGGTACTCAAATGAATGGCAGACATTTAAACAGGAGTAGATGTCTAGGCAAGGGAGGTCTCACCTCTGAAATGGAGGCGTGATCTACATATGGAGTTATTCAGGAACAACTCTACCTGAGGACAGTCTTATTGCAGAATTCTGTTATTCTGGAATCCCAGTGGGTGAAGCTAGAGAGTCCACATATGGAATGATTCAATAATAGCTACTGTTCTTTAAACTCAGCCACCACCTTAATCTGAATCAACTTTTAAGCAGAGACAAAACCCTTACTAGGGCGACCAGATGTCTGGATTTTAGGGTCTCTCTTATATAGGCTCCTATTACCCCACCCCGATTTTTCACATTTGCTGTCTGGTCAGCCTAGCCCTTACTGCCCCTGCTGGTGATCCTCTCAAAGCCACTCCAGGAGGGGAAACCACTATGAAGGGGTGGATGTTTACTTAGGACCACTTGTTAATGAGGCTAGTTGCAATTCTGTCAAGCAGTATAAAAGGTGTTTACCCACAGTGCACTATGCCCCTCAAGCTTCAGAGAAGTGAATTATAAAAGCCTTAATGAGAAAAAGGCAAAGCAAAGACAAAAGGTTTTTCCACTGCATTCTAGGGGCTGCGTTGATTCCATCGGACAAAAAATAAAAGGTGACTCCAAACACATAACCCTGCAATTCCAGCACATGCCCAAGTAACGGTATGATCACGGCTGCTTTTCCTCCCAGACATTTATAAGTTCTTGTACTGGAGAATACTGACACTGGATGTTCCCACAGTTATTGGCCCTGGAATGGGGGAGGGGTTAAGACCTGGCAAACTGGATAAGCCGTAAAACCCTGCTGCTCATACCACAGAGACAGAGTGCCCCCTATCAAGAGAGGAGCTGAAAAGCTGCAGGGAAAGTATAAGGCAGCTTAGAGGAAAGAACAAGAGAAAAGTACCGTCCGATTATCATTTCCATGAAGCAGCTGGTGGCCCGGCTCCCTGCCTCAGTCCTTTAATTGCCAATAAGCCTGAAGTGATACTGTTGGAAACATGCAGCCATCCAGGTGGTCAGCAGGAGGCCGGCCCTAGATGGAAGATGGGGAGATAGAGGCCTAAGGGGGAATAACACTGCCTCAAAAAAAAGCGCCACACTGGGTGCACTACTACATATTAAAAAGGCAACAAAATTTTGATGCCTCCACAGAAATTCCCAATAAAAAGGGACAATTTAAGACCAATCCAGTGGTTTTCGGGCAACAGTGGCTGAAACATTGGAGATTTATCCCACTCTCTGATGTCAAAGGAAGGCTTGCGAAGGAGGAGATAGACAGAAAACTAGGAGGAGAAAAAATGGGGCTCGGTGGAAGGAAATCTTCCAATCTCAAATCCCCGTGGCTAGATTTCCAGCATCCAAATAGAGTTAAGGTCTGTTCATAAGTACAGCCAATTACTCAAAACCAAAGTACGAGGATCATCTCATGGCCTAGCGTGGTCTGTTTGACCCACGATTACTGCTAGCATCAGATCATGTTTCCAAACATCCCTAGTAGAGAAAGAGTTAGCACTCTGCCCAGGAGCTGAACACAGCAGAGCTCATTTCACTACCCGTGAAAAAGACCACCTTCGCAAACATAACTGCAGGGTTGGGTGGGAAAGCCAGCTTTTGGACACGCCAGGCAACCAAGTAACCATCTACAACCACCATTTGTTCTTGTAGCATTTGGGGTATCAGTAAAAACAAGAGCACTGCAGCTGTGCCAATGTAGCATCATAGACACTCGCTACAACAACAGAAGGTGATTTTCCATTGCTGTAGTAAATCTCAATCAACACAACTCCAAGAGGCAAGAAAATCTTCCATTGGCCTAGCAAGCATCTATACCAGGGCTTGGGTCAGCTCAGTGGTGTTTCGCAGGGGTGTGAAGCAACGTAGCAAAGTCAACCTAAGTTTCAGGTCGAGGCAAAGCCTCAGATACTCCTCCCTCTTGCGTGCGATTTCTGGTTCAGCTTTAAACCAAGTTTTGTAGTCTCACGGAATACTCTCTCCATTTTATCCTTGTGTGGTTCCCATTCTGTTGTTGTTAATTAGATCAAGCCAGATTTCCACTGAGACTTCAACTGCAGGGTTATCAGCCTATACTCTGTCAAGTCCCTTTGAAACCACCTTCAAATTGCTTTTGTAAATTTAGTCCCTTACTTAAAATATGGGCCATGTTTGCATCAAGTTCCTTCTCGCCATCAGTGCAAATATCAACACAAGTATTGCACTTTGATGCAAATGGAAAACACAATCTTCCCCTGCGTGACTGCAAAAGTTGTTGGGAACCTGGCGCATCAATCCTCTTTTCACACAACCAAACGTGAGGCCAATGCAGGGTTGGTGTAACCACTAGGTGAACTAGGCAGCCGCCTAGGGTGCCAAGATTTGGGGACACCAAAAAGTGGTGCCCCCCAATTTTTTTTTTTTACATTCTTGCTGGAAAACAAATGAATAAAGAAAAAAGAGAAACGTCGTTGAACATGCGTTATAACTTGTCATTCTCTTGTACATTACGGATATAGCCTACGCCAGCTCTGCATTGCGGGCACAAGCATACTGCTTCACTACAGTACCAAGTGGCAATGACGTCATTTTTCTCGTCGTACACAGCCATTACCCGTACTGACAGGCGGTTTATAATGCTAAGTCTACTAGTTTTTGGAGGCTAACTCGACTGAGGCTAACTATTTTTGTTGAGCTCTTCCAGATCTAAGACTCTGGCAAGTCCTGCTGCATCATTTTGTTAATACTTTGTGTCAATTGTATGTGTATGTTAAGTATTTGAGTGTATATGTTTATGTACCAATATGCGTGTGTAGGTTGTTGAAATTTGTCATACTGATATTGTCAGTTGTATGATGGAGTACCCACCATTCTAATTTTTATAAATTTTATTAATAATTGGATATTCTAAAGGTAGAATAAAATGTAGTAGATTTTGATATGAAAGAATGAAGAAAGGAAGTATATGTGACTAAGAAGGGTACATTTTTAAAAGCTTTTTGAAAGTCTGTAATAAGCGCTGCTGGGGGGATGGCGGGGAAGAGAAGCACAAGGTGGAAGTTTCACCTAGGATGCAAAATATCCTTGCACCAGCCATGGGCCAGTGGTGGATTTTTTGAACTTTCACAACATGGTTTAAGAACTTTGATGTATTATTTCTCTCTCTCAAGGTTTAGACAGCATGGAGGGCACCCACACCTAAGCAGCTCAGAATGACTGCACCTGTGAAAAGTAAAAAAAATTATTTTTGTTGTTTGAGCAAATGACCAAGAAATCCTGGATCTAACTTCTCTGCCTTTCTAGCAGAGAAGGCAACTTATGCGCAATGTTCTGCCATTTCCTTTTCAGATAAAAGGAACAGCTTTAAGGAGGAATGTGTTCCCCCCCCCCGTTATTGGTGGTGGCCACTACTAGGTCATATCTCATGTTCAACTCTCTTCCCATCCTTTTGGTTCTTTGCTTTAATTTTTCTGCCATTTCTTCACCTGCAGTAGCTTGAACAAAACTTGAGTTTTCCGGGATGTATTGCTCCAGGCAGGTTCAAAGTGCTTCAGCCACTTCTTAAAACTTCATCTTCTGCTACACTGATGGCAACGTTACCATAAAAGAAGAAAGTTGCAACTTTCTGATCAAGTTTGTCTCTTTATTTTTCAGTAGCTTTTACGACACTTTATCTTTTTCCTGTTGGAGGAGTCAAAGACAAGCAGACATTGCTTCTGAATTAAGCTGATTTTATGACAAGCTGGAAGGCCTGGAATAGCGACTTGAGGATACAATCATGGCTTCCTTTCTAACACTGTGATATAAAAAGTGTCTGGCTTGCAGGAACAAATTCAATGTTCCTGTTCTTCCAATTCCATAGTGAATGTTCCATTTGACCATGAAAAATCTGAAGCAGCTGATTTTTCTGCACTTTGAGATGAGCATGAATCCCTTCACTTCATTACTTAACATCTTGAATTTTACTTAAAAACTATAAATCAGCTGTCGTTACTTCACTGAATCACCTGTTTTCACTTTTCACCTTTAGGCATAGTGAGTCAGAATAGTGTAATCATTATGTTTGGTAATCACTAATCACCCTTCTGCAATATTGACCAGCAGGTTTCACATTTACTACAGTTAGAATGCAACCCTATGAGGTGAATTTGTAAAGACTGTTGATTCCTCCCCCCAAAATCTTTTCAGTGAGCTAGCCAGTTTTGTATAGAATGACATCCTCATAGGGCCTACCAACGTCCCCGTAGCTTCTAGCTCTAGCAAACTTTTGCCCCTCTTACAGCATGCAACTTCACCTACTCCTTCTCCAACATCCTATCACAACCAACTCCACCTAATAGCCACCTCCTGTCATCAACAACCCGACCCATTCCTCTTCTCCTCCAGGTTTGGAGAATTCTGTAACCTTGTCGTCTCTTAACATGCTTAATGGGCACAGCAAGAACCCTCATGTTCTCAATGCTCACCTTCTAACCTTTTAGAATCATTCCAAGTTTTAATTAACAATTAAATTACAGCCTAACGCATCTAGTATTAAAAAACATTACATTCATACAGGTACTAGACAGTGAGTTCACAAAAAACTCTATTACTACTAGGAAGGGGGTAGGTGGGGAGGACAGAGGAGTATCTGCTGGGTCTTTTCACTCACTTGGGAAGGAGAAGGGGTTCCATGACTGTTTATTAGCAAACAAACTATTCCATTGCACAGGTCCTCTGCCAGAGCACTGAGGACTGTGAAGTGACTCTGTAAGAGTCACTGCTCAGCTGGAAAAAGCGTGCTCCAAATGTACCCTTGACCCAGACCTCGTCTTCCAAAGCCTCTTTCCCCAACCCTCCCAAAGTTAAGTCTGATGCTTTAACCCCAAGATACCTGACTGGCAAACCAAAGTAACCCAGAGAAGACAGTCTACAATTGGCATGAGGGTCAACCTCTCCCCAGCACCTTCTACAGATGCCATTAGGAGGTCAAATTTCTCTAGGTGTACAGTCAGCATCCTGCCCATCCCTACACTGGACTCTTTTCAGAGCCAGCCAACAACACTGCATTTGACTGGGAGGGTAACTGAACAAACATTCCCCCTCCATGACTTCCACCCCAGGGGAGCAGGAAACTGACTGCAACCCAAGTTTCCCCACACTGTAAGTCTTCCCACCTCTACCGATTACCAGCACTCCACCACAGCAGGACAGGAAGCTAGGAATGTACGCAGGCACAAACGGCTATGGAGAGCAATCACACCAGCCACCTCATTCAAATACTACAGGGATGTGCTAATCAGGGACTTGAATGTGCATAACCCAAAGCACATGCAAAGTTAGCAGTACTGGCATTCAACACACAAAGCTTACCTACTCAAAGGCTAAAGAAAGAAAAACAGACCTTATGTTTCTAAATCAATGGAATTCACCTAACTACAGAAACTGCTGACATTGCCAAGCTAAGCTCCTGCTCCCCATGGTCAATCCCAGGGCACAGGATCTACTGCATTAAACAGGTCTTTTCCATTTCTAATGGATTTGACTGTATTAGATCACCCAGTCCAAAAGTGCCCAAAGCCACTGGGAGGTCTTGCAGTGATGGCTGCTGAGCCACATCAAGTGGAGGTCAAAAAGGATCAGAAAAGAGATGACAGAAAATTATCTTCGTTTTAAGTTTTAAGTACACTCAGCTGCCGGCCATGTTGCCACCGCACAGCGCCCCAATGCAAGAAAGCTTTGGGGAAATTTCCACTGCAATGAACTTCTGGAACAAAGCCGCATTCATCCAGAAAAAGGTAAGATACAGGTCTGAGACCAAGGTCACCGATTCTCAGCCACCGTCTCTCTCCTTGCATAACATAATACCCCAAACCAGCGTTCCCTCTAGTTTTATTCCACTCAGATGCGGAATGAATTTGAATTTTGTTGTGTGCAGCAATATGGCGGTGGTATGTGACACGTCACCTCCATGTCAGTGCACATAACTTTCATGTGGGGGTGGGGCTGAGGGGTTCAGAGTGTGGGGCTGTGGCAGGACTGGGGATGAGGGGCTCTGGGCTGGGGCAGAGGGTTGAGTATGCGCTCCGGCTGGGGGGTGCAGGCTGCCCTGGGCTATGGGAGGGAGAAAGGATTCCCTGCAGCTCTCCTCCCCACACCCCCAAAGAAGCACCTGGCCTGCAGTGGGGGAGGAGGAACCTCTCCCCTGGCTGTAGCAGGTCTGGGACTGGGCTGGGCCCGGCAGGGAAGAGGCCTCTCTCCCTGCCGCAGCCTGAGTAACACTTAATAGGCTGCTGTGTGGCCACGCAGTTTAGGGGGAAATTTAGTCCCTAATCCAGTCAGCATTGCTTTGACACTGCATGCAGAGTTCTTACCCCAGGTGACAGACACCAATCAAAATACAACGAAGTGCTGGGTAGGGAAGCACAGACCCCTTTCCTTTCTATACATTATAACCCTTGAGGGCTCAGAGCTGCCTTGGAACTTGCATGTTGCAGCCGCCCAGCCTCCAGAGCAGACATTTGCCTCTGAGTCCTCCACAAGCCACCCAGTCACAGTGTAAACGACGTGCTCTTCGCAAATTAAGAGGAAATCCCAGCTAGGATTTCAGAAAAACATGGTAGTGACATTTTCTGAAAACTTGCAATTATAGGATGAGCCATGTGCTTAGAAACATGTGGACACTGAATGTGGCCACAAACCAGCCTCCACAACCATACCTCCTATGTCAGGTAGCATAGAAAGCCATACATCCTGCACTAGAGTGACCAGATGTCCCGATTTTATAAGGACAGTCCCAATTTTTGGGTCTTTTTCTTATATAGGCTCCTGTTACCCCCCATCCCCATCCCAAGTTTTCACACTTGCTGTCTGGTCCCCTACCCTGCATAGTCTCAGTCTGGTGACCAGTAGACCCAGTTCTCAAAAAGGCTAATCCCAATTTTCACTCTAGGTTGGGATGGTTTCTCAACCTCGCAGCCATTCTGACACATACAGACCTTTCTTGAGCCAAGACTCCCTCTGCAGAGAGCCCTGCTAACCCACTTATTCAACAGCCACATTCAGCTCCCATTTGTTCTGACCAGAGACATTCAAACACGCAAGCAGCTGTTTTAAATAAGCTCTCGCTGTGTCACATTAACTTGTTACAGACCATTCTCGTCTGCACTCTTACCTGTTAAGCGGTCATGAGTCAATCACTGGCTACCAGATTTTACTTCAATTACTTTCCCCAGATTTACTGTTGGGAATATGCTTACCAGGTACAAAGCCCTGCATAGTTTTTCAGTAGAATTTTAACAAACCCTTGGATTCAGAGAACACAGAGTTGGGACGATCTGAAGTGAAGCACACAGCAAAAGCAGATGCAAACGTGAAGTGGAAGACCACAAATTTGCACAAGGCATCCACACCTCTACTTTAGGCCTGGTAACAGCTCTGGGGATGTTGGAGTCTTGAAGCTACCAGCATAATGAGATGTCCTAGCACAGGGGTAGGCAACCTATTGCACGCGTGCCAAAGGGGGCACACAAGCTGATTTTCAGTGGCACTCACACTGCCCGGGTCCTGGCCACTGGTCTGGAGGGCTCTTAATTTGAATTTAATTTTAAATGATGCTTCTTAAACATTAAAAATCTTATTTACTTTACACACAATAGTTTAGTTCTATATTATCAACTTATTGAAGGAGACCTTCTAAAAATGTTAAAATGTATTACTGGCACACGAAGCCTTAAATTTAGAGCGAATAAATGAAGACTCGGCACCCCACTTCTGAAAGGCTGCCGACCCCTGTCCTAGCACATCAGTTACAGAAGATCTCAGCTCTACAGTAACTGCTCAGCCTGCCCAGTGGTTTCACCGAATATGGTTTCATAGCACACCTTCCATACCCAAGAGAGCCTCAGTTGCATATCAAACTAGGAATTAGATCTGCAGACAGTGAAACCAACATATGTGCGAGCAAACATGGCAACCATTAAGCCCTCAGCAACTGGTCATACAGCCTTGGGCACGAGAACCTGTAATATTAAAACAGGGGAAAGCAATGAGAGGTCCCCTGGCCACAACGGAAGTGTATGCCAGAGCTAGGAATGGATTAGAACCCAAGTATCCTGATTCATTGAGGTCCTGAAGTCAAAAAAGCACACAGAATTGGGAGACCTTATTCTCTTCCCAGTCCTCCCAGAGGTTAAATGCAGGGCCCTCAGCGAGAAAACATCCATGCCTCAGTTTGCCTGCCAATAAAATGGGGGTAATACTGATCCCATAGGAATATTGTGAGTCTTAAGTTTGTGTTTGTAAAAGCATACCAAGATCCTCTAGTGCAGGGGTTCTCAAACCAGGGATTGGGACCCCTCAAGGAGTCGCGAGGTTATTACATGGGGAGCCGTAAGCAGTTAGCCTCCACCTCAAGCCCTGCTAAGCCTCCAGCATTTAAAATAGTGTTAAAGTATTTTTAATTTATAAGGGGGATAGCACTCAGAGGTTTACAGTGTGAAAGGGGACACCAGTACAAAAAGTTTGAGAATTACCGCTCTAGTGTCTGGAGTTAGGCAAATACTAGGTTTAATTTTTCACTAAGGTTCACATCTTTCTAAAGTCACCCTATTTACAGATGCGGGTGTTATCTGTACCTGGAAATATGGTGGCTGTGCCTTTTAAAAAGATTTCACAGTGAAGTGCAAACACCCAATCTGCGCCCCCTATAACAAGTTCCGGTGGAGCTGGAGGAGAGAGGTAGTCTTGGAACATTTAACAAAAATGACTGAATAAAGGGAGCTCTGTATTTCAGCTACTTAGCACTGAAACTGCATCCCCGTCTAGGGTGGTGTTTGGTGTGCCCCAAATCCAGTAAGTAATGTGAAACTGTAATGCCAAAGGATTAGGTATAATAATAGGGAAAGGGTGGCAGAACCTTGTAACCCATTGCCCTTGTTGCCAATTTAGCATTGCCGACATGTCTGTGCTCAGTTCAGAGTGTGTGTGTGTGTGGATATCAGAAATATGAATGGGTAGGATTTTCAGATGGGTCTAGGAGTAAAGGTGTCCAATGCAAATCTCAGCCTTAATGATCACTAGTTTCACAATCTGCATGTGCCACAGATGTAATGCCAAAAAAAAGCTGGAAGGGTTTCAAGCAAAGATTGATAAGAATCACCTGAATTAATTCCTTAGTACTGGTCATCTAGAGCTTTGCGTCATATCAGGGAATTCACGACTCCCAGCAACAAGGGGTTACGAATCAGCTCTCACTGAATACACTGCATTCCCTAGCCTTCCCTGAAACAAACAGTGCAGAATAGAGCAAAGGTCCAGAATAAAGCTGAAGGGCATAGGTGTGTGGGGGAGGAGAAAAAGCCCTTTAACCTTCCAGGCAGGAAGTTCCAGTCCCCTTTCACAAAAAGTTACTCAAACCTGAGTTGTAGAATTAGGACTAAAGGATACTTCAGAAGAAATGAAGTCAAGGGGAACAGAGCTCTTGCGGTGACGTTAGGTCTTTGTTGCAACAAAGCCAAGAGCGCTACACAGCTACATGCCATGACAGAATAAGAGTTTCCCAACACTTTGGAGATCAGCGCGTGCTGGATTACCAAGCATTGGCTACTCGGCACAATAGCAGTGACTAAACGTTCTTGTGTTTAATGAAAAGTTATCTAGATGAAAACGTTCCAACGGCAGAGCAATTTTCTCGCTTGTCTCTTGTCTCGTTGGCGGGGGCTGGTTCCAACTGCTTCTCCCCAAACCTTTGTGGGATGCATCCCCACGGACGGTCAGAGAGGGATGAAAGGGAGTGTAATTGCAGTGTAGGTTTATGCTACCTCTTCCCACACTGCACCACTCATGTGGGGAGTTAGCGTCAGCTGTGCTTACCCACACATTATTTTATGCCCTTTCCAAACAAACAGAGTCAGTTGACACTGATGCTTGCTATAAGGAACTAAAAGTTTTTTCCAAAAGACACCTCTTCTTGGCCTTCAAGATCAGCTAGAAAGAGAGCATACACCAGCACCAATGAAAGGAATAGCGCAAGAACTAGTGTAGACAGATCTCAGCCATTTTTGGCACTGTCATGAAAACCTAGCAGGTCTTGGTTCTAACAGAGGCCGCAAAATGTAGTAGCGTTTAAAGATCAGTAAGTGCCTTGATACAATGTTTCTTTAAGCAAGTGCAGCAGTTTTTCACTACTGGGTACTAGAAACACTTGAATCCCGTCCACACATCACTGCTAAGACTGATGGAGCTGCACAATTAGGGGAAGATTTACATATAATATTTTAGAAGAAGATTTGTTAAAGGCTTCTCCTCGGGTCATACTCCTTTTCTCCAAAAAATTATCTAGCAATAAAGAAAATCTTGATATGTTTTTTAAATTTATATATTAAATTTGGTGTAGAGCCACCTCTAGAAACACAAAAGCACTACTCTTTTCCTTAGCAAGATATTTTTCCTTTTTTTCTGTTATCATTATTATAGGGTTGTTTATGCGAGATAAGCTACTTACTGTTTATTTAGACCATAACAGAGCACACATAGTAAGTCCTGGACCAAGTGGCTACAATTACCTGGATCTTATTACAAGACCATAATAAGGAGAAAAAGAAAGGAAACCATTACCAGTCTTGCCAGAATCCCTGTAAGTTATGAGACGATTCAGATATGTCTTACGGCATTTGACAGACATTACCATTGCTTAATCTTTAAGAGCCCAGCTAAATATTTCCCCTGGCTTCCTTGTACCTCTAAGTCACTCCCCGAATGCATAACTAGTCAAAATGCTAGGCAGAGATACTTTGAGCATGAGATACTAATGGAATCTGAGCAAATTTACTGCAACTTCTTTGATGCACTAATATTTTTATACTAACTTTTTTTCTGATCCAATCTCTTTCCTAGAAGTCCAAAGAGATTTAATCATTCAGCCCCAGAACTCACTCCTGCGTGGCACATGCCCTAAAAAGCCATCTCAGCAGGTGCAATAGCCCTTCACCTTTGGAAGACCCTGCTATAAATCCTGCTTTACAGTATCCCACCAGAACCCAAGTACATCTACCTATCAAAGCCACTACACAATATGGGACAATTAACCAACTGTGTGTGGGAAATGCCCAGAACTGGAATTGTAGGGGTATTGCAAGTCTGGATTTAAATACCATCTTTAGTCACCTAATTCTGTTCTGTCTTATAGCTTGTGCACCAGGGAGTTTAAAATAATTTTTATTTCTTTTTAAGGCCCCAAGTCTGCAAAGGCAATTCATGGGGGGGGAGCCTTGTACCTCTGCAGAGCTCTGCTGATGTCCACAGGTCTCCACAAAGGCTCAACCAAGCAGACCAGCTTGCAGGGACCAGGTCTAGGATACTTTACACTTCTAGAACTTAACGGCAGCTTTGAAAGCAGGTCTACAGTAAGTTCTCAGTCATTCTGGATATTTTGAAAAAATAACTTTAAACTGCCTCAAATATTTGAGCTTCAGAACACCGCCATTAAACATGCAAAAAAAAAAATCAAATTTGTTGGAAGACCTTTAAAGACTATTCTAATTCACCTAACCAACATGTTATCTGTGAAATGGGCATACAAGCTTTGTAACTTTCCAGAAGCTTTTGGCAAGTGCAAGAAACCCACTACCACAAGTGGTTACAGAACTTTCCTAGCTGTGACTAAAACCTACAAATGCTAGGAAATATATTCAAGATGGAGCCCATCAGGCAGTTCTCAGCCATGAATTTGTCTATTTGGGTAGTTTATGACAACCATGTTTGTAAAATAAACACCGTTTTTCTTCTGTTAGTTAATAGGCAGCAAAAGAAACAATGCCCCAAAAGCAAAAGAGCGGAATAATACTGACAAGACCTGTATTGTGTGAACTATAGGCAAAGCTGCCAAGCTCCAGAAAATACCCCACTAGTCAATTTCACTGTTTAACACCTTAAGGAGTACTGATTCTAAGTGGAACAGAATTCAGATTACTACAATATTTTTTTCTTTCACAACTAATTTTCCCCAGAAGAATAAGTTGTGGAGTTTCTCTTCCCCGCTCCAGAAAAACCTAGTAATCTGGCAATTCAAGAGCTTAACATTGATTGTATCTTTCTTCAAGTACATTATTTTTTCTTTACGAATAAATATAAATGTTTTCCCACCTCGATAACAGGACCAATACCAAAACATGCTGTCCTTTAAAATCTGAAATATTAATGCATAAGAGATGGAGACAAGTCAAAAGACATTTATTGCAGACCTTAGGTATACTTTTAATCCATTCTCACCAAAAGTATGCAGTCCTATAACTTTAGAGTTTAGGATAAATATTGTAACTCACAAAGCTCTAAGTAGATGACATGCACATAAATAAATATATGAAGTCTTTTCTGTTCTGCTTACATCACAACCAACTGGAACAGCCTCCTGAATCACAAAACGTTTGTACTGCACTTTGAAAATGCTACAAGTGCTAAACTCTAGAGAATGGCTATTACAGAATACGGCCCACCAAGGCAGCATTATGAATCCTGACCACTGCATGAAGGAGTGAGATCAGTTTTTAGGTCATGCAACAAGTAGTAAACTGAGGCAGCAAAACAGTCAATTTTAAGACAAGTCATTCTTATATCATTCCATGGTTTCATAGACTAGAGCAGTTTGCCTTCATAGAGATTTTTGATGTGCACCATTAAGTTATCTCCTATATGCTTCTCCCCACTAAAAAAGGTATTCCAAGAAGATATTGCAGAGTTGTCCATCTTCCAAAGATCAATAACTATGATGATTCATCATGTTAGATGGTACCAACTTTTGCAAAATGATGGCACACGCACCGATGAAAAACCAGATGTCGTAGCTGGGAATGTAATTTAAAGTTTGAAAGGGAAGGCTGAAAAATTAAAAAGCCCAACAATGAGATATCCATTTAAAATTCTCAGTATTTTCTCCTGGTATGGGTTCCCTTCATGCTAAAACAGTTTATTTCTCCTGATGGAGGTAATATCTAGCACAACTTGCAAGAAAATGTAAAGTGTTCAGCATTTCCAATCTTGGCCTAAAAAGAATGGTGGGAGGAAGAACGCACACTTTAAAAGGCAGTTGTTACTAAACTACAACTGAACCCCCACCCCCTATAACTTTTGGGGGAAGAGGGGCTAAAGTTACACCACAGAATCAGCATTGCAACATGCACCATTACCAGAAAGCTGCTCTGAATTTCTGTTGGGTCAAGGATTTGTTCCAAGAGGGGGCAGGGGGGGTGTTTGTCCAGCACATTTACCCTCCCTTTCCTGTCCTCCACACAGATTCAATGCTGGGAAGAGAGGGTTACACACTCCAGCTGATTTCCAGCTATGGGATTGCACAGAAATGAAGGACTGAGGCCTACATGTCACTGTGCCAGCAAAGCAAAGGAGACAGGAGTCAAGGGCCCAGCCTCATTAAGCTACAGAGGAATACGCACACGTGGGGGAGAGGAAGAGAACTACCTTTCCCACCCATGCATAGCCGCTGTGAGAACGGAGACCACGCGGGGGTTAAGGGGAATCCCCCCCCCGTCCCCCAAAAGGTGTAGCGTGCTCCGATCAATGGTGCACTGGATCAGAGGCAGAGTGGGGGGGATGGGCCAGGGCTGGCAGATCGCCTCCTCCCCCCACACTCGCCCCCAGCACAGCTTGTGGGTCACCCTCCAAGGCTTTGCAGATTCTTGTTGGGGCGCAAGTCGGCGGGAGAGGGGGGGAGATTGGTGCCTGGGAAAGGTGGAGACGAGGAGAAGGCCCCGCGGTGAGCCGGGAGGGGGAGGGGGGGAAGAGAATCACATGCTCGCAGCAGAAGAAACCACGTTGTCTTTACTGCTGCAGTGGAATGCCGGGAAGGGGAGGAAGCTCCGAGCGCAGCCACCCGGCCCCACACGCGCTGCCCAGACCGAACGCTCAAGTCCGCCGCCGTGGAACGTTCGCACCGCGGCCTGGAACGTTGCAACAGCGCCGTGGAACCTTCGGCATGAAAGCAGCCGCCCTCCCCACCCCCACCCCACCCGCCAAAGCCGCATGGCCGGGCCAGGCCGCTCCGCCTGGGCTGGGCTCCCCCTCCCCCGCGCACACATGCTCTCCGCCCTCATGGCTCCCACCGGCCGCGAGTCTCCCCTCCGCCGGAGAGCCGGGGCTGCTGCAGAAACCGAAACCCCGCGTCGCCCAGATGACCCTCACCCTTCCCCTCCAGACGAGCGCCCGCCGCGGATGAAGGCTGAGGGTGGCGGCGTGCGATCGGCTCCCCCTCCAATCTCCGCGGCCACATGACACGTCTCGTTCTCCCCACGCCGGGTTGCATTCGGCGAGTCCCCCTAGCCTGAGCACCCTGGCAAACTTTGGCACTCGCAGGCAGACAGCTGGGGAGGGGGGAGGGCATGGGGGGGCGCTTTCTGTGTCTAGTCCGTGCCAAAACAGGCTCATTACACATTTACAATATGGTAAATATAGCAACGCCAAATTGGGGGGGGGATCTATTCCGAACAAGCCTCCCCACTTCGCGCACACAGACCAGGGTTCCCTTCTCGGTATTTTTATGTGCCTGGGTGGGGGAAAAGGCCTTTCCCAAAAAAGGCAGCTCCCGTGTGCGCCCTGGGCGAGCGTGAGAGACCAAGCCCTTAACGCGACCACGTTTTCCTCCGGCTACTCCGAGCCCCACGCACCCCACCCTGACTTGCTCCCCCAGCTAGGGCATGGGGGCTGATCGGGGACAGGACCCCGAGGCAGGGGGTAGATCCAACAGCGACGGAGCCAACCGGGGTGGGTGGGGATGGAGGGGAGAGAACAAAAAAAAAAACCCAGAGTCACTGTACCGCAGACCAGCGATCCCTCCCCCCACCGCACCCCGCCCCGGGGTCACCCCGCACCCTCACCCACCTGGGGGGGACTGTCCGTTGACTGTGACCACGGCCACCGGGGGGGCGTTTTTAGTCCAAGGGTTCACCTTGGGCGGGGGGGCCTCGATGAATTCCTTGCGCCCGCCCCCTCCCGGCTCGCCGCCTTCCTCGCCGCCGCTGCCCCCCGCCTCGCCCGGCGGCCGGTTCTCGCCCCCGCCGCGCTGCTGCAGCAGGTTCTCCTTCTCCTGGTTGTTGCTCTCCTCCTTCTGCTGCTTGACGCTGGGGGGCTTGGGCGCCGCGCTCCGCCGGGGCTGCTCCCCGGCCACGCCGCCGCCGCCCCCCTTGGGGCAGCCGTCCGGGGCGCCCCCGCGGCCCTCCTCGGCGGCGGCCTTCTCCCCTTGGGGCATGAGGGGCTCGCCCTTCTCCCGGGCCCCTTCCTGGGGCTTCTTGATGAGCAGCCCGTGCTCCTCGGCGGGCAGTAGGGGGTGGCCGGGCAGCAGAGCCTCCACCTGGGTAGCCATCTGCGCTCCCCCCGCCGCGCGGGGCCCTACTCAGCAGCCCGGAGGGAGGGGGGGGGGGGGGGGGGGGGGGGCTCCCTGCACCGGCTCCCCCTCCCGCGGCACCCCTCCAGCTGCAGCAATATGGAGAAGCAGGGAGACCACGCGACTGGCACGGGAGCGCGCGCGCGCGCGCACACACACACACACCACCCCCCCTCCCCTTCCTCGCTGCCTGCCTCCGCGCGCGCACGTGCCAGCGGTGGGGTGGATGTGGGTGGGGGGGGACGCGCACGCCGAAGGGGGAGGGGCCCGGCCGGCGGCGCGCACGCGCCTGATGCAATTCGCGGCGGCTGGAGGAGCGCCTTAAAGGGGCAGCGCTTGGGGGACGGGGAGGAGCCCCGGGGGGGGGGGGGCGGGGCAGCCTGTGTCTCCAGACTGGGGGCTCGGTCTCCGCCCCTACCCCCACCCCAGCTCTGTACCTGCACCCCAGCTCCCCCCTGAGCAGGCCCCTGGCTGCTCCCCAGGGTCTGCCCCTAGCGTGACCCGATGTCCCGATTTTATGGGGACAGTCCCGATATTTGGGGCTTTTTCTGT
>ML677358.1:16470751-16503858 GCA_007922305.1 Dermatemys mawii | reverse complement strand
TACCCACCCCCACCCCCACCCCCATCCCCATCCCCTGTCCCGATTTTTCACACTTGCTGTCTGGTCACCCTCCCTCCCCACCAAAGCGCCTGGCCCCTGCACTCCCCAGCCCCGGGCTGTCTCCCTGTTCTCAGCACGCCCCTTGGCATGGCACCTGGGGCCACTTTTAGGGGCAGGAATGGGAAATGCAACCTGGCCTCCTGCTTTAGTAATCTCCCTCGTGTCCAGGTACATACATTTTAGGAGGTTCTGCTAATTATCAGATAATCTGCAGTATTTTCCATACCAGACCTTTCAAACCACAGTATAATTTAACTGTGTTATTGGTGGTTGTCACCATAATCCTCCCAAACTAACATTGTTTCCATTGCATTTAATGCAGTTCACAGTGTGGGAGAGTAGGATTTAAGGGAACAAAAAACCTTAAGAAATGGGATGACGTGTGTGGGGGGGGGTCATTTTGATTGCCACAGCTGACAAGATCTGTCTTGTCAGCTGTGGCAATAAGGGCATCCCCTATTCATGACAAGCCTCATGCGTAGAATCCCATATTCTGTAATAGAATAGCATCCTCAAGATGCTATACTTCTATACAGTACTACCTTTCATCTCGAAGAATTGGTATTTAATGTATCATAGGAGCTGTGCTCATAGAGTCAAGACACCCCTAGGAATACTGAAAACATGAGAACTTGCAGCAACAATGTAGCTTCAAGGCAGTAATGCATGGAAAAAAGGGACGAGAGGGGTTTTAAAGTTAGCTGTTAGGAAGAAAGAGGAAAATGAAAGAAAAGCAATGAAACAAAAATAGTAAAGAAAAGACATTAGACAAAGTCTTGAACAAAGAGATGAACTTTGCAACTTATTCTGAAGGCCAAGAGGGGTTAAAGTTCTAACAGACCCCAGGTGGAAGTTTCAAATAGCCAAGAACCCTTCATTGAGAATGTCTTGCCTCCAGCTCTCAGCAGTACTTGTAACTCCTTGGTCATTATGTCCCCATCTGTGCCCGATCCACAGAGCATGCAAGTCCATTACAGCCTGTAGCTCAAGCTGTAGAGACGTGCTTTCGGCTCTGGAGGTCTCCAGTTCAGTGCCCCATGTGATGTCTGACAAAGAGAGATACTTAGGTACTGTTGTCAGAAGCAGTTCAGATAGCATGGTGACCCACAAGGCACAAGAAGGGTCCTAGAGATTCCTCTAACCTACCCTAGCTGGCAATTGCCTGAGTGCACTGTGGTCCCACCATGCTAGGGCTGGATGTGGGAACAGGGCAGGACCCAGCCATGGTGGCTCTGTGCCAGCTGATAAGTCCCTCCACACACACTGGGAGAACACACAGCTGGCCAAATCTAGATGATTTCTGACCTCTCTGTGCTGCCACAGAGGCACCAAAGAATCAGAAACCAGGGGGGAGTCTGGTTTGTGGTCTCTAAGACAAGTTGGGCATTATAGATTAAAGCCAACAACTTCAATAGTGTCTAAAACCAAACCAGAAGCCATGCAGCACAGGGATAACATGTTCTTGTGGATCAGCTGCACTAAGCAGGCAAACCACTTATTTTCCCTGCTAGCTAAAGGTTCCCAGTTAGCCCTAAGTAAAGTTCACCGTAGCAGTACAACCGACTGGTGCCAAAATTGTGCATGACTGTGGTGAGGTCCACATCAGAAAGAAAAGGTGGCAACCTCCCAGCTAGCTGCAAATGGAAAAGAATGTGGTACCAACCACGGGCGCCGTCCAGGAATCCAAGAACACTTGGGTGGTTGGACAAACAAGAGGCACAGAAGTGCCCCGAGATTGTGAGCATCTTTGGCACAGAGCGGACAAACTCCAGCAAGAGATGGAGTCATTACGAGGCCCTGTCAATTTCTCTGCTTGTATTCCCCCTGCCCCTTGATCATCATCACTTCTCTTTTGTGTGGATAGAGTCTCAGCCAATTCATTCTTACTGAAAGCCTTGGCCAGGCACTGGAAAAGCAAGGAAACTGCCAAGGACACAGATGTGAGTGTCACCAGCACTGAAAATATCTCAATCTGCTCGAGCTGCTTCAAACAAACAATGAATGGGAGGGGGTGACAAAGTGCAACCAGGTGGGGTCCCACATGAGAAAGCCATTGGGGCTGGGGGAGAAGGAAAATGAATCCTTACCAAACACCATCCTCAAGAACCTGACAAGTGACTCCTTCCTGATGACATCACATATAGATAGCTCACATATAAAAACCTGACTGTCCAGGTAGAAGTGTCAGTCAAATTATAGCTACAAAATTGCAAGGAACACCTATAGCCACTGCAACTGATCCTATTTACCCTCCCTTAATTCCAGCCCCATCGTAGCCCCCCTGTGAAATATTTATCATGTCCATGCCACACCTAAGCTTGTCACAGTAACAATCTGTCTGCTCTGCACTCTACAGTCATAGAAACCCACCCTCAGGGGAAAGGATGCCATTTGGATGTGACTTTTCCAGGGCAGGGTGTGAGCAATAGATAGGCCTCTCAGGACCTTGTTCTGGGTGTGCTAAAAGGAACGAGAATCCTGCTGCCGCTATCACCGCCTCACTTCTGCTTATGTAATACTTACCTGTTAGTGGGTTTAGGGTACAGCTGTTTCTATATTTAGGCTGCATAACTAATGCCTGGATACCAAAAGATGATGTGTTTATGATTATGCTTTCAGGCCCAGAAAAGAAGGAGCGTGTAGACTAAGGGTAGGCAACCTCTGGCACGTGTGCCAAAGGCGGCACGCGAGCTGATTTTCAGGGGCACTCACACTGCCCAGGTCCTGGCCACCAGTCTGGAGGGCTCTGCATTTTAATTTAATTTTAAATGAAGCTTAAACATTTTTAAAACCTTATTTACTTTATATATAACAATAGTTTAGTTCTATATTATAGACTTCTAGAAAGAGACCTTCTGAAAACGTTAAAATGTATCACTGGCATATGGAACCTTAAATTAGAGAGAGTAAATGAAGACTCGGCACACCATTCTGAAAGGTTGCCAACCCCTGGTGTAGACACATATACTGGGGTCCTTGCCCATAACTAGGCTGTAGGCATTACAGTAATAAATAATAACTATAGGAGAGACACACTCAAATATACATTATGCACAAAAACAGTATACAAGAACACACAACATTGGCATGCACACACACACGAGTATGCACAATACTTGCACACAGTTTATTTCAGTCTCTTCCTCCTTTAGTGTGATGTTCAGAAGATGGGAGCTTACTGTCCCAGCAGCACCTCTATATTTGAAGCTGTCATTTCCATTGCAGACTTTGGTTTTCAACCAGTTAGCTATTCAGTCATTTTTTAATTTGGACTGACATGGCTGGGTTTTCACTTTATGGAGTTTCTATGGTAAGAGTGTAAAAATCTGAAAACATTTAGCCTAATTTTTGCCCTGTACAACCTGTGTCTATTTACAGAGAGCATATTATTTACAGAGCACCTTCTGTGTCTAAGTTATTGGCATTTAGGTCTTTTACCTGCCGGTTTTAGTGCTTACATTCATAGGAGGAGATGGTCTATGATCAATTGTATTGTTATAACCCATATGGACCAGCCAAACAGCTGCTCTCATCTTCATGGTTCTGTGAGTGATCACTTCTGTAAAGCAGGTTTATGAGACTGCTCCAAGAAAAACTTAAATAAGGTTTGTTTACATTTAAAGTAAATGTTAATGAGGCTTTGTAAGAAGCCTTACATCAGAGAGAATGCTGACACGACGGATTGGTAGAGGGAGAGAGAGCGGCTAACATTTTAATGCTCAACTGCTTTTGCTGGGATGGGGAACGTGCCATCAATACCCATGAAATGCCTGGGACGCACCACGTGGAATGGAAAGATGAAGTTTGAAGAACTAGAAGCTGTGCTTTCTTTGCTGCATTTCAGCTCTGAATGCCCACAGAATGGCAGCATTCTCTCTGATGTGCCCGGCTTTAGAGAGTTTATCTGCCGATTTCACTGGGATTCTTAGGGCCTAATTTGCAAACCGTGGTGCTCAAGTGGTACATTCAGAACCCCTAATGGTACTCTCAGTTACCTGAGTTAATACAATTTTGGCACCAATACTTCAGAATTTGGCCTTAAGGATGAACTATAAAGCAATGAAAAATGAAGGCCAGATTTAAGTACTAATTTAATGGCTCCATTAACCAGGCTGTATGGGCCATTCAGCACACAGGCATGTTTTACCTAACTTTTTTAAACCACGTTTTCCCCTCTCTGAAATCTCTTGGTCCTTCTTGAATCCCTGAGGGTTTCCCAGATCTGTGAGGTTACAGTAGAAGGCAGCCTTGTGGATTGCATTGAGACTTCTGGTAGTATGAGTCACATTCTGAGGTAGCTTTAAGAAACCATGAAGTAAATCACAAAAGGGAAAAAGGACTTATATAAAAGTTAGTTACAACTAGATTAACTGGCCCAGGCAAATGTTGGAATATCCAATCTGAGCTTCTCCCAAGGTTCGAGGATGTTCATATATGGGATTTGGTTTGCCCCATTCCTGGCTTAAAAAAAAAAATCTAATTTTTGCTGTGCAGGTCATCTGAAAACTTGAGAGCCTACTCTGGCATGCTATGCAATTCCTATTGGTTTTAATTGGATAAACATCCATGTGATGCTTTTAAAAGGTACCTCAATATAGTTCAGCAGGTGTGTGGGAGAGAGAGGGAGAGAGAGAAAGAAACAACGTTCTTCCTTGAGAGCCACTTTTATATACCTACAAAGTTGATAAAAGGCCTTGGTCCAATTACTGTGCTTTGCTGGTCTTCTCTCAAGCATCACTGTTCTTTAAGGGAGGAATGTTCTGCGCCCACTGGTTGAGGAGCGTTCCTTCTACCTCCCTGCTGGTGAGCTGTGTTCAGAGCAGGCAAAGACTAAGTTTAGTGTAAACAGACTCCTAGCAACAGCCCATACTCCAGTCCTACCTCTACTTCCTCAGCTGTCAGATGCTAGTTGAGTTCCTCTCCTCCATCCCTCACTACCCGAAAGGGAAAACTTGCTGAACTACTAGATATCTCAATGGACCTAACTAGGCGCAGTCAGTTAACAAACCCAGTACGGCTGGGGCATATGCCAGGAGTCTGCCTACCCTCAGCAGCACTGTGGCAAGGTGTATGGAGAGTGGCTACAATACTACTCCTTTGGCCTGAGCAGCCAGCCAACATTTGGGACTTTGCCAGGTTGTTTCCCATAAGAAGAGAAACTGACGTTCCTATGAGTCAGGTACTTCTTTGAGACAATCCGGTTTCATTACAACGAATGCACACAAAGCCCTGTTTCTCTGAGCACAGGAGAGACAGACAACAGCCGGCAGTTTCCTTGCTTACGATTTTCAAGCCACTCCTGTGCGCCAAGTAGCTCCTGTCGGTGCTCCCTCTCGGGGCCATGTTCACAACTGCTTCTCTTGCTGTCTGCTGGTTTTTTTGCCTTTCTTTCTGGCCACAGAGACCAACGCTGAGCCACTGTATTTGCAATCAGTTGCCAGGGTAAACCGTTGGCCCCCATGGCCTAGCTGCTGATCAGTCTTGCATGTGGCTTAGTGCCTTGGATGGTGGTTTTCATTGTCTCCAGATATCTTAGTCTCAGCCTCTGTGGAAAACAGGCCACGTATCCCTGTGCTTCAGTATGGACTGGGCTGCCTAATCTGAAGTTTGTAAACGTAGTCATAACTGCATACGGGCAGCCTGGTGGCAATATAGAGTGAGGGAGTGTGACATGGGTTTACACTAGGATCTTGGCCACCAGCGTAGCTGTGCCAGTGCAAACCCATAATCAAGGTGTAGTTTAATCCACCAGTTTGGCCCCAGATGATGCTATATCCTTCTCTGAGCTCTGAGTGATCGGGGTCAGTGAACCACTTACCCCACACTTGGGGAGCCGGAAGATGCCCTGGGGACTTGTGAAAAAAGTAGCACGTGATCATGTCATCAAAGATGGCATCATGTGTATGCCAGGAGTGCTGAATTAAGCTGGCACAGGCAACCTGAGGACCTGTATTAACTTCTAAGTGCTGGCTTTGCAACCGTCACCTTCTTTTAGTGTCGGCTTTTTAAGTGTCATATGGATGGCGGTTGCTGTTCAGGAAGCTCCTGGAGCTCTGATGTGTGGGTGGGGTTTTTATTCACTGGGATGCCAATATTCTGTGGTCCCTGCTCCAGAGGCGCTGCACTGAGCTCAGTTTCCCAGCTTTTCTTATCAGAGACCTCCGGGGCCTCCCCGCCAGGAGCTGAGCTGAGGATGATGTGTGGGGGAGAAGGGAAAGGGAGCCTCCCACTTCAGCTAGCTTTCCCCTCACTGAAATATCACTGAGTCATCGCCGCACGCTCTCATTCACTCTCTCTGGCCTGAACATGCAGCATCTCTGTGCTGCCTGTGTAGCTGGGAGGGATATTTCAATGGGAAATCAGGGGAAAGGAGATCAGACGCTGCTCTAAAAACACATCCAGCCACTCTGGCTTTTGGGGCTCTAGATGGAAGGGTCCTGCAGTGGGCTCGGCTGGAGGGATCAGGGAGGTTTGGGTGGGAGATGAGCTACCCCAGCCTCACAGGCAATTATTTTGCTTCCCCAAACATTACGCTCCTGCATCATCAAAGCCATCAGATCATTGAAGCGTGAGCTGATCCAGGAACGCCTCCCCCCCACCGCACTGCAAATTTGAAGATCCAGTAAGCTAAAAGCCAACTAGTGCAGAGGACATGATGCCAGACACACAGGTCTTTCCCTACTCCCTCTCCTGGACACCCTCCATGCGGTGTCACTTCATCCAGCTGGGGTGTCCCCCACTCAGACTCTTATGACACTGCAGCATGCCCAGCTAAACAACTCCAGCCCTGCAATAACACCCTGTCAGCAACTGGTCAGTGAATCAGAGGTAAAAGGGTTTCAGTAATGAAGTAAAGTGCAGTGCCAGCAGCAGGCCATAGGCCACTATTGTATAAGCACAGGCTATGGTACACAGAGCGGGGATTAAGAGATCTGTGTCAATAGCGTGCCTCTATACATAAACATCGCGGTGGAGAGGACTTGCGCTGATGCATTATCCCCAGTGAAGTCATCTGTGCTAAAAGTCAAGCTCGGAGTGGGTGGGCACACAGTGAGTAACGCCATCTTAGCCCCACCCCCTGCCCCATAGGATGGCAAGAACCCTTGTGGGTGTGGGGGGGCCTCATTAGGAGGTGCATCCATCCAGGGAGAAGCCAGCACGCAGGTGCAGTGTAAGCCAACCTGTCCACCCTGCACCAAAATTGTTCCCCACCAAAGACTAAGCCCCAGTAAGGCAGATTTTGCCCGGGCCAACACCCATGCAACCCCCCGTGAAGGAGTCAGTGGTGCTGCCTGGGATCAGTCAGAGCAGAATTTGGCCCTGTGTGCTTCACTGGGGGCCGGGTCTCAGAAAGGTACAAAACCAAATCCTGCCACCTTCAGCTGCACTCTAGCAGCTGGATGGGGGGATCCGGGGGAGCGTCTGGCCCTGGAAGTGACGCTTTTTTTGGTGGGTGCTCGCTCCCCCTGATGTTCACACCTGGCTAGGCCCCTGCCCAGCATCCTTTAATAAATTGCACAAGAGGTGGCAGGTTTTGCTTTGCTGACATGGCTCGGAGGCCTAATGCAGCTGAGAAGTAAAGAGACTGAATAGCTCCCACACCAAGCCCTACCGAGCCAACCTCTGCTGGGATGTTGAAAGCTATAAAACAACTGGAATGGAGAAGGAGAAGGAGACCCTACGCCCAGACCTGCCTCCTCCCTAGGAAGGCAACTGAGCAGTGTGTGTCCCCGACATGAAATGTTTAGCTCATCCCATTTTAGGTCATGCTCACTAATGTGATATAAATTCATTCCATAATTTCAGGGTCTTCCTGTCCAGGCCTATCACAGCATGAACATTTAGTAGGAGGAGAGTCCAGGCATGAACTCTGGGTTTAGAACAATAACACAACACCTGAAAAAACATAAGCAGTGTCCTAGCTGAACACAGATAATTAGAGAGCTCCAGAAGCCGGCCTGTCTCTGCAGAGGGAAGCAATTATTTAGTCAATACTTTTAAGCACTACTGTAGCCATCTGAAAATTGTCACTGCATTAGAGAAATGCCAAGCACACTAGCTACAAAAAGCACAAACCAGGGTATTTGTAATTAACACCTCAAGGTAGAATGCAAACTTCTAGAGCTTCAAGAGGCAAACAAACACTAACCAACATACAACAGCAAACCCAATGGACACAACTCTGACTCAGCTTTCATACAGAATTGGCATCAGGATGGTGAAGGAACAGGCTTTTCTGTGCATTCAGAAGCCCTGTTTATGTTGTTATTCGTATTAGAGCTGTACCAAGGGTTAATGCAACTGAAGATGACTTTGTCTCACCCCTCTGCCTCCACACATCCCCAACCCTGGGACCTGACAGCAAACTGTGGAATGGTCACATCTTTGAGAATAAACCACTGCGGGGACTTCCTCCCATTTCAGAGTTGTGTCCGTAGCAATTAACATGGGCACAGGGATGGCATTCCCCAGCAGCTGACTAAATACCCAGGTAACACCGAGAAGGTTATTTTCAATGCTGGAAACAGCGATGCTGGAACTGTATTTTGGTGCAAGCACTTTATTTTTAGTAAAGCATGTTAAATAACGGACACAGTCAGCTCCACAGCTCCACTCACTGTACCATTATTCAGTAGCTGCATTCTGATTGGGGCTTGTGTGCTCCAGCCAATCTGAGAACACTTCAGCCTGACAAAGTACGGTTTGGGACCCAAAGTTTGCTCTCTGTTTCTCATGGGTTAACCGTAGTTTGGGAAAAAAGTTTCTGCACAATACTAGGCGAGCCACTTGTATGCTGCTAAAGGAGTTATGGATGGTGCTGGTACATATGGTACAGAGAATTACTAGAAAATATTCCGGCGGAGATAAAAACAAGGTGTCAGGAATAAGATGCTACAGACAACGCTTGTTCGCTGTAGGGGTAACTAATAATGACAAACTTGAAACCATTGCCTGCCATGCTGACCAGTATGATCTCATTGTTTCCTTGTACTCTCCCGCCGGTTTGTCTGTATCCATCTGTTGTCTCTTGTCTTACTGGTCCATTGCAAGCTCCTTGGGGCAGGGACCATAGACACCAAATCTGTGGGTGCTCCAGGGCTGGAGCACTCAGGGGGAAAAATTAGCGGGGGCTCCGCATCCACCGGCAGCCAGGCTCTCCCCTCTTTGCCTCCTTCCCCCACTCCACAGTACGCCACATCCCCACTCCTTTCCCTCCCTCCCTCACTGCCAGCACTTCCTGCCCCCACCACATAACAGCTGTTTGGAGGCACTTAGGACTCCTGGGAATGGGGGAGGAGCGGGAACACAGCGTGCTCAGGAGAGGAGGCAGAGAAGGGGCGGAGACTTGGGGGAAGGAGTTGGGGACTTTGGGGAAGGAGTGGAATGGGGGTGGGATAAGAGTGGCGCAGGGGCGGAGGGAGGTTGAGCACCCACCGGGCAGAGGGGAAGTCGGCACCTATGGCAGGGACTGTATTTTTATTGTGTTTGTGCAGTGCCCAGCACAATGGGGTCCTGCTCCATGGCTGCAGCTCCTAGGCACTACTGTAAAATGAAATAAAATAATAATGGGCTCTATACCCACTGCAGGATGGCCTGGTGGCTAGAGCACTGGTCTGGGCCACAGAAAACATGGGTTCTATTCCTGGCTCAGCCACTGTTCTGCTAGTGACCTTGAGCAAGTCATTTCACCTCTCTGAGCCTCAGTTTCCTTGTAAAATGGGAACAATGATGCTGACCTCCTTTGTAAAGTGTTGTGAGATCCACAGATGAAGGAGGGGTGGATACTGTTTCCTATCACCGCACCCCCAGACCGGTGTCTTCTTTCAAAAGCACAATACCCACCACTCCCCACAGTAGCTGTAGGCCAACAGCTCTTGCTCTCTATTCCCAGGAAAATCCTCACGCTCCTCCATGCTCTGCTCCACCCTTCTCCTTGTGAAATGTCGTCACCCAGAGCAGTCAGGCTTCACTGCTGGGTGATCTACAACAGATGCTACACGTGCTCTTTGTCTGTTATCTGAGATCCATCGTGAAGTCAACTGGCCTTTGTTACCAGCACAGGCAGTCGTAAAGGTAACCTTGCATTTGGTCAACATGGCTGTCTTGTGGAAGGCCCTACAAGGCACCAGGGTTCCCAACATCCTCCTGAGGCTAATTCAAGATCTGCAAATTGGCCCAGGGATACGTGTTCAGTAGGACACCCATAGGCCTGTCAAGTGTCACGCTAGTTTCAAAGTGAAGCAGGATGCATCCTGGCCTCAGCCCTGCTCCGCCTAGCCAGGGCCATCCCTGCAGTGGACTGGCTCCTTGAATATCTCCACAAATGTCAGTGTAACGGTCAGTTCCACTCCTGTCACCAACCTGGATCATGCAGATGAAGTCGTCCCCTGCTGTCAGGGTGCAGATCTCAAAGGAGCACTACAGAGCTTCCAGCACGAGGCAACGGCTCTGAGGCTACGGATTTCTTGGGCAAAAGCAAACATCCAGAGTGACAGTGCAAAAGCTGTGATACAAGACATCTGTGCTACTGGACAGACCATGGAAGTAGTGGATGACGATATCTGCCTAGGAAGTAAATGATCATCAAGTGGATGCATCCTAAGGAGAATCAGTTTAGCAGCCTCAGCCCTGAAGGACCTGCATAGGGTCAGGAGCCAAAAGAAGGTGAAGCTACGAACACAAATACAAATGTATAAAACCTGTGCACTTCTGATCCTCTGATCCAGCTCTGAAACATAGACTTTGCTTAGACAAGACATCAGGTGGCTGGAGGCATTTCAGATGCGTTACCAGCACCGACTACTAGGTATAAGATGGCTTGACTTTATCAGTAACAGGAATGTAGCATTGAGAACTGGCCTCGAGAGGACGGCAGTCATCACCGACCACCGTCAGCTGGGCCTTTTCGTTCACGTTGCCCGCCTTGGAGACAAAGTCCCCACACCTCAAGCCCTGCAGGTTGGACTTTGAGGTCAGGACAGGTCACTCACTGCCTAGCCACATATTGGTGGTGGTCACACGGTTGCCTGTGATTAACTTGGCCGCACCAGATCAGCAATAATCCTGTGGAACTCATAGATGCCCAGAATAAAGCCGCACAGTGTGATCACTGATACCCAGTGCTATGGACCTCCGCTGTCTTAGCAGATTGTTGTTATTTCTCTGAACCATCAGGGATGGCCCCGGCTAGAGATGGGCAATGGATAGGGTGGGCCAGGTCTCCAAGCAGTCTCTCTCTCAGGGGCTTGGCTGGCTGGTTCTTGCTTACATGCTCAGGGTCTAAGTGGTTGCCATATGTAAGGTCAGGAAGGAATTTCCCCCCAGCTCCGATGGGCAGTGATCTCAGGGGTTTTCCATTTCCGCTGCAGCGTGTGGGCCTGGCTTGCTAGCCAGGGCATCACTCACTTAATCATTTTGCTGCTATTGCAGGAACCTAGGGCAGAAAAGCTGCATTTTGGTGCTGGAATAATCAAAGCCAGGGCAGAAGGTTCTGGCTTGTCCCGTCTCTAGTTCTAAGACCCCACCACAAGGATTTCCATAATGCAGTGCAGTCAGATCTGAAAACGCAGCACCTAGGTAACAGGCTACACACACCTTGTGTAATCTAGAGCCTCGTATCCCTGTCTGAGATCTAGACAAATGCAAATTGTGCAGTTAAGCATCTGTAGCTGTCTCTGCTTGTCTCTTTAAAGCCCCACTAGAAAGCAGTCACTTCTCTCACTCGGGTTGAGGTAGCACCTCCCACACATATACAGCCCCCGCCCCAGATGTACTATTTTCCAGCAGCCGTATTTCCTGGGAAGGTATTTTTGGCTGTTTCTTTTGCTAGTATCAGTTTTACATTAGGGTAGGAATCAAATTAAGAAAAATGAAAACGTGGGCCCCTACCTATTGGCTAGGTGGTGCAACTCTGACTTTTTATTCTCTTCTCCATTGGCCAGCTGCTTCATCGCCTCTCTACTTGGGGACACCGTCTCTCCTGCTCCAGGACTATAGATGCTGTACAAAACAGGGCCCCTTTGGACTGAGATCTTTTTTCAACTTTCCTGAGGCGAACCATAGATACTTACTGTATGTCACAGTATAAAGAAGCAGCTGAAAGAGGACTCGTGAAAGAATTTTTGTGCAATTTCGATGCTGAACCAGCATTGCTTACACCAGCGGTGCCCAGCCTTATTACAGAGGAGGCCACGTAAACCTAAGCATAACCTTGGTTGGGCCAAACAGAGTCTACATATTTTAATAAGATTTAAAGTCCCCTGTATTGATGTAGATTTTAAGTTCAGCTTGTTTTGTATGTATTTAGTGAGGTTGTTTCTGTGTACAGTACTGACTATTTACAGGCCTGTGTAAACTAAAATGATGTAAATAGTACCACAATACAGTCATGAATTGGCTGGTAGTATGTTGTGTTGAAGCAGGCCGTGTGTGGCCTATGGGCCGTAGGTTGGGCACTCCCACCTCAGACAATAGTGGTGGAGGTTGTCTGCTTGTTTGTTTTTCTACTTTCTTTTAACCTTAGAAATCTCATGATTTGAAGGCTGCTCTTCCCGGGCTTTGCTGCAGGACTTTTTGGGGTCTGATATGTGGACTGGGAGCATCTCGCCTTTTAACTGACGCGCTAGAGGGTTCTGTCTCTTTACAAAGATGTCCTTCCTCCAAATTGGTTGAGACGTTTAAGTTAAATCAGAATGAAATGAACACAATGTTCTATACAGTCCAAGGAAAAGCTCCGTTCCTCAGCTTCCCCTTTTGGGTGATGTCATGAGCTCCCTACAGCTCCAGACCCCAGCGTGTTCCAAGGCAGACAAAACCACAGTATAAAAATCAGCAGAACAGCCTAGCAGCTTTCAAGTCTTCCTTATACATCAGGGAAAAAGAGAAAACAGCACAAACCTATTTCCTCGCAGACTTTGTAGGTTACCTTTCAATTCTTGCTGTCACAAAGAGCCCCTTTCTCTGGGTATCAGCACTGCCAGCCAATTAGTATTGATTGTTTAGATTACAGTAACAACCAGACTATGGTAGGGGCTTTCCAAACACAGCCCCTATCCGAAAGTGTTGACACATTAAACCAAAATATGAAGTTTACTCCCATGGCCTGAGGGGAAGAGGCCACCTTCCTCTAAGCCTGTAAGTCTTGTGAGACTCCCTGAGGTATTTGCTCTTAAAGAAGAACAGGTGGGAAGCACCACTGCTTTCCAAGTGCGGGGTTATTGACTTTTTTTCTTCCCTCTCCTGCACATGCACCAAAGCCTTGACCACACTAGAACATCCCTGTGTCTTTCCAGCTCCCCGCAGGGAAGCCCTAGAGAATGGAAATGAACCAGCCAAAAGGACTGGAGGGGAAAGGCAAGTCTTTTTGAGGGAAGACCTGAGTCCAGCTGACGTTAACTTAAATCTGGGGACCAAAATCTGTGCTGTAGACAATGAATGTTTATAGTGCTAAGCACCTTTGTAATACAGTGTCTGAAGAACTGGCTCTCAACCTTTCCAGATGACCGTCCGCCTTCCAGGAGCCTGATTTGTGCTGCACGCCTTCAAGTTTCACCTCACTTAAAAATGACCTGCTTACAAAATCAGACATCAAAATACAAAAGCGTCCCAGAATATTGTTACAGGAAAGTGGCTTCCTGTCTCATCTTTACCATATAATTATGCAATAAATCAATTGGAATATAAATACTGTACTTGCATTTCAGTGTATAGTATACAGAGCAGTGTAAACAAGCGAGCGTCTGTATGGAATTTTAGCCTCTACTGCCTTCACTCGTGCTTGTTATGTAGTTTGTTGTAAAACTGGGCAAATATCTAGATGAGGTGATGTACCCCCTGGAAGACCTGTGTGAACCCCAGGGGTACATGAGTCTGAACTTAAGTAAGTAGAAGTCTCTGTGAGGTGCTTGCTAAATCAGGGATCATCAACCTTTGGCACACAGCCCGCCAGGCTAACAGGCTGGCAGGCTGGGCCAGTTTGTTTACCTGCTACATCCGCAGGTTCGGCCGATTGCGGCTCACACTGGCCGTGGTTCATCACTCCAGGCTAATGGGGGCTGCGGGAAGTGGCGGCCAGCACATCCCTCGGCCTGCACCGCTTCCTGCAGCTCCCATTGGACTGGAGCGATGAAGAGCGGCCAGTGGGAGACGTGATTGGCCGAACTTGCGGATGCGGCAGGTAAACAAACCTGCCCAGCCCGCCAGCCGCTTACCCTGGCGGGCCCTGTGCCAAAGATTGATGATCCCTGTGCTAAGTGAACAGTCACGTGAGCTGGCTTCTAATTTAAAAGCCCAGCTGGCCAGGTTGCTACAGGTGCTGTGAGTGTTTTATACTTGTGGGGGAGGGAGGCATCTATAGATTAGCCTCAGCTCAGAGCACAAGCGGAGGAAGAGTGGCCTGCTGGGCTGGGACTCCTGGGCTCATTCAGCACTTCTTCCCTGGGCTTCCTGGGCGATGCAGTATTGCCAATCCCATGCAGGAGTCAGGTGGGCGGTGGGGGGAACCACACAGGTGAAGGGGCAGGGGTGGGGAATATTGTGGTGTGGCGAGGGCCCTGCATTGCCTTAATCCAGTCCTGCATGCACGGAGGTCGTTCAAGGATTTACCTACCTTTAAGGGCCAAAGATTTGGAATTGGACTGAGGCTCTTGGAGGGCAGGGGCTGACAGAAGTGCTGTGTTATCATGAAAGCTGCTAAATGCTAGTGCTATTTGTGCTCTAGGCGAGTGGTTACTGGAACACTACAGGGTCACCTGTAACACGGCTGAACTCTCCTGGGCCACCTCACATGGCCCCCAGAGTTAAATTAAGCTGCAGTAGTGACTTTTACACAGTCAGTGGCTAGCACAGCTGGCTTGCCCTGCTGTGGCTATTCCTTCTTGGCTGTGGACAGAGAGCTTGTTGGTCTGCACTGGGTCATCGAACTGGCCTCCGACCCCAGACCACCATGCGTCCTTCACAGTCGGGTCTGACAGCATCATCCTGGCCTCTCGCAACCAGTGCGCCAAAGCTGGGAAGGGTAAGCCACCTTACCCTTTCTTCGATTAGAGTAAAAGCAGGTGTCCCCTTAGCAGTCCCCCAGCATACACCACGCCGAGTGGGAAACTCCAGGGTTCCTACACAGTCAAAACATGCTGCGTTCGCTGGGCTGTTCTGAACAGCTGCAATATCTGGGAAGCATGGAAGACTGATACTCTAAGGGCTGGTCTTCACTATGGCGGAGGATCAGCTGTAGATACGCAATTTCAGCTACGTTAATAACATAGCTGAAATCGGCATATCTACAGCCGACTTACCTGCCGTCCTCACGGTTGACTTCAGCTTGTGCCTTTTGGCGAGCTGGAGTTACGGAGTCGACGGGGGCGCCGCTGGCGATCGATTTATCGCATCCTGATGAGACGCGATAAATCGATCGCCATAAGATCGATCTCTCCTCGCGCTAGTGAAGACAAGCCCTCAGGATCATGCAGTGGTTCTAGCACTCGCTTCACTTCAAAGACATTCAGGCATGTGCCTCACATGGCAATTCTTGCGGTTTTTTTCTGCTCTTCTTATGGTCACTGTCCACTCCAGAGTATATATTGCACCTGGCATGGCTAGTTATGATGTCTCACTAATCGTCTGTACAGCCTTGCTCCTAGGAAAAATTTCTCCCTCACAAGCCCGGTAGATCATAAAGTCTCTGGTGGATTCTCTGTATCTTGAAGTCTTTATCTCATGATCTGAGGACATCAGTAACTCCGTTCTGCAATGTGCAGGTCAGACTAGATGATCATGATTGTTCCCTCTGCTCTTACAGTCCATGAGTCTATGATTCTGATTGCAGTGGGATTGAAGGTTTTTGTCAGGCAAGTTTCCCCGAGGATACATAAATAGTCCTCTGCAGTGGTGTGATGAGTGTCCTGGCCCTGCTCATCCACTGGGCTTTATCGCCTTAATTTTAAATTTCATAATTTGGTTGATTAGGCCTTGTTAAGGCGTCCAGCTGCCTTTGTGCATGTGGCGACAAACATTTTGGTCATCAATAATATCAGCGGTTCCCAGCACAGTAATGGTGCCCGCGCAGGCTGACAAAGTGGCGTTTGGTAGCATTTTTGGGTTGATCTTCAAAAGAACATGGATTCAGCTTCCCAAGAAGCTTTAGCCAGAGATTCCCTCCACCTACTCCTCTGGCTTACCCACCAACAGCCCATCCAGGCCAAATTCATCCCTGGTGTAATTCCATGGGCTCCCCTCCTCCACCAGAACCCAGCCTCATTACTCATCCAGCCCCACTTTATTGTTTACCTCTATTGTTCCAGTGTTTAGCTCAGTGATAGTTCAAAGCCGGATAGTCAATACTCACCCCCTCCCTTGATTCCCAGATTGCAGGTTCAGAGTTTTTGCCCTGGCTGGCTGAATCCCTCTCCCCATGACCAGTTTTCAGCCACTTCTTCCCAACAATTGAATTTTCCCCTTAGTGACGTTGCGCCTAAGGATAGAATTTTCAAAAGTGCTTATGTGACTCAGGAATACTAGTTCCAGGAATGTCTACGGCTCTTGTGCTCCTGAATCATTTAGAGCTTGTCTATATGGGGAAAGTTAGTGGCAGAACCAGGATAATTATACCACTACAGTTATACTGACAACACATGCCACATGGATGTTTTTATTCCAGATTAAAAGCGCCTTTTCCCACTTTGATTATTAGAACTGAGTGAATAGCTGATATATTTGGTTCTCTGGCAAGTCTGAAAAATGAAAAATAAAATGGTTTCAGATTGAACTAGAAAGAAATTTTCTGAACATTTTGGCAAATTGAAAAGGTAAAAAAATTAACTTCAGGTCCAACAAAATGTTTCATTTCAACCCCAAACAAACCCTTTTTTTTAGAGGTCGAGCATTTTTAATTATTTTAATTTATTCAAAAATAAAAGTAAAGGAAATTTTGAAACAAAAACATCATTTCAAACTGAAACTTCGAAACACACTTCATTCTAGATGTGTCGAAACAAAACATTCAGGGTTTTTTTTTTGAGAACTTTTGTTTTAATCTTAGTGTCAACTGAAACAATTTAACAAAACTGACACGTGGTCACAAAATGTTTCTGTGACACCAAATCCACATTTTTCATCCCCTCCCCCTAAAAAGTTCCATTTGAAAACTTTCTCCCGGCTAGAATAATTATACTGCTTTCAAAGTGACATAAGGAAAGCCAGAAAACAGGTCTCAGATTCCCGAATCGGTGCATCCACATGGGGAGCCTAGAG
The DNA here is from genome assembly GCA_007922305.1 of Dermatemys mawii. Classification (NCBI taxonomy): domain Eukaryota; kingdom Metazoa; phylum Chordata; order Testudines; family Dermatemydidae; genus Dermatemys; species Dermatemys mawii. Next base: position 16,486,551 of record ML677358.1, on the reverse strand, counting down.
TAACTATAGTAGGATAATTTTACCAGTGTAGTTCTGCTGGTAAATTTCCCTTGTAGACAAGCCCTTAGGTACTTTTGAAAATCCTGCCCACTAATGCTGTAGCTGGACTCTGCAGATCTCCCACTCTCTGGCTCTTGAGATTGGTAGCTGTGTCCCGATGTCCCCTTGGTGATATCTTAGGCTGGAGAGGCCAATTCCCCCAGGGAATGGGACCAGATGCCACCAGCCAAGCCGGCAGAGTCCAAGCTGAATTCCAGCAAGTGCTGGTTTACGAAGCGCTGCCCCTTTAATATCTCCAGTCTCAGGCCTGACCTGCGTGAGGGCAATACACGCGGAGGCAGCTTCTTGGGCTTGGAGTCTCAGGGACAAGCCAGGGGAACAGAGCCAGGTTGTGCTTGCATGGCAGGTAGGCTCTGCCGTCTCAGTCCAGCCATGTGACACTCCGCCACTTTCCCACTGGAAAGCACCATCAAGCTAAATGTGTCACCTGGGCGGCGGTCAAGCCCCCCCAGACCGAGGCCCATCCACCTTGAAACCAGGCACCTCCCTGCCTTGCCCCCTCAGCCGTCCACCTTGCTCTTCCCTCTCCCAGCTGTTCCCCCTGCCCCCGCCAATGCTCAGCTTAGCTGAAATGACTGAGATTCAGGTTTAATTCTGCTATCGTTGCCAAGGACTAGGGCCCCTAAGGGACACAAAACCAGGGCAAAATCACAGCTCCCAGCCCTCCCAAATGTGCTGACTCACCGTGCAGATGGCAGCCTTGGAAATCCCTGAGGCAGAGCTGAGAGATCAGGGCAGGAGATACCTATCCTGTATTGACATCTGCTCTGTATTTTAATAATGAATAAAACGAGGTGTGGCACCTTTCATCCAGGGAAATCAGTGCATTTTATCCACATTCATTCATTCGTGCTTGTAAGACCCCTCGTGGAATTGGTATTAATGGCCCCATTTTACAGAGGGGGAAACTGAGTCACAGACTCATCCTATCAGATCTGGGATTAGACCGAAGGGACCTGATCAGTGCATCCTATTCTGTGCATGTGCACAAGTCCTCAAAAAGTCAAATCCTTTGCCAAGGTCTCCCGGCTCCCAATCCAGACCTGTAACTTTTACACAACAGCCCCTGCATCTGTGAGTTGATGCTCCTGAACCTGGGTCTTATTTTTCCTCTTTCTTCATGCACTCACCCTGGGGAGGAAGTGAAAAACTGCCTGGGGCCCCAGAGTACAGACATGGCCCCGTGAGTAAGCTACGGCACCTGTTAGGAGGTGAGATGTGAGATAATGAGAACTGGTCAGGGCATGAAAAGTGTTTCCGAGAAAAAGTTTGACAGAAACAAAAAATACCTGTTTTTTTTTTACTTGTAAATTGTTTTTCAATGAAAAGCTGGAAAAAAAATTGGTTATTTGCAAACCAATTTTTCTTTATGCTATGGAGTTATTTTTTTAAAAAATTAACCCCCTCCCTCCCCCGCAAAAAAATTCAGATGAAACAATTTCCCCCCAAAAGGCCATTTTTATTAGGGAAAAAAAAAGTTCTGATGGAAAATTCCTGAGCCCGCGATACCAAGCCTTCCGGGAGGCAGTGACAGCCATGTCTGCACACAGACTTGCACCATTTTAACAAAAAGTGTGGTGTTCAACTGGGTTTACTAAACCAAGGCAAGTTTGTGTGTGGACATTATGAAACGTCAGAAGTGTGCCTCGCAGCAATTCCGCTCAGATCAGGAGGAAACTGACTGACGCTTAAGGAGTGGCAGCACTCAGAAAAGAGGGGGTTTGGTTTGCGATTTTTTAACTGAATGTTGGCAAACAGGTGAAAATCCTAAAGTGGGGACAAGGCTAACTTGCAGTTTTAGCATGGGTTAGCTGGTCAAGTTAAATCTTAGGCTCCCCCAGACCTTGACTATGTTAAATGGCATCTTGCCTTGTCCAGACTAAGGCTATGTCTACATGTACACACTACAGCAGCCCCACTGGAACACTTCAGCATAGCCACTCAGTACAGTGAGTGAGTGTTCTCCTGGAGCTGTCTTTCATCCACCTCCCCGGGAGGCGATAGCTAGGTCGAGGGAAGAGCCCTGTCTACACTAGGGTTAGGTTGTCAGCTGAATGATGTCGATCAGAGTGTGGATTCATCACACCCCTGTGCGACATAGCTGGGTTGACATGAGTTTTTAGTGTAGGTCGGGCCTAGGCTTTTTAACATGCAGCAAAGACACATGGTCTTTCCTTGGGTGGGTGTGGTCCCAAGAAGCTTCTACCAATGTAACCAAATCAGTGTAGATAAGGCCTAAGGCTCATGAGAGGGAATGAAGGAAGATGTCTGGATCTGCCCTTGGGCATCACTAAGGATTCAGCCGGAGTCTCCCAGGGCAATGCCTGGGATGATGGTTCCATTCGGAGGTGAAAGGGCTCAGTGGTTAGAAACAGAGACAGGCCCAGCCCAGACAGGCTTGGCCCCACGTCTGCACCTTGCTGCTTGAGGAGCTTCTCTCCGGAGATCAGCGATGGGCAGCCGCGTCCCCAGGAAGAGGGAAGCCCTCAGTCCTCCTGGGAGCTTTGGGGCCTGACTCTCGGTGCCTGGCCCATTGAGCAGCCATTGACACCTGTGCCACGCGGGTGGGAAATGCCGCCACCCTGGGTTGGCAGCATTCTGCGTTCGCTCTGGGCAGGTTAAAGGGACAGAATGAGCGAGCCAGGCCTTCCACCTGCCCACGACGGCTTCCTCATTTGTGGTCAGCCTCGGCTCCTGACCAAGCCAGCGGTGCCAGCCGACGACCCTGATTCTCGCCTCAGGCCAGTTTAGGTCGGGGTCGTCCGCTGAGGTCAGTTCGGATCCCCCAGGGACAAATGGCACAAGTGAGCTGAGGGCCAAGCCCTGTCACTGCTGGCCCAGCCCACCTGGACAGCACCAGTCTGCCAGCAGCGTGGAAAAGGCCCCTGTTTGCTCCCAGGGCCCACTCCAGTGACCCTGCCCAGCGCGCAGTGCTGCCTGTGTGATAGGAAGGCTGCAAATAGCTCGGTTCCCGTGACCTGGGGAGATAGCGCAGTCAGCCTGGCCGCTCAGGGCCAAAGAGAATGAATGAGCCAGCAGCACTCTGCCCATGATAAAGCCAGCACTGTACGCTCCAGGACCGGAGCGCATAATCAGTGTGTGGCAGCCACAGCTGTTAACTGCATCTGCCCAGGCTGGGTGGGGCTGCAGGGGCACTGAACAGCCAATGCCCCAGAGATAACTCGGAGCCCCAGAAGACAGAGAGAGAGAGAGGGGGTGGAGGCTGCACATGAAGCAGGGCAAATTTCCCACTGATGCTAACACTGGTGAAGCTCTAGGAGGAACAGGGTTGAAATCCCTAGTGTAGACAAAGCACCCTCCACTGCCAGCTCTTGGCAGGGTCAGACAAAGTGGACTTCGAAACACTGGTTGCATCTGTGCTAGCCCCCCACTCACCATTGCTACCATCAGAAGAGCTAATCCAGCATTAGCAACCGTGGGAGACAACTCCTGGCCCAGTAGGGCAGAGCAGTCTGGAGAAAGAAAGAGACCCTGGGAAGACCAGTGTACATCAGCGTGAAGGGGAGAGAGTAGAGGGTTTTCCAGCTTCTCTCCAGCATGCAGCTGGGGGTCACTGTAGGCACCTAGTAATGGGGCAGAAGTTTTGCCCAATGGGTTTAGTGTGGAACTGGGGGGCAGGATTCCTGAACTGTATTCGCCCGGCCCATCCCGCGGTGCAGACAACTGCAGGGACCTCACAGTGAGGTGACCTGCACTGAGATCCTCACATCCCCATGCCCCTGGTCTGGGGAATCAGGAGGATCAAACTCAAGCTCTGTGGGTCTAGGAGCAGGAGACTCTATGCATGAGCTCTAGGCTACACGTTCCGGTTTGTTATTGTAGGGTTGATGACAAGCCCAAGGAAGCACACACTGGTCTGATGCTAATAATAACAATATTGTGTAGCTGATCATATGTCCAGGGCTCCCCTTTTGCTGAGGGCGAGCACGGTGCTATGTGGACATCTCTGCAGATCATCCCATAGATGAGCTCCATGACTCCTGCAAAATCAAGATCTGCCTATATAAAGATATGGCCTCCACCATGCTGGAGGCTACGGGCCGAGTCTCATCTTACTCACACCATGTCAATCAGGAGCAACGCCGCAGAGATCAGTAGAGTTACCCTGGGATTAAAATTGTAAAAGGCAAATTAAAACCTCTGGATAAAGTAGGGGGCGACTCGGGGATTAGCCTGGATTTGCTGCCCCCTGCTGTCCAGAGGGAGCAAAGGTGTTTGCGAAGAGCCGACTCCTGCTGTTCTGCTCTCTGCACAGAAAGGCTGAGAGAGACAAGGAGATTTTCCCAGTTTGGAGCTGCTCTTTCATCTCCTCAGCTAAAACAAGCCCTTTCCTCTCCGGACAGGCAAGCAATTGGTTGGCAAAGCCAAAAGTTTCATCTGCAAACCAGCCAGTCCACTGCAGGTGAACAATCCCCATTCACAACAGGGCCCGCGATCAAAGGGCGCAAAGTCCCCAGCCTGGCTTCCATCCAGAAACAGAGCTCAGGGATCTCCTAAGAAACAGACCAGGACATTTGCACCATGTCCCAAGTAATGTATTTACCTGCACGGTACAGGTTGAAACGCCCTGGTTCTGTCCAGTACGGCAGCTGGGCAAAACATCCCCGCAGGAAAGAGAGAACAAACAAATAAATCAGCCTTTTCATTGGGTTCACGGAAGGGGAAACATTAAGTCATTTTTTGTTGCCATGTTTCCTGCGCAAGCTATTCTGTCCCCGCCTCCTCCTCCTCCCACCCACCCAACTTTCATCTCCGCGAATGCCCCTGATAATACTACCTGAGGCAGTGTTCAGAAAACACTGTAGGTAAAACGGTCCCTTTTGGGGTGGTTTTGACAAAGCCGATGAGGCACACAGGAAATTGCTTGTAAGTCTCTGAAGTGCCCGAAGTCTCCCACATAGGTCAAGGCTTGAATCCCAAGTAAGCACCACCGGGTTTGGCCCTAGGGGTCTGTAGCTCATACATCTCCCAAGAGACTGCCCCTCACTCTAAGGTGGCCACCAGCACCAGAGTATTCGAACTCCTCCCAATCTGGAATGTATTTATCCTGACAACAGCCAGTGAGGGAAAGCAGGGCTATTGCTCCATTTTACAGATGAGGACCTGCAGCACAGAGGCTGAGTGACTTGACCAAGGTCACACAGCATGTCAGTGGCAGTGCAGCGACTTGATCCAAATCCTAGCCACTGGATAATCCTTCCTCTCAATACACACACCCACACACCTACACTTAGAATGCATGTTTGAATGCACTTTACATTTTGCACTTGATCCATTTCAGACAAGACCAGACTGGTCCGTTTCGTGCTATGACTCTCATGGGCTAGGCCAGGGGTTCTCAAACTTCACTGCACCACGACCCGCTTTTGACAACAAAAATTACAACATGATCCCAGGAGGGGGCGCTGAAGCCTGAACCTGCCCTAACCCACTGCCCGGGATGGAGGGTCCAAAGCCTCAGGCTTGAGGACTTTAGCCCCAGGCTGGGGACCTGTAACTTGAGCTCTGCCACCCAGTGTGGAAGCTCTTGGACTTGGGTTTTCAGCTTTGGCCCCAGGACCCCAGCAAATCTAAGCCAGTCCTGGCCACTTGGGGATCCTGACCACACAGCTTGAGAACGGCTGAGCTAGTACAATGCAGCAAACCTTCTCAGAGTGGCGTTTAAATCAGAAATTCACATTAAGCCAAAAGTCATTAACACAAAAGCCAGGGATAGCAGCAGCACCAGTGTTACTAACTCTCATGAGCTTCTTGCTCGATTTCAATATTTGTTCTTTTTCTTCAAGCCCAGCCCCTGGAGAGAAGGGGTTTGGTGGGAATCGCAGCTTTCATTGAACAAAGCAAGTTTCTAACCCTTCGAATTCAGAGAAGTGCTCGAAAACGTGACCGGGATGAGCGCACGTCCTAAAGTCTCGTAAACCAGAGAGCAAAGAAAAAGAACCACCCACTAGTTATTTTTTTAAATAATAGTGATGCTTTTTCAGCCAATCACGTGATTTTGGGGGGGCCTGACTGGTGATTTTTAAATGCTGGACAACGCTGCAGCAAGCTGTATATCCCACTCCCTACCCCACCCAGGACCCCCACTGGTTACTGTCAGGCTCCGCTGTCTGACCCAGCTTCCCCATGTCCCTGAAACAGCAATGCGCACGTCACCTCTCTCACCCCTCACCCCTGCCCTGTATGGCCTGGGATGGGGGAGCTGCAGCAGCTACTTGGCTTGGTGGTTACGAGCACCTATAGCGCGGGGTTTAGTGCCCCACATTTCAGGCCTGTGCTGCCCAAGAATGCCCCTTGCCAATCCATCTCTGAGCTATATGAGCAGGAGAATGGCACCTCTCAGGTCTCTTTGCAGGGACTGTCTTTATGCTGCTCATCTGTACAGAATCTGTCTCAACGGGGTCTTGATCCTGGATTGGTGCCTCTAGGCACAACACCACAGAACATGACACTGGTTAATTTCATTTGCAGTGTCGTTGCAGCCTGGATGATTTTGCATTTTCATGAACACTTTATGCCTGCAGCCCTTTGCATAAGAGGGCGTCTCAGCCATTGTTTGCCTGGGATCGATGTAACAACCATGTAGACAGACACACGCCATTTATGGACTCGCTAACGTCTCCCGGAAGGGGAGGGGGGCCCCACTTGGGTGGGCCTCCTGAGATCTGTCAGAGCAGAGCTCCCTGCTAGCGGACCTTATAAGCCAATACAGCAAAACTTTTGGTGCTTAATTAACTAAAAAACAAAACATGGAAATTCCTACAAAGAACTTCTTTAACCTGCGTTTCACTGGATCTAAGACATTCACTGGATCTAAGACATTCACTGTCTTAATAAACAAACCCTACACCTTCAAAAGAAAGCCATGGTGGGAAGGGTAGAAATGAACAAGTCAGGACTCCAGGCAGTGACTTCAGAGCCCCTCATCGCTCACGATCACGCCCCCATAAGTGTGTACGCTCCATGGGGCCAGCAAGGGAAGGGCAGATTTTACTAATCCTTAATTTCCCCCCAAGAATGAATATGTCTAGGCTCTTTTCAGGAGCAAATTCTCCACCTGTAAAGCTCCCATTAACGTCAGCAGGAGCAGCAGCCATGGAACTGAAGGCACAGTAGATGCCACCAGCCCAGATTCCTCATGAACCCTCCAACACCAGTACGGCTCTGGCCCCTTCAGAAACACCCCTTCAGCAAGAGAACACCCCGATGGGGCCTTGAGGGAAGGGCAAAGGCCTGTGAATCTGAAGCTGTGAGATCTAGTTCTGTCTAGGCTACTTGACTGGCTGGGTGATGGTTGGCAAGTCCCTTCCCTTCTATGTAGGGGCAGATGCTGTCTCTTACAACATGTCTGCAGGGGTTAGCACAGTAGGATGCTGAGCTCCATGGGGGCCCCTTGGATGCTAGTATGGTATCAATAATACTGCCTCACCCAGCAATACCTGTGCGTGGCTGCATCACACACGAGCAGCCCTCTATTAACCAAGCAGCAAGCCAAGCTCATGGGCAATCTGCCTCCACAAACTACTGTGCAACAAACTACTATGACCCAGCGGGTGGGAGCCAGCAGGCAAAGCAGCCTGCAAACACGGCAGGAAGTTCTGCCCTCGGTTCCGGTGTGTTAAATCTAGAGTCACTCCGCTCAGGCCAGCGGGGTTCACACTGGCAAAACGGAGTAAAGCATCTGGCCCAAGTGGAGGAGAAAACAATGGAAGGGAACCGGATCAGAAGGAAGGGGAAGCAGCCGCCAGTTTCGAGCTTCTATCCTAGAGGCGCCAGTTGAGGCCGAGCTGAGTTTTCCACTGAAGGCAGGGCCCAGTGCCAAAGCAGAAGGAGACACACACTGTTGCAAAGAACACGTCTCAAAGCAGGTCCCTTCCCCTTTTGGCTTCACTGGAGCTCAAGATGGGACTCGTGGGTTGTTTCCGCTGGTTTGCTGAGTCTCTCCACTCTCCGTACAGCAGCATCGTACCTTCCAGCACTTCTGCTGCAGCCCCACCAGCTGGACAACCGCCCCCGCCCCCACCTCTAACACTAAGTGCTTCAGGAGAGGAGAGGAGGGTCTTGGGGCTGGCGGTGCAGAGCGATGCTCTTGGCCTGCTTAGTCAAGGCACACGCAGCCGCCCCAATCAGGCACCCAGAGGTGAGTGAGTAACTGACCCCAGCTGACAACCCCGGGGCTCAGGTCCCTCACAGAGCCAGTTGTTGGGGACCCACATTTCTTTGTTGTGTTTAAGCAGCCAAGCAAGGGAGCGATGAAGCAGCATCCGGGGATTTGCTTGGGGGTGGGGGCAACGGCCTTGGGCAAAAGGGGCCGTACACGGGGTTCAGGCTGCCCTCGTGGCCAGGTGAGCTGCTGAACGTAAAGTGCACTAAGCGAGCGAGGAAGTGCAAGTGTTACAGGCGAACGGGGGAGGATACGGCCCATGTCTGCAGAGGCTTCTGAGTGGCAGCGATAGCAGCGGGGAGGTCGGGGAGGGGTAAACAGCCCTGCCTCCCACTAGAGGACATCGTGTTCGCCTTTGATCCTTCACTGCAGTGCGGCCTGTGATGCCCCGAGTCCAGACCACTGGCCTCCCCCACGGACGCAGTTTCTCCTCATAAATCCGCTCTCTCGTCACTTGCTCCACCCACGCGAGCAGTGGCAGCAGAGTCCAAGTTCAAAGCGGCGCTTTGAGGTTCGATTTGTCCTGCTGTGGGTCTGCGGTGTCCTCGTAGGACAGTGCCTGGCCCACCCACTGCAGGACAGACCGGGGCTTCTTGGATATGACACCCCCACCTTGGGCCTGTGGTCCCAACCCCCAACCCCCAGGGCATTCTATTATCTTCATCGGCTCCTCCGCGCACATGACTCCTTCCCCGAACGCAGCGCCAGCAGCTGCCAAAAATCCTCCTCCGCTCCCCGTGCCAGATTTTCCCAGGAGCCCTCTGGCTGGGCCACATTTTGCGGCTGCTCAATGAACATTAGCAAAGAAGCGCAGGCACTGGTTTGGGGCGGGTGTGAAAATTCCCACGGCTCCCCACAACTCTGAATCCTGAGCCAAAGCCCCCTCTGCTATTTCAGACCTGATCTCCCTGGCCCGCAGCGTCCCTGAGCCCCGAGCTGCAGCACTTCCTGCTACGGAAGCCATAAGCTTCTTCTGAGAAGGCAGAATCATCCGTGGCAAATTCTGTGGCTCCAAAGCTTGGACGGGGAGGTAGGGGAGGACGTACGTTGGTATTGTACAGGGAAAGAAGACTAAAAACCGAAGAGAATAGCCCAGCACACAGGCCTGTGAGGAAGATGCTGAGGCAATGGGTGGTCTATGTTCCCTAAAGAAGCGATGGCAGATGGAGAACCGAAGACGGACCGCCAGGTAAGGAGATGGGAAGACGCGTGAGGGCTTTGAGGGACTGCTGGTCAAGTCTGGCTCAGGAGGCAGTGTCTCTACCACCCCATGCTGACACAGATCCATTATTCCTGGCATCCACAGAGCTTGGGTTTGGATAAAGACAACACAGAACACACCGTTCCCCCTTTAAAGACAAACGGATCCAGAGAATCCACTGGCTTTCAGCCACACTGCCGGGGCGGTGATGCCGTGTCCTCATGCTTGGATCATCTCTCTTGGAGGGGTCAGGTCAGTGAACGGAGACCTGGTCTTGTGAGGGCCTCTCGCAGTAGCGTTTGTGAGGCATCATCACACTCTGACACTGGGCCGTGACTCACAGGTAACCCTAGGATCACATGATATGGGGCAAACCAATGAATGGTGGCTCGGGCTTGCAAGTTTTGGGGCAGGTGCCACCTACAGAACAAAGCTAGTCAACGGAATTGTAGACTTACCCGTCCTCTGCTCCTCCTCTCCCCTTCACTGGTGTAAATCAGGCGGGACACGTCGGACGTCGCTTGAGTTACACGGATGCTGGTGACGGGTTAATTGGGCACGTGGGTTGATTCCTGTGAGCGGGGAGGGTCGCCTGCCAGACGTCCCCGCTGTAAAGACACACAGTGAATAACTAAGAGCCCCAGAGCCTGTCATGCACTGACCCTGAAATTTCTTCCACTCATTTACAGCAGGTGTCCACTGGGTGGCACGTGAAGCCTGCAGTGAGCCGGCTGAACAGACGCCCCTAGCTCAGCAGGTCTTCCTCCCCTAGGGATGCGTGTTTGGCCAGTGGCTGGGGCTGCTGTGAGCCCCCAGGACTGAGTCTGGGGCCCAGTGACGAGTAGGGTAAATCAGCCACGGGTAAAGGTAGAGACGAGCTGAACGCGGGAGCCGATCCCCTGGCACCGCCAGTGTCACCACTTCACAGCCCCCATTGGTGTTTGGGAAGAGGAGCAGTTACTTGCCTATGGCTATTTCATCCAGACCACCAGCCCAGATGGTGGGATCCATCCCCTCCCCACCCCGGCTGATCAGAAACACTTGCTGACACTGGGGCCAAGCTTGTCAAAGGCAGGCACCTAAAACTCATCTCCCGGGGGAGAGGAGAGATTTTCAAACGCACCTAAATCACTTAGGAGTGAGTCCCTTTGACTTTCAGTGGAGCTTGTGCACCTAAACCACTTAAGCACTGCTGAAGATTTTCCCCCCTTCCGCTCCTTCGCTAGGCTCCTGCTGTTCAAGGGTCCTGAGTCTTGTTCAAGCCCCCGAGGCTGCTCTAAGTTATGCCAGGGGTCAGCTCAGTCCCAGGGCAGCCCTAGCACCAGGGAAGCAGAAAGGTGGCTCACAGCCTCCTTCCCCCTGACATTGGGCCCAAAGCGAAGACCCAGCACCCCAGCTTCTGAATCTGATGGATGCTAGCCAGGGTGACTAGCACAGCTCCGGTGCATCGGGTCTGTAACCGCCGCTCGCTAGGGCGGGGAGAGTCAGGAGGGTGAGTGGTGAGCATGGGTGGCATTTGGCCGTGCCTGCCTTGGAGCTGGTGGGGTGACGCAGCAGAAGCAGAGCCCAAGGGCAACAGCCAGGGATCCCCCCCGGGGGCCTCGCTAACCTTCAGAAATCAAAACACCCACAGGAGCCATAGGAAGAGAAGAGTCCGAGAAACGTCTCCCCGGGCCAGAGGGAGCTCAGCTGCCCCCCAGCAGCCAATTTCGAGCCCTTCCCCTGAACCTCCATCCACAGGGAGGGGGCATCGGAGCTGGGGTTAACCCCTTCTACACCGGGGACCGGGTAGTGCTTCCAGACCCCATCGCCCCAATAGCCTGCCCAGGTCTAGAAGGAGGGGTCAGAGGTGGCTGAGAAGCTGGGCGTGTGAGCTGTGGTGGTGGCTTTGTAGGCCAGACCTGAGGGCCCGTTCTCGAGGGGAGTTTAAGGCACCAGACCTTTGAGCATGGAGCTGCTCACTGACGATCCGCTTGCTGGGGGTATGGAGTTCCTCCTTGGTCATGTCCCCTGCCACTGAGGGACACGCCGCGTCGGCTCCCAGACATTTTCCAAGGTCTGAGACTGGCTCATGCCTCCTCTGCCCCTGGCTACTCCTCAACCTGGCCTCCCAGTGCGGCTCTGCTAACGTCCAGCGCGCCAACCGGCAGTCCCTCTGCTCTTCCCATCCTCAGCCCCTTTATCGCCCTCCCCTTCAATCCTGATCTCTTCCAGGTTTGGGTCCCCCCGACCTCCGACCTGTGTCCACTCCAGATTGCCCCTCCCCACGGCTGCCATTTGCCCCAGGCCGATCATTCGGGTCTCGATGCACACACGGTCAAAGCTCCGCATGGCACGCCCCTTCCCCCCCGTGGACAGCGCGGTTGCCGGGCTCCGCAGTCTGGAGAGAGCCAGCCCTGGCTCGCTGCCCTGGCACACCCAGCATGTTCATTGGTTGGCTGGCCTGGCACAAGCCGGGGCAGAAGTCGAGGGGGCAGGAGGGAGGGAGGTTTCCTTGCTCTCCATCTGCACAGTTCACTGCTGTTCCCCAGGGCCGTATTCCAGGGGCCAGCATCCAGAACTTGCTTTTCCGCTTCACAGGTAGGCTGCGTCTGGATTGAACCCCGGTAGCCTGAGTGTGGACATGGTACTTACCTTGCCCCCACCCGCTGCTAGCTCCTGCTTTGCTGCAGCTCGTGAACCAGCACTCCTGGGCTCTGTATCCCAGCTCCTCCTGGCTTTGCCAGCCCCTTCTTCTAGGGAGGGATTTTCCGTGCACCTGGCTGAAGGGTTACGTTGCTCCTCGCAGCCTTCACTCACTTTCTTCACCTGCTTCTAGGCTTTTCCCCTGCTCTCCAGAAATAGATTTGCTTGGAGGCCCTGAGAGTTACCAGGCCATGCCCCAGGGCTGGCCAAGGGCCTTTCTGCGGAGTAATGACTTGCAGGAGCTCGGTTACTTTCCCTTGTGCTACGGAATTGCAACAGAGACAACAAAGGGCAGTGACACGGTGCACTTCCCTTTCCCGGCTGCCCTGCAGCTGGGACCGTAGTAACCAACAAGCCTTCCCCTTTGGACAGTCGAGTCCCTGGGGACTGCAGTGTTTTTCACTTGGGCTGTTGATGATTCGTAACCACGGACGGCAAGGCTGTGTCCATGATCAGTGTGAGCTTTGAGAGCCAAGGTGGCCCAGTCCAGGGGTGTGAGCACAGGGTGGTGGAATGAACATACACAAGCTACAGTCCCTGGAAAGGGTCACTTCTCTAACACTGGATCAGCTGAGGCTGCTGGAGACGTATACATGGTCCATCACCCCCTTCCTGCCCTGCCCCCTCCAACTACTGCTGCTGGGAACTAGGAGACAAGGTCTCTGCAGCCGGTCAATGCAGGTGACTAGGTTCCTTGGGGTGCAGAACGGCCTTGCACCCTGTCAGGATCCCAGAACAACCCGCCTGAAAGACTGTGCAGAATCGGGCCTTGGGCGCAATGGGAGGCCCAGCTTTGGGTCAGGAATATGTCATCGTGTTGATCTGGAACCCCAGGGGCTATCTAGAGCCCGGCCTAGCATGCAAAATGCAGAGGGGAAACTGTACAAAAGGGAGAGGGAGGTAGGGCTCAAAAGGAGGCAGCTGTTCCTGGATTGTAACTCGAGCTGGGTGGAAATACAGACAACTCAACTGAGGCCTAGCAGACCTCATTCTGGTTCAGGTCTTCAATGCATGCCAGCTTTAGTGAGAGCCTGAGATAAGTAGGGAGCGAGTTTGGGATGATTTATAGATTGAGGTGGCATCTCCCTTCCCCTACCCCACACGTTCAACCCCCCCAGACCCCAGCTCTGCCAATGCCTCTCAGTCCTGAGCACTGAATTCAGTTGCGAGATGCTGGGTCCTCTGCTTAGTGAGGATGGCTTGCCGGCCTGTGAGGAGTGAACCCAAACAGTTGGCAAATCCCCACCACCGCCCAGCAGATAGGAACGGCTGCATTTCAACATGCCCTGTCCACACAGGAGCCCCTCTGGCTCCCAGCTGCTTCCCTGCCCATCTGGGAGGGCACCGCCATGGCAGATGAGCATTCCTGGCCAGCTGCTTGCCAGCTGATGGAGGTGTGGAACACCAGTGCCATCCTATGGCCAGACAGGGAATTCCTTCTATAGAGCTCTGATTGCTGGAAACGACTCCCTAAGAGATGCTGCGAGCAAACATTACAGCATTGCCAACTCTCAGGAGTTCATTCTAAGGCTCACGCTATTTGGTGATTTTTCTTGAAGCGCCAGCTCCTGGAGTCTTGTGATCTCATTAGAATTTCCTCTTTCACTAAAAATCCCCCACACAGATGTTTCTAGCTCTCCTGGTTGTGTAGTAAAACTTCAAGATGAGTCCCAACTGTATCTGGATCTGACACAGGTGGGCGTCTCTGTCCCATATATGCGAATGGCCATTTCCCCCATGGGCTGCGTCTAGATAGCAAAGCCAGTCCACTCATGGAAAGAGAGAGGATGCCCTTCCTAATACTGTAGTCACACTAGGGTTGCTAAGAAATAATGCCAGAGTGAGTAGCCTTGAAGTATAGTACACTGCAACAAAAGACCCACGGCACAGCCACGGCTGGCCCGGGTCAGCTGTCTTGGACTCTGGGGTCTTGGGATGCAGGGCTAAAAATTGCAGTGTAGATATTAGAGCTCAGGCTAGAGCCAGGCTCTGAAACCTCACAAGCGGGGAGGATCTCAGATCCCGGGCTCCAGCCCGAGCCCAGACATCGACACAGCTGTAGCCTGAGCCCTGAGGACGTGGATCTTTTTGCCCAGGCTGTGGGGCTCGGGTAGGGTGACCAAACAGCAAGTGTGAAAAATTGGGATGAGGGTGTGAGGTAATAGGAATCTATACAAGAAAAAGACCCAAAAATCGGGACTGTCCCTATAAAATCGGAACATCTGGTCATTCTAGGCTCGGGGCCGCGGGTGTTTTATTGCCGCGTAGATGTACCTGTCACCACCTCAGGTCCGACGCTCCAGGAACAGGACACAAACCCCAAACTGGCTGCGTGATCCACGCTTCAAAACAAGTGTAAACTCCTCCGGCAGACTACAGACAGTCCCCTTGGGCATTCCCACCCACCTCCCCACCTCAGCGAGACATGGTCACTTTACACCAAAGATCACAAAAGATTCAGGTTACTCCCAGTCCCAAAGGACCAGTCACTGACTCCAGATTAATTTGCACCTTCGATCTCACACCAAAGATAACGCCTATAGCCAATTGCATAGTAAATTAACGATTTATTAACTGTGGCTATGTCTACACTACTGCTTATGTTGGCATAATGTCTGCCACTCAGGGGCGTGAAGAAACCACCCCCTCGAGTGACATAAGTTACACTGACATAAACTCCAGTGTGCACAGCACCATGTTGGCAGGAGAGCTTCTCCCACCAACACGGCTACTGCCCCTTGCAGAGGTGGTTTTATGATGCCAATGGGCAAGCTCTCTCCCATCAGCATAGAGCGTCTTCACCAGATGTGCTGCAGTGGGGCAGCAGTACACGGAGATAAGCTCTAAAAAAAGAAACGAGTGTTGTCTGCAAGGTTAACAGAGGTAAACGTACACACACAAATGAGCTGTGCCATGGTTCTTAGCTAAGGAGGAGAGGATCTAGAGGGGAGGATCTAGGGTTTCGGTGATTGGCTTGCTGCCTCTCTGAGCCTGTTTTCCTCCCCTCTGTCCCAGGCAGGCTCGCTGAGTGCTGTGGGAAAAGGCGGTTTCCAACAGGATTACCCCGCCAGGAACGGCTTGCTTGGATTGCCGCATCTGACACTTACTAGGTGTCAGCAAAGGGGCGGACCCCGCGCTGGCCTTGAAACCTCACAAGACTGTTAATTGTTTAAAGCTATGGCCAATGCAGAGAGGGGTGGAGCCTGCCAGCCCAACCCGTTAGATGTTGGGGGTTCGGTTTTGTATTGATTTTTATGGGCGGTGCTGGAGGCAGGAATCCCATTGGTTGCAGAGCACAGGAGATGACTCGGTGCGGGGTTTACAGAACAGGGCTTTTACAGAGCAGCCTGGCGGGACGGATCCTCACCTGGCTGGTTTTTGCAAGGATACATGGTGCTTCTAGCACACCTGTCCATGGGGGGGGTCTCTAGGCACTTTACAAATGGGAACAAATTAAGCTGAGCAATGCCCCCCCCCCCCGAAGTCAGTAACTTGAGCAACCCTACAATAACAAAGCACCACGCACAGGCAACCACATAACAACAAACCATTTTTTGTAGCCTGGACAGATGATCAATTACACATTATTATGTCAACAACCACCCAGTGAGCACTGCACCCAGGGAGCACAGCCCAGGGATTATGAGTGACCCTACAATAACAACCCAG